>OZ025242.1:91237920-91512920 GCA_964019155.1 Osedax fenrisi
AAATCAATAATAACTAATAAATATGTAATAAAATAGTAATATAAATTATATATTCTAATATTAATATTAGCTGATTATTATTTTTATATAACCTATATAATAATTTATAATATTATATAACTTACGATATTACAGATTCAATAAAACTTAGATAATAATAAATTTTAAGCTAAAATAATATTTACTTTTAATAATACAAATAATTTATTTGCATCTTTTGACTAATAGCAATAAAGGAGAAAATGAATGAGATTACAGAGATCACATGACATGTGTGTCCCGTTATTACAGAGATCACATGACACGTGTGTCCCGTTATTACAGAGATCACATGACAGGTGTATCACAGAGATCACATGACAGGGGTATTACAGAGATCACATGACAGGTGTGTGTCGCAGGGTATCACATGACAGGTGTATTATAGAGATCACATGACAGGTGTGTCAGAGATCACATGACAGGTGTGTCAGAGATCACATGACAGGTGTGTGTATCACATGACCTGACCTGGTACAGATAACTTCCTCGTGCAGAGAACCCTGACAACGTTGGCACTCCGTCCACAGCTTGGAGAAGCGGTTCTCTAGGAACGAGAGATTCTCTACCTCGCGACGATAGATTGTCTTAATCTTAGGCTGGCAGTATTGGCAGACTGCATCGCCTGTGGGTTGGGGGTTAAGGAGGGGTTAAAGGTCGAAGGGGGGGTAGATTTTCTTAATCTTAGGCTGGCAGTATTGGCAGACTGCATCGACTGTAGATGGGGGTGGGTAGGGGGTTAAGGGTCGAGGTTAGACTTAATATTAGGCTCTAAGGGGTGTAACTCCATATCTATCATGTATACGCGTGATATCACTGAATTGTATTTAGGATAATATACATATAGAAAAACTATTTTATATATATGTAAATATATTGAATCGATTGATTACAATAAATTAACATTGATCACCACATGCTAGGATAGCTAAAGCATACGCATACATACACATATACATACATATATATATATACATATATATACATTTAATTTATATTATATTTATTAATAAACTACAGATTAGTAATAAACTAATAGTTTATAATAGAAATGATTTATATTAATCCTAATTATTCTATTTTAATAACATTTAAATACAATGTTAGTCTGAGAGATGGTACGGGGGGGGGGGGGGTTAATAAGGGGTTAACAAGGGGTCAATGATGGGGTTGGGTGTTGAATACATACTTCCATCGAGGGGAGACTTGCAAGCCAGACAGGTTTCTCTCTTCTTGGTGAACATTGCCAGTCCACCGATCTTAGAACTAACGACCGTCTTCATTCTCGTGTGGTCGCCGTCTGTAGGGGAGATAGGAGATTATATATGCATTTTTGAAAAATCGTGGTTACTTTTTACGTTAACTGTAAATATTTGTTATTCCATATTATTTACTTTCTTAGAGTTCTTATTTATTTCGATAATGTGTTTATCATTAAAAATTATTTCAAATTCAAACTTTTGATAATAAATATTTGTTCACATAATAAATCAACGAATGACGAGTAAGGAAGGAACAACGGTTACAACGATGGTAAGATGACTACAACGATAGTAAGAGCTCTAAAACAATGGGTAGGGGGGGGGACACTAACGCAACAGAACGCTCTCCGCCTTCTTCTCGCCTAGTATGGGCTCAAAGATCCTCAGCAGGGGCTTCGAGAGCTGATTCTCTAGGTAGTACTGGGTGTCGATGGGGATGGAGTTCTCCACAACGTAGATAGGATCTTCACTCTTCATGTAGGCGGCGGTCTTCTTGGCGGCGGCAATGATGACGTAGGGCACACGGTCGCCTAGTTGGGGCGCTGAACCGGGGTCTCGCTTCTTCATTCTAGGGGGGTAATTTAGTGGGGTTAATAGGGCACGCGGTCGTCTAGTTGGGGCGCTGAGCTAGGGTCACATTTCATCATTCTAGGCTGCTGCGGGGGTGAGGTGAGTCATCGGGGCATGATGGGGGCTCGTGGAGGGGGTAATTGAGATGAGGACATTGTGGTATATAGTGGGAGGATGGGGGGCTATTCCAGCAGCATGTATCTACATTCTGAGGGGGGCTAATTGAAGTGGGTAAATAGGGTAATCAATACACTAGCCTAGAGTGAAATAGAGTGGGAGTGGCTTAAATAGACCACGCCCACTATTATTAACATGTGTGAAATGTTCGCACTGCAGTATGTTATTAAGAGGATGCTAGTATTAAACAAATGTTTACATGTGAACATTTTACATAAATATAAACACTATAGAATATTCAATAGTAAATATAATGTAACGTACCACAGTACTACCTGTATGCTTATACATGTAAACTCAAGTGGGACTGTGGTACTAACTTGTCAACGTCCCATCCCAGAGTCCCACTTGAGTTTACATGTATAAGCATACAGGTAGGACTGTGGTACGTTACAAAAACGCACCCTTTAGTATTATTGATATACTAATTATAACAAATATTATACAAAATTAATCATAAATAAAAAAGTTTATAGTCTTAAAAAATAGCCATTTTCCCTATATTTTAAATTTAAACTCGTCCCCTTAATTAAGAGATTAGTGAGGTAAGTCCACCACCCTAGCCCTACACCCCCGCCCCGCCACCCTCTCGCTATGCTAACCTGGCCGCCAGTTCCACGTGAGCCTGTTTAGCCGTGTACTCCTTGTCCGTCTTGGTCAGCTCCTTGGTGATCACTAGCTGGGAGATGTCGATACGGTTGCACAACAGGTCGGATATAGTCTGTTTGGCAACCTCTACGGCTCCATCAGGGTCTCTGGTAACATTACGGTATACCGTTATAGTTGTACGTCGTCAAGTATACATGGTATGGATAGGTATTTAAATTTATGTTTATGTAGTGAAATGATTGCGTTCGTATACCGTGATTTTTAAATAGTGGAAAAATATACTTATATTTATACTGCAGCATCTAGTCATGTGGTATACAATATGTTACGTTAGTCAATATATATATAATAATAATATATTATTAGTAGAATAATAATTAATTAATTTATATTTATTAAAAGATATTTATAATGTACTCTATATTAATATTATTTGCTAGTAGTAATATTCTATTTTTATGTACTATATTAATGTATTATTATAGTAAGTATATACTTGTATTTATAGCTACAATTAATGTAATGATAAACTATTTCTATTAACACACCAAACACACTATTATAATTAGTGTTACACTAATTTACATCTGTGAGTGTGGGAGATGAAAGAAAACTTATCTCGCGGTGAATTATATATATATATATATATATAGATGTATATATGTATAGACATTTTTGTCTTCTGTTTCCTTGGGTTTACTTATATTATACATTTCTGTTGTACCACCTAAATGGCTTTAACATAATGTCCTTGATATATCGTGGTTTTTATATTAGAAATTTAAATTAATATTTATATATTTGTGATACTTTATATAATCGAGGACAGGATATCTGCTATTAATCTCTTTCAATGGTAAATTTGTATACTGAGACCTAAACACTTTTCAGTGGAATATTTAATATATTTCAATAGACATCAGAGATATTTATTTATGCATGTTTTTAAAATTTGTATTTATTTAATGTTTGAATTGAAATATGTTTTTCTATATTATTTATGTAAATATTCCAAATAATATAATATTATGTATTATATTATATTATATTACACTTTAATATAATTATATTAAAATCATTAATACATAAATGAGTTTATCATTGATTTATATGTATATAATTAATATATGACTCATGCACGATGATACAATACGATTACATCAGCGTAAAATAAAACGTCACAACATGTGCATTAGCAGACATCTTGTACTTGATATAACATATTAACTTTACAGTTATATTTGTGTACGATGTATATATAAGGGTAGACATTTAAGATTATATTATATGAAATTTAGGATTATATTTGTGCATTAAATTATAAGAAATTCTTAGATTATATTATATGAAATTTAAGATTATATTTGTGCATTAAATTATAAAAAATTCTTAGATTATATTATATGAAATTTAGGATTATATTTGTGCATTAAATTATAAGAAATTCTTAGATTATATTATATGAAATTTAAGATTATATTTGTGCATTATATTATAAGAAATTCTTAGATTATATTATATGAAATTTAGGATTATATTTGTGCATTATATTATAAGAAATTCTTAGATTATATTTGTGCATTATATTATATGAAATTTAGGATTATATTTGTGCATTATATTATATGAAATTTAGGATTATATAAAATTTAGGATTATATTTGTGCATTAAATTATAAGAAATTCTTAGATTATATTATATGAAATTTAAGATTATATTTGTGCATTATATTATAAGAAATTCTTAGATTATATTTGTGCATTATATTATATGAAATTTAGGATTATATTTGTGCATTATATTATATGAAATTTAGGATTATATAAAATTTAGGATTATATTTGTGCATTAAATTATAAGAAATTCTTAGATTATATTATATGAAATTTAAGATTATATTTGTGCATTAAATTATAAGAAATTCTTAGATTATATTATATGAAGTTTAAGATTATATTTGTGCATTATATTATAAGAAATTCTTAGATTATATTATATGAAATTTAAGATTATATTTGTGCATTAAATTATAAGAAATTCTTAGATTATATTATATG
The DNA here is from genome assembly GCA_964019155.1 of Osedax fenrisi. NCBI lineage: Eukaryota > Metazoa > Annelida > Polychaeta > Sabellida > Siboglinidae > Osedax > Osedax fenrisi. The sequence goes on from OZ025242.1 coordinate 91,242,636, forward strand.
AAATTTAAGATTATATTTGTGCATTATATTATAAGAAATTCTTAGATTATATTATATGAAATTTAGGATTATATTTGTGCATTATATTATAAGAAATTCTTAGATTATATTTGTGCATTATATTATATGAAATTTAGGATTATATTTGTGCATTATATTATATGAAATTTAGGATTATATAAAATTTAGGATTATATTTGTGCATTAAATTATAAGAAATTCTTAGATTATATTATATGAAATTTAAGATTATATTTGTGCATTATATTATAAGAAATTCTTAGATTATATTATATGAAATTTAGGATTATATTTGTGCATTATATTATATGAAATTTAGGATTGTATTTGTGCATTATATTATATGAAATTTAGGATTATATAAAATTTAGGATTATATTTGTGCATTAAATTATAAGAAATTCTTAGATTATATTATATGAAATTTAAGATTATATTTGTGCATTAAATTATAAGAAATTCTTAGATTATATTATATGAAATTTAAGATTATATTTGTGCATTATATTATAAGAAATTCTTAGATTATATTATATGAAATTTAGGATTATATTTGTGCATTATATTATAAGAAATTCTTAGATTATATTTGTGCATTATATTATATGAAATTTAGGATTATATTTGTGCATTAAATTATATGAAATTTAGGATTATATTATATGAAATTTAAGATTATATTTGTGCATTAAATTATAAGAAATTCTTAGATTATATTATATGAAATTTATGATTATATTTGTGCATTAAATTATAAGAAATTCTTAGATTATATTATATGAAATTTAGGATTATATGAAATTTAGGATTATATTTGTGCATTAAATTATAAGAAATTCTTAGATTATATTATATGAAATTTAAGATTATATTTGTGCATTAAATTATAAGTAATTCTTAGATAATATTATATGAAATTTAGGATTATATTTGTGCATTAAATTATAAGAAATTCTTAGATTATATTATATGAAATTTAGGATTATATTTGTTCATTAAATTATAAGAAATTCTTAGATTATATTATATGAAATTTAAGATTATATTTGTGCATTAAATTATAAGACATTCTTAGATTATATTATATGAAATTTAGGATTACATTTGTGCATTAAATTATAAGAAATTCTTAGATTATATTATATGAAATTTAGGATTATATTTGTGCATTAAATTATAAGAAATTCTTAGATTATATTATATGAAATTTAGGATTATATTTGTGCATTAAATTATAAGAAATTCTTAGATTATATTATATGAAATTTAGGATTATATTTTTGCATTATATTATAAGAAATTCTTAGATTATATTATATGAAATTTAGGATTATATTTGTGCATTATATTATAAGAAATTCTTAGATTATATTATATGAAATTTAAGATTATATTTGTGCATTAAATTATAAGAAATTCTTAGATTATATTATAAGTAATTCTTAGATAATATTATATGAAATTTAGGATTATATTTGTGCATTAAATTATAAGAAATTCTTAGATTATATTATATGAAATTTAGGATTATATTTGTTCATTAAATTATAAGAAATTCTTAGATTATATTATATGAAATTTAAGATTATATTTGTGCATTAAATTATAAGACATTCTTAGATTATATTATATGAAATTTAGGATTACATTTGTGCATTAAATTATAAGAAATTCTTAGATTATATTATATGAAATTTAGGATTATATTTGTGCATTAAATTATAAGAAATTCTTAGATTATATTATATGAAATTTAGGATTATATTTGTGCATTAAATTATAAGAAATTCTTAGATTATATTATATGAAATTTAGGATTATATTTTTGCATTATATTATAAGAAATTCTTAGATTATATTATATGAAATTTAGGATTATATTTGTGCATTATATTATAAGAAATTCTTAGATTATATTATATGAAATTTAAGATTATATTTGTGCATTAAATTATAAGAAATTCTTAGATTATATTATATGAAATTTAGGATTATATTTGTGCATTATATTATAAGAAATTCTTAGATTATATTATATGAAATTTAAGATTATATTTGTGCATTAAATTATAAGAAATTCTTAGATTATATTATATGAAATTTATGATTATATTTGTGCATTAAATTATAAGAAATTCTTAGATTATATTATATGAAATTTAGGATTATATGAAATTTAGGATTATATTTGTACATTAAATTATAAGAAATTCTTAGATTATATTATATGAAATTTAAGATTATATTTGTGCATTAAATTATAAGAAATTCTTAGATTATATTATATGAAATTTAAGATTATATTTGTGCATTAAATTATAAGACATTCTTAGATTATATTATATGAAATTTAGGATTATATTTGTGTATTAAATTATAAGAAATTCTTAGATTATATTATATGAAATTTAGGATTATATTTGTGCATTAAATTATAAGAAATTCTTAGATTATATTATATGAAATTTAGGATTATATTTGTGCATTAAATTATAAGAAATTCTTAGATTATATTATATGAAATTTAGGATTATATTTGTGCATTATATTATATGAAATTCTTAGATTATATTTGTGCATTATATTATATGAAATTTAGGATTATATTTGTGCATTAAATTATATGAAATTTAGGATTATATTATATGAAATTTAAGATTATATTTGTGCATTAAATTATAAGAAATTCTTAGATTATATTATATGAAATTTATGATTATATTTGTGCATTAAATTATAAGAAATTCTTAGATTATATTATATGAAATTTAGGATTATATGAAATTTAGGATTATATTTGTGCATTAAATTATAAGAAATTCTTAGATTATATTATATGAAATTTAAGATTATATTTGTGCATTAAATTATAAGTAATTCTTAGATAATATTATATGAAATTTAGGATTATATTTGTGCATTAAATTATAAGAAATTCTTAGATTATATTATATGAAATTTAGGATTATATTTGTTCATTAAATTATAAGAAATTCTTAGATTATATTATATGAAATTTATGATTATATTTGTGCATTAAATTATAAGACATTCTTAGATTATATTATATGAAATTTAGGATTACATTTGTGCATTAAATTATAAGAAATTCTTAGATTATATTATATGAAATTTAGGATTATATTTGTGCATTAAATTATAAGAAATTCTTAGATTATATTATATGAAATTTAGGATTATATTTGTGCATTATATTATATGAAATTCTTAGATTATATTATATGAAATTTAGGATTATATTTGTGCATTAAATTATAAGAAATTCTTAGATTATATTATATGAAATTTAGGATTATATTTTTGCATTATATTATAAGAAATTCTTAGATTATATTATATGAAATTTAGGATTATATTTGTGCATTATATTATAAGAAATTCTTATATTATATTATATGAAATTTAAGATTATATTTGTGCATTAAATTATAAGAAATTCTTAGATTATATTATATGAAATTTAGGATTATATTTGTGCATTATATTATAAGAAATTCTTAGATTATATTATAAGAAATTCTTAGATTATATTATATGAAATTTAAGATTATATTTGTGCATTAAATTATAAGACATTCTTAGATTATATTATATGAAATTTAGGATTATATTTGTGCATTAAATTATAAGAAATTCTTAGATTATATTATATGAAATTTAAGATTATATTTGTGCATTAAATTATAAGAAATTCTTAGATTATATTATATGAAATTTAAGATTATAATTGTGCATTAAATTATAAGAAATTCTTAGATTATATTATATGAAATTTATGATTATATTTGTGCATTAAATTATAAGAAATTCTTAGATTATATTATATGAAATTTAGGATTATATGAAATTTAGGATTATATTTGTGCATTAAATTATAAGAAATTCTTAGATTATATTATATGAAATTTAAGATTATATTTGTGCATTAAATTATAAGAAATTCTTAGATAATATTATATGAAATTTAGGATTATATTTGTTCATTAAATTATAAGAAATTCTTAGATTATATTATATGAAATTTAAGATTATATTTGTGCATTAAATTATAAGACATTCTTAGATTATATTATATGAAATTTAGGATTATATTTGTGTATTAAATTATAAGAAATTCTTAGATTATATTATATGAAATTTAGGATTATATTTGTGCATTAAATTATAAGAAATTCTTAGATTATATTATATGAAATTTAGGATTATATTTGTGCATTATATTATATGAAATTCTTAGATTACATTATATGAAATTTAGGATTATATTTGTGCATTATATTATATGAAATTCTTAGATTATATTATATGAAATTTAGGATTATATTTGTACATTAAATTATAAGAAATTCTTAGATTATATTATATGAAATTTAGGATTATATTTGTGCATTAAATTATAAGAAATTCTTAGATTATATTATATGAAATTTAGGATTATATTTATGCATTATATTATATGAAATTCTTAGATTATATTTGTGTCAAGATCATAGTAGACTGTAAGCTTTAACACAAACTTGTTGATGAGCAGCATATGAAGACAGGTGTTGATCAGGTTGGCCACCAGGGTGCAGTTATCGCGACGAACCGTCTCTATACCCTTACAGTCCATCTTGTCGTAGGTGTCGGGGTTAGTGTAGTAAAGGCCTGCGTATCTCTTCTTGTTGATCAACAGGTAGGGGTGGTATACCTGCGCGAGGTATATTTATTGGTTATATTTATTTTATTATAATACATAATATATATTTATACGAAAACAAAAAAGGAATATAATTAATATAATCAATTAATTAGAATTATTATTATTTTAAAAAAATAGAATAGATTTCAAACTAAAAATAATATATGTGTATAGTGAGAGATATATGTGTATATTAGAAAAAGCAGTGTATTTTAAATAATATGTATATGGCAAACACTACCCATAGCAAATAAACATGCTAGTCAGATATTATTAGGTACATTTAAATTAATTAAATTATTAATAATAAAATAAATTATTTATTAAATAGTATTATTTTTCTATTATAAAAAACATTGTTATACTTATATCAATTTAAAAAAAAAATGGCGATTATTATTTATATAAAGACGAAAAATTAGTAACAATATTAAGTTATATTTACATAATTTATATTTAATTATTTTTATTTCTAGAGCTACAAAGAATGGGTATGTATCGAATATGGACCTCATTTGATTATGATTTATAGGGTCACATTTAAAATACTGGTTTTACTATTCCACACTCGCAAACTTACATTAGCCTTACACTAGCGTAAATAATAAACTAATGTTAAGAATGAAATATTCTCTATACTACATTCTATATACAAAATTAGCTTTTATTATAACTTTAAATCATAGCGATACTAGGCTCGTTATACAACGGCTCCTCGTATAATCCAATGTTTTATTTTACTTCTTGTTTTTTTGTATCGTGTCGTTTTGTCTTACTGTTATCACATTTATATATTTTGTTTATATATGTTATATAATTATATGTTTATATATAATTATATCTTTATTTATATATAACCAGTAATTCAATAAACTTTTGATCTATCTATACACATAAAACGTCGCGAATCCCAACTCAGCAATCGTCATAATCAAACGGGGGGGCGAACCTTCTCGAACTCGAGCTTAATGGGGTGTTCAAACTTCTTAGAGATGAAGGCAGCGGCCTCCTTGCCTAGCTCCATCGCCTCGCCCACAGTGTCCACCCCGAACTTGCACATCACCGAATCCGTGTCACCGTAGATGACCTTGGCGTCGTGCTGGTATCCGTTGGCGATCGTGTAGCGTTCCTCGACCTCGCGCTTCGTTATGTCGATCATGCAACGACCGAACGCGGTTACGCTCTACCGGGGGGGTTAGGTGGGGGTCAACAGGATGAAAGATAAATGTATTAGTAAATAGTATACATTATTTAAATTTAATTTTTTTTGAGAATATTTACATTTTATAATTTTGATTACAGAGAGTTATTTAAATATGAGAATTATAACGAGGATATTACCAAAGCCCAAGATACACAAACAAGCAATAACGTCAAACATTTTATTCGCGGTCTAATGATTTATTAAGTCACGATCGTCTTAATGTGGTCATATTTATACATTTCTTTGTTATTTACGTACAATTTATTTAAATTTGTCATATATATATAATATACAATTACAAATATAATTACTTAATCTAGAGACTAATTTAGTACATTTAATGTTTACTATTTATAATCAATATAAGATATAATAATTATTTTAAGATTCCTATAATGTTAAATACTAAAAATTATATATATTATAAATATTTTAATGTTAATTTAAAATTATTTTCAAATTAAACATTTGAATACATCACAATTTATATACATTTTATGTATATTTTATGTATATAAATATATATATATATATATATATATATATATGATAATATATATATTTATATAATTATGTGCATAGAAAATATAAATAGAGTAGAAATTTTGGAAATATTAGAGTGTGCCATTTTTATTATGATCAACTAATATCTACTAGAATGAGATTTTGTATATTGATGCTATTGTAATAAAATTAATATTATTGGAAAGATTATTAAATTCTATAATATAAGTCATATTTTAATTTTTATTAAAACAAAAGTTATGATCAAAAATTTGGTAAAAATTTGATTTCTTAAATTTATTTTGTTATGAATTATAATTATTATGAAAAATAGAATTTATTATAACAATATGTCTATTAAGATAAGATAAGATATGTAAATGTTGACAAAATTAATATTGCACCAATTTCTAAATAATATTAATATTATTAATAAATATATGCATATATTTAATATTTCTATTGTAATAAATACATAAAATAATTAAATGATTTTTAAATAAATATTATCTGGTATATTATTAATATCTATGATATAATTACCCATGTTTCCTACTTGTTGGGTGAAGTGATATATTACAATTTACATAGGCTTAATAGGCGACTGTGTATCTTGGGCATTGATATTACTATACCTCTCGCCATACATGTTGATTCAACTATTACCCCACACTAAACCCCTCACTATACCTCTCACTATATCCTAACTACACAGCTCACTAGAAGCCTCACATCACCCTCACTATACCCCTCTACTATACCCTCACAATACCCATCACTACACCCCTCACTATACGGCTCACTACAAGCCTCACATCACCCTCACTATACCCCTCTACTATACCCTCACTATACCCATCACTACAAGCCTAACATCACCCTCACACCTACCCCACCCCTACCCTACTACACCCCACCCCTACTAACCTGCGAGATCTCGAGACAGGGTAGTTTACCGACCTGTGCCCCGGTGAACCCGTACACAGAGTTAGCGCTGATCTTAAGGGCGAGCTGTCTTCCGTCCAGCACTCGTCTCTTGAACGGGTCTGTCTCCATCTTTAGGTCAGCCTTCGCCCTGGTGGTCGGGGTGTGCGATAATCTCAACGTATTAGTGTCAAATTGGTTTTGTATCTCTATTTTCAGCTGATCATTATATTTATTATTTTCTGAACGGTTTCACATTAAGACTGATGTTATTGAATTATTGAAATCACTTCTCATTAAAAGTATTATTAGTCATAACTTAATATATATATATCATATTGAGAAAAGATTATATATGATATGCAAAATGTTAATTGCGCATATATGTGTACTAATTAATAGTAATATAAGTAATAATGTTAATTTGTTAAACGCATTAAATTACAGATATATGAAATATTATTATGATATACAAATTTCTACTTATTGATGATACTATTTTTATTAAAATTTATAAATTTAATGTTTATGTCTAATGTATTACTCTAATGAATAACTATCATATGACATAATATATAACTATATAAATATAAACAAATAAGATTCTTAACTATATAATTTTCAAAAATATTATATTCATATTTAATTTATAAAAGTAATATAATTATGTACAATGTATATATTTAAAAATTTATAAATACACCGTTTTTTATTTACTAGAATGAAAAAAATTATCCTTTTGTTGATTTAATTTAAGGGAACATTATAAAATTGAAAACTCAAAATAATTTAAATTTATAATCTATTTATAAAACTTGAAATATTATCTTTAAAATGATGCATAAATTATGATGTATGTGAAATAGATCTAATAAAATAAGCACTTTAAAATGCCAATAAAATTATAAATCAAAATACATACATAAATATGTTAAAAAAATAAAATAAAATTCTATTATATATATATATATATATTTGCTATTATTTATACTAAAAATATATATTTAAGTTTCTATAAATATAATGATATATATTTTACATGTTTTTATTTTAATATATGTATGACATATATATATATATATATATATATATATTTCAGGAATTATTTTGTTGATCAATTAAATAGCGATAATATATTTAAAATTGGATTACTCAAAATAAATATTTTAACTATGAACTACTATACACAAACTAAACTTAACATAAATTTAATATAGAATTAATAAATAATTGTATTTAAATTTGTTATCATATCATCAGAATCTATCATTATTAATGTATTTCATATGTTTTTTTATAATATTAATTTATAATTATTTTGAAAATGACAATTTGAATTTTTTTCAGTATTTTTTTCTCTAAATATACGTGTATATAAATTGCAGACAAATCCATGAGATAAAAAAAAATCTTACATTTTATTTGTGTATATATATTATTTATAAAACAAAATATAAACAAATATGTTAGGATAACATAGGTTAGGCTGAATATTATTTGAAAACTTGTCCTTTTTACTTTCTTAAATATATACAGGTATCATCACTTAAAATTAAATATATTATTTTCACTATTTTTCAAGATTTCAAACTACTTAATCATTACATTTTTAATGATTACATTTTTAAATCCGATATAACTCATACAAAATAAAATAAACTTCTATTACAAAATACTGATTTATAATATATTATTTAGTATCCGTCGAAAAATTATAAATTGAATCGATCTAGAAATACCATAAAAATCATTTTATATTGACCTATATGTATTGTGTACTTTATATAAAAATCGTACAAATATATATTTAAGTTTCTATAAATATAATGATGCATATTTTACATGATTTTATTTTAGTATATGTATGACATATATATATATATTTCAGTAATTATTTTGTTGATCAATTAAATAGCAATAATATATTTACGTGTATTACATACGTATTATATAATCAGAGATGAAACATACAATTTTTATTTATATTATTTGACAACACATTTACTTTTCATTCGTGAAACGTTTAAATGCGTTTTACCCAGAATCATTATCATATGCTACTTCTATATACATTTAAAAAGAGTCATTTTCAGATATTAGTATAGCTACACTAGTACTATACAAGTTTGATAAATATAACTAACATGATAATGAATAACATTATGACTTGGTTTTGCATAAATATAAGCAATACACATAGATAAAGTAATATTCTATGTGAATAGAGGATACAAATAAAATAAAAAGGTTCCATTATTATTATATGAATTATATTATATAGTAGAAATATCTCTGCATGATTTTATAGCAATATATATATATATATATATATATATTTATCTATATAAATATATATATATCTAGTATATATATATAACAAAAGACATCTGCTGATCCCAATGAATAGAATGATATATGCCTTACTCTTTTAATACACCTAAACATCTGACATAGGTTTACATGTATGATATGGGATGTGGACACAATACATAGGTATATTCAAAGGTGCATAGCAATGTATTAATTGTAATGATAAAGGTTTTGTTGTTGTTATATTTATAATATATAATATGTATTTATATATATATATATATATATATATATATATATATATATATATATATATATATATATATTAAAATAGACATAAAAATAAGGCTTATTTTATTATGATATTTTATAGAAATTGTATGTTTACAATTATTATTAATTATATTTATGAAAATACTTATATGATAGTTATATATATATATATCAATATTGAAATTTAAAATGAATCAATATTCAAAGAATGTGAGAATTTATAACAATTGTCTCCAGTAATTAATGATTATCATGATCAGTGTACTGATTACATAACTAACTTCTTACGAGCTGTTAACAAATCATTCAGAATCTCAGGCAATATTCCTTTTCTCAGGGACGCCTTCACAAAGTAGTTTCCCGATGGGGTTTTGATGTAAGAATCTGGGGATAACCTGGTAGTAGTGGTGGTAGTAGTAGTAGTAGAAGTAGCAGCAGCAGTAGCAGTAGCAGTAGCAGTAGTAGTAGTAGTAGTAGTAGTAGTAATAGTAATAGTAGTAGTAGTAGTAGTAGTAGTAGTAGTAGTAGTAGTAGTAGTAGTAGTAGTAGTAGTAGTAGTAGTAGTGGTAGTAGTAGTAGTAGTAGTGGTAGTAGTAGCGGTGGTGGTGGTGGTAGTAGTAGTAGTAGTAGTGGTAGTAGTAGTAGTAGTAGTAGTAGTAGTAGTAGTAGTAGTAGTAGTAGTAGTAGTGGTGGTAGTAGTAGTAGTGGTAGTAGTAGCGATGGTGGTGGTGGTAGTAGTAGTAGTAGTAGTGGTAGTAGTATTAGTAGTAGTAGTAGTAGTAGAAGTATCGCTACTAGCATTGATAGTAGCATAACAAATATTAATATATGTTTGAATGGATAAAATTACTATTTGAAATAATGAAACAATTTAACATTGTCCAATAAAAATGTATTTTTATAAACACAATAACTAAGCAGGGATATTCGCTGATTATAAATGGTATATAATTAATAAATGAGTACAAAAACACTAATATACTTTCATACAATAGTATATGAAATGTTCCGGGTAAAGAGAGGGGGAAATGGTTAATACGATGGAGGGAAGTGGGAAGGGAGAGAGAGGGAAGGAGAGTGAGGGAGAGGGACTGAAAGGGAAACTATTAATACAAGGGATATAAGAAGGGAAAGTGTGAGAAACAGTGAGAGAAAGAAGGAAATAAAATGAGAGAAAAGGAGGGAGGGAAACGGAAACTATGAGATCAGTGAGATTGAAAGTGTGGGAGAGGCAAATAATCAGATAGAAGAGGAGTTACGGGATGATGAATAGTAAGAAAGATAAAGAGGGAGGGAGAGGGAATTAATGGTATCGATAAAGGAGGGAGGGAGAACAGCGAGATAGGTTGGAGTACGGGGGTGAAGTAAACCCTTCCTTCTTGACGTAGTGTTCACTGATCAAGGTCGTGTAGCAAAGATTGTGAGCCATCATGATCGAAGGGTACAGAGACGAGAAATCCAGAGTCGCAATCGGCATCGAGTAGTATCTGAAGGTAGGTCAAGGTCACGCGGGGTATAGGGAATACTAGTACATAGACGGGGGTGGTGTGGGGTGGAGTAGCTAACCCTTTGTCGGGATCAATGACTGTGGCGCCCGTGAATTCCTCTCCTACCTCTATTTTCTGTACCGGCATTATCAAGTCTTGGGTCTGGGCCTGCGTGTGTCATGGTTTACACCGCTTAGAAGGAGATTCGCGCGGTGAACGGTTACTACGCTGTTAATAATATTTAAGTGGCACATTGACAACTACATGATAACATATTATCGAGTGCTAAGACTTGTGAAATCCATAGAATGTTTTAAAAGTAAAGTCAAAGATTTTATTATTGGTCATTTTTAATATTCGTATATTTTTATTTTATTTTATTATATTTTGTTCACGTTTATTAATCTAAAAATCCTATTTTGTTCTATTTATATATTATTTTATCGTTTATTTATTTATGTATTATTATTTTGCTAAACAAATGAGAATTATCTTTGTTATATTTGTGTATAAATAAATCTATCTATCTATCAAATTAAGTTTCAGTGCAATTCAGGAATGATTTTTTTTATATAATTTATAATATATTTCGTAAACACGCGGTAACAAATGCGCCTATATACATATATACTTGTATATATAACGCGTATATACATTATATCTAAAAGTAGTAAATATATATATATATATTGCAGGGTTAAATTAAAATATAAAATTTTAAAATAAATCAAAAAAATATGATTTTTATTTAAATTAGATATATGATTTGTATTCAAATAATGCATGTATTAATTACAGGTATTGTTAACATTAAAGATTTTATTAATGGCAGACTATAATCCTCCTACACTAAAACTATTACTTTATTGTAGTTTTAAATAGGTAGTATTAGAAATCATCTTAGTGTTTATTAAAGGGTTACGATAAAAAAGAACTAGTTGAGGTGCAAAGGTTAAATTTTAAATGTGAAATAAATTTATATATCATCATTTTGGGATGTAATGCAGCTAAAAAAAACAAGCAGGACAAAACTAAACCAATTAAACCAAATAATCCACAAATACAAATACAATATATACTATTGACTCGTATTTCAAATTTAACCTATAACCCTCAACTCGTCCTTTTTGATCGTCTCCCTTTATTAAATACTATTTAAATACTATTTAATTGTATTCTTGTATTATTATGTATTATTATAAATGTAAGAATTATAATTTTCAACTTATAACTTATAATTAATGAAAAGTCAATAATTGTGGTATTAGCCAGTAAATGATTTTGAGTTGTGTATATTTGTATATAGAAATAACTTTATTAAGGGCAAGAGGCATGGGTAAATATAATGAAAACAATTTATTTATGCATTATTTTATTATGATTTATTTATATAATTTGAAATATTATCTTTATAATTATACATACATGGTTAGGTTATGTAAAATAAAAATGATAAAAAGATGCATTTTAAAACAAAGATAAATATATTCGTATGCATTAATTTAAAACTTTAAACTTGATTTACACAACATAATTATTTTGACCAAGTACGTTCACTATAATTCTAATAAATTTAGTAAACATGCTTTATTTTATTTAATTTTGTTTACATATCATATGTAGCATTATTATTCAAGTTTATTTTTATTGATAAGAATTTATAATTATTTAAAAAATAGTATTTTAGTAATTTTTTGTTGATATTTTTATATCATTATGATATTGTACATAACAATATTGATTATAATGTATGTGTGTATGGTGTGTGTGTGTGTGTGTGTGTGTGTGTGTGTGTAATAGAAGTAGTAACATCACTAGTTACTCCGTACGGTTGTGATAGTAAGCCGGGTGTAACCTTCTTGAGAAGTTGTACGACGACCTTGATCTGCTGCCCCCTGGTGAGCAGATAAGATATCGGTACGCCGGTGACTCGAGCCATCTCGACGCTGTTCACGATACACATGAGCTTGTCGAGCAGCCGAATGGGCAGCATGGCGTCCTTGAGGCAGTACACAGCTAGTCGACGTCGAGTGATCTCATTGGTCCTCTGAGAATTGTGGGCGGGACGGCGTTAATGCGAGCGATCTCATTGGTCGGCTGAGAATAGTGGGCGGGACGGCGTTAATGCGAGCGATCTCATTAGACGGCTGAGAATAGTGGGCGGGACGGCGTTAATGCGAGCGATCTCATTCGTCGGCTGAGAATAGTGGGCGGGACAGCGTTAATGCGAGCGATCTCATTGGTCGGCTGAGAATAGTGGGCGGGACGGCGTTAATGCGAGCGATCTCATTAGACGGCTGAGAATAGTGGGCGGGACGGCCTTAATGCGAGCGATCTCATTGGTCGGCTGAGAATAGTGGGCGGGACGGCGTTAATGCGAGTTATCTTATTGGTCTGCTAATGAAGACGACCATAGCAAAGATAATAATATAATAGCATGGGTGATAGTGTGGGGGAGTTATTATTAAGGGCATTACGTGGCAAGGTTAATTTGTTTACATGTAAAAGGTACACAAAATGAATACTTTTCAAACTCTAATTAATCGATTTTATTTTAATAATTTTTTTATTTTTTCTTATTCAATCAATAAATAATCTTATTGTATAAGTTTGTATAATTTATTGTATAAGTTTTTTAATTAATCGCATTATTTGTACCTTGCCTCGTGCTCCTAATGTCACTTGAGATACAGTAGGGACATTAGTATTAAACCTACACCTCACTAAATATTACCTAGGATATCATCAACAGTTGAGGTATCGAGTGATTTCAAGCTTAATAATATATTTTTATTAATTAAAAATATAAAACTATAATTAAAATATAAAATATATTAAAATATAAAACTATAACAAATGTTGCTGCGCATAACATAATATTTGTTTATATCATTCTCCTCTATATTATCCTCGATTATAATCCTCGTTGGAAACTTTTCTAAATAGAATCATTGAGGATATCGTCGGCGAAAAGTCAGGTTCCACAACAAAATTGTAATATCTCCGGTAAAACATTGGTGTAACACTGACCTAGATAGATGTAATACTGACCTAGATACATAGCTAATGGAGATACATTGTGGTCACCAATTAGAATGCAATCCCCCAGCGCTATTTCATTGGTACATGATATTGTCATGATAAAAAGGCAACGAATATAACTAATCTACATATATATTAAAGCGCTTAAATGTTTGTTTTCGTAGTCGTCGTCGTCGTCTTCGTACAATTTTCTATCGAGCGAGCGCAGCGAGCCATCGCGACGAATTTTCGAAATTTTTCGACAAAAATAATATATAGGTAATCTATGGATAATAAAACCTCAATAATATTTGTATATAATTACCATATAATTAGCGAGTGATGAGTATATATTATACAGTTATAATTATATATATTTTATATATTTATATATTTGTTTATTTTATTTATTGATCGAGGATATTTTAAAAAAAATTTAATTTTTTAAATTCGCTATGGCGAGTCTATATCGCGTATACGGGCGTTATAAAATACGTTATATACGCATTTTTTTCGCGCGATACTAATATTACCCGAACCCTAATAATACTAGATTTCGTTTATACTTGATTTCGAGTTTATAATAATTATTTCCTATCTCCGCCATGTAAAAATAAATTTGTCAACATATACAATGATGTAAAAAATCAAAATCCACGATAATGATTCGATTTCAAAAATTTTAAATGTATTAAATAGATAATTAAAATAGAATATTATGTTATAAATTATAACTTATAATATTTAATATTCTTCGAGCTATGGCCGAAATAGTGAAAAATACGTGATTTTTGAGGGTTAAATTTGACCGACTTCCGGTAATGCGTTCGCTTTGATTATGATTTCAACGGATGCGGAGTACGAAAGTTCTTATAATAAATTGAGAAAAACTATTAATATAAGAATAATTGGGTGTCCAGTTCGGTTTCAATTTTTCATCAAATTTCATCATACTAAATAAATGGTCAAGAAAAAAATGTGAAATTTATATAAAAAAAAAAATGCTAATTTCTATTCTATAATGTTAACGGTAATGAGTAGATATAAATGTAGCCATCCGATATGCATTTACTATGATTATTTGCCACATAAATGGCTTTACAAAAGTACATTTCCTATCTCCACCATGTAAAAAGGTTAGGTTGGATTAATTTTTAATTTTTGGTGGTTTTTTTTAGCTGCATTACTTCCCGAGTGAACCTATAAATGTATATTTTTATGGTTGTGGTTAGGTTGGGTTAAGTTTTAATTGTTGGTGGTTTTTTTTAGCTGCATTACTTCCCGAGTTAACCTATAAAAAGTATATTTTCACGGTTGTGGTTAGGTTGGGTTAAGTTTTAATTTTGGTAGTTTTTTTTAGCTGCATTATTGGTTTGGGTTTGGGTTGGGTTTGGGTTTGGGTTGGGTTTGGGTTTGGTTGGGTTTGGGTTGGGTTAAGTTTTAATTTTTGGAGGTTTTTTTTAGATGCATTACTTCCCGAGTGAACCTATAAAAGTATATTTGACGGTTATGGTTAGGTTGGATTAAGTTTTAATTTATGTAGGTTTTTTTTAGTAATAAAGTTGTTTTAGTAATACAATTCTTTTAGTAACTAAGTTGTTTTAGTAATAAAGTAAATTTGTAGTAATACATTTGCTTTAGTAAAAAAGTTCCCCTACAAGGTGCGTTAGCCCTTAACCAGTAAAAAAGTCACAAAGTTCTTTTAGTAATAATGTTACTACTTTTAGTAATAAAGTTTAGTTCTTTTAGTAATAAAGTTTAGTTCTTTTAGTAATAAAGTAACGGTAATGTTGCTTTAGTAAAAAAAATTAATTTGTATAGGTTTTTTAGTAATAAAGTTGTTTTAGTTAAAAAGTAATTTTTAATAATAAAGTTGCTTTAGTAAAAAAGTAACCACTCAAGGAGCGTTAGCCCTTGATTCGGGAAAAAAGTAACCTAGTTATATATAAAGAGACTTAATTCACTGACATCGTAATGTAATAACAATGGATGTTAGGGATTCATATGGCAGTAATACTAGAACGGCTCAAATCCCCGGCCCTTAATTGGTAATAAATTTTAAACAAAGCTTCAGCAATAACACAAATTATGTTATATAATACGATACAGTTTATAATATATACAATTACACGACCTTAACAATTGGTATCTTGTTTAACTCATGTATGAAAAAAATATTACAAATAAAAATATATTACTTTTGGTTTTTTAAAATGGCTGAAAAATAAAAATATTATATAATGTATATTCAACAATAATTATGAAAAAAATATTACAAATAAAAATATATTACTTTGGTTTTTAAAATAACGGAAAAATTAAAATATTACATAATGTGTATTCAACGATAATGATGAGACAAGAATAGATAGCTACCACCGACTGTCCACTATCGTTGGTAGCAAAGATAGTGGTAACCTGCAGTTCGGCAATGATACTGTGATGTACGTCCT
The DNA here is from genome assembly GCA_964019155.1 of Osedax fenrisi. Classification (NCBI taxonomy): domain Eukaryota; kingdom Metazoa; phylum Annelida; class Polychaeta; order Sabellida; family Siboglinidae; genus Osedax; species Osedax fenrisi. Next base: position 91,259,535 of record OZ025242.1, read on the forward strand.
CCTTTTGTTCTCCGAGGAAGTGGTAGGACACGGCATTCAGAGAGTACGAGCGTAGCTTGTGGTCTCTGATCAGAACCTGTCATACACGGGGGGTGGGGGTGAAGGAATGGGGCTCATACGCTAGTAGGCAGAGGGGCGGCAGTGAACGAAGTCACAGCTTTATTGATTACTGACCACAATACCATTACTATTACAATACATATAGAGAAACCAATAGAATATACATATATATATGCTTAATTCACAAAAATGATAGTCTTATATTAGCAACTTGTTCATTATATATATATATATATATATATATATATATATATATATATATATGCTATTAATATATAAAATAATAATAATTATTAGAAGTTTTGTGTTGCTTCTAAAGGGCTTAAAATATAACACTTTAATCTCTCATATTGCTGTAGCGTAGTAAGTGTATATATAATGAATAAGTTGCTAATATAAGACTATCATTTTTGTGAATTAAGCTAAAATAGTATTACAATAAAATAGTTTCATCAGATTTTAAAACTTTATGTTCTTTAATTCTGACTATAAATCCATAAATTAGCATTACATTTTATTTATAATAATTTGAATATATTCTTGATAAAATATATGTTATTAATATGAAATATGTAATATTATTAAAAAATATTTATATATAAATATAATTTCTAAATTAAAGAATTGTATAAATAGAAAATAATGTACAAATATGAGATGTAAACATATGAAATGTATAAGGGAAATCTGAAAACAGATGATAAACCTGCATCATATCATATTGAACCCTTCCTTCGATATTTGTATACTTATTTTCTCTTCTTCCCATTTGTTTAGATTGGGACATCACGTCCTTGACCATAGATCTGTAATTTAGGATACGGCCCAACATGTCGAAATCCTTCGTCTAATGTATTAAACGTATTTAAAAACAATGAATTGGATAGATAGATAGATAATAGTTTATAATAGATTCAAAACGATGGGTAAATAATAATGATAGAAATATATAAATAATAGTAACAAATATAAATAAGTTGTGATTTACACACGCCGAAAGTAAATAAAATAATAATAAAGGCAATATTTCGGATGTTGATCAAACGAATTGTAAGGCGTAAACAATGAATTATACTTAATTTTGTATGAAATATTATGCAACATTTTAAATGCAACTAATTCTAAATTCTAATACTTTAATTAACACATTTTATTGCTAAAATATAAAATGTAAGGTTACGCCTAATATAGGTACGACTGAATATGGTAATAATACATACACATATGCAATGCATTATAGACACAACAACACTGCAAACCTTTAGTTTAGCGGCTCGATTGATCAGGTATGGGAAATCAAAGTTCTGAATATTGTATCCGGTAATTAAGTCAGGATCTACGTCCCGCATGAATTGTGCCCATTTCTGTGAGGGGCCACAGTTTTAATCATTCGATAAAGGTATAGGTATGGGTATACATAAGTGGCCGTGTATACAACTCAGAGGGCGTGTCTAAAAATTGGGGGCGTTTCTACAATTTGGAGGCGTGCCTACAATTTGGAGGCGTGTCTACAACTCGGGGGGGCGTGTCTACAATTTATGAGCGGGTATACAACTTGGGGGCGTGTTTATAAATTGGGGGCGGGTCTACAACTGGGGGGCGTGTCTTCTACACTAACGGACAACAGCGCCGACTCTGATGTAAAGCTGATGACATCCGCACCGATGATAGGAGCGCAGGTGTCCAGCGTGAACACGACGCGTATGAACGGATCGCTCTCGCCTTGTATGGATACCATCGAGGCGATCTGTATGACTGCGTCGTGTTCGGGGGTGGGGAATATACCTGTGTAGGGCGGGGAGGAGGGTAAGGGGTGGGTCAATAGAGGTGTTAAGAGGGTAGGAGGGGTCAGGGGGCAAGGAATATACCTGTAGGGCGGGGGGCAGGTTAAGGGGTGGGTCAACAGAGGTGTATAGAGGAGAGGGGAGGGGTCAGGGGAAGGTATACATGTGTCAAGAGGGTAGGAGGGGTTAGCGGGGAAGTCAAGGGGGCAAGGGGGTGGGGAATATACCTGTGTAGGGCGGGCGCGGGGAGGGGTTAGGGAGATTAAGGGGTGTGTCAATAGAGGTGTATAGAGAAGAGGGGTCAGGGGAGGTATACATGTGTCAAGAGGGTAGGAGGGGCAAGGGGGTCATGGAATACTCCTGTTAACCGGAGGGAAGAGGTGTCAACTGAGGAAGATGAGTTTAATCCTTAGCATCACCCACCACATGTGAAACTAATTAGTTACTTACTGATATTAATTATTGTAATACTTGACATTCAATGATGATGAATATATATAACTCTAAAGGTGTACCGAACTACTGAGTAGAAAAAAAGTAAAGCTTAATTAAAGATTAATTTAATTCTATACCGTTAATTATTCGAGAATGGAAAATCTACTGATACAAGTATAAATGATCAAAAATAATTTGAGGCAATTTGATAACCTTTTACAAAACTTAAAATAACTAAAAGGTTTTTACATTTGACAAATAATACTTAAACAAACTAATGAGTAATTCGAAAAAACTATATATATTTAAATTATATAATAATCTTGTTGGTGAGTTATGACCCCTGAATAATTAAAAATAAAGCCATAAGGGCATCTTTACTACTACAAACTATAAACAACATTATTATAAATTTATCAATATGTATAACCAATATAGTACTTTTAAAATTATTATAAATTTCCGAAAAATATATTTAATATATAGATGTCTAATAGTAATTAAACCTTTTTAGTAATTTTAAAATTCATTTTACTCAGAATAATTATTTTTCTTTATATGTATTAAAAAAAAATGTTTACTTTCTCAGTGTTTATTTTATTCTAATTTGTCTAGACTCTAGAGTGTATATATATATACTAGCCGTTTTAGTCCGGTGTATGTGTGGATAGTTGATAATTATGAGTTATTATTAGAAAATTGCATGATCTAGGTGTATTTTAGAAATAAGAAATATAATATTTATTTGATTAAAATTAATTATGTTATAAAAAACAAATGTTGATGGTAGTTAAACAGTTTTTATCTAAATAGGAGTATTCTGCTTTATATATATTTTTTAAAGGATTATATTAATCAAATTCTGTAAAAAAAATATTACTTTTGTGCAACATACTATTTAGCAGATACAAATTATATTTGTTATTTGTTGAAAGGGATTTATAATAAAAATTATAAATTATAAATATTATATAAATTTTATATACATATATATTCCAAACATAATACAACATTTTCCTTTACAATTAGGCAAGCAGTACTTTCAAACTAATTGTTAGAGTGACAGTTCCCTAGCCTATCTGTTTACATGTAAACACACCCATAATAGTGGGATAGGTAAAGATGCCATGTTAAGGGGGTATATCATACCATACACAAACACACATTCACATGTTAAAGAAATAACATACATAGGTCTATTCATTGTAGAACACATGGAAATCTATTCATTGAAGCCACATTTTGTTGACTTATATTTATAATATACACAATGAAATATGGTTATTATATAATATATATCTATGTCCATATTTTTAAATCTCTACATGATTTTATAGCAATATATCATAGAACTAGAGTAAAATATCTCATTTGATTTATACAATATATATATATATAAAAATAGGGCTTATTTTATTATAATATTCTATAGAAATTGTATGTTTGCAATATTTGCTTGTAAATGACAATATCTCTCTATGCATTATAGCTGCTATTATTTTTTCTATTTTTGAGTTTATACATGCAGAAGTTAGAGTGACATTATTATTTTGAGTAACCATCATTTAATTTTAAATAAAAATGTAATAAACAAATAAGTAATTTAATAATGTTGTTAATAATTATCTATCTTTCATTAGTTTCGTAAGATCACATTATAGTATATTTACACCGAAGATAATACAAATAAATAAATGTAAACAATTTGGTTTTATTTTTTGATGGGGATATCGCAGCTAGCCGATATTACGTTGTGTGTTTACATTTAACAGATAGGTATACCTATCATTATTATAATGTACACTATAAATGTTGCCTTTGCGTTAATGATTAGAATATTGCAAACAAAATTATACTATATAAACTAGATAATAGAGCAATAAACTTGAAAAGGGTTTAGGTATATAATTCAGTGTAACTACATATAATGTATATCTAAATTAGAGGATATGTTTTTATAGAATAATGATTATATAAGCGTTATTTTATATATGACAAAATATACTAAATAGAGAAATAGTTCTTGGAATTATAGATATATATATATATATATATATATAAATATTTGTATTATATCAATACAAATTATTAGATTATATCACCAATTGTAATCGCTGTTATATTTTGAATGCAAGTAATTATGAAAAAAAGAATTATTCTGAGATGAATGAATTTGAAAAAATAGCACAATATAATTATTATTTCTTATAAATTATTGTGTAAATTATACTACACATAAAGTTAATAAAATATACGATTATTCAAAAAATATAAATTATTATTATAATTATGTCATAATTACATACACTCCTATTAAACTCACTTCACATATCATATTCCTATTATTAAACACTATTTTTAGAGTAGTTATAAAACTTATTAAATTTAAAATTGTTCATAATATAAATAATATATAACCTAATCCAAATTAATAAAAATATTAAAATTGTAATCAACATTTATTTTGGATGTAGAAATCATAAATATATAAGTTATAAATATTATAAAATAATATATATTAGTTAGGTATATAGATTGCATAATGAATTAAATATTTATTTTCTCAAAAAATTGCTTTTTTTAAAATGTAATAAACAAAAATCAAACAATTTATTTTAATCATGTTAACTGTATGATAATTAGTTAGGAAAACAATTAAATCTAATTACTCGAGCTATGTATTTTCGATCGATTAACAATTCTATAGAATATTCAATGCAGTAGAAGAAAAATAGGGTGGAGGGCTAAAGTTGACATAGATAGATAGATCGTATTTATTTGTAATCTAAATATTTGATTTATAATGTAGTATTTATATTTTATAATATTCGATTTAAAATCGTTTTCGTAATACAGACCTTTACGATTGGTGCACTCGATATCGAAGCTAAGGATACGAATGGGCGCAATCTTCGAGGTTTCGTCGGTGTCGACCGGGTGCGAGATGACGTTCTGCCACATCACGTCGATTTCGTACTGACAGCGGGACTGAGACTGCACCCCGTTCTGTTGACAGTGGGCGGTGTCGGAACGGAGGGCGTAGTCGCCCGGCAGGAACTCTAGCCAACCACAGCTTATCATCTTCGAGTCGACGATGAATCTGACGTCGGGAGGGAGGGGGTCAGTGGGTCAAGGTAGATTTGGTTATAGAGGCTATAGTATGTATACATATATATTTATCTAGATTATAAAATATATTTAGCATATATATATATATATATACACTTTTTTTAATCTTTATCTCGTAAGGTAAGGTAATATATACACTATAGCATATGTAGGGTTATATAATGTAAGAGAGTGTAATAATATAACTATAGAAGAAAGTAATGAATACATATAAAGAGGATTTAGATTATTAAAGACATTTCAACATACTAATCTCCTGTATACGATGTTCTATGTACTATTACTACTACTACTACTATACACTATATTAATTATACAAATATTTAATTCAGAAATATAATAATTTATATTAAGGGGGCATTGCACACCTTATTCCATTTGACTCATTCGCATGTGAATAGTGAACACACAATAAATACGTCTATTTTATGTAGGGAACATATAAATCTATTCATTGATTTGAGCCAGTTTTATTGTATTATATTTATAATATATACACAATGAAATAGGATGAAATCTATAATATATAGTATATTATATATATATATATATATATAAATAAATAGACATACAAAATAGTGAAAAATATGGCTTATTTTATTATGATATTTTCCATTGAATTGTATATTTACAATTATATTTATGAAAATTGTTCTTTATTTTATTATTTAAGTATAGCAATTAAATTAGTATTATCTATAAGTTGTTTATGTGTCCTTATTTATACATGCATAGAGTGAAATTATTATTTTGAGTAAACAGTGCTTGAAGTTTTACTTTTAAATACAAATATTTCATAATATTGTTAAAATTATCTCTTTTAAATAAAGCTCTTCTATTGACCTGAAAGATCACATTATACAGTATTTATACAAAAGATAATATAAAATAAATAAATGTAAACAATTTGGTTTTCATTTTGTTTAAATCGACAATATATATGTTATAAAACATCATACAAAAACATAGATCAGTTAGGCATATAGATTCATAATGCATTGCAATTATATATTTATTTATCATAGCCACTTTTTATATCATTTCTAGACAGTTTGCATGGATAATTTGTTGAAAGATATTCAAAAATACATTATAAATTAGTATTAATAGTAAAAACACTAATATAATATATGGTCATCATTTCAACTGAACTGGGTATTGTTTACCCACTTAATATTATAGACAGGAAACAGAACAAAAATAAAACAAGAAACGATGGTAAGTAGGCGAATGACTAAACTACAGCGTACAAATAACCGCATCATCCCTCCCATTTAATCTCAATATATGAATGTATCAGTATTTAGGCGCTTTAATAAATACACACGGTTATTATAAATACATATAACAGTACATGCAGATTGAGGTCTAAGCCTGATAACAACATGATAATATATTGTTAGCGAGTTTAAACAACCGCGGCCCCTCGCTCTAACTGATATCGTATTCTTAATAATGATACGACTTAATATGGTAAGTATATCTCAACTAGTGCCTAATTATGGTAAGTAGGCATTGAAAACCTAAACCGCAAACCCCACCGCCTAAACCCCTACCGTACATGAAACCCCCACCCAGCTGCTAACCTGATATCGTATTCTTAATAATGATACGGCCTAATATGGTAAGTAGGTCGTAGCCAGTGCCTAATTATAGTAAGTATATCTAAACTAGTGCCTAATTATAGCAAGTAGGCATTGAAAACCTAAACCCCACCACCTAAACCCCTACCCGCCCCGCCGCTAACCTGATTTCGTACTCGATATTGCTCTCATAGGCCTGATAGCAGACGTTCGCGGCGTACCCCTCCATGCTGAAGCCGTGTTCGAGCAGACGTTTAGCCGCGGGTATCAGTTTAGGCAGCGCCATCGTGATCTTGAGGAACCGCTTCTTCTGGTTGCCGTGGTAACCGTAGATACTCTCCTTGACGACCACCTGAACGGCGAGCACGGTGTCGCTGATGTTGTCCTTGTTCGACTTCATGTCCCTCAGTACCATCATGTTCAGTGTGTTCTGTGCGGGGGGGGGGGCATATGTACGGGTCAATCGGGTAGGCCAGATAGCTATTCTCTCAAATAGAGTAGGATAAAAATGATAAAAATGTAGTCAATTTGATATAATATATTTATTAGGTGAACATTATTTGATCTAGGAGGATGTAGTAGATATATAGGGAAGTGGGGGAAAGTGGGAAGGGATGGGAATAAAGGAATGTAAATATAGTTAAGAGTGTCCTCTACATGATAGCATGATATACTGAACACATTTTAAATAATACCCACCTATGTAAAGAGATCCTCAGAATAGAGATTTCCTGGTCAAGACCTCTCCAGATAAAATACACCTATTTATAATCTACCCTGGTTAAGACCTACCATACTCAGTACCTAACCTACTTAAGATCTCCCCTACACTTAAGCGCCACCTCCCATACCCTCCACCTACAATGAAGTGAGCGCAATGTTCGGTCTTGAAGTCAGGGATGTCAGGCATGTAGAAGTAGGGCGAGAACCCTCTTTAATAACCCCAACTTAAGCCCTACTCACCCTGAATCGAGCGCAGTGTTCGGTCTTGAAGTCGGGGGTGGCGGGCACGTAGAAGTAGGGCGAGAACCCTCTTTAATAACCCCCAACTTAAGCCCTACTCACCCTGAAGCGAGCACAGTGTTCGGTCTTGAAGTGAGGGGTGGCGGGTACGTAGAAGTAGGGCGAGAACCCTCTTTAATAACCCCAACTTAAGCCTACCCCACTCACCCTGAAGCGAGCGCAGTGTTCGGTCTTGAAGTCAGGGGTGGCAGGTACGTAGAAGTAGGGCGAGAAGCCGTGCACGTGTACCGCTACGCTGTTACCCTGCGAGGTACAACCGAACATACGGATGATAGGCACCTTGCCTCGGGTGGAGCCCGTCATTCCCTTCAATGTAATCATCGGGTCGCCTGGGGAATGGGCGTATTACGTTAGTGCGTGATATCGGCGCGTTGCTTAGGGAGGAAGTCATTTATTTTGTCAACTTTTATTGGAATATATACATTGCGTTTGCATTGTTGGACTGCAAACTGTGCTAATGAAGCAGTCTGCTTCCCATACATATATATATATATATATATATATATATAGATATATTTCAAATTATCCAAAATGGTAAATATATAATTATATTATTTTCTTTAGAATTTAGTAAATTTAATATTTATTTTAGAATTATAGTGTATGTATTAAAACATTGTTTACAATATTTCATATATAGGTATTGGGGGGGGGGCTATAGTGAATAGTTTAAAGATGTCAATACCATCAAGAATATCTACTAGTTGTCAGATAGCTGTTGTTATATAATATCCATGACCAGTGGTCAAGCACACTGGCTAAAGCTATACGGTGTGAGAGTTACCTAGTGGTAGAGAGTCATACAATCTTATACTAAAACATGTCTACACATACCACTATACTTATATCTAAACATACCACTACACATACCACTACATGTACCACTACATATACCAATGCACATACCACTACATATACCACTACACATATCACTAAACATACTTCAACACATACCACTACACACACCATCTATACATAACACTAAATATACCATTACGTATATGATATACGGTAATAAACATAGTATATTCGACATTGTCCATTAGTAAGACGGCTACCTACATATCAGAGGTTACAGCGAGGTCAAGCTGGTCTGACCTACGACATCGAAATGACTCACCTATATAGGAGTCCATGTCGATCTGTTGGAATGTGAACGACTCAGAGGTGGGATCGACACTAGGAGCTGGGCTACGTTTCCACTTGGCTGGCGGGGGGGAGTGAGGGGTAATAGGGTTTGTTAGTTGAGGAGAGGGAGGGGGGAATAGGGTTTGTTAGCTGGGGGGGAGGGAGGGGGGAATAGGGTTTGTTAGCTGGGGGAGGGAGGGGGGAATAGGGCGTGTTAACGGGGGGGGAATAGGGTTTGTTAGCGGGAGGGTGGGAGGGGTGAATAGGGTTTATTAGCGAGGGAGTTGAATATCAGGTTGCTAATCATTATACGTCATTATACATTATGCGCTTAATTATATCTCTTCCTAGGAGACTATTTACAGCATTATCATATCATATAATACTGATAACTACAGGGGTACTGTTACTAAAGGACCTTTACTAGAGACACTGTTAAATATACAGGTACACTGACGAGAAATATAAATATTTCTTACAAATTGTTTCAATAACTTAAAAATATGTTATATTCGACATTAATTGCTTATTAGTGTATTTATATATATATATTAATGATGTAAATGATGATCAAATCTAAAGCATGATGCAGTCTCAGTCTCAGTTACCTAAAGTCTCAACTCGGCTGGGGCTCGTTTTTTTGTCTTCACAAAATGAAAGTCTCGGCTCGGCATCAATAACCAAAAGTCTCGTCTCGGCATCAAAAATCTCGGTATTATTTACACCACTAGATGACATTTACATTATTATTCACTGAATCGCGAAGTTGGTGCAGATTATTTTTTTTAAAGTGATGTAAATGTGAAATATATAAAAATTAGTATTAAAATGTAATTTCAAAAAGCATCATTTCGGCTCGGTATGTTTTGTAAAAGTCTCAACTCGGCATCAAACAGCTCGGCTCAGGCTCTTTTGGCTAGAGTCTCAGCTCGGGCACATTTTTTTTCAGAAAATTAAAGTATCGGCTCGGATTGAAAAACCAAAAACCTCTGCTCGGCATCATTTACATCACTAATATATATATATATATACACACATATATATAAATTTGAATATATTACAGATACATTGGGGGAGGGGTGGGGAGGGGTAGGGGTGGGGTGGGGTAAGGATGGGGTAAGGGAGGGGTAATTACCTTCATCTACGTCAGACTCTTCTTGGTGAAACTTCGCCAGGTGGTCTTCAAATGATGATTTATCATTATCTCTGAAAATATCAATATATGGTATTTAATTTAATATACATATATATATTAGTCTGGGGCCTATGGCTCAGTAGGACAACCAAAAGCTAGTAAGCCAGAGGTCCAGAGTTAGAACTCCTGGCATTTCTTGTTTTTCTCTCGAGTTTATCAATAACTTGATAAACATTGAATAAAAACACAAGAAAAAAATGTTACTATTTGATTATATTGTCTGGGCCCCCTCATAGTTATTTATAGCATGTATAAGTATATGACTTCTTGAGGGGTATATTTGTATTGTATTCAATATATAGATATGCAATTTCAATAAATAAATATTATTATATATATATTTATATTTAACATACATGTTATATTTATCATTAGAAAAATTAATAGAAAAATATTAAACTTAAATAAATTGATTAGATATTATTAATATAAACATATAAACTTTTATTATATACATATGGAACAACAAATATTAATATTCATTATAAATATAGGATATGTTTCTATATTATATATAAATATATATATATATAATATATTTTCAAAAATATTGAAAAAATAATAAGCAAAATAAAAGTTAATAAATTTTAAACTATGCTATATAATGTCTCAGTAACACCCTTGTCATACATAAGTAATACTCTTGTTATATATAAGTTAAACCCCTGTTATACATAAGTTATACCCCTGTTATACATAAGTTATACCCCTGTAAACCCCCTGGTATACCCCTGTAAAACTCATGTTAAACTCAGTATATAACGTTAACTATATAATGTATTAAAATAATTTCGTTTTTGAAAAAGAAAATTGATTCATTACTCCATGATGAAAGATCACACTTCTGCGCATAAGCCATCTCCATACACATTATCAGCCAGGTATTAATATGATAACCGAGACCAATGCAATGAGTAACTATTGTAAGTATTGTAACTAGTTCAGCCTAAACGTGCCTCACAAAACTGTAAATATATTACATAATACGCGTAGCAGGGTTGGTCGGTTTTTTTAACGGTTTTTTTAGTTTTTTTAACATTATAAAAGCATTATTTCATTAATATGGTGTTATATGGCTGATATCTATAGGATATGTAATTACTTTTACATTAACATTTAATTATAAACAAACCAAAAAACCAAAAAAACATCCAACCCTGACGAGTAGTAATTACGTATGATATCCCAACTTCAAATATATTAGTTTTCGCCGCATTGTACACTCGCCTGTACGCATTATTACATTTATTTATTGTTTTTATATATTATTGTTACACTATAAGAATTTTATAATCGAATTAGTGTTTAAATAAATCATAATACGGTAACGAACAATTTAGATTTCTTAAATTTCGTGGGAGGATCCCCGACGGCGTGTCGCTTGGGTTCCATTTCCTGTCTGTATGTCCTCGTGTCTTTGTGCTGTGAGGTGGTGGTGCATTCATTAATTACATAGTCGCAACGTGATACTAATGATTATTGAAGTTTATTAAAGTGTTACTACATCACCACAAGTAGCGGTGTCAGATCGGGTTCGGCTAGTTAGGAATACAACATCTAAGATCAAGTTAAATATTAAAAGTAAAAGATTGTATAATTAAAAAATGTTACCATTTAAATTACTACTGATGTTACTACTAGTAATACTACTGGTGGTACTATTAGTAATACTACTGGTGGTACTATTAGTCGGAAACATTTTGCATACCATCCCCAACACATTAGGTGACCAACTTATATAAAACTTATATCAAATTATATACCATGATTATTACTATGATTATATATCATATATGTAATATATATATATAAATATATATAATAATAATTATTTAATCATGTTAAAATTATATTATATTTAACATAATATTAAGGGAACAAGCAACGTTCGTGAGTTACATGTAAAATATAGTGAAAATGGCTATTTTTAAAGTGTATCTAAATATTATTGATATACATAAAAAAAATTATAAAAAATAATCATAAATGAAAAAGTTATCACCTTTTAAAAATAGTAATTTTTACTATCTTTTACATGTAAACTCTCGAACGGCAGGCGTCCTTTTCAATACGGGTATGGAGGTGGGATTATAGGTGTGGCTATAGCCAAAAACTGAAAACGTTAATTCGATTATATAATATTGTAGATAGTTTATTTATAGAGTTATTTTATTTGCATGCTCTACTCGTATTTTATTTATAGAAATTTACATGTGAATAGATCGGTGGAAATAGGTAGTATTGTAAAGAAGTTATAATCATTCAATATTTAATATTTGTAATGGAAATATTTTTAAATAAAATAGAATATTGTGCATATTAATTAAGATAAGTACTATGACTTACTCAGTAAATTACTCAGTCACTTACTGTATCTTATTTTTATTATAGTTTGGGAATTACAAAAGACTTTTGAAAAGTAACTGTATTATAATAATATAGTGAATAACTTATATAAAACAATAATTAAAAATAATGAATGAATAGTAAGCTGTTTAGAATACCACCTAATTCTATTTACATGTACATTTCTATATATAGAACACGAGTAGCGCGTGCAAATAAAATAAAACAACTATAAAAAACTAACTAAAATATTATATAATCGAATTAGCGTTTACAGTATTTTTGATATAGAAACACCCATGGTCTAACTTCCAACACCTGCATTTTGAAATCTCCGGCTATAGTCACTTTACTAGTGCATATCCACAATATTTTAGCGCCGTCGAACGCGCATAATTCATAATGAATTTCATTATTTAATAATAATGTATTATTATTATACTGTAACATAGCATGTGAAATTATATATTTATAAATTATTTAGTTAAATATATTTAAAAAATAATAATATCAAATAATGTTATAGGATGTAAGTTAAATAAGTTTTAATCGTGATTTTAATTATAATTATTATTAATTTTAAGATTATTATTTTTATTAAATGATTGTTATAAATATATATTCTATAAAATATGAATGTATACAAAATATTGAAATAACATCACACATAATTGATTATTTTGTATAATTAGAGCAAATTACAATTATATTTTTAATATTTACAAACCTCAATAATTATTATAAAATAATAATATAATAAACATAAATAAATTTATTTAGGCGGGATTTTTTCGAACCAAATACGCCCATATCAAGGATAATAAATACTAATTCACAATTTCAATTCAAAATGTTTTAATTTTAAAACTTGGATTCATTGACTTGTTATTATATATGTACCATGGCCTCCTTTAGATTTAAGCTAAAGGAGGTCATGTATCATACATTGTATGTACTCATTAGGTATTAATACGATAAGCATCGATTTAGAGTACGCTCTGGTGCTCTATTATATGCAACTGGGAAACACACTTTTTTACTGTAGCTATATGTTTTTAGATTAGTTATTTTATATTTTCGAAAGGGGTAGGTATTTTATTTTATTTAAGTAATTTTTGTAATCCAAATCAAAAAAATGAACATACTGTTATCCTACAATAATTGTGTAACAATGTCTATACATTACATAACCTATATCTCGCTGACACACATATATATATATATATATATATATATATATATATTATCGTACTACTAATTAGCCTAATTAGAGTTGCATGTTTATTATATAAAAGATACTACGAAGTAGTCCTTCGGACGATCTTTGATTATATTAACATAATTCATTAAATTAATTTGAGTAATTTGAGTATAAATATAAGTATATAATATAGTAGGTATACTAGTGTATAGTATACATTGTATACATTAATATAGCACATAAACAATTGTATAGTAGGTAGGGTTACCTACTACTAAAATATAATATTAATGTATAGAATACATTATGAATATCTTTATAACTAAATTAAAAACCAATTTATTTTAAGTTATTATTGTTATATATTATTATTATAAGTTTATTAATATATTTATTAGAATTTATAGCAGTCGCGAAAACGAGTTGCTTAAAACTTAAATAAATCTCTAGATATCAATATGTTTATTAAATAGAAATACCACACATAGTAAAGTAAGTTATTAGTAAGGGCGCTGTAACAGGGGACGGGTGATATCAAGACCTCCTATAACCTCGAGGTTATAGGAGGTCTTGGTGATATGCCCCCCCCCCACTTTAAAATCTATGGGGACCTCCTATGTATTGGTCCCGCTCCACTTTTACCACAAAATGTATTTTGATTAGTTGGTCTCCCCTCCATATATAATCGTTCCAGCGCTCCTAGTGGCACCACAAACAAAATGTATATAGTTTGTACCCAGTTTGTACCCATGGTTTGTACATAGTTTCTTCCCATAGAATCTATAATTTAGATGATGAATCTGAAAATGATACCCGAGATGATCGTGTTAGAAAGTGTCATGCACAACCAGGATAACAGTAATAGCCTCGTAATAGAAGTATAATAGCATTAAAAATTAATAACAGCGTAATAGACTTTTAACGGCAACATAATGACAGCACAATAGCACAATGTAAATATGTGAGCTTATTATTTATGCTATTATGAGGCTATTACTGTTAGCTGCGGATACCGATACCAAGGTCCATCCGATGCGTGCAACTCAATAATAACATTCACTGAAAGTGTAGAGATTCAAACATAACTTTAATATAGTATAGACACACTTGTTTATAGGATTAGATGTGTATGAAATCATTTGGATAATCCTTCCGCTCGTGATTTGATTGCCGAATATAGGAAAGTTATAGTTGATTCACTATTATAGGATTTCATGAGAATACATTGTGATTTGTGAGCTGGTGATTTTTTACCGAAAAAAAAAAAATCATATTCATTACCTACAACTACATAATATTATTCCTATCACATTACTTTCGCCTACATCACACCTACACTATTATTAAATTCTAAATTTGAATTACGTTACTGTTTTAATTATTATATATCAAATGTATACTAGACATTTGATATGACACCCCTATTATTTTCCTTATATGGCATTCTCTATCATATATCAAATGTATACAATAAATTTGATATGACACCCCCATTATTCATCCTTATATATGACATTATCTATCATATATCAAATGTGTATAACATATTTGATATGACACCCCCATTATTTTCCTTATATGGCATTCTCTATTATATATCAAATATATACTACACATTTGATATGATACCTCCATTATATACCCTTATATGGTATTCTCTATCATATATACAATGTATACAACACAGTTAATATGACACCCCCATACAAGTTTTATGCATCCCTATGTTGCGTGCTCGCATGATCAATCAACTGTGTCGCTATGTATATAAGGAGATGCGTTTACTGAAAACAAAATGTTAAAACTAGCATTATCGTAACGAAGAATTGTCGAGATGAGTAGACGACACTAGTTACTTATATATATACAAACATTATTTTACACAATTAGGGGCGCTGCAACAGGGGGTACTGGGGGATATACCCCCCATATATATGTCCCCCACTTTAAAATCTATGGGGACCTCCTATATATTGCCCCCCCCCATTTTTACCACAAAATTGATTTTGATTGGTTGGTCCCCCCTACATACAAAATCGTTTCAGTGCCCCTAGTTATTAGTAATACATTATATATATATATATCATTTACATCATGATTTATTTTATTAACTAATTAATATATGTACCACCTTTATTGTTATGCGTATTTTTATAATGGAAAATTAATATATATTTTTTAAATAGTATATTATAATGTAAAATAATGTATTAAGTTAGATTCGATAATGATATAAATATTTGAATTATATTACTTAATATTATAGATATATTAAAATTCGTAACTTACTAGAGAGAATACTACCGTATTATATATACGTCCTATATATAAGGATATAAGCTATTTAAATGGCTACAAATAAAGACTATTAATATAATAGTTGTATAATTAATTATATTGTATTATTTCATTTTGTCTATCTTATCGTTACTGCATCACATATTTAATGGAAATGATGATTTGCTTCAGCATCCAGGCCTGTAGCAAGAAATGAACAAATTAAGACTAACATGTAATGAACATACACTAGTATAGGAGAGAGCGGGGCAGGTTGAGCCGGTTTTTATAAAAACACATTTATCTAATAATGTTATGAATTTATTTTAATAAAATAAAGTGCATAGGATAAATATAATTTATGATCAATAAAAAACATTCATAAATCAATGTAATGATAAACAATTAATTATATAATTACATTATTATTATTTTTAATTTGGTTTAACCTGTCCCGTCTAATCCCCATTGGGCAGGTTGAACCAGGTAGAAAAAATGTAAAATTAAAGATATATTTAAAAAATAAACATAGTTAAAGTTTATATATTTATATTTATTAGTTATTAACAAGTATATTCACCAAGATTAATATCAAAACTAATGACACTTTTAAGGCGAGAGGTTAGATGCGCTATGTTTTAATCCAGTATATAAACCAATTATTTAATTATTTAAAATAATTACACAATAATATATTTAATTAATTAGATTATGATTATTTAAATAAGTCATTAATTAATTAAATTAATTAATTAATATGTTTAATGATATACGGGGCAGATTGATCCTATGGTCAACCTGCCCCATCACTAGTAGTGGAGGGAAGGGAGTAGTGGCCGATAATTAATATGATTCAGAAGATTTCTAATATATCGATAAATACTGAATTTTAGGCTATTATTTTTTTGAATTAACTAGAAATTATATAGTTCTAGAATACTGTGATTTCATTTTTATATATAAAGTGTTTTACCTAATAATATAAACGTTTGATTAGGCATTAAAAAAGCACTCAAATAAGGCAAGGCCGTAGCAGTGGCCGCTAGTACCAGAAAATTCGATAAGTGTCTCGTAATGTATTCGATTTATATTTTTTCAATTATGTAATATTAAATAATTATATTTATGATGCATACGCTTCTTATTTGATTCAATGATTTAATTATATATACACACCCAACAAATAATTATTTAGAACTTTTGACAAATATAGTTCTAGAACTTTTGGGTAGTTTTGTGGACAAAAGGAGCCTACAAGTTCCAGAACTTTTGAGAACCAGGATCCCAAAAGTTCCAGAAATGTTGGGATCTTGGTATAAAAAGTTCCGGAACTTTTGGGATCCTGGTTCTCAAAAGTTCCAGAACTTTTAGGCTCCTTTTGTCCACAAAACTAAACAAAAGTTCTAGAACTATAGTTCTCAAAAATTCTGAATAAATTATATTATTAATAATATTTATATTAATGTATAATTTAAAATAAGAAGTATTAGAAAACACAGCTTGTTTTCTATTATATACTATACATTATAATATAGGTATATTATAGTCTATAATATACCTACACAAAACCTATTAATAACAACATACCCAACAAACAATTATTTATAACTTTTGAGAACTTTTGAGAACTATAGTTCTAGAACTTTTAGGATCCTTTTGTCCACAAAACTAAACAAAAGTTCTAGAACTATAGTTCTCAAAAGTTCTCAAAAGTTCTGAATAAATTATATAATTAATAATATTTATATTAATTTTTAATTTAAAATAAGAAGTATTAGAAAACACAGCTTGTTTTCTATTATATACTATAATATACCTACACAAAACCTATTACTATTAATAATATTTTACCAATTCCCAGCTAACAGTAATAGCCTCATAATAACAACATAATAGCAGCATAATATACTTTTAAAATTAATAGCAGCATAATAATAGCATAATAGACTTTTAATGGCAACATAATAGTATGACAAATTAATAGCAACATAATAGACAGTTAATGTCTACATAATAGCAGCATAATAGCACAATGTAAACATTTAGGATATTATATATGCTAGTATGTTACTATTATGAGGCTATTACTATTAGCTGGGTAGGTAGAGTATCAAAGTAATGCAGTACTCCAAGTCAAGATATAATATAAAAATCTGGGAGACTTTCTTAGAAATACTAATCAAATTCGGTTATTTAAAAGAAAATTAGAGGAAAATGAATCAGAGACCAATAGAAGGATTATTTTAAGGCATTATTTATCATCGTGTAATATTTGGTTGATCAAATAATGGACATGAACTAGGAAATAATGTATAAAATCGTTACTATATATAGAGTATACTCTTGTTATATATAATCTTATTACACTTATTCCATCTTGCTACATTATTTATTTTCTATTTTTTGTATTCTATTATAATTTATATGTTTATTTTATATTATTATTTATTGTTAATTTATATGTCATAAAGGTTTATTTAATAAATAATATAATATCAAAATAAAAAAGGATAATATTTTATTCAATATAATACACATTATATTAACATTGATAAGCTATATGTTTAGAATGCACACGTGATAGCTAATGTAAACATTGATACGGTATATAAGTATTATACGTGAATACATTTATATAATAATAATAATTTCTAGTTGTATCTGTATATACAGATATCTTTATCTGTAAAATAATAGTAATTATAATATATTTATATATATATATATATATATATATATAATCGTACCTTTATCAAGTATTTTTCTTTTTTTAATTTCCATTATATCGCCTTCAACCCAGATGCAATTAATGTATATGGCTCCTCACACTTTCCTTGCTCCAATATATCTAAATACAATAACACATAATTAACCAAACCAGTATATTTACAAGACCTCCTATAACCGAGGTTATAGGAGGTCTTGATATTTATATGTGCTCTATATAAAACTAACAATTATATTAGCTAATATAATTATAACTAACCTAATTATATTTTAAATGTATCTATTGTATATAATATATAGTATATATTATATACTATATATATATATGAAAGTGATTATGATCATTTTTTTTAATTTATAATTAAATGAATTAATTAATTCAATTGATAATTTAATGAATTAATGAAATTAATTAGTAATAAATGTAATTAATATATAAAATATGTATACTAATTTAATTTATAAGTAATAAAAAGTAAATAATATATAATAATATATCTAAACTAATATAATTATTTAATTAATATAAAACAAGTTATTAATGTTAATCATTGAAGGTTAATAACATTTTATTTTAAAAATTAGGATATTATATTCCTAAATATGTATATATAAAATTATATTATCAATGATAATTATAATTTATCAATCATCAAATATATTTTATTTAATTTAAAATATCTTATTATTATAATACCATTAAACTGATAAATATATATTATAATCTAAATAATAATTTACTAACTATTTTGAGAAGACATTCTTGTTTTTATATATTGTAATATAATTAATTCAAATGTATGTGTATAATTATAAATTAAATATTTAAATATAAAAATATATTTACATATATTTGTTTACACTGTAATCTTAGATTTTAATTTTACCAAACTATAAATCCCTATAAATCTATAAAATCCATTGACTTGTATTGGAATACAATACAAGTAAATGATAAAATCTATGATTTTAATGGGTGATATCACTAATTTTAGAATTATATTATAATATTATTGGAACTAAAGTTCTCAAAAGTTCTAAAAAGTTCCAATTATAATTATTGGAACTAAAGTTCTCAAAAGTTCTAAAAAGTTCTCAATATAAAATATTATTGGAACTAAAGTTCCCAAAAGTTCTAAAAAGTTCTCAATATAAAATATTATTGGAACTAAAGTTCTCAAAAGTTCCAAAAAAGTTCCCATTATAATTATTGAGAACTAAAGTTCCAAAAAGTTCCAAAAAGTTCTCAATAGTTCCAATAGTTCTAAAAAGTTCTGAATAAATTGTTTGTTGGGCATACTCTTACACATAAATAAGCATAAATATATATAATCGTGTTTTTTGTCAAAATTTGACAAAAAATGATTCTATAATAAATTAGAGTAATTAATTAATTATTTAACATTTTTTTTACTATATATAATAGATATTTTGATTATTTAAATATTGTATATAGAATTTTTATCCTATCAAGCACCATATAGCACCTAAGCGTTAATTAAAACGGCCACTACTACGTCCTCGGCCACTACCCCCTTCTTCCCCTATATATAAAAGTAATCTAATTCATTTGTGAATGATAATTTTAGAATTTTTTATTTTATAATATATATTAAATATACTTTATTTATATACCATTAATAATGCTATGTTATTACAAAATATATCAATAATATCAAACTTAAACTTACTGTCCCACCCAAAGACGTTATATATTAATACGCTTCGCGGCTTCGCCCATTAGATGGCTATGGTCCCACCAACGAGTTTTTCATAAAATATTAATAATTAAATAATATTTTAAATAGTTAAAATAAATAATTTTTGAGTTGATATAATAATGCTATATATAGGTGTGTATACATGTTTTAAAAATTACATTAAGATATTTATTAATAGCAGAAATAATTAAGATGGCTCAACCTGCCCCTATGGTCAACCTGCCCCTCTCTCCCCTACTAGTTATAATATCACTACTAGTAATTTACTAGTATACTCTATTACTTAATGACGCACAATTTGAATTACTCAGTTATAAATAAATAAAAAATAAAAATCACTGTGTGTGTATATTATACACAATATAAACATAATTTTATATGCATATAATGAAATAATAAAAATCAGTAGGATCGGGTTAACATGTAACGCATACAATAATAACATCAGTAGATAAGTCTACTGAATACTAGCGAGGGAATTAAACATTTAGTCATGGCAAATGTAGGCTTATAACGAGATTTCTAATATTATATAGAAAATAGTTAGCAGTGCGTATAATGTTATTAATGAACATATATTCTATAATAGTATTAAAATATTATACTTTTTGATCGATATTATAATCACATGACTTTGGATATGCCCAATTAAATCTATAAAGATGATATTTGATTAATTTATAACTTTTATTAAAATACAAATTATTCAATTTTAAACCGTTTTTACATGATTATTTAAATATTTACATTACACGGCATGGTCAATGGTCAATTATATTTTTATATAATCCGAAATAATCTCAGTATCGTAGATACATTTGTATTTGTATTTGTATCTATTATAAAAATTATAAAAGTATTTGTAATCGTATCTATTAGTCATAAATAGTATCTACGATACGGATCTACTAAGCCAATTATGTAAATAGGTACATTTTATTAAAAAAATATATCATTTGGACATCATATGTATCAATATTTTATATTATCATATTATAAATTAATTTTAATATATATAAATCATCAATATATTTTTAATCAAATATCTTTTGTAAATATTGAAATTAATTCATTGTTAAAAATTATGATATAGGTATAATTATAATATATGATATACCTATGAATTATAGTGATATTCTCAAAAACCATTATATACATTTATTGAAAACAAAGACATTATTTTGATAATATATTTTATATACTAATTGATTTATAATTCAAAATTATATATTACTTTGAAAGATAAAATCATTTTAATAAATATGATTAATCTAAATAATAATAATTAATAATATATTAATAATTTTTGTTGTTGTATATATGATAATTTACTATATTCGTGTTGAACATTCGAAATTAAAGGTGGCTGATTATTTTGAGTTGAAAAATAGTATATTGTAATAATTTATATTTCTTTATAGTATGTAATGGCTCATAGTATAATTTCAGATGAAATAAATGCTGGTATACCAGCGTGTGTACAACCAATGTATACACTAAAAGATTCATCGTTGGTATCATTAAATGTCATTAAATGTCAACAAATGTATTCTATATCATTTATTGAAGAACACGTTATAAGCCGTGTATAAGGTGTAAGTTTTTAATATGTCCTTTTAAAAGGGGTATCCCACAACCAGTTTTTCCGGAAATAATGTCCGGAATTGTTTGCTAGAAAGTTATTTTCTAGCAAGTTAACTATAATTTTAGTTACTTGTTACCAGTTACCTAATTCATTTAAGCACTTCCATCAACTTATTTATGTAAGTTTTAGGACGTGCTTTTTAATGTATTTATTGAGAAAACGGCATATTTTGAGATTTAAATTGAGTATTAGAGTTGAGTCAATTGACCGGATATGGTGAAGTAGATCATTCCAGATTTTTGGAGCATGGGCGGAGAAAGATTTATGTTGGGCAGATGTTAAATATGATAGAACTGGAGTTTTTAATTTGAATTTGTTTATTTTTGTTGTTGTAAATAGTTATGTTGGGAAATTAGTAAGTTGTCGAGATATTCTGGTGTGTTATAGTGAGTAGATAAATGTATGATGAGTGAAATATTATAAATTATACTGGATTTTATGGAATGTGAAATTTTAGTGTTGGGTCGATTAATATACCAAGAGTTTTTAATTTAGTAGCATAAGAAATACTCAAATTAAATAATCAAATACACAAAAACTTAATGGTAATTTGTGGTGGAAGGAATATAGTAGTATATTTTTTAATATGCAATGATTCAGTTTTAAGACAGTTTATTGATAAGGAGTTGTTGGTGAGCCAGTTATGTATATCAGCAATACAGTTGTTAAGTAAATTTATTACATTGTTAGGGTCTATCAATCTATATTGTAATTGTATATCATCTGTATAAGAGTGATAGTCGACTATAGATCTATAGTGGGGGTATTTGTCAATAATTTTAAATAAGGGAAGTATATTGATATTGAATATGAGTGGACCAAGGACAGACCTTGAGGTACTCCATGAGTAACTTTACGAGGTTTAGAAATTAGTGAATTTATGCTAATTTGGTAAAAAAAATGACCAGTTAGGTATGAGATGAACCAATCGAGTGAAGTACCAGATATTCCGATAGATGATAGTCCATTTATAAGGATATTATTGTCAGGGTATAGAAGGCAGCTGATAAATTAAGGAGAATGTAGTGAGTTATCCCATTACTTTCCGACAATTTTCGGGAAATATAGTGACTTAAAAGGGGTCCCACTACAACTTGCTGGAAAATCACTTTCTTGCAAACATTTCGGTATATTATTCCGTGTAATGTACCTTGATATGTACTATCAAATTCGACATCGATGAATATATATATATATATATATATATATATATACATATATATATATTATATGATATAATATATATCTATATAATTTATAAATCTATATGTTTATATATATTTTATATAATTATAATGTATTTGTATCTACTAAGATGTATCTACTAAGAAAATTCTGTATTTGTAATTGTATCTACTATTATTTTTTTTAAAGTAATTGTAGTTGTATCTATTATAAGAAAAAAGTGTGTAATTGTAATTGTATCTATTATACATTTTTTTGAGTATCGTGCCCAGCTCTGATTATATATAATATATTATAATAGGACTAAATTAAAATATTATGAAATAATTAACAACTATTATATTTCCCGTATTTACCTAAAGCTGTCCCGTATTTACTTGTCCCGCATTTACGTATCCCGTATTGTTATTTCACTTATTGCCCAATGAGAATACGACATTTAATATTTATTTTTTTATTTATATTTTTAACATACGTTATCAATATGTTATCAAATTGAAAGTGAAATCAATGATATTCAATATTAAATCTCTCATTCATAATGCTATATATTGCTATAGCAACCATGGTTGCTACAGTTACTATATGTTACTATAGTAACTATAGTTACTATAGTATACTATATACTAGAGTATACTATATATATACTATATAGTAGTACTATATATATTATCCCTATATTTTACATAGTTTAACAGGTGACACGATGTATAAGGCATTATAATTAGCTATTGTTTATAGTTCTAGTATATAAGGCATTTATACATTATTTGTATTTTATAATATTTCTAATTTATACTTTGTATAGGATTCTAGATGTATGTAAATGTATTGAATATTGGTGAATATATAGGTTTATGATCAAGTCTATATATAAGTATATATATATATATATATATATATATATATATATATATATATATATATATATATATATATATATATATATTTATATGTATATATATTATAAAAGGTATAATATATTTAAATTCGAATATATTACTTTTTTTTGGAAAATATTATATAAGTAATGTTCTTAATAAATGAAACGTAATATCACGCCTATATAGGTAATTAATTACTCATTTGATAACAATAACATTTATAACACTTATATTTAAAATAAATAAAGTAACGTAAATATGGTAATACGAATTAGTATTAACCATAGTTCTTTCAATAGTGTAATATTAAATGATATAACCCTAGAGAATGAAGTAATCTATGGGTAAACTAAATTAAATTGTAATCTATTTCATTCGAGGTTTAATTTTATTATCGGAGGGGCGTAATATCAAATATATGCTATTCTATTCGTATATGCATATATAACAAAGTTAATATTACCACCCATAGTTATTAGCATCATTAAAATAGAATATACCATCACACTTATACAATATCTTGTTACTAAAGTTTAGGGGTGCTATATTAAATGATATATTCTAAATATAAATATTAACAATATTAATGTATATTATGAATATAATTTGAATTATAACTTTTACTAATACTATTAGTTAATATTATGGTAGTTATTATACAACCTTTATAAATATTCCTAATGAAAATAATTCATACGAATACAAAATCCCAATTCAATGTATATACGAGTATGTACAAACACACACACATGCGCACAATGTGCGTCACACACAACCCCTCTGCAGATATTCTCCATATATGGAATAAACTTCCCAACTATATTCGAAACATACTAAATATTCATATATTTACAATGATGATATTATCTTATATTATCTTATATACCATATGTACTTTATACAATATACATACCTTATTTAGCAAACCATACGTATACACTACTAAATGATCATAACATATTTAATTATAACCATTATTTAATATATAAATATGTACATGCAGCATGTGTATTATTTTACTCGGTTATTATTTCTATAAAATAATGTATATATTACGAAATTGTTGGATGTATTATTACCAAAGGCTTTGTTATTATAATAAGGGTATATCCTTCAGGGTGGTAGAACTCGTGATCGCATTAGTAGCAACAATAGATATAGTATATATATATATATATATATATATATATATATATATATATATTCAATATATTATATTCAATATATTATACTGTTATTTTTTATTTTGGCGGAGTCCTTTCATCCCATCCAGGAACTTAGATGAAGTTTTCACTTAAACCACATATGACTCTAATGTCCCTTCGAATCCGCTTGAAGCTAAAGGAGGCCATGATACAATAGTAGTTTTATAATGTATTTCATTTGTAATAATTAGAAAGTTTAATCTGAATTACTGATGTATCAACGTTTGTATTAATCGTGCATATATAATATATATATATATATATAATATATCCTTCTTTGTATTTTATTAGTATATATATATATATACAGAGCTGGGCACGATACTCGAAAAATGTATAATAGATAGTATCTATTAGATACAATTACAATTACACACTTTTTTATTATAATAGATACTACTACAATTACTTTAAAAAAAATCATAATAGATACAATTACAAATACATAATTTTCTTAGTAGATACATCTTAGTAGATACAAATACATTATAATTATATAGAATGTACATAGTATATATACAGATTTTTCTAAGGTTCGCAAAATCTTCGCAAAATCTTTGGTATATCAATTAAATTTATATATATATATATTCTTCGATATCGATTTGAAAGTACATATCAAGGAACATTAAGGGGGTATCCCACTACAATATTTTAACTTTGAAACTATTTTCTATAAAGTTAACTATAATTTTACTGGGAAACCCCCTTACTTTCCCGCAACTTGCCTGAAATATATTAACTTTATATGGTATCCCATTACAACTTGATAGAAAATGGTTTTAAAGTTACAATATTTCCGGTAAGTTGCCGGTAAAATTTGTAGTGGGATACCCACTCTACACGGAAATAATGTCCGGAAATGTTTTATAGAAAGTGATTTTCTAGCAATTCGTAGTGGGATACCCCCTTTAAAGTTACTATTTTTCCGAAAATTTGCAGGAAAGTAAGAGGGTAACCTACTAAAATTGTAGTTAACTTGCTAGAAAATAACTTTCTACAAATATTGCAGGACATTATTTCCGGAAATACTGCTAGTGGGATACCTCCTTTAAAATGACATATTAAATATTTACACCTTATAACGTGTTCTTCGAGAATACATTTGTTGATATTTATTGACATTTAATGATGCCCACGATGAATATTTTAGTGTACCAGCGTTTATTTCATCTGAAATTATACTATGAGCCATTACAGACTATAGATAAATATACATTATTACAATATACTATTTTTCAACTAAAAATAATCAGCGACATTTACTTTCGAATGTTAAACATGAATATAGTAATTTATCAAATATATAAAAAATAAATTATTAATATATTATTAATTATTATTATTTAGAATTATCATATTTATTAAAATAATTTTATCTTTCTATATAATATATAATTTTGAATTATAAATAAATTATTATATAAAATATATTATCAAAATAATGTCTTTGTTTTCAATAAATGTATATAATGGTTTTTGAGAATAAATCACTATAATTGATATATCATAATTTTTAACAATGAATTAATTTCAATATTTACAAAAGATATTTTATTAAAAAATATATATATTAATGTATATATATATTAAATTAATTTATAAAATGATATTATAAAATATTGATATAAAATAAATATAATGACCAAAGAATATATTATTTAATAAAATGTATCTGCTTAAATAATTGTCTTAGTAGATACGTATCGTAGATACTATTTATGACTAATAGATACGATTACAAATACTTTTTTAATTTTTATAATAGATACAAATACAAATATAAATGTATCTACGATACTGATTTTTTGCCTTAATAGATACTGTATCGGCGATACTGCCCAGCTCTGTATATATATAAGAGATAAGATAAGATACATTTTATTATTGTAATAATTATAAGAAAAAAAAATAAGCGGACATATAAAATGATCAGAAGACTTTAGAGGTATTTGACCTTACATGTATACTAATAGAGTAGAGTATAGTATACTACTTATTATACTATAGTATTTATATACTATATATATATAGTATACACCATATGTGTGGTATATAGACTATATAATATAGTTTATATATAAATTTATATTCATCGATATTATTTATAATATAGCATATATATGCAACTATCATGATAGTTTTGTATGTCAACAAATTATGAATGTTATCTCATTCCTGACTTGTATTCATTATTATATGATTACATATCATGCTAGTGAACATATGTGTATGTAAAGTTGTAATTTCTATATATATATAAGTAACATATAGAAATAATTGTCAATTTTAATATAGTCGCTCGAAAAACGTGCGTATACGTCATATTCACAAATTATAGTTACGCTATAATATATATATATATATATATATATATATATATATATATATATATTATAACATAACAATATAATAATTATATAGAAGCGCTATATTGATATTCGAATAATTTATTTAATACATATTATTTAAAAAATTCTACATTATTTCTATTTGATTTATTTTATCTTTAGTGACATTTTAATATTTATATTTTACACATTTGTTAATAACATTGTTGTTCATTCATATACATTGTTGTTGTATGTAGGTAGTATACCTATAGGTATTATACATATAGGTATATATATATATATATATATATATATATATAACTATATTTGTATTTTAATATTTGTATGTAATAGTAGGGGAAAGTGTCCGATTACCGACCCCCTCCTAATACCGACCCCTCTCGTATCTCAGTAACTATACGAGATATCAAAAAATAATATATACACGAACAGTTAGTATTTTAATGATAAATATGAATAAGTGTTTTGTTTTAAAAAATATTTAATCCTACAATTGTTATTTGATAAAATGTAATATTCTGTTTTTACTTTTTAAATATTTGAATAATAAATTTTTTTAAATCATTGTAAATACTTTATTAATTAAAAGAAAACTTAATACTGCACATACTATTGTAGATCAATACAATAATTATAACTATTATAAAAATAATTTAATTTTAATAACTATTAACTAATATATCTTAATTATAGCAACTCATATGATTTTCCTATTACCGACCCCCTAAATTACCATAATACCTACCCCATGTGATTTATAATCCAATCAAAATAGATCCGTATTTTATTTTTAAATATGTCTTAAGTTGTTTGTGTATCATTGATATATATATATATATATATATATATATATATAGGATTCATGATTCCAGTTGATTATATACATACTGATTAATAAATAAATATTAAATAATAATATACACTATTTTAATATAATTACTATAAAGTTTAAATTTAAATTTAAAATTACTATTAAAACATATATATTTATAAATTTAATAAAAATAAATTGCATGCATATTATAATTAATTATATTTATGTATATCTACTATTTTTATTGGATATTATAATACTACAATTATTTATACCACGATTATTATAGGGGGTCGGTAATAAGAGAAGGGAGTCGGAAATAGGCATACATATCCAATTACCGACCCCCTGCTTATTCTTGTAAATGTAATTATATCAAACATTTAAAATAGCCACGTGGCTATTTATAATGTACAATAATGTACATTATTAATTTCCATAATATTACACTAATTACAAAATTTCAAATAAATATATTTAATATTTAATAAGTTATTACAAATAATCATAAAGGGTCGGTAATCGAAGACTTCCCATATTCACTTATTTTAAAATGTGTATTCTAGTATGCATTTATTTGTTAAAATAATTGCTATTTCAAATTTGACATCGTATATTTTATCGGTAAAATAATCTTGATTTTTAAAATTTTAAATAAATAAAATATACCATCTGCATAATTTTATAAATGAAAAATATCAATTTGATCAACATGACAATTATTTATAAGCTAATATGATTGTATAGTAGAACCTTTTTAACATATCTAAACCACATTTTTTTTCCAAATTTCTATGAAGATAAAATCAGAAATATTTTAAAACACATTTCCGACGATTGAAATCATTGAAACAATCTTACTATTAATACAAGTGGATTGAAAATGTTTTAAAAATAATTCGAAATTTTTTTTTTTAAATATAAAATTTCTCATATTTTTACCTTAAAATAGTGAATAAATTACCATTTTTATATTATAAATTATTTTTTTTCTTATACATTTATTGTAATATTGCACGCATACACTTATTAATAATGATAATTATCATTAATTATATATAGATATGTTATTTTATATTTTATTATAGACAAATTTGTCTAAAACTTAAATTTTTAAATTAAAATGAAGTAATTTTTTTCCGAAAATTTTTGTAAAATTGAAAAAAATATTAGACAACTTTTTTCTAAAAAATAATTTATAATTCAAACTAAATTTAAAGAAATAATTAACACAATTAATAAATCGAAATTTCCAATTATCTCAATTTCATCAATGTTAAAATCATATCTCTTCAATGTTAAACTTTTATGACCCCCATCAAAGGGCGCACCTCCAATAATTAATTTTGTTAATTTATTTTTTATTTTATTCAATTAATTATATTATCTTGTTAACAAAAATGCAAATTATCAATATTTATAAAAACGTTACCAATCTGAACAGGCTTACAGTGTATACAGTGTATACGTGTATAGTATACACGTATACGTCGTACAACTCGCTTATAATAAAACCCGCATTACACGTAATCATACATAACGACAAGCTCGGGGAAATAACTCCACCCTTATTACGCGGTAGTTCTAATTTCTCAAAGACTGTTGTTATCATAACGATACAAATAAACTAAACGCGCGTTAATTCTCGATATTTAACGCGACGTCGCGCATCACGTGTGTACGCATCTAATGTCACGTGTGAACTACCTCACGATCAGTGATGCGATGTCACGTGGTTTGAGAGTCGAGGACACGACGAGGACATGGCGAGGACACGGTCAGGTGACGCGAGGTGGCGCGAAACAGTAAGTATGACGTAACTGACCTGTCAATCACACGCATGCGATAGGCGTGTCAATATCACGTGTGATGGTGGTGGGCGTATACATCCAGTTTAGGTATCCTACTGCAGTGTTTATTATTATTTATCTGTGATTATTAATCAGTGGTTATATATCAGTGATTATAAATTAGTGATTATTCATCAGTGATTATAAATAATTATTCATCAGTGATTATTTATCAGTGATTATTTATCAGTGATGTCATTAGCGTACCTATTAGCTATTTCAATATTTTATCGAGTATTTTAAACTATTTATACATGTTAAATAAGATGGTTTCACTACACTTTACATTATATGCTAACTTAGAATCCTTTCCAGCCTCCACGCAATAATATACTCTATACAATGCACTATATATAGACGAGTTTGTTATGGCTATTATATGAATCATCATTGACATCTAAACCGGTAAAAGGTTTTCTACAATTTGTGCAGTCACGAGTTGTAGAATTTTTATATGATTATTATGGGTTTTATATAATAATTATATACATATATAGTATATATTATTAGGTAATATATGTATATTACTATAGTATATAGTATATACTATATACCTATAGGTATATATTATATACATAGTAATATACCCAT
This sequence comes from Osedax fenrisi, assembly GCA_964019155.1. Classification (NCBI taxonomy): domain Eukaryota; kingdom Metazoa; phylum Annelida; class Polychaeta; order Sabellida; family Siboglinidae; genus Osedax; species Osedax fenrisi. The sequence continues at coordinate 91,290,672 of OZ025242.1, forward strand.
ATAGTTAGTAATATACCTATAGGACGTCACAGGGTGAATAAAAGTGGGGGGACATACCTGACTCATCAGTTATTACCATATACTTTGCTAAGAAGATAAAGCTATAATATAACTTCTTCTCTATATATATATGTATATATGTACACGATTAGCACAGGTTACGAATGTTATTACGATCATTATATAATCATATTATACGCCGTTATGTAATCTTGTCGTTGTTTTAATATCGGGAATTAATTACTTTCGAAATATATATATTTGAGAACCAATGATAATATAGACCGTAGTTCACATTTCTATGTTATTATACGAATATACATATTGCACATTGTTTACTAAATTGTTATAGAATAATATTATATGTAGACAGTGATGGGTACAGATCCATTTTTCCTGGATCGGCGATCCCGATCCCGATCCCCTATTTATTCTCTTTTACGATCCTTTACCTATCCCGATCCTCAATTCGTTACCCGATCCTTTCCTGATCCCGATCGCGATCCTACGTTTCTTACCCGATCCGGATCCCGATCCTGATCACGATATTATTTATATATTTAATTAATACGATTTTATTTCAAAATTCGAACAAATATATAGGGGAAAGTAACGTAATAAACTTTAACAATAAATGGTCTTAACATTTGATGACTTATTATTTGTATTCACAAATTACGATATATTAATATTATATGATTATAGATATTATTGTGATTTTAAAATTGTTATTTAATCTTTTAATTCAATAGATAACGGGGGTGTCCGTATTCGGTACCCGTATCCGAATACGGATCTTCCCTGTGTTATAATACGAATACCCTATATACCACTAGATAAACTATATATTATTGATGAATCAATCAGACAAATTACAATTACATTATTTATAATTAATTTCATGAACAATTTATTCTAATTTAGTTAATAATCTATTTATTTTTATTATTTTTTTAATTAATAATACAATTTAAGTATATACATAATATCATTTTTAGATTTAGCTACATTGGTGGTATTAATATTATAACGCACGCGATTTTTATGAAAATAAGAATATTTAATACGCTGTGCCCTGATTGGTTATAGGGTGTCCGTATTAATACATCTATAGCTTTATATACTATATAGAGTGTCCGTATTAGGGACTTAATGACCTCTAGATATATGCTTATAACTTAATGAATATTTGATAATAAATATATAAATTATATATATAATTTTTAGAATGCTTTATTTTTTTTTATAAAAAGTGTTTATATCGATACATTAGTATATTCTTGAGAAGGATTTTAGTTGAATTTTTTTTTCATAAATATAAAAACGTAATAAAAAAAACAGTTTATTGGATATATATGCAATATTTTGACTAATTAAAAAATAAAAAATACTCTTTTAGACTATTTATATAATTATGAATATTTTATTCATTAACATTTTTTTTAATGATTTATGGTTTCTGATATACTGAGCGTGTCGGTATTCGGCACGGTCCGTATTAGGTTACTTCCCCTATGTAAGTATAGTACCTTTTGTAATAAAAATTGTTAATAATTGTAAATAATATTTATTATTAATATATTGTATTATATTTCAATAATAATTCAAATGTATATAATTGAATGCATATAGACTATATATAGTATATATATATATATATATATATATATATATGATATAGTGAATTAAATATAATTTATTTATATAAATGCATTGAATTGGATACACATATCTACTCATTGTACGTCGTACATTGTACGTTGAGTCAAAGTCGGTGGTTTACTTATATGATATCAATTGATTAAATTCTATTATGGTTAAAATAACAATTATTATTTAAATACTACGTAGGTTTTACATAGTCTTGCAATACCTTGGACATCATTACAAAATAATGATAAATACAATATCATATCAATGTAATAATATAATACTAAATGTTATTAATATTCTTATAAATAAATATAATAATATTAGAGTATCGTATATGCAATAATGGGCAGTGCCCATTGGGCACCATACATTTGTTATGGATCAGAATCAGGATCGCCGATCCCTATCCCTTTCCCGATCCCGATCCTCTCTTTCTTACCCGACCCCGATCCGGATCGGATCGCCGATCAATGATCGCGATCCTGCCCATCACTGTATGTAGGTATATAATATTATATGTCCTAAACAATAGTTTTACTAATAACTATGTAGTGAATTAATTTTTTATTATTTTAAATAAGAATATAATGTATTAATATAAACTATTTTTAAGTTAACACACATATGTATATATATATATCCTAGGTATATATATACATATATATATATATATATATATATATATATATATATATATATATATATATATATATATATATATATATATAAATATATTATTAAAAACTACATATGTGGCTCAGTTGACTAAGGCGCCAGACACACAATCAGTAGGACGCGAGTTCAAGCCACGTCCGGAGCATTAAAATGGGTGTTAATATTAAAATAATATTTAGAAGTGATCTTATATAATTGTGTATACATAAATGATCGGCTCTCGTTAAAACCATGGATGCCTTAACATGATAGCGGCTTCGAAGGGACATTAGAGCCATATATGATTATAAGTGAAAACTTCATCTAAGTTCCTTGATGGGATGAAAGGACTCCACCAAATAAAAATATATATATATATATATATATATATATATATATATATATATATATATATGGGTAATTATCTCGATAAGCAGATATGCTTCTACAATTTTAATTGCGTAATTATAATCGCATTATTACTGTTATTAGGAGTGTTAAAATAATGTCAATAATAACAAAAATAATGCGATAACCTGGGTTATAGGTATATAGGTATATAGGGTAATAATGCATCCAACTATTTCGTATATGTTATATATATATAATCTTTACATTATTTTATAGAAATAATAACCAAGTAAAATAATACACATGCTGCATGTACATATTTATATATTAAATAATGGTTATAATTAAATATGTTATGATCATATAGTAGTGTATACGTATGGTTTGCTAAATAAGGTATGTATATTGTATAAAGTACATATGGCATATAATATAGAATATCATCATTGTAAATATATGAGTGTTTTGTACATTACGAATATAGTTGGGAAGTTTATTCCATATATGGAGAATATCTGCAGAGGGGTTATGTGCGACGCACATTGTGTGTGTGTGTGTGAGAGAGTTTATATGTGTGTGTGTTTGTAAATACTTATATATATATATACATTGCATTGGGATTTTGTATTCATATGAATTATTTTAATTAGGAATATTTATAAAGGTTAATAATAATTACCATAATATTAATTAATAATATTAGTAAAAGTTATAATTCAAATTATATTCATAATATACATTAATATTGTTAATATTTATATTTAGGTTATATTATTTAATATAGCACCCATAAACTTTAGTAACAGGATAGTGTATAAGCGTAATGGTATATTCTATTTTAAATATGCTAATAACTCGGGGTGGTGATATTAAATTTGTTATATAAACTTATACCAATAGATTAGCATACATATAATATTACACCCTTCTAATAATAAAATTAAACTTAAAATGAAATAGATTACAATTTCATTTAGTTTACCTATAGATTACTTCATTCTCTAGTGTTATATCATTTAATATTACACTATTGAAAGAACTATAGTTAATACTAATTCGTATGACCATATTTACTTTACTTTATTTATTTTAAATATAATATTAATAATGTTATTGTTATAAAATGAGTAATTAATTACCTATATGTGATGTTATTAGGTATCATTTATTTAGACCATTACTTTTATATATTTTCCAAAGAAAATTAATATATTCGAATTTAAATATAGTATACCTTTTATAATATATATATATATATATATATATAGAATTTATCATAAATCTATATATTCACCAATATTCAATAAATTTACATAAATGAATACTAAAGTATAAATTACAAATATTATAAAATACAAATAATTAAAAATGTCCTTATATACTAGTACGATAACCAATATCTAATCAGCTTATATGTCCTTAAGGCTTTAGGTTACACCGGTGACACGATGTAAAGTACAGGGATAACATGGTTACTAGCAATATGAATGCGAGATTTAATATTTATTATCATAGATTTCTCTTTCAATTTGATAATATATTGACAACGTATGTTAAAAATATAAATTAAAAAATAAATATTAAATGACGTATTCTCATTTGTCAAAACGTATTCTCATTGGTCAATACGTATTCTCATAGTCCCGTTTTGTACGCAAGATTATTACATATACTATTATCAGATTCAGTAAATATCCTCATTCCAACTCTTGGGGAATATCAAATGCATACCTCCCTATTGTTATAACTGTATACGGTATACAACTATAGTTAATCTATTTATAGATACATTAGTAGGTACCTATTGTTATTGTTAGTATACATATTAAGTATGTATATATAGGAAACCTACAATATGTTATAGTAATACTGGAATATAAACAACTTAAGGGCCGGCGAAACTTTACGTGTAAAAGGGGATCTCTTAAGATTTAATTTTTTAGTTTTTAATTTTTTTTTTGTATTATGTAGGTAGTATTCATATATATATATATATATATATATATATATATATATATATATATGGTATATATGAATATACAATTTTTTTAAATTCAAAAATATAAATGTTTTTAAAATATTATGTAATATATTTGTATCTATAGAATTTATGCATATTTTTTAATTATCTAATGGATTCATAGATTTATAGTTTACATTGTAAACTATAAATCTATGAATGGATTATTAGAAATATTATATATATATATTCAGAAATTTTCATAAATATCCTTCAAAGGATTAAAAATTGAGGTGAATTTGAAAAAAAAGTGAAAACAATTAAATAAAATATTCTGAGATATAGTTTCTCACATGTTTAGTTAAATATGTTGAATGATAATAATAATTACATTTTTCACGATTTGATATTTAAAAATTAAAATGTATTATATACTTATATACTTTACTTTTAAATATATCATTATTTAGATAATACATTAAATTTGATATTTAAAATGAAATAAAACAAGGTTTCGCAGCCCTTTAAATTTTGTTGTAACTCGAGGTTTCATAGTTCCAACGGACACTAATAATATCATTTATTTTAAAGTAATAGAAGTTCAATTAAAAATATTATTATAAAGTTAATTAAGTTACTTAAGATTTATTTAATATAATTAAGATTTATCACTGTATTGCATAACATTACGTAATCATATATTATACATTGGCCTAATAGATAATGATTCAGAATACTCCGTACGAAATAGATGGCGAAGATTTCACAAACTTCTGCCTTTTCTACCATTGAGTTATACCAAGTAGGTTATTCCCTGGTTATACTTATCTTTATCTGATTTACTTGAATTCGTATTCTGTGTTAATTGTAGGTGTGTAACCTACATATGTAACCTATGTGTGTGTGTATGCGTATTAATTAATATTATAATAAACCATCCTATAGGATACCTGTATTTTACTGTATACAGTAACATACAGGTATGTGTATAGATATGCGTATTTATCTGAATCACTGATATTCTAAGCCTAGCATTAATTCCTTAAAATATAATAAATGAGATAATTTTATTTTATTTCAGACAATAAGAAAAAAATTAAAATCAAATATTTGTATTTTTACCTATTCGCTAATCATTTCGGCACTTCATCACCCTGGTTACTATCGTATCAACTACCTCTAATATATATATATATATATGTCTGGGGTCTATGGCTCAGTGGGATAACCAAAAGCTAGTAAGCCAGAGGTCCCGGGATCGACTCCACGAAGTTCTTGTTTTTCTCTTGTGTTTATCAAGAACTTAATAAACGATAAATCAATACACAAGAAAAAAAGGTTACTATCTATATTGTATTGTCCGGGGCCCCATTCAGTTATGTATAACATGTACAAGTCCATGAATTCTTGAGGGGTCCATTTGTATGCGCTATTTGTATTGTATTCAATATATATATATATATATATATATATATATATATATATATATATGAGATTTCAATAAATAAATATTATTATTATTATATCAAGAGATGGCTATATATATATATATATATATATATATATATATATATATATATATAAATATTTAAGTAGGCCTACATAGTAAGCCTATATAGTATTATATAATAATTATGTTTATTCAAAAACACATACAATTACAACCACATATACCGGTGACCACACGTCATGACATTGGTCAATATCGAACAGCCTAACAATAATAACTACTAGTTACACAATGGTTACACACTGGTTACACAATGGTTACACAATGGTTACACAATGGTTACATAATGGTTTATATCAGGTGTACACGTATTGTCTGTAGTTACTGGACTTGATACCGTCGTATATTCTCGACTTGAAACGATTCATTTCGGAGTTGTTTTCGTAGCCGACAAAAGTGCAATACAGCGAACCTAATCTGAAACAATAGTTGTAATCATTAGTTTAAGTATACTCCGGTATACGTATATATTTTGTTATAATATATATATATATATATATATATATATATATATATATATATATATATATATATATATATATATATATATATATATATATATTGTTTATAATATAGATGCAATTAACAGAAGATATCATGATGTCAAGACGTCAAGATATAAAGTCAAGCTATTAAGTCGAGATAGGAAGTAAACCTCATTATGTAACACATACCTAGGCATAAATCTAACTTTCATTTATGTCCTCTCACCATTTCTCAAAACAAAACCCTTAACATAAATTCAATATTTTAAAAACATTTTATATAGTAGCAGCTTTTTATGTGATATACACTACCATTCCTACATATGATATTTGTATTTACAAATTTATATAATATTTATATATAGGAGAAGATAGAAAATAATATAAACTGAATGTAAATAGGTTCTTTTAAATAATCTAACTTATATCTAAATATTTATATAAATATAAATATATATAAGTAATAATCTGTAAGTTGAAAATGTTCAACGTGAATACAAATAGTTCTATTGTTTACTATAGAAATATTAAATCAATTGATTTAGATTTATTTTCTTCAGTTATATCCGAATATATTTCAAATGATAATATAGATATTAGTTATTTTAATGATACATCATCAAAGGTTTGGATACTTGTGCTCCTTTTAAATAATCACATTTTTTCCCTCATCCATCTTCTCAATGGTATAATTCTAAATTTTCTAATTTGAAAAGAAATTTAATAAAACTAGAGAAAAGATATCTACATGAACCGAATTCGATAAATTGTCGTGAATTTAAGAATATGCGATTGATTTATAAGAAATCAATGTTATCTTTTAAAATTAGTTTCTTTCAGGCTAAAATATTAAATTGCGGAAACGATACCATAAAAGTGTTTTGGTTTGTTAACTCTCTATATAATAATGGTTCTCATAAATCTTTATCAACACATAGGATAAATACACCTACTGATAAAGATCTTTGCAATATTTTTTCCTGATTTTTATCTTAATAGTTATCTGATATCTGTTCCACCATTTCCAATAAGTTATTAGTATTAGACACATCATATGATCTAACTTCTGCGAATTATTCTCCCGAAAATTATTTTAATTTTTTTTTTCAGTTTTAAATGTTGACATATATAATTTAATCATCACTTTAAAATCTTCATCTCCTCTTGATCCTCTATCCTATTTTCTTATTACATTATCTTGCTTCTTTTATAATACCTTGTATACCAACGGTTATAACAGTTCTCTTAACAATGGGAAAATAACTGATATTTTAAAGCATGCATGCATGCAGTAGATTTGTCCTACACCATTTCTAAAAAAGCATAATCTCGATAAAGAAATATTATCCAATTATAGACCAATATCATAATTATCATTAAATAGTAGAATTATGGAAAAATATGTAGGCCAAGAAATTAAATAATTATTTATTACATTTTAATATTCTAGATCCCAAAAATAGTTGGTTTAGAAAATTTTATATTACAGAAACTACTTTAATTTCTCTCACCTATGAGATTTTATGGACTTTAGATTATAACAATAATATACAATTGTTAATTCTCGATTTACTATTTTTACTATACATTTGTATACAACTAAGCAAGATTTACTTCGCTATATCGCTTACAAATTATTGGGTTATCTGATACTGTTTTATTATGAATTATAATTGATGTATACATCGTACCTTCAAAACAGTTATTTTTATATTAAAATTAATAATGAATATTCATTTAAACAAATTATTAGTCATGGTGTACAACACGGTTCAGTACTTGGCCCTAAAAGTATTCAGTACGATTATTATTTCGCATAACATTATTTGATGACGCTAGCATTTCCGAAAAATTATATGGAATAAAATGGTTATCTGCTAAACAGCGATCAATATATAAAATTATTACGATTGTTTATAAATGCATATACCTTAAATCACCTACATATTTAAAATATTTGCTGAAATATCGGACTGAGTCGAGAACCTCTAGATCTTCTAACAGAAAAACACTTCGTTACCCTAAGTTTAGGCTGGCTATAGATATGGCAATAGATCTTTTCGGCATTCGGCAGCTGCACTATGGAAAACTCTACGTCGAGTGCTAAGAGTTGTGACCATAGAATTTTTAATAGATCCATAGAATTTTTCAGAAGTAAAGTCGAAGGCTTTATTATTGGTAATTTTTAATATTTGTATATTTTATTTTAACTATTTTATTTTGTTAACGTTTATTAATCTAACAATTCTTTTTTGTTTTACTTATATATTATGTTATCGTTTATTTATTTATGTATTATTTTACTAAAACACAAATTATATATATATATATATATATATATATAACACAAGTATGTCTATATAGTTGTATACACTATATGTATACGCACTAGAAGTTATATGTATAGTAGTTGATACCTGATTACAGACATATTTTTATATTTTTCTAGCCAATTTCTTATTTGTTTCTCTGTGATATCTCCATCGCTAGCGAATATTACGTCGGAATCAGCTGTCAATCAAAAATCAGATTTATTATATATAAATATATATGTATATAAATATATATATATATATATATATATATATATATATATATATTAATAGATAAGAAAAGTAAGTGTATTTTAAAGTACAATATGAAATACATAAAGCTGTAAATTCAAATACATAAAGCTATACATTCAAGAAAATAAGTGTATAATATATATATATATATATATATATATATACATATATGTGCTATATATCCTATATATATTCTAGATGCTTCTACCGTTACGTAACCCCCACGACGTACACGTTAACACCACACACACGGGATAACACGAGACACAACGACAACTGCCGAACACTCTCCCCACATCCATCCGTACTACGCCATCAACTCCCAACTTCAAGAAACTACCGAAAACCTACCTATTTAATATGAAACATAAACTTAAAATATATATTGACGGCCGATTGCTTTATAAGCACAGTTCGCAGTACGAAAACCGAAAAATGTAGAATGTAAATGTATGTTCTTATATATATATATTCAATTATTTCCAAACCTACGTATATATATATGTAGGTTTGGAATCATTGTTAGGTAATGCTTTGTAAGCCATTTTTAATAAGTCAAATATTGATCACGACTTAGAATACATTATACAAGTATGATATTTTATTGATAACATTAGTGATTGACAACCCCCTACTCCTAATGTTACAACTAAGCACAGTTCGGGGTCCGAAAACCGACAAATGTAAATGTAATGTATGAATATGTCGTATACGGTATTAATAACATAAGGTAACATAGCTCACAAGTTTCATATCTTTTATGTGTCTATTTATTGTTTTAATTCGTTATAAATACAATATTAAAATGTATCTTATTTTGATATTTCATCTTGGGATATTTAATTAAAAACAGATTTCATTCTATATTAAATGATAAACTCCGACATATTCCTAACCAGTTAAATGTTATATTAGATTAATGTATTCCTTAAGGTTATGGGATAATGTAAAACGTATGTGTACTGACTGGTATTATGCGGGGTGCACTTCGCGTCGAGCATCTGAAGCACCGGAGACTGAGACCGCTTCACTGAGGACGGCACCATCTCGTGCTGCAGAAACACAGACTCTCGGAACGAGAATACCGACTGCATGCTATCGATACTGCGTGCGTGCGTATGTGTGTGTGTGTATGCGTGTGTGCGTATGTGCGTATGTGTAATGTGAGTATGGAATGTGCATGTATATGTTTGTTGACATTAAATAAATAACTTCATGAAAATTTAATTATCAAATAAATTATAAAATATTTAAATATAGGCACATGCATATATGTGTATATATGTATATGTATATGTTTATATATGTATGTAGATATATATATATATATATATATATATATATATATATATATATATATATATATATTTATATGTATATATGTGTGTATGTGTGTGTATATTTTTCTGTATGTACAATGTACATTGTACATTCAATATTGTTAACCTATATTTTATTTAATATATTTGTTTATTTTTTCTCTTGTTTCTTTTGCTTTTAAATGTTGGCTATCTCCTATTTAGTTACACTATGTTATATTTTACATTAATTTATTTTAATGCTTGATGTATGTCTAATTTTATAATTTTATCATATATTTATATTATTACATGGTTAGGTTACATTATTATAAGTTATAGGGGTAAGTACTTGAATACCGACACCCTAACAATAAATAAGCATAACTTTATTATTTCTCAATTAAATATTTCCAAATTTTATTTATAAGTATTAAGTAGATATATATATAATAGCTATTTTAACATTTAATTTAGTTTGTTTAGCTCTGAGATAATGGGGGTGTCGATATTATGTGCAATTAGGGTATTGGTATTATGAAAATGTAAGTTTCTAGGGTAATATGTTGCCTAGGTAAAAGTATAACTTTATAACAAATTATGAAAAATACAAAATCTCTTCGGCACATTGTAAGATATAATTAGATATATAAGATTTATTTTAAATATTTAAAATACTTACAGTTTTAAATGATTGAGAATCGATATTGTACTTCAAAAATGTCATAAATTTAGTTGTTTGAGTTGTAACGAAAAAATCAGTTTTTGTTTATAATTAAAAATATATTAATATTAAAAACAAATTATACTTATATGAATTAGAATTATGTTGATTAACATTTCGTACATTAATTATTTGTTAAATGGGATTATATTTTAGGAGATATCTAGGGTGTCGATAATACGTGCATGTCGATATTAGAGCACTCTCCCCTATTACCTACATTATTGTATAATGATTACATTTAGTTTATGCTAAATGCTTAGTTTATATCTAATCTTAAGGGGTGTGCGACGTTGCCGATAAATATAGCAATATCACCATGTTAAAAGATAGGATAAATAGGCATGGAGTATTATTATGTAATTTGGTTCAATTTCTTATATATAGTAGCTAATGACCTATTTTTGTTCTATATTTAGCTAATCAATACGGCTTTATATGCAATTAAACAAAATTCTATATAAATATATTTAAATAGTTTATAAATTTATAATAATATATATATATATAACATATAATTATCTATTATTAGATATTATTCTAAATAATGTCATATATATATTTTATATTTATAAATTTATAAATTTCATTTTGTTGTTTTTAATCTATATATACAAATATATTTCCAATGCAGAAGGTTTTATCAAAAAATATACAATAATAAAAAAGATATTAATGTTTTAGTTATAATTAGTTATCATAAAAAAAGTTACTGAGTCAATTGATGTTGAAAAATAAAGTAATATTTTTTTAAATATTTACAAGCTAAACATTTAATTCAAAATATTTGAAAATGGATCTTATATTCCTTTAATGGAATGTATTTATGGAATACCTAATATTTTACAATAATTATTATTTTATTTATATACAAATTATTTAGAATATTACATACTAGTATGTATCATAAAACATCGAATTTTGATAGTTATATGGAACATTTCTTAACGATTTTTGTTGTAAATGAAAGATAATTAATTATTTAATATAATTATTCAATAAAATAAAAATTGATTTATACATTTTTTTAAGAAAAAAACGAATTTCGCACGCCCCTTAAGTTTCAATATATTTTATTATATATTTTATTTATTTTTATCTTATATATGTAAACAGGAACACATAATATTATAACATTATTATTTATTATTACTCTTTATTAATCTATAATGAAACTTATCATGTTAATAAAGGGGTAATTGTCACGATAAGCAACATTGTTTATATAATACCCTGGAATTGCCTAAATCTGATAACACACACACACATATATATATATATATAAATATTGTGATAATATTAAAGTACTGAGTTTACACTCTTTGTAAACTCAATAAGGTCAACGAGTTCACTTATACAATACTTTATATACTACTATAATATATACACTACTATATACTTATATTTACGCGCTATACGCTAAACTGACATTACATACTAAAGTTATCAAACCGTACGAATCTCAGTGAAGATCTCTAAAGGTTTTCTATTATAATAAACCAACGTTATTATATATATATACATATATATACTCCGCTAACTTGTAGAACAGATTCGCCAGACATCTTTTCACTTTGATCGACTGCGGTAACACGTGTTAGGTTGGGCGATATAAGGCGATGTTACGTATCAATATTACATAAGGAATAAGTGACGTAATGCTATCTAGGGTCGTAAGTGGCGAAACAGTTTATTTAAATAACATCTATTTACGTTTACAAGCTCACCGGGATAAATATATATTTATAAAAGAATATTATTAATATATCATTGTGTATAATATTATAAAGTAGTATATACATTGTAATAATGAATACATTATACTATATATATATTGTACACTATACTGTGCGTCGTATAGTGTACATTGTACAATATCATCTATTTCAATAAAACCCACTCATTAAAAAAAATAATAATAACAATATTAATATCAATATTAATAACAATAACAATAACACTAACAATAACGATAGCGCCAACACTAACAACAGAACACACTAACCGTATTATCGTTGAGTATGTCACAATTACCGACGCAGCCGTCGCAATGAAAACGAGGCAGAATCAACGTCCGGTTCAGCATTTCGGCCAGCATGAAGGCGACAAACAACGCTAGGTGTTCCCTACGTCGGGTGCGCAGCTTGCCGAAGAACATCGGGTTCGTGTAGGTTAGGTAAGGCCGGGTTGTGGAGCTGTAATATCTACACGGCGAGGGGACGGGGGGGGGGCGATATACGGGGGCCTATGTATATTTATATTAGTTATATTAGGGGCGCTGGAACGATTTTGTATGTCGGGGGGACCAACCAATCGAAATATATGTTGTTGTAAAAGTGGGGGGGGGGGGGGGGCCAATACATAGGAGGTCCCTCTAGATTTTAAAGTGGGGGGGGGGGGGGTGTATGAAAAGTTAACGTGCGAGAGATATTGCAATGAACACAAAGAAACAAGCATTATCAACCGCCGGCAGGTACGATGTTAGAATTGATCGTATATCGTTAAATATGCGTGGGTACATCATCGTTAGGGACACCTGAATGTATTATTAATGTATGAAGTGTACATACTATTGCACGCGCTGTACACTTTATAGTATGTTAGCCCGTTTTGGTTACTTTTTTAGTTCCCATCATAGAAAAGAGCCAGTGAACTCGGAATAACTCCTCTTAATCATTCTAGATATAATAAAAAAAAAATTAAAAACCGAAAAAAATTCAGAAAGCAAAACAATATTTAAAAAATATAGGAATTTACATAGAAAATTAACGAACATATTAAATTACAGATATATGAAAGGGTAGCATTTTTACAAGTACAAATTACCTTTTAGCATATGTAATATATAAAAACATCATAAAAAATATTAATAATTTAAAAAAAAAATAATTAAATCGATCTACGGAAATTTTAATTAATTTTTTTAAATCGAATAAAAAAATTATCAATTGAATAATAAAAAAAAAATGTTATATAATATATGTCTATCATCATTATATGAATATAAAATTATAAGTAATATTATAAAAATAGCATATAATTATTTTTCGATAAACTAGTCGTACAATTTTTTTTGTTAGCAAAATAATTTGTTATTATTATTATACCTCGTAGATATCCATTGTAGACTCACAACAAAGTTTTATGCTTAATTAAAATAATTTATCAAAGAAATAATCAAATAAATTATATTAAAAAATAAAACAAATTTAAATTAATTTGAAATTTGTACGTACTTTTTTACTTTATTAATATTATAATATATTTACACACATTTTTGCCAAATATGTTATTGTTATGATAACGCGCACTTGCACAAATACATAAGTAAATATTTCTATTTATAGACATTTACATTGAATCATATTATTTCATTAAAGTTCATTTACAATATTAAATATTTGTTGATGAAACTTCAGAAATATGCTTATTGTGACATTTATGACCTACTGTGAGCGAGATAGCAAAACTTTCAAAAACGGGCTCCCCTATTGTATACTGTATACAATATACACTCAATGTTATATAGTATACTATATATGCAGAGTATACTATATATATATATATATATATATATATATATATATATATATATATATATATATATGTTAAGATAAACACACAAACACACACACATACTCACACACACACACACACACACACACTATACACTACTACATACCTATCGGTGCCGTCGACGTGCCACATGCCGTGTTCGCGGAACCTGTACAGTTTAGCGGCGTAGCCTAGGATCCAGTTGTTATGCACTATCAGACACGCCCCGCACACGTTGTCCTCGGGTAGCATCCGATGTTCGTCCTCGAAGTATCGTTTGCCGTTAGGAAACAGCTAGGGGGCGTGGTTGGCTAGCGTTATCGGTTGTTCACGTTTATGTGGGCGTGTCTATATATTCTATTAAATGTATGTTATCGTAGGATCCTATGCCCGTCCAGGAAGTATATATATGCCGTTAGGGGGCGTGGTTTGGTTAAGTAGTAATCATATTTATGTATCGAATCACGTACAATAATAACATGGTACAAATGGACCCCTCACTAAGTCGTAGACTTACACATGTTATAAATAACTGTAAGGGGCCCATGGGCTGGACAATGTAAAAATATGTAAACAAATGTTCTTGCGTTTTGATTAGAGTTTATTAAGTTCTTGATAAACACGCGAGGAACAAAATAACTGCCTGGGATCGAATCCGCGATATTTATCTTACTAGTTTTTGGCTGTTCCGCTGATCTCTAGACCCCAGGAAAGAGTTGTACAAGTAGTACAACTTAGTTCAGCATTAGGACACCGGGATAGGGGTTATTCGCGAGTAGTAATTGCGGTATAGGATGGACCAGCTAACAGTAATAGCCTCATAATAGCAGCATAATATCATAACGAATAGCCTCAAATGTTTACATTGTGCTATTACGCTGTTATTATGTTGCCTTAAAAGTCTATTATGCTGCTATTAATTTGTAATTCTATTATAATGCAACATATATGTTGCTATTAAAAGTCTATTATGATGATATTATAATTTGTCATGCTATTATCTTGGTATTACTGTCAGCTGGGACACTAAGAAACACGAATGAAGTTATATAAGGTAACCTAATATAATAACTTATAAATAACATATTTGTTTTTAATTTGTATACAAATTACAAGTGTTAGCTTATGTTTTTATAAGTGATCTAATTTATAAAACATATCATTATAATATACTTAAGTTATTCATGAATGCCGTATACGGTATTACTATGTAACATAGCTCGACAATTTAATATCTTTTATGTGTCTATTTATTGTTAATACAATATTAAAATGTATCTTATTTTGATATTTCATCTTGTGATATTTAATTAAAAAAAGATTTCATTCTATATTAAATTATAAACTCAGACATAATCCTAACCAGTTAAATGTTATATTAGATTAATATATTCCTTAAGGTTATGGGAAATTATCGAAACCTAGTGGGCTAGCCAAACTTCGTGGTTTTTATATTCTATTATTTATTGACCAGACAAAATTAAAAAATTAAATAATATAGTTTTATATATTAACTAATTATATATTGCAATATATAACGACTCTTTCCGCCCAATCATAAAACAATTGATATATCGAAATATAAGGGACTTATATGGGACTTAAAAAAGACACGTCCATGGTAATACCTTGACGTTTAGTAATTCTCCGATATATGGGTTTTTAACATTTTTATTTTTTATTTTTATAACAAATATTCTAATAGGATTCCTATACAATTTTATTTTATTTATAAGCGAAGATATCTTAGAATTAAAATATCGATTTTAAATGGTATGTATCATAATATTAATTAGTATTATTAATATGTTATATCTCATAACTTGTGTGTCATGTTATATTATATCAACACATATTAAAACATATTAAAGTTTTTTCTACATGTATAGAACCAAAGTGTGTATACATTGTACGTTGTACACTGTACATTGTACAATGTAAAGTGTATAATGTATATTGTATATTATATACTGTACATTGTACACTATACATACTTTAAAAAGGAATACATTGAAAAGTAATTTTTATTCTGATATAGATATTTATGATATATTTCAAAAGGTATCTTACCAGATATAATACCATTGTCTACTATGATAATTCCATTGTACATACTTTAATATTCTATAAGTTCTTCAGTCGTATGATAATATATACTTGTATTTTCTTATTGAATTCCATATATATATATATATACACATATATATAGCTTATTCTATTTTATTTTATTATTATTAATGATATTTATTGTTTATCTACTATCATATCCTATTATCTGTATTCTATTATATACACTTTTGAGAAATCATTTATGATTTATTTAAGTGTCTAAATAAACATTCAATCAATCAATCAATCAATATATATATAGTTCTTGTTATTGTTTTTATTTAAATTTATTTTCAAATTGTTATTACCTTCATTATTATTCTATTATATGACGCCGATAAACATATGTTTTGTAGTCAATAAACTATATATATGTATATATATATGGAATTCAATAATTTCCAAACCTACATATATATATTTAGGTTTGGAAACATTGTTAGGTAATGCATTGTAAGCCATTTTTAATAAGTCAAATATTGATCATGACTTAGAATACATTGTACAAGTATGATATTTTATTGATATTATCATCACTTCTATACCTTATTGTATTGCACGGGGTTTAACATATATCCTACTGCCCGTGTATATTCTGCTTTAACCCGCTGAACTTTCCATGTATATAATTATAAAGTGTATTTAAAGTATATCTTAAAAGTAAGTTTCGAAGTGTGTCCGATTAACGATATCTAACTGCGTGCAGTCATTCATTCGTATTCAGATATGTATTATATAACCTAGATTACATTGGATTATAATAACATTATTTTATTTATAAAAAGAGAATACGTTTACAAACGAACAATTATATCTTGTTATTGTATTGTTATTTGGTGGAGTCCTTTCATCCCATCCAGGAACTAAGATGAAGTTTTCACTAATAACCATATATGGCTATAATGTCCCTTCGAACCCGCTCTCATGTTAATGCATCAATAGTTTTAACGAGAGCCGATTATTTATTTATACACAATTATAGGTAAGTATATTTTCTATAATATATATAATGCTATAACCTATAGGTATATATATATATATACAGATCAGCAAACCATATATATACCATATTATTCAATAATAATTTATCTCATTAATATCATTAAAATAATTTAATTATATTTAATATACACAACAATGATAGTATATTGATTACCGAGGTTGTGCTTATTAGAGCGTGACGACTAACTTTTACAGACAGGTATCTAGCCCTGATCAGCTGGTGGTACACCATCGAATTGAGGTTAATTTTCAGCGTTTTCTGATTACTAAGTTCGGGATGTGTTTTCGAAAGTTCGATAGCTCTAGCGTGGAGAATTATTCCCGCACTGCTCGGCTTAACCTTGTAGAAACCACTATTTACCTATTGTAAATACGCTTTTATTATATATATATATATATATATATAGTAGTTTAATTTGTTGTTATATATATTCTAAGAGTGTAAACTAATGGCCTCGCGATGCTAATATTCGCTCGTAATATATATATATATATATATATATATATATTGTATTGGTAATAGGTATAGCCATATTTGTGAGTATTCGCAAATATTTAATATTTATTTGATTTATGAAAAACAGCGATTATTCCAGAATATTCGCAAATTAACGCGAATATCCGCGCGAATATGTCGTCACCATCCAGATGATCGTTTAACATGTCAAATATAATTTTAATAATAATAAATAGTAAGATATAAGTTATAGGTGTGTGTGTGTGTGTTGGTATCGTAATATACGCGTGTTACATTAAATAGCGTATTAAAATGAGTTAAAATTAGCATACTTTAAATAAATACTATTTAATCTATCTAAATAATCGACAAACGTACGAATATCTATAGATATTAGGCTAAAATTCCGTGCCCGAGAAACGCACGCGAATATGAGCGCGCGGTCTTCGGTGGGCGTGCGTGCGTCGCTATTACGTAAGCGTATCACGTGACATGCCCGTCATCGCGTAGGGGCGTCACAAGTTGATTAAAAGTGGGGGGGGGGATATCTCAGACTCATACATTATTATCATATATACTTTGCTAAGAAGATACATCTATAATATCACTTGTAGAGGGCTTACTATGATTGACTTGTATTGGGTTGCACAATACAAATACATGTTGGATATAATGATACTATAGTATACAAAGACTATAAATAGCAGAAATATAATATTTATAAAGAATACAATAATTTGTAGTTCTTAATAGCGGGGGCGGACGGTATTATATATTATATCGCCCCACTTTTAAAAGGGACATGTCCCCCACCCCCTCCTTTTATGACACCCCTACCCTCGCCTAACCTCCGTGGTGTCGTCCTGTATATTGATGTCGTAGTCGCCGTCCAGCGAGATGTACGGCAGCGGATTACGTAAGAACACGATGTCCACGTCGGCGATCAGTACCGTGAAGCCCAACAGAAGCGCCTTCAGTACCACGTCCGTCTTGAAGTGGGTCTTACGGCGGAACTCCCCGGTACCGAATCTGTGACGGTGTGGGTCAGTGGGTCAGACACGCCCCCATCGTATTAGGTCGGACATGCCTACTATATAGATAATATACGCCCACGTACGGGTTAGACACACCCCCGTGGAGATAATTAATGCCCCGTGTAAAGACAAGACACGCCCTATATATAGGTCTGACACGCCCCATATATATATAATAACGATAATAATTAGTACTATTTATTAGAAGCAACATTTGTTTCTCTTTCTTTTGTAGTTTATATTATAGTTCTTTTGATTTTATTATAAAAGGATTCGAAATATGGTGGACTCTTTTCTATTATTATTATTACTATATAGTATTGTAAAATTATTTGGATAGTATCAGACAAATTAATTGTATGAGTATTCATTTTAAAAAGCGTGTTGTCAATGAATGTTTTTGTTGGTTTATGTATGCTATCTATAGTCGACTATAACCAACATTACTGCTACCATGTATTCCTTACACACGACACATACATCACTCGCAACCATCCGAAAATACCGAACATTATTGTGAAGCTTTTGGCATATAAATAAATAAAATTGGATATTAATCTTAAGGGAATGTATCATTTAGCTCCTAAATTATGCGCGTTTACATGTAATATATAGGCGGTATGCAATATACAAGTAACAGTTGTATCAATAATCGGAATATTGCCAACAAATTTAAACTTATATAAACTATAGTTTATATCCCCCTATATGGGAAAGTAACTTAATACGGATACTTTAACAATAAATGGTCTTAACATTTTATGACTCATTATTTTTATTCAAATATTACAATATATTAATATTATATTATTATAGATATTATTGTGATTTTAAAATTGTATTTAATCTTTTAATTCCATAGATAACGGGGGTGTCCGTATTCGGTACCCATATCCGAATATGGAAACCCTGTGTTATAATACGGACACCCTATATAGCATTAGATAAACTATATATTATTGATGAATCAATCAGACAAATTACAATTACATTATTTATAATTAATTTTATAAATAATTTATTCTAATTTAATTAGTTAATAATTAGTTATTATTTTTTTAATTAATAATACAATTTAAGTTTAAAAATCAGTTTATTGGATATATATATCACCTATATGTTGAGTGATACAAAAATAAAAAATACTTTCAAAGACAATTTATATAATTATGAATATTTATTCATTACATATTTTTTTGTAAGATTTATGTTTTCTGAGATACCGAGAGTGTCCGTATTCGGTTACTTTCCCCTAGATATATAGAGCAATAAACTAGAGAGAAGTGTAGGTATAATTCAGTGTAACTATACGTGTGATGTATATCTAAATATATAGATATATGTTGTAGAATAATGATTATATAATCGCTATTTTATATATGACTAAATATACACAATATAACAATATTTCTTAGAATTATAGATACATAGGGAAAGTCTTCAATTATACACCCCTAAATAACTATTCATTATTCGATTTATTTATTTAAAGTTTTTTAATTAGGGTGATATCATGGCAATACAAAATTTAGCTATTTTAAATTGTTGATATAATTGCATTGCAAAGAATAATCAGCGGGGTCGGTAATCCCTTAAAATACTCGTGGTAGAAATAATTGTAGTATTATAATATATAATCAAAATAGATGAATTAATTTGAATAATAGCCCATTATAATTAGTATTGCTTATCCATTGTTGTGTATATTTTTATGATGTATATATGTTATGTACGTTTAATTTACGACGTATGTTGTACGTATACTTGCATACACTATCATTAATACTATAGTATACTATATATATACTAGAGTATACTCTCCTACGCACTACATCACTATACTACTGAAATGCGTATAGTTACCGCGTTATGAGGTTATAGTAAGGTTATACATTACTTATATATATATAATATATACTATATATATGTATATATATATATATATATATATATATATAGTATATATATATATATATATATATATATATATATATATATATATATGCCTATATATTCGTTAACATAACGATACTTTAATACACATATATATTCGTGTATTTAATTAATATTTCCAGCGGTATTACTATATACAACTAATATAGTATATATATATATATATATATATATATATATATATATATATATATATATAGTATATATCATTTACCTTATAACTATATATATATATAATTTAATTATTATTGAACATATTATCATTTGTAAATCATTTTAATAATCTATATCGGACTACAAAATAAAGTTATTATTAGAAAACTGATTAAAAAAGTACTCGCTATATTAGGAATATAATACAAAATACATCTTGGTAGTATACTATAGAAGATTACACGCATATATAGCGATACAATGTATTAGTAATACTAATTCTACGTATATATATATTTATATATATATATATATATTCTAGGCACTCCTGCTACATATATGTTCACATATGCTACATATGCTATATATGTTACTTTAATCGCACATAAGCGATTGAAGTAACTAATTCGCGACACAACTCTAGTATAATCACTATATAATATATTATATAGTGCATGACCCACGCGATACATTATATATAATGGCAATGATTTATATAGTGTTCGTATAGTTCCTATAGGAACTATACGAACACTATAGAAATCATTGCCCTATAGGGTTCCCAACCTTTTTTCATAATAACCATTTTTATAATTCTCTAATTTAAAAATATACCATGACCTAATGACAAAATAATGTTGTATTTTGTTATTGTTGAACTCTAATCCTAAATTATCATAGATTTGTATTAAACTGAATATAACACCGGCCATTTATTCCCAAACTAAAACCTAAATGACCCAAGTTTGAGTCATGAATCTAACTTGATGACCCATATATGACCTATAGGTTGTGAACCACTGCACTAGGGGATCACGACCCCTATAATAACTCGCTCTCTCACCAGGGAATTAACTCATCGGCGAACTAACTTGCTAGCTTTATCTGACGTTACATCGGTCCGGTTCATGAGGAATGCCGGAATGCCGCGTTGCCCGGCAACACGGTACGACTCGTGATCGTTGCACACCAACAGAAAGTTAGTCAAGCGGAACCGCTCGATACTCGACGTGTAGAAGTTCTCGGCCATGTCCATGAAGGACACGTCTACCGAGGACAGGATCACCAGTCCTTCGCGATCGGCTACCGCTCGTAAAGCTTGCCCGAAACTAGAGTCCGCGTATTTAGACGCATCTTTAGACGTATCTTTAGTCGCATCTTTAGTCGCATATATAGATGTATATTTCGATAGCTCTTTCGATAGCTCTTTCGATACTTCTTTCGATAGCTCTTTCGATAGCTCTTTCGATAGCTCTTTTGATAGCTCTTTCGATAGCTCTTTCGATACTTCTTTCGATAGCTCTTTCGATAGCTCTTTCGATACTTCTTTTGATAGCTCTTTCGATACCTCTTTCGATAGCTCTTTCGATACCTCTTTCGGTAGCTCTTTGGACAGCTCTTTCGATAGCTCTTTCGATAGCTCTTTCGATACTTCTTTTGACGTGGGTTTCCAACTGTAATTATGCGTAAAGATGAGGCCACTTAAAGTTGAGCGGGAGGAATATTCGCTTTATGATCGAATTATGCGTGTGATTAGTTATCAGATAGATTAATATCGCACGTGTTTACTGTATTCATAATGCAGCTCTGTTTAGAGTGATTCGGTCCACTTCTGGCAGCAGATATAGTTAGAGAGATAGAGAGAGAGTTAGTTTTAGAGATAGATAGATATAGTTAGTTTTAGAGATAGATAGAGAGAGTTAGTTTTAGTTTTAGAGAGAGTGAGAGTTAGTGTTAGAGAGATAGAGAGAGAGAGTTAGTTTTAGAGATAGATAGAGAGAGTTAGTTTTAGAGAGAGAGTGAGAGTTAGTTTTAGAGAGATAGAGAGAGAGAGTTATAACTCTACTATAGTAATAGAGAGTTAGTATTATAAATCAGAGTTATAGTTAGATTCATGTTTATAGTAAGAACTAGTGCTAGTGATTTAGAGTAGAGTTATGATTATATATGGAATTAGGATTATAGTTAGATATCGCGTACTGATATGATACTGTACGTGGATTAGAGTTAGATATCGTGTCCTGTACGAGGACACACGTAGGACATAGGTGACTCATATTATCGATCACGAGGATTATAACTCGGAGGAGGCACTGGATAGATGTATTACACATGGCAATGGGGCAAACATATTATGGAATCCGAGCAAGCTAGACCCGGTAAGATGTGCATGCTAAACGCGTATACCTCCTGTAGGATATCCTAATAGAGGTTCCGTAGTGAGTGTGCTTTGAGATTATTGCTTTGCTTTTATTATTAAAGGGGAATGGTTAATTACTTTTGTCGATGATGCAATGTTTATGATATTTAGAATATATATTGCTTGTAATTATCCAGGTAATTGGAAAATTATTTCTGATATATATATATATATATATATATATATATAGTATACTATTAAAATAATTATTAAATTAATTAAAATGAATTATGAATAACACTAGTTTATAGACAATTGTCTAAGGAGGATAATTTATATATTATAATATATATTTTGTTAGGTCGAAAAATTATCTAAAATGTTCGCAACATTTTCATAAATGTTCTATAGGGCATATTTATAATAATAAAATAAAATTAAAGAAATATATATATATATATATATATATATATATATTTATAGTATGAAATATATATTTATATATATGTGTGTATACATATTATAATATAAACTTACGCCGGTGTTGTTTTAACGAGAACGTTTAGACTACGCGCCAAATCGTACTTCGCCTTGGACCCGTCCTTCCATTCGTCGGTCACGTGAGGATCGATCACGTGATTCTCGATCACGTGAGGCTCGATCACGTGATGCTCGATCAGGTGGTGTTCGGTCACGTGAGGCTCGCCAATTCTCCACACGCAGATCAGACTTATAAAACCGATAATGCCGAGTATTAGGCAGACCTTTGTCGTCCTCTTGAAGTACGCGATCTTCATCTTTAGCCGCGTTATCTTTAGTGTGTATACGCGTGATCATAAGTATTGTTAAGTTATATGTCAATTACTATACTATTGAATGGGAAAGTAACCGAATACGGACAGTGCCCGAATAAGGACACTCTCGGTATCTCAAAAACCATAGATCCGAAATCCCATACAATGTAATCAGATAAACTAGTTTGAAGATCAAGCACGATAACACAATCTAATTTTACAATCGATTTCGACAATTGAGTACGATAAATCAAATTGAATATGTAAATCTAGTTTGGAATCAAGTATGAAAATCTAGTTCGCAGTCAATTTAAAAAATATAATCATGTAAACAAGTTCGACAATCTAATACGGTGCATCGGGGTATAATGAGGGGTATATATACTATAGTGTAGGGGTACTCTATCTACGATTATTCATCGTTATGGGTTGATATCTACTAATCTATATATATATATATTTATACATTATATATATATATATATATATGTTATGTATTATTGTATTGATTTAAAACGTGGTTTAAATACGAATCGAATACAATATGCGTTCTCCCAATATTATAGTGAGATTAGTAATTTTTATCTTGGATATATATATTATATATATATATATATACATATGTATATATGTATATACCATGTATATATGCCATGCTTGAATAGGTAATGTTATCAATCAAATTGCGTAATATTTTAAAACAATTTAAATGCCAATTCATGATTATATTATTATATATTATAACTAGCCGTACCCGACCCGGCGTTGCTCGGTTTTGATTATTTTCATATCTATTATTTATTAATTATAGCTGTTCCTAATTATGCATTGCTAAATATTTATATTTAATTTTGTCCTAACTATTATTTATATACAATAAAATAAATGTTAGCAGACATACAAACAAATTAATAAACATATTTTAATATTTAAAAAATTAGTGGAAAAATATTTCAAAAAATATATTAAGAATACAACAAATATTTCAAATATTACAAAATATGTTTTAAAAAAATGTCTAAAACCAAAACCCAAACCCAAACCCAAATCGTACCCGACCCGGCGTTGCTAGGTTTTTGATTGTTTTCCTATCTATTATTTATTAATTATAACTATTCCTGATTTTAAATTGCTTGCCTTACACAACCCGACGTTTCTCCGTTTTTGATTATTTGCCTATCAATTATTAATTATAGCTATTCCTAATTATGCATAGAAAATCTTTAATTTTGTTTCTAACTAATATTTAATAATTCTGTATCCGATGTAGATCTAGAGTTGTTCGTTTTTATGATTTAATCATAAAATATTTTGTAAAAATACAAAAAATAATTTAAAAAAATACAAAATATATATTTTTTAAAATATAAACAATATTTCAACATATTGTTAGCCGTACCCGTCCCGGCTTTGATAGGTTTTTGATTGTTTGCCTATTTATTTTTATTAATTATAGCTATTCCTCATTATGCCAAAATATTGATAAAAAATACAACAAATATTTAAAATATTACAAAATATGTTTTAAAAAAATGTCGATTTTTAAAATGACAAATTTTTTAATATTTCAAAAATACAACAAATATTTCCAATATTATAAAATATGACTTAAAATGATGCCGAAAACTAAACCAAAACCATACCCGACTTTCCATGGCCGGCGTTTCTCGGTTTTTATTATTTTCCTATCTATTATTTATTACTTATAGCTATTCCTGATACTTCATTGCTATATATATAATAAAATAAATGTTAGCTGACATACAAACAAATGTAGACAATTTTAATATTTAAAAAATTAGTGGACAAATATTAAATAATAAAAAAAACAACAAATATTTTCAAATATTACAAATATGTTTTAAAAAATTGTCGAAAACTCAAACCTAAACCCAAACCCAAACCGTACCGACATTTATAGGTTTTTGATTGTTTGCCTATTTATTATTTAATAATTAGAGCTATTCCTGATTCTAAATTTATAGTATATACTTACAATTGTATACATTTTTGTATATAAATGTTTGTATATAAATTTTGTATTGTAAAAATGTAAAAATATAAAAAATGTAAAAATAGTATATACAATTGTATATTAATTAATTAAATAAAGTTTATCTAAAATACAAACTAATGTAGAAACATATTTTTTTTAATATTTAAAAAATTAGTGAACACATATTTTAAAAAATATATTAAAAAATACAACAAATATTTAAAATATTCCAAAATATGTTGAAAACCTAAACCCAAACCGTTCCAAATCGGCGTTTCGGTTTTTTATTATTTGCTTATTTGTCATTTATTAATTATAACTATTCCTGATTTAGAATTTCTTGCCGTACCCAACTCTGCTTTACAATTTGTTTTATAGTTTGCCTATCTATTATTTATTATTTATGGCTATTAATGATTCTGCCTTTCATATATAATAACATACATTTGTGCTAAAATTAAAACAAATTTAGACAATTATTCGTTTTTAATATCTCAAAAATTAGTGGAAAAATATTTCAAAAAATACAATACATATTTCCAGTATTACAAAATATTACTTAATATATGTCGAAAGCCCAAACCGCACCCTGCGTTAATCGATTTGTGATTGTCTGCCAATCCATTATTAATTAATTATAGCTATTCCTGATTCTGTATTGCTAGTATATACAACACATATTTCACAATATTACAAAATATATGTTTATAAATGTTCTAAAAATATTTTAAAAAGTATAATATTTATATCTTATAATATTTATATAATAATTATATAATTATAATATTTTAATTATATCTTAAAATAATATTTCAACGATTAGTTGAAAAATATAAAAAAATATTTCAAATAATATTTTTAAAAATACAAAAAATATAAATAAAATACAAAATATATTTTTTTTAAATTTCAACAAAATTTCCACAAAATTTCCAAAAAAATGTTTACAAATATTTCAATAAATGTTTAAAAATATTTCAAAAAAATGTTTAATAATATTTTAAAAATGTTAAAAAATATATCAAAAAATATTTCAAAAATTTCAAAAAAATGTCATAAATATTTAAAAAAAATTCAAACAAAATTTCAAAATTTTTAAAAAAAAATTCAAAAATTTTCAAAAAAAATTCAAAAAAATTTCAAAAAAATATTTTGAAAAAATGTAAAAAAAATATTTCAAAAAAGCGACGTCGAAGATTTTAGATGACAAAAAATCATTTTAATGGCAAAAAGTCAATTTTTCAGGTTTTTCTGGGGTACGCGTAAAAAATTCAAAAAATTTTCCTGCTATTTTATATGAATATATCCAAATTTGAATAACAATATAATTATTACGAATTTTATTTATATTTCCTTATTTATAAAACATATATGATAAATTTACGGTTAGAATATATATATAGATATTATACGAATTTGAATCATTATATGTTTTATTTATTACAAGCAATTTTTTAATTATTTCTTTAGTTATTCAGTACTTCTTTGTATACTACGTTAGCTGTTAGTCCATCTTTGGCCAGTATATATAATTCTTTTTCTTCTCGTGCTCTTGAACAGCCTACATATAATTTACCGTAGCGAAGCATTCTGTTTCAAGATCTAAGCCCACGACTTTGAAAGATTGTCCTTGCGATTTGTTTATTGTCATGGAAAAACAAAGTTTTATTGGAAATTGGAGTCTTCTAAAATTAAAGGGATAATCTGATGGTATCAGTGGTATTTTGGGAATCATTACTTCTTATAATCATTACTTCCCTTATATTGAACCGTTAGTATTTTGGCTTCTATCAAATTATTGTGTAAGTTAGTTATGATTAATCTGGATCCATTACATAATTTTGGGGGATTTAAATTTCTTAGTAGCATGATTGGCGCTCCTACTTTTAGTGCTAGTTTATGGTCTGGTAATCCGGAAAGTTTAATGGAATTCAAAAATGCTATGGGATAGTCTACAACTTCTTCTTCTTTTTGTACTCTGTCTATGGACCTATATACTTTCATCTCTCCTGGAAATTTATTTAGTAAATTTTGATTTATTATATATACATTGTCATTTTTAGGTGTTAATATACATCTTTCGCAAAGCCAATTTTCATCCAAATAATTGTCTTCTACATTTTCATAAATTTTCTTGATGAGTTCATTCTTATTTTCTATTATATTTCTGCACGGGATAATATCCATATCATTATTTTTCTGCGTCATTCCATTACCTATATCTAAGAGATGATTTTCGAATGTAGCTGTATCTTGATTGTTTGATAAGAATACTCTCATGTTTTTAGTTAATTTCATTGATCTTATATTTTTCCACATTACTGAAGTTTTCAAACACGAATTTATGTGGTCTGTCTTTGTACCTCTTTTAACTACTGGAAGGATTTGTCGGAAATCTCCGCTAAGTAGTAATGTCAGTCCTCCCATCGGCTTATATTTGTTTACTATGTCTCTTAACATTCTATCGACGGCTTCTAATGCGTGCTTGTGAGTCATTGTGCATTCATCCCAAACAATAAATGTACAGCTTTTAAATAGTTTCCCTGATTTTGAATTCTTGTTTATACTGCAAATGGAATCTTCGTTTAACTGTATGGGAATCTTAAAAATGAAATGGGCTGTTCTACCGTTCAATAATAGAGTTGCTGCTATTCCTGATGATGCTACCGCAATATGTTCTTTATTTGCCATCTTCATTTTAGCTAGCAATAAATTAATTAAAAAAGTTTTTCCAGTTCCTGCGGGGGCATCTAGGAAAAACAATGTTCCATCTTCGTTATTTATACTTTCTAAGATTGTGTTATAAACTATTCTTTGTTCATCATTCAATTTAATTTCATTTTCTTGAATAATTACCTCGTAGTTGTGTTCATCAGATACCGTTGATATTATTTCTACTTCTTCGAATCCGTAGTTTTCCATTCTTTCTCCTCCTATTTTTTGTACCTTTTCTTGCAGTAATTGTAAAGCGGTTGTGAATATTTCTTCAGTGTAATTCTGTTCTTCGTTGTCTCTTCGGTATCTATGTAATATATCTTCGCACATGCATTACCTATTTACCATCCATAAAGCTGGAATATCCGATATTTCGCAATGACAAATCATCATTGCGAATAATGTTCTTATTTTATTTGGGGATTTCGATATTGCGGCTTCTTCTATGGTTTTTTGCCAATGTTCGTCGTCTTCTAGTAAATTTAATAATTGGCAAGTCTTCTTGAATGTTGTGCATATAACTCCGTCTACAGTTTTGATGTCTTCGAATGATACTGCACCTCTAACAGTTGTTAGAAGTAAACGAAGATAAAAACATTCTAAATTTTTGGGGTGTACAGAATATATTCTTCCTATTGCTTCTGATTTAAAAAGTCCGTCACTAACTCTATCTCCTTGCAATCTTATTTTCCATGATTTACTGCTTACTTGCCAGGTGTAATATTGGGGAATTTCTTGATAAAGTATACTCTTTGCGAATTCATCTATGCCGCATAAATGGAAGTATGATGTAAGCATAGTTTTCGGTGGTGTATGTATTCTTTCTCTTATATTGTTCTCTGTAAAATAAATTCTTTGGCCATTTTCTAAATGCACCGCTAATTGGATTATTGCAGGATACCTTTGTTGAATTGGAAAATCCAATATTCTCCAAACTGCTTCATTGCTACTTATGTATCGGGCCATTTGAAATCTTTTTATTTCATCGTATTTGTCTTTGTCTTCTAGTTGTACCATCGCCATATCCGATCCTTTGTTGATGTACTTGCAGATATATTTGATTGATTTTACCGAATTACACATTTCTACGTTAATATGTGCGTTAAATATTTTCTATAATAGTGGGCAATACGGAACTACCCATCTATTATCTAATATGATTTCATTTCCTCTAATTTTCATTTTTATGATTGCACCTCCATTTTCAGGAGATCGTCTTCTATATAACGGATATCCGTCTCTATCCGTTTGAGTTTCTTGAATAAAATGTTTAGGGAATTTTTTTGAACATTTGCCATTATGCATGCATGGGGAATTTTCATTTAATTGTCCGCATGGTCCGTGAATCATATTTTTCTTGATTATTTCAAATAATTCTTTATCTTCAGTTTCATTGGGGATTTCTGCTCTGATTAAACTATCTACTTGTTCGGGTTTCATGCTTTCTTCTAACCAACTCAAAAAATGTGCGTGGGGTAAACCTCTCTTCTGCCATTCAATAGTGTACATATAACATTTTTGTTTTCCAAATATTTCCGCTAGTTTCATTAAGTCTACAAATTTAAAATTTTTTTGCCGGAATACCCGTGCCGTAGTATCGTGTCTATGTATCGGCTTTTGATCTGCGAATAAATTATCTTTTATTTCTGTCCATTCGGGGTTGCATGTAAAAGTAATGAATAAATCTGGCTTTCCATATTTTCTTACGTATGCCATGGCATCTTGCTGGCGTTCTTGCATATATCTAGGACTGCCGGTGTACGAAGAGGGTAGTATCACCATATGTCCCAGATTCTCTATATCTTCATCATTGTTCATCGCGTCTTTAATATTGTCGTAGCTATCAGTTCTTAATTTTCCTAGGTTAAATCTTATGTATGCTAATCTTTGTCCTTCTATTTTAGCATACATGTCGGTAATATACTGATGGAATAGTTCTCTAAATTGTAGTAGGACATTTTTGTCATTTTCTCGCACCATAATAATATATGCATAATATCTCATGCATGACAATTTTGTTTCATTTGTTTTTTTTATATTTATGTCCCACGTATCTTCTCCTTTACAGTATATTAAGGGGTATTGTAGGCAATCGTATGCCGGATGTATCTCGTTTATTCTGTGTACGGTTGAGTCTCTATTATGTATTATGATATCTCTTTTGTTGGTGGTATCTCCAATCATAACAATAGCTACTTCATTATTTGTTGGTCTGTTAAATCTCCTTTCGTGTTCGTTTGGTGGTCTGCAATCTTCTTTAATTACTAATTTGAAGTCGGGCTCGTAATTTCTTTCTAAAGCGTATTTTATATTTTTGATTTTTTCGTTATTAATATGTAGCATATCTTGAATTTCCTTTAGTATGCTTTTAGTTAATGTGGAGAAAAAATCGCTTCTTTTATTAATCTCATCTTCATTATTTCCCATAAAATATATTTGTAAATATTTTTCTTCTCCGCTAATTTCTGGATATATGGATCCTATATTGTGATACACTTGGCCTTGAATTTTGAACGTAGGCATGACATTTTCTCGAATAATTTTGGAAGCTCCGAATGAGGTCATTTGAAAGGCTGAATTAAAATTTCTAATATTCATAAAAAAATGTTTTGAATTTGTAGATCTTCCAAATAATAATTCATTTAAGGGAAAAGGTGGTTCCTTTATAACTTCAACTTTTACCTTGCCTTGGTTACAGCAAAGTCCTTTGGTTTCTCCTTTAAATCTGTACGCCTTACAATAAGTACATACAATATTCATACTTCCTGTGGTAATTCTATTATCACTTTTATAGTCTATATCTTTATTATAATTATATGCGGCCTTTTTCCATTGACAGCCGGATACATTTTTTCGCCATATGTTGTATCTTCTATCTTCAACAGAAACTGTGTTTGATGTAGATTGCGTTTGGTAATCTCTTGCCAATCTCAATCTTTTGTTTCTGTTTTCTTCTGTTTCTCTCTCAAGGGTACGCTTATTGTTAACGTTTAGACTTATTAATCTTTCTGATCTTATTTCAACAGATTCGTTGTCAATTCTTCTTCGAGTATCTTCATTTACAATTAACAATCTAGCTAGTCTCTCTTCTTCAGTTTCATTATCAATTCTCATTCGAGTATCTGCATTTACATTTGATAATCTAGCTAGTCTCTCTTCTTCAGTTTCATATTCAATTCTTCTTCGAGTATCTTCATTTACATTTGATAATCTAGCTAGTCTCTCTTCTTCAGTTTCATTATCAATTCTCATTCGAGTATCTGCATTAACATTTGATAATCTAGCTAGTCTCTCTTGTTCAGTTTCATTATCAATTCTCATTCGAGTATCTGCATTTACATTTGATAATCTAGCTAGTCTCTCTTCTTCAGTTTCATTGTCAATTCTTTTTTGAGTGTCTTCATTTACATTTGATAATCTAGCTAGTCTCTCTTCTTCAGTTTCATTGTCAATTCTTCTTCTAGTATCAGAATTTACAATAAACAATCTTGAACTTCTTTCTTCTGTGGTTTCATAGAGAATTCTTCTCTTTGCTGCATCTCTCATAAGAGATAATCGCCTATTTCTTGCTTCAAGAGTTTCGACGGTACCAGAATTATTTTTTGATATTTTAGAATGTCTTGATAGATTTTATTTCTTTCTTACCATTCTTAATTATATAAAATCTATATACAATGAATAATTACAATGAATATTATACATATATATATATATATATATAAAATATATATATTTAAATATATATATTATATAAAATCTATATACAATGAATATTTACAATGAATATTATACATATATATATATATATATATATATATATATATATATATATATATATATACAGTAAAACCTCTCTATAAGAAACCTCTTTATAAGAAAAACCTATTTATAAGAAAATTGTTCACACATTTGGTTGGAATTCAACCTTTTCCACATTAAAAAACCTCTTTATAAGAAAATCTTATAAGAAATATATAAGAAAAACCTCTTTATAAGAAACTTATTGTATACAAAATATAAAAAATAATTATATATAAATAGAAGTATTGTATATTGATAAAAATTATAGAAATTAATTATTATATAAGATATTTTTTTTTATTTATCACTTATATTCATAGATTTATAGTTTACATGTACACTATAAATCTATGCTTATATTATACAATTAATTGTTAAATAATAGATTAGTATAATATTGTAATATATACATTGTACAGATAAAATTATTTTAATTCAAACAATTATTAAAAACTATTTTAAATAAATCACATTTCTAAACTATCCTTTTGATTAATACTTTTAAATAAATATAAATAAATAAATATACTATATATATAACCTATAGGTATAATGCAATTTCAATTATAAATTAATTCTTAAAATCATTGGAAAAGTAAAAACCTCTTCAATAGAAAACCTCTCTAAAAGAAAAAAAGTACTGACAAAAAGTAGTTTCTTATAGAGAGGTTTTACTGTATATATATATATATACTTATGTATATATTATAATGATAGAGTATGGTTATGTTATATAAAATAATTATATATATAGATAAGTAAATAGAATATACCTATCAGTGGAAATACACGTATAATTATTCTTAAATCGTTCCTATATTGTTTAGCAAATAATATGATGAGTGAATAATTAAGGCGTCACGTTCTTATTCATATAATGTAACAATATGTAATAACATTAATTTATAGTTAGTTTGCAATGAATTTATAAGTTAAAAAAATTAATAAACGTTGTGTTTAGAAGTTAAATGAAATAAATAAATAGTAACTAAGAGTTATAACCAGAAATGTAAACAAAGATTTATTTATAGAAAACAATTTATTTATTAATAACAAAGCACTTAAATTTAATATTGTTTTTTTATATGAATTTGAATCATTATATGTTTTATTTATTTCAAGCAATTTGTTAATTATTTCTTTAGTTATTCAGTATTTCTTTGTATACTACGTTAGCTGTTATTCCATCTTTGGCCAGTATATAATATTCTTTTTCTTCTCGTGCTCTTGAACAGCCTACATATAATTGACCATGGGTGAAGCATTCAGTTTCGAGATCTAAGCCCACGAATTTGAAAGATTGTCCTTGAGATTTATTTATTGTCATGGAAAAACAAAGTTTTATTGGAAATTGGAGTCTTCTGAAATTAAAGGGATAATCTGATGGTATCAGTGGTATTTTGGGAATCATAGGTTCTTCTCCCTTATATTAACCCGTTAGTATTTTGGCTTCTATCAAATTATTGTATAGGTTAGTTATGAAAAATCTGGATCCATTACATAATTTTGGGGGATTTAAATTTCTGGATTGGATGATTGGCGCTTTTAGTGCTAGTTTATGGTCAGGTAATCCGGAAAGTTTAATGGAATTCAAAAATTCTATGGGATAGTATACAACATCTTCTTCTTTTTGTATTCTGTCTATAGACCTATATACTTTCATCTCTCCTGGAAATTTATTTAGTACATTTTGATTTATTGTATATACATTGTCATTTTTAGTTGTTAATATACATCTTTCGCAAAGCCAATTTTCATCCAAATAATGGTCTTCTACATTTTCTTAAATTGTCGTGATGAGTTCATTCTTATTTTCAATTATATTTCCGCACGGGATAATATCCATACCATTATTTTTCTGCGTCATTCCATTATCTATATCTAAGAGATGATTTTCGAATGTGGCTGTATCTTGATTGTTTCATAAGAATACTCTGATGTTTTTAGTTAATTTCATTACTCTTATATTTTTCCACATTACTGAAGTTTTCAAACACGAATTTATGTGGTGTGTCTTTGTACCTCTTTTAACTACTGGAAGGATTTGTCTGAAATCTCTGCTAAGTATTAATGTCTGTCCTCCCATCGGCTTATCTTTGTTTACTATGTCTCTTACAATTCTATCTACGGCTTCTAATGCATGCTTGTGAGACATCGTCCATTCATGACATTTACAAGACAGTTACAGCTTCTAAATAGTTTCCCTGATTTTGTATTATTCTTTATACTGCAAATGGAATCTTCGTTTAACTGTATTGGAATCTAAAAATGGAATGGGCTGTTATACAGTTCAATAATAGAGTTGCTGCTATTCCTGATGATGCTACGGCAATTTGTTCTTTCTTTGCCATCTTCATTTTAGCTAGCAATACAAGTGTTTCCAGTTCCTGTGGGGGCATCTAGGAAAAACAATTTTCCATCTTCGTTATTTACACTTTGTACGATTTTGTTATAAACTATTCTTTGTTCATCATTCAATTTAATTTCATTTGCTTTCCATCGGCTTCTAATGCGTGCTTGTGAGTCATTGTGCATTCATCCCAAACAATAATTTTACAGCTTCTAAATAGTTTCCCTGATTTTGAATTATTCTTTATACTGCAAATGGAATCTTCGTTTAACTGTATTGGAATCATAAAAATAGAATGGGCTGTTATACAGTTCAATAATAGAGTTGCTGCTATTCCAGATAATTCTACGGCAATATATTCTTTATTTGTCATCTACATTTTAGCTAGCAATAAATTAATCAACAAAGTTTTTCCAATTCCTGCGGGGAAAAACAATTTTCCATCTTCGTTATTTACACTTTGTAAGATTTTGTTATAAAATATTCTTTGTTCATCATTCAATTTAATTTCATTTGCTTGAACATTTTCCGGGCTACTTCCCGGCGTTGCCTGGGTATAATAATAACTAATCGTTATCAACGTAGATGTAAACAAAGATTTATTTATAGAAAACAATTTATTTATTTATAACAAAGCACTTAAATTTAATTGTTTATTGAAAAATTTAAAATTTCTTCGTTAAATATATCGAAAACGTAAACGTTATCACCGTTTATTGCCATTTACGAATGCATTAATTATGGTAAAGTGAATATAAATACATATTTACGAAACGCCTCACATTCGCATAGATTTTATGTGTAAAACATTTTCTTCTAAAATCAAAAGATTTCCTGATATAGGGAAAATAGCTATAAAAGGACAGTTTTACGTAATTATAATCGGTGTAGAGGCGGAAATCAAAAAATTCATCCGAACAACCACAATACTTTTTTCGTAGAGAATTAGTAGTAATTTAAATTTTGTAAATCCGTCGAGCCATTTTCTTAAACATCGAACGCATATAAATAAATAAATAAATAAATAAATAAATATTCAAATAGACTTTCTTTTATATGTATAGAAGATGTAGTGAAATTAAATTGCATACATTAGAATAATAAAGAATATACATATTTATAATATACATAATTATTAAATACATGTTGAAATATTGAATTCCCTTTTGATATATCATATTATATATATATATATATATATATATATATATATATATATATTAGTGATGCAATCGAATATTACTATCAGAGTATCAGTATAGTATCAGTTCGAAATAGTCGAGTATCAGTTCGAGACCGAGTTCGACATTTTATAATTGAGTATCAGTATCAGTTCGAAATGCTTGAGTATCAGTTCAAAGTTCGATTGTACTACTAATATATATATATATATATATTGTTGTTATTGTTATTTTTATTTGGTGGAGTCCTTTCATCCCATCCAGGAACTTAGATGAAGTTTTCACTTATAACCATATATGGCTCTAATGTCCCTTCGAAGCCGCTCTCATGTTAAGGCATCCATGGTTTTAACGAGAGCCGATCATTTATTTATACACAATTATATAAGATCACTTCTAAATAATATTTTAAGACCCATTTTATAAAATTAATTAATGGTCCGGACGAGGGTCGAACTCATGTCCTACTGCTTGTGTGTCTGACGCCTTAGCCACTGAGCCACACAGGCAGTTGTGTATAATATATATATATAATATTATATTATATGTATTACATATTATAATTATATATAATATAGTATTTTAGTGATTATATAAACTGTAGTATTAAACTAAATATTAATTATTTTAAATTATTTGATTTAATTTTATTGGTATTAATGACTCGGTAACATATGCATTATATATATATATATATATATATATATATATATATACGAATCATCATAAATACCCTATACCATGACGGTTACCATTTATAAATATAATTAATTATACTTATCTTTCAAATATCGGCCGTGAAATATTTTCCGCCAAATCTGACATTCGTATTCTTCGCATGGATGCCCGGGAATATATCACTAATTAGCGCTAGTAACACGTGACGACCATCATTAGCGATCGAGGTGTCTCTACGACTGATACGCGCGTACACCTATTACATATACAGCTACCGCGCGATTGGGTATACGTTACCGATAGGAAACTCCTATAGCCGAGGTCAACGGTCACTCGTTAACTTGGCGTAATAAACTCTCTCGCGTCCACTTTTATAACCGTATAGTGTTACACGCGATATAGGGTTACCGCGGTCAAGCGGTCAATACTGCTAATAGATAGATAGATAGGTAGATAGATAACTATTTATTGATGGGATATATATTTGATTATAATTTGACTATATATATAGTAACTAAACAATAATAGTTGTTTGATTTCTTACTTCTTATTTGGTATATAAATCTTCTATCAGTAAGTATTCAAACTTTTTAAGGGCCGCCTTGAGATACTACAATCTCGGATTCTCTCTTATCTCTCATCTCTTTAATGTGTTGAATAAGTTTACTTTTTTAAATATTTAAACTTTTCGATTTTGTTAAATCGTCTCCAAGTTTGTTGCATTCCTTTACTCTAATAATTAATAATTAATAATTAATAAACTATTATTTCTACGAGTACAGTTAGTTGTTGGTATATTATTGTATTCCGTTTCTTACGTTACATTACAATTACTATTTATTATTATTAATACTATTGTGCATTCTATACATTATATATATATAACGTGTGCATTGTAAATATAGTGTGTAGGCTATGAAGTACAATGATTCTTTTGTTGAATGGGGGTATATAAGTTGTATTAGAAATAGTGGAAATATTAGCTGTATTAATGAGTCATGTTTATTATGTTTGCGAGATGTACTATTTGTACAATATATGTATGTAAAGTGACTTATGTGAGCGAGGTGTATTATTTAAGTGGGGGTATATTAGGTGTGTACAGTGTAGTATTTGTGAGTAAGGGGTATTAGAGGGTGTATATTAGGTATGTAAAGTGTAGTATTTGTGTAAGGGTTATTAGAGGGGGGTATATTAGGTGTGTACAGTGTAGTATTTGTGAGTAAGGGGTATTAGAGGGTGTATATTAGGTATGTAAAGTGTAGTATTTGTGTAAGGGTTATTAGAGGGGGTATATTAGGTGTGTACAGTGTAGTATTTGTGTAAGGGGTATTAGAGGGGGGTATATTAGGTGTGCAAAGTGTAGTATTTGTATCAATATAATTACTGATCGTAATGCATACTTTATAGCTATACCCTACCCTGGGGTGTTCACATCAATTCCGTTTTCTTACGTTACGTTACATTACGAGAAATTCGTACAGAATTTGAATCATTTACAGACATTTTTCTGTAAATGAATGAAATTAGTCATATTCATATTTTTCTGTAATAGTTTTCTGTATATAATGAAATATAAATAATACTGTTTTTCTGTACAGAAAAATAAAATACGTTGCGGAATGAACTTTTTTTTATTAATAATATGTAGCGTTATCATATTTCTAAATATAATATTTGTAATAGTATTGGAACTTGGATTATATATATATATATATCTATATGTATATATATATATAAAAAGAATTGTACACAGTCAACCATAAAATACACCTAAAAAAGCTTGACTTTTACGGTATAATATGATTACCTCTATCATTGTTATCATCATATATTAAAGACAGAAATAAGTTTACAAATTACAATAACTGTAGGTCTAATACCACTAATATAGATATCGGTGTCCCCCAAGGATATATTCTAGGACCGCTCCTTTTTCTTTTATTTATTAATGACATGCCTGCCTGCTCTTATTAATAAAACTGTTATACTATTTTACTACACACATATTGTAATTAATGATCGTTCAGCCAACAAACTTAAACATAAATTACAATTGACAATAAATTATATAATGTTATGGGTGGTAAGTGCAAATAAGTTTACGATTAACATTGATAAAACTCAATGCATGTCCTGTAGAAATGATATAGAATTTTACATAGTAATTGAAAATAAGTATTTAGTTCAAGTGTATGAAACAAAGTTCCTTTGGCTAATCATCGATAGTTCATTGAACTGGAAATCTCATTTTAAATTTCTAAAGAATAAATTATTAAAAATATATTGGATTATAAAAAATGTATCATTCTGCCTTAATGAATCAGCTATGATTACACTTTATTATTCACTTTTTTATCACCAATTAATTTATTGTTTAGAAATATGGGGGAATGCATATAAATCTTATATAAACTGTATTCATGTTATACAAAAAAAAGTATTGAAATTAGTATTTTCTAAACCTATTGATTTTAGTTCAAAAAAACTATTTAAAGATCATAAGTTATTAAATATCTTTGATTTGCGTAAATATAAAATACTAATATGTATGCATAGAATATATTACAAAACTTGTAGTCCATGTATTTATAAACATTATAAAAGAATAAATAAAAAAAAAATAATACAAGAAGTATTTTTATTTCATACAACCTTATAATAAATATAAGATATTATATGAATAATTTTTTAATATCATATGGACCAAGACTTTTGAATTAATTAAATATAAAATAAAATTAGTATCTTTATATTTCCCTTTCAGCAATAATAATTTTAATTATTTTTTAACCTTAAGGTGTTTAAACATGTTTAATAATTGTGATTTTTTTGATCTACTATTATTTTCTACCTCAAATTATATTTTAAATAAGTTATATATTAATACATTTTATCTTTACAAAAACTTTTACATTAATTTTTTCTTCATATCCATATTTTATACTATAATGTGCAATAACAACAGAAAATATTCATATTATTTTGAAGCCCTTTCGAAGAAAACATTATATAAATATCATTGTAATTTAACAGAAAAAAAAATAAAAATTCTTCTAATAAATCGTTCAATTCTTAACTTGAAAACTATTTAAATATTTGTTATTTTGTGTAGATAATTTATAAATTTATTTTTGAATATTTGCCAATATACATATATACTATTCTTATATTAAATTGTCATATATTTTCTATTCTTGACCTTTCTTGTCTGTTTTTAGTTTTTTTTTGTAGTTTTAGTTTTCTAAAGTTTATATTTTATTTTTATATATTACATGATGCTTTTTTGATCATTTTGTCAAGTCCTTAACAAGTAGGCCCTACAATTATTTGATATTTTCAGATTTAGTGTAAACAGGAAGTCAACTTAGATATAACTTTATGTTATATTAGTTTATTATTTTTTTAGGAATTTATTATTTCAATTATAATTTAACTTTTTAGGACTTATCAGAATGGGTAATTGAATAATGGTAATTGTCTCGATAAGATAGATAATATATATATATATATATATATATATATATATATATATTACTATTTTCCTCCTGTTATCATCGACGGTCTCCCTATCATCCCTTCATCATCTGTTCTAAATCTTGGTGTTACTTTGAATTCCAATATAGCTAATATATATAAATCAGCTAACTATCACCTCTTAAAAATTCGTCGTATAAGAAAAGGTTTCCTCAACAAAAACTTTCTCTAAACCTTATGTCACTCGCTCTTAAAGCAATATATTATACTTCTCCTATTTATTTGACTTCCCTACTAACACAAAGATGCCCACTGACTTCCTTACGTTCAAAGTCCGAATTTCCCTAATTTACCCTCGTGTCTCATACCTGAAATACCATAAACGCGTCTTCAGTTATATTGTTCCATCCTTATGGAACTCCCTCCATGCCTGTATTAGATCAATCCATTCACACCCGTCCTTTATTACACACCTCACAAATTACATATCATAAATGTAATATATTTACTTATTTTAATCATATAATATCACTATTTTTATAAATTATATTATTTAATGTTTTTTTTTATAAATTTATCTAATTTATTTATTTTATTTATCTATTTATTGTTTTCGTTCTATATTGTTATATGCACCTACGAGGGGTGGCCATACCTATGATAAATGCTAATAAACATTATTATCATAATCATATATATATATATATATATATATATATATGTATATTTTCAAATTTAGTTTCAATATGATTGACAGTTCAAATTAAATATAGGTAGCGATATATATTTACCCTTACGTGAAAATAACAAATACGGAATTGATGTGAACACCTACAAATCTGATTAGGACATTATTAACACCTATTAACACCTATTAACACCTACAACAAATACAAAATTATACGGTTTCGCGTAACTTAACGTAAGGAATCGAAAACGGAATTGATGTGAACACCCTATTAGAAAAAATATTAGAAATACAATGGAGTGAATTTACTTATCAATTATTCGAGAGTATGTTGGTGTCATGGCATTCTGTAATGATATATTTTCAAGAATCAGATAATAAATAAGCAGCAGGATATTAATAATGTACATCATTTACATTTAATTTTCTTTACAACATAATTATTAAATAAATTTCACAATATTACAAATATTTACAATCGGATTTGTGACATCGATAATTTGTGATATGCTCAATCAGTTAGATGTTATACGCGTTAGTATTTATATGGATTAATAATAGTTTATATGTTATTCAATAGGTAAAACTATATAGTCTGATAGAAATGGATTTAGTATGTTGCTGTCTTCGCAATATAAATAATAAGTTGTTATAAATGATGGTAATTATAAGTATACTATAATTAAATATATATATATATATATATATAGTTTAAAAAGCATCCACCTAAACGTCCGAAAAAATATAAATATACACATAATTTACATCTTCTGGTGAAAAGAAACTCTGATATAATAAAAACAGAACTTGTCAATATATCAGTGAAGTATCTAAAAGAGAGATTTTCCACAAAATAAATTTTGTTCTCAACATTTTTTGTTCTCATAATAATCAAATACATTCGTATTCATTATAATGATTAAACATTAATAATTATTAATTGCAATTAACAATGCATGTAGCGAATCAGGATAATCAGTGACAGCGATCGCTTAG
Organism: Osedax fenrisi; assembly: GCA_964019155.1. Classification (NCBI taxonomy): domain Eukaryota; kingdom Metazoa; phylum Annelida; class Polychaeta; order Sabellida; family Siboglinidae; genus Osedax; species Osedax fenrisi. Next base: position 91,332,953 of record OZ025242.1, read on the forward strand.
CTTAGCCTAATCTATTAGCTTTTATAATTATATATCACCTAACAGTAGTGACATCTCATATTCGGATAAAATACAATTACATAAAAATGTATATTAAAATAAACAATAAATACAAATATAAAAGAAAGAAGAAAAAACTTAAAAAATATTTTATTCCCATATTAGCATCTAAAGTAAAATATACAATACAATTAATACATTTGATTATATATTATTTTTAAATTATTACATTTATGCATAATACAAGTTTACATATTCGAAATATAATAATTTATACTGGATACTAGAACTTATAAGAATTATTATACAATATTTCACATATTGTATAATAATTAATTGAATTATATATATATATATATATACAATAGATAATGGATACTAATGACGTAACAATTCGTGAAGCATCATATAGGTTACGCCAATACCTTTGATATTATTTAATATTTTGACTAAACTCTACTTTAAAGAATTGTTAAGGGTATGCGCGGGTGTTCGACATATAAGTGTATACACCATGCTATTTATAGCTCTACCGAAAACCCGTTAATGATAACAAACTAATAGAGATAATTAAATAATTTTGTTATTCAATAGATACTATCCTAATACATATATATACTTATTTTCATAAATATAATTAATTTAAAAGAATGAAAAAATACAGTTTAAAAACGATGAATATTTTTTAATATAAATATAGTATACTAATCAGGATTTATTTGTAAATATAAAGTACTATATAGAATAATGATATACAAATTGGTAGCAATATAGTATTATATGTTATACATATACAGTAAAAATTTCAGACAAGAATAATAACAATTTAAAAAGTAGTATATATACTATCAAAATATAAAAATGTACATATGGATGCTGAGTGAATAACTAGAAACTTAAGTAAATGGATTATCAAGTTTTTACAAAAATAATCATGGAAAATATGTACAAATATATAAAGTAAATGGCTTCCAAGTTTTTACATAAAATAATCATGGAAAATATACAAATAAAGTATACAATATAAAAACATTTATATATATAATAGTGACATAAGTATTACTATTATATAGTAATCAAAGTAATATTATACATGTAATATAAAACAAATATACTATGTACATATTACAAATATACATTATGGCATATAATACAAATACAGTAATAAATATATATATAATTAAAATTATGGAATATAATGAATAATAAGATCAAATAAATAATCATGGAAAATATGTACAAATATATAAAGTAAATGGCTTCCAAGTTTTTACATAAATAATCATGGAAAATATGCAAATAAAATATACAATATAAAAACAAATTACCATTTACAAATATAATATAATATAAAATAAATACAGTAATAAATATATACAATTATTGAATATAATGAATAATATAATAAATAAATACAGTAATAAATATATACAATTATGGAATATAATATAAAATAAATACAGTAATAAATATATAAAATTAAAATTCGCCAGCAGAATAATCCGTACTTCCACGTGATCGAGAAACCCTAGAGTTGAGCGATGAGGAGGATTGTAGATTCAGTGATGTAGTCAATCAACTTTTGTCTTGGGAAGAAGCTAGTCTATGCTCATAACTATGGGTATCTATCCCCATATTGTCATCGATTATACGTAGCGAAGCCTTATAACCAACGTTGAATCGCAGAATAGCAAGTGAAGTGGCAGCCTCAACGCTTAGTTTACCGACAAATTTATCCTGTAATTGTTAGATGTGTTTTAGATTATTCTAATAATAAATAAAATCTAATATATATATTGTATAGGTATACCTTAGAACACCTATTCCATATCATATCATGAAGCGATGCATAATTGTGTGAGGTGAATGTGCTAGTTGACAGCGTTTGTTGACAGAAGCACTCCTCCTTCTCGGCAGGATATTTTTGAAATCGTTCACTGCAGTGAAGGCTTTCGAGTCTCCATCATCGGAAATCATAACTGAATACTGCAGATTGTATTTCAATGAAGCTCCAGAGTCGGCGGGCTATTTCTGTCTGATGATATCGATAATAAGTATAAAGTGATTTGTATAGTAATGTTAATAACCTCCATTTAATCAGATGAATATTGATGATTTCTCATACATTTGTGTGCGTGGCCTTCGTACCAACGTTCCCGCTCAACTCTCTGTATGTATATTTACGTATACTTACTTGGCAGTAGAGTGATAGAACTTCGTAGTCGAGAACGAGACACTTTCCCATTCGATGACGGCTCCTGCACAGTACAGACAGTAGAGAACCCCCTAGTTAGCCACGTGCCATTAGATGACGGCTCCTGCACAGTACAGACAGTAGAGAACCCCCTAGTTAGTCACGTGCCATTAGATGACGGCTCCTGCACAGTACAGACAGTAGAGAACCCCCTAGTTAGCGAGGTGCCATTAGATGACAGCTCCTGCACAGTACAGACAGTAGAGATCCCCCTAGTTAGCGAGGTGCCATTAGATGACGACTCCTGCACAGTACAGACAGTAGATAACCCCCTAGTTAGCCACATGCCATTAGATGACAGCTCCTGCACAGTACAGACAGTAGAGAACCCCCTAGTTAGCCACGTGCCATTAGATGACGGCTCCTGCACAGTACAGACAGTAGAGAACCCCCTAGTTAGTCACGTGCCATTAGATGACGGCTCCTGCACAGTACAGACAGTAGAGAACCCCCTAGTTAGCGAGGTGCCATTAGATGACAGCTCCTGCACAGTACAGACAGTAGAGAACCCCCTAGTTAGCGAGGTGCCATTAGATGACGGCTCCTGCACAGTACAGACAGTAGAGAACCCCCTAGTTAGCCACGTGCCATTAGATGACGGCTCCTGCACAGTACAGACAGTAGAGAACCCCCTAGTTAGCCACGTGCCATTAGATGACGGCTCCTGCACAGTACATACAGTAGAGAACCCCCTAGTTAGCCACGTGCCATTAGATGACGGCTCCTGCACAGTACAGACAGTAGAGAACCCCCTAGTTAGCCACGTGCCATTAGATGACGGCTCCTGCACAGTACAGACAGTAGAGAACCCCCTAGTTAGCCACATGACATTAGATGACGGCTCCTGCACAGTACAGACAGTAGATAACCCCCTAGTTAGCCAGGTGCCATTAGATGACGGCTCCTGCACAGTACAGACAGTAGAGAACCCCCTAGTTAGCGAGGTGCCATTAGATGACGACTCCTGCACAGTACAGACAGTAGAGAACCCCCTAGTTAGCCACCTGCCATTAGATGACGGCTCCTGCACAGTACAGACAGTAGAGAACCCCCTAGTTAGCCAAGTGCCATTAGATGACGGCTCCTGCACAGTACAGACAGTAGAGAACCCCCTAGTTAGCCAGGTGCCATTAGATGACGACTCCTGCACAGTACAGACAGTAGAGAACCCCCTAGTTAGCCAGGTGCCATTAGATGACGGCTCCTGCACAGTACAGACAGTAGAGAACCCCCTAGTTAGCCACGTGCCATTAGATGACGACTCCTGCACAGTACAGACAGTAGAGAACCCCCTAGTTAGCCACGTGCCATTAGATGACGGCTCCTGCACAGTACAGACAGTAGAGAACCCCCTAGTTAGCCAGGTGCCATTAGATGACAGCTCCTGCACAGTACAGACAGTAAAGAACCCCCTAGTTAGCCACGTGCCATTAGATGACGGCTCCTGCACAGTACAGACAGTAGAGATCCCCCTAGTTAGTCACGTGCCATTAGATGACGACTCCTGCACAGTACAGACAGTAGAGAACCCCCTAGTTAGCCACGTGCCATTCAATGACGGCTCCTGCACAGTACAGACAGTAGAGAACCCCCTAGTTAGCCACGTGCCATTCAATGACGGCTCCTGCACAGTACAGACAGTAGAGAACCCCCTAGTTAGTCACATGCCATTAGATGACGGCTCCTGCACAGTACAGACAGTAGAGAACCCCCTAGTTAGTCACGTGCCATTCAATGACGGCTCCTGCACAGTACAGACAGTAGAGAACCCCCTAGTTAGTCACATGCCATTAGATGACGACTCCTGCACAGTACAGACAGTAGAGAACCCCCTAGTTAGCCAGGTGCCATTAGATGACGGCTCCTGCACAGTACAGACAGTAGAGAACCCCCTAGTTAGTCACATGACATTAGATGACGGCTCCTGCACAGTACAGACAGTAGAGAACCCCCTAGTTAGCGAGGTGTCATTCGATGACGGCTCCTGCACAGTACAGACAGTAGAGAACCCCCTAGTTAGTCACATGCCATTCAATGACGGCTCCTGCACAGTACAGACAGTAGAGAACCCCCTAGTTAGCCACGTGCCATTCAATGACGGCTCCTGCACAGTACAGACAGTAGAGAACCCCCTAGTTAGTCACATGCCATTCAATGACGGCTCCTGCACAGTACAGACAGTAGAGAACCCCCTAGTTAGCCACGTGCCATTAGATGACGGCTCCTGCACAGTACAGACAGTAGAGAACCCCCTAGTTAGCGAGGTGCCATTAGATGACGGCTCCTGCACAGTACAGACAGTAGAGAACCCCCTAGTTAGCCACTTGCCATTAGATGACGGCTCCTGCACAGTACAGACAGTAGAGAACCCCCTAGTTAGCCACGTGCCATTAGATGACGGCTCCTGCACAGTACAGACAGTAGAGAACCCCCTAGTTAGCCACGTGCCATTCAATGACGGCTCCTGCACAGTACAGACAGTAGAGAACCCCCTAGTTAGCGAGGTGTCATTAGATGACGGCTCCTGCACAGTACAGACAGTAGAGAACCCCCTAGTTAGCGAGGTGCCATTCAATGACGGCTCCTGCACAGTACAGACAGTAGAGAACCCCCTAGTTAGCCACGTGCCATTCAATGACGGCTCCTGCACAGTACAGACAGTAGAGAACCCCCTAGTTAGTCACATGCCATTCAATGACGGCTCCTGCACAGTACAGACAGTAGAGAACCCCCTAGTTAGCGAGGTGCCATTAGATGACAGCTCCTGCACAGTACAGACAGTAGAGAACCCCCTAGTTAGTCACATAACATTAGATGACGACTCCTGCACAGTACAGACAGTAGAGAACCCCCTAGTTAGCCACGTGCCATTAGATGACAGCTCCTGCACAGTACAGACAGTAGAGAACCCCCTAGTTAGCGAGGTGTCATTAGATGACGACTCCTGCACAGTACAGACAGTAGAGAACCCCCTAGTTAGCCAGGTGCCATTAGATGACGGCTCCTGCACAGTACAGACAGTAGAGAACCCCCTAGTTAGCCACGTGCCATTAGATGACGACTCCTGCACAGTACAGACAGTAGAGAACCCCCTAGTTAGCGAGGTGCCATTAGATGACGGCTCCTGCACAGTACAGACAGTAGAGAACCCCCTAGTTAGTCACATGCCATTAGATGACGGCTCCTGCACAGTACAGACAGTAGAGAACCCCCTAGTTAGCCACGTGCCATTAGATGATGACTCCTGCACAGTACGGACAGTAGAGAACCCCCTAGTTAGCGAGGTGTCATTAGATGACGGCTCCTGCACAGTACAGACAGTAGAGAACCCCCTAGTTAGCGAGGTGTTATTAGATGACAGCTCCTGCACAGTACAGACAGTAGAGAACCCCCTAGTTAGCGAGGTGCCATTAGATGACGACTCCTGCACAGTACAGACAGTAGAGAACCCCCTAGTTAGCGAGGTGCCATTAGATGACGGCTCCTGCACAGTACAGACAGTAGAGAACCCCCTAGTTAGCCACATGACATTCAATGATGACTTCTGCACAGTACAGACAGTAGAGAACCCCCTAGTTAGCCAGGTGCCATTAGATGACGGCTCCTGCACAGTACAGACAGTAGAGAACCCCCTAGTTAGTCACATGACATTAGATGACGACTCCTGCACAGTACAGACAGTAGAGAACCCCCTAGTTAGCGAGGTGCCATTAGATGACGGCTCCTGCACAGTACAGACAGTAGAGAACCCCCTAGTTAGCCACATGCCATTAGATGACGGCTCCTGCACAGTACAGACAGTAGAGAACCCCCTAGTTAGCCACGTGCCATTAGATGACGGCTCCTGCACAGTACAGACAGTAGATAACCCCCTAGTTAGCCACGTGCCATTAGATGACGGCTCCTGCACAGTACAGAGAGTAGAGAACCCCCTAGTTAGCCACGTGCCATTAGATGACGGCTCCTGCACAGTACAGACAGTAGAGAACCCCCTAGTTAGCCACGTGCCATTCAATGACGGCTCCTGCACAGTACAGACAGTAGAGAACCCCCTAGTTAGCGAGGTGCCATTAGATGACAGCTCCTGCACAGTACAGACAGTAGAGAACCCCCTAGTTAGCCACATGACATTAGATGACGACTCCTGCACAGTACAGACAGTAGAGAACCCCCTAGTTAGCCACATGACATTCAATGACGGCTCCTGCACAGTACAGACAGTAGAGAACCCCCTAGTTACCGAGGTGCCATTAGATGACGGCTCCTGCACAGTACAGACAGTAGAGAACCCCATAGTTAGCCATGTGCCATTAGATGACAGCTCCTGTACAGTACAGACAGTAGAGAACCCCCTAGTTAGCCACGTGCCATTAGATGACGGCTCCTGCACAGTACATACAGTAGAGAACCCCCTAGTTAGCCACTTGACATTAGATGACAGCTCCTGTACAGTACAGACAGTAGAGAACCCCCTAGTTAGCCACGTGCCATTAGATGACAGCTCCTGCACAGTACAGACAGTAGAGAACCCCCTAGTTAGCGAGGTGCCATTAGATGACGTCTCCTGCACAGTACAGACAGTAGAGAACCCCCTAGTTAGCCAGGTGCCATTAGATGACGACTCCTGCACAGTACAGACAGTAGAGAACCCCCTAGTTAGCCACGTGCCATTAGATGACGACTCCTGCACAGTACAGACAGTAGAGAACCCCCTAGTTAGCGAGGTGCCATTAGATGACAGCTCCTGCACAGTACAGACAGTAGAGAACCCCCTAGTTAGTCACGTGCCATTAGATGACGGCTCCTGCACAGTACATACAGTAGAGAACCCCCTAGTTAGCCACGTGCCATTAGATGACGGCTCCTGCACAGTACAGACAGTAGAGAACCCCCTAGTTAGCCACGTGCCATTAGATGACAGCTCCTGCACAGTACAGACAGTAGAGAACCCCCTAGTTAGCCACTTGCCATTAGATGACGGCTCCTGCACAGTACAGACAGTAGAGAACCCCCTAGTTAGCCACGTGCCATTCAATGAGGGCTCCTGCACAGTACAGACAGTAGAGAACCCCCTAGTTAGCCACTTGACATTAGATGACAGCTCCTGTACAGTACAGACAGTAGAGAACCCCCTAGTTAGCCACGTGCCATTAGATGACAGCTCCTGCACAGTACAGACAGTAGAGAACCCCCTAGTTAGCGAGGTGCCATTAGATGACGTCTCCTGCACAGTACAGACAGTAGAGAACCCCCTAGTTAGCCACGTGCCATTAGATGACGGCTCCTGCACAGTACAGACAGTAGAGAACCCCCTAGTTAGCCACGTGCCATTAGATGACGACTCCTGCACAGTACAGACAGTAGAGAACCCCCTAGTTAGCGAGGTGCCATTAGATGACAGCTCCTGCACAGTACAGACAGTAGAGAACCCCCTAGTTAGTCACGTGCCATTAGATGACGGCTCCTGCACAGTACAGACAGTAGATAACCCCCTAGTTAGTCACATGCCATTAGATGACGGCTCCTGCACAGTACAGACAGTAGAGAACCCCCTAGTTAGCCACGTGCCATTAGATGACGACTCCTGCACAGTACAGACAGTAGAGAACCCCCTAGTTAGCGAGGTGCCATTAGATGACAGCTCCTGCACAGTACAGACAGTAGAGAACCCCCTAGTTAGCCACGTGCCATTAGATGACAGCTCCTGCACAGTACAGACAGTAAAGAACCCCCTAGTTAGCGAGGTGTCATTAGATGACGACTCCTGCACAGTACAGACAGTAGAGAACCCCCTAGTTAGCCACATGCCATTAGATGACGACTCCTGCACAGTACAGACAGTAGAGAACCCCCTAGTTAGCGAGGTGCCATTAGATGACGGCTCCTGCACAGTACAGACAGTAGAGAACCCCCTAGTTAGTCACATGCCATTCAATGACGGCTCCTGCACAGTACAGACAGTAGAGAACCCCCTAGTTAGCGAGGTGCCATTAGATGACGGCTCCTGCACAGTACAGACAGTAGAGAACCCCCTAGTTAGCGAGGTGCCACTAGATGACGGCTCCTGCACAGTACAGACAGTAGAGAACCCCCTAGTTAGCCACATGACATTCAATGAGGGCTCCTGCACAGTACAGACAGTAAAGAACCCCCTAGTTAGCGATGTGCCATTAGATGACGACTCCTGCACAGTACAGACAGTAAAGAACCCCCTAGTTAGTCACGTGCCATTAGATGACGGCTCCTGCACAGTACAGACAGTAGAGAACCCCCTAGTTAGCGAGGTGCCATTAGATGACGGCTCCTGCACAGTACAGACAGTAAAGAACCCCCTAGTTAGCGAGGTGCCATTAGATGACGGCTCCTGCACAGTACAGACAGTAGAGAACCCCCTAGTTAGCCACGTGCCATTAGATGACGGCTCCTGCACAGTACAGACAGTAGAGAACCCCCTAGTTAGCCACATGCCATTAGATGACGACTCCTGCACAGTACAGACAGTAGAGAACCCCCTAGTTAGCGAGGTGCTATTAGATGACAGCTCCTGCACAGTACAGACAGTAGAGAACCCCCTAGTTAGCGAGGTGCCATTAGATGACGGCTCCTGCACAGTACAGACAGTAGAGAACCCCCTAGTTAGCGAGGTGTCATTAGATGACAGCTCCTGCACAGTACAGACAGTAGAGAACCCCCTAGTTAGCCACGTGCCATTAGATGACAGCTCCTGCACAGTACAGACAGTAGAGAACCCCCTAGTTAGCGAGGTGCCATTAGATGACGGCTCCTGCACAGTACAGACAGTAGAGAACCCCCTAGTTAGCCACTTGCCATTAGATGACGGCTCCTGCACAGTACAGACAGTAGAGAACCCCCTAGTTAGTCACGTGCCATTAGATGACAGCTCCTGCACAGTACAGACAGTAGAGAACCCCCTAGTTAGCCACGTGCCATTAGATGACGACTCCTGCACAGTACAGACAGTAGAGAACCCCCTAGTTAGCGAGGTGCCATTAGATGACAGCTCCTGCACAGTACAGACAGTAGAGAACCCCTTAGTTAGCCACGTGCCATTAGATGACGACTCCTGCACAGTACAGACAGTAGAGAACCCCCTAGTTAGTCACGTGCCATTAGATGACAGCTCCTGCACAGTACAGACAGTAGAGAACCCCCTAGTTAGCCACGTGCCATTAGATGACGACTCCTGCACAGTACAGACAGTAGAGAACCCCCTAGTTAGCGAGGTGCCATTAGATGACAGCTCCTGCACAGTACAGACAGTAGAGAACCCCCTAGTTAGCCACTTGCCATTAGATGACGGCTCCTGCACAGTACAGACAGTAGAGAACCCCCTAGTTAGCCACGTGCCATTAGATGACGGCTCCTGCACAGTACAGACAGTAGAGAACCCCCTAGTTAGCCACATGCCATTAGATGACGACTCCTGCACAGTACAGACAGTAGAGAACCCCCTAGTTAGCGAGGTGCTATTAGATGACAGCTCCTGCACAGTACAGACAGTAGAGAACCCCCTAGTTAGCGAGGTGCCATTAGATGACGGCTCCTGCACAGTACAGACAGTAGAGAACCCCCTAGTTAGCGAGGTGTCATTAGATGACAGCTCCTGCACAGTACAGACAGTAGAGAACCCCCTAGTTAGCCACGTGCCATTAGATGACAGCTCCTGCACAGTACAGACAGTAGAGAACCCCCTAGTTAGCGAGGTGCCATTAGATGACGGCTCCTGCACAGTACAGACAGTAGAGAACCCCCTAGTTAGCCACTTGCCATTAGATGACGGCTCCTGCACAGTACAGACAGTAGAGAACCCCCTAGTTAGTCACGTGCCATTAGATGACAGCTCCTGCACAGTACAGACAGTAGAGAACCCCCTAGTTAGCCACGTGCCATTAGATGACGACTCCTGCACAGTACAGACAGTAGAGAACCCCCTAGTTAGCGAGGTGCCATTAGATGACAGCTCCTGCACAGTACAGACAGTAGAGAACCCCTTAGTTAGCCACGTGCCATTAGATGACGACTCCTGCACAGTACAGACAGTAGAGAACCCCCTAGTTAGTCACGTGCCATTAGATGACAGCTCCTGCACAGTACAGACAGTAGAGAACCCCCTAGTTAGCCACGTGCCATTAGATGACGACTCCTGCACAGTACAGACAGTAGAGAACCCCCTAGTTAGCGAGGTGCCATTAGATGACAGCTCCTGCACAGTACAGACAGTAGAGAACCCCCTAGTTAGCCACTTGCCATTAGATGACAGCTCCTGTACAGTACAGACAGTAGAGAACCCCCTAGTTAGTCACGTGCCATTAGATGACAGCTCCTGCACAGTACAGACAGTAGAGAACCCCCTAGTTAGCCACGTGCCATTAGATGACGGCTCCTGCACAGTACAGACAGTAGAGAACCCCCTAGTTAGCCACGTGCCATTAGATGACGACTCCTGCACAGTACAGACAGTAGAGAACCCCTTAGTTAGCCACGTGCCATTAGATGACAGCTCCTGCACAGTACAGACAGTAGAGAACCCCCTAGTTAGCCACGTGCCATTAGATGACGGCTCCTGCACAGTACAGACAGTAGAGAACCCCCTAGTTAGCCACTTGCCATTAGATGACAGCTCCTGTACAGTACAGACAGTAGAGAACCCCCTAGTTAGTCACGTGCCATTAGATGACAGCTCCTGCACAGTACAGACAGTAGAGAACCCCCTAGTTAGCCACGTGCCATTAGATGACGGCTCCTGCACAGTACAGACAGTAGAGAACCCCCTAGTTAGCCAGGTGCCATTAGATGACAGCTCCTGCACAGTACAGACAGTAGAGAACCCCTTAGTTAGCCACGTGTCATTAGATGACGGCTCCTGCACAGTACAGACAGTAGAGAACCCCCTAGTTAGCGAGGTGTCATTAGATGACGGCTCCTGCACAGTACAGACAGTAGAGAACCCCCTAGTTAGCGAGGTGTTATTAGATGACAGCTCCTGCACAGTACAGACAGTAGAGAACCCCCTAGTTAGCGAGGTGCCATTAGATGACGACTCCTGCACAGTACAGACAGTAGAGAACCCCCTAGTTAGCGAGGTGCCATTAGATGACGGCTCCTGCACAGTACAGACAGTAGAGAACCCCCTAGTTAGCCACATGACATTCAATGATGACTTCTGCACAGTACAGACAGTAGAGAACCCCCTAGTTAGCCAGGTGCCATTAGATGACGGCTCCTGCACAGTACAGACAGTAGAGAACCCCCTAGTTAGTCACATGACATTAGATGACGACTCCTACACAGTACAGACAGTAGAGAACCCCCTAGTTAGCGAGGTGCCATTAGATGACGGCTCCTGCACAGTACAGACAGTAGAGAACCCCCTAGTTAGCCACATGCCATTAGATGACGGCTCCTGCACAGTACAGACAGTAGAGAACCCCCTAGTTAGCCACGTGCCATTAGATGACGGCTCCTGCACAGTACAGACAGTAGATAACCCCCTAGTTAGCCACGTGCCATTAGATGACGGCTCCTGCACAGTACAGAGAGTAGAGAACCCCCTAGTTAGCCACGTGCCATTAGATGACGGCTCCTGCACAGTACAGACAGTAGAGAACCCCCTAGTTAGCCACGTGCCATTCAATGACGGCTCCTGCACAGTACAGACAGTAGAGAACCCCCTAGTTAGCGAGGTGCCATTAGATGACAGCTCCTGCACAGTACAGACAGTAGAGAACCCCCTAGTTAGCCACATGACATTAGATGACGACTCCTGCACAGTACAGACAGTAGAGAACCCCCTAGTTAGCCACATGACATTCAATGACGGCTCCTGCACAGTACAGACAGTAGAGAACCCCCTAGTTACCGAGGTGCCATTAGATGACGGCTCCTGCACAGTACAGACAGTAGAGAACCCCATAGTTAGCCATGTGCCATTAGATGACAGCTCCTGCACAGTACAGACAGTAGAGAACCCCCTAGTTAGCGAGGTGCCATTAGATGACAGCTCCTGCACAGTACAGACAGTAGAGAACCCCCTAGTTAGTCACGTGCCATTAGATGACGACTCCTGCACAGTACAGACAGTAGAGAACCCCATAGTTAGCGAGGTGCCATTAGATGACGACTCCTGCACAGTACAGACAGTAGAGAACCCCCTAGTTAGCCACGTGCCATTAGATGACGACTCCTGCACAGTACAGACAGTAGAGAACCCCCTAGTTAGTCATGTGCCATTAGATGACGACTCCTGCACAGTACAGACAGTAGAGAACCCCCTAGTTAGCCACTTGCCATTAGATGACAGCTCCTGCACAGTACAGACAGTAGAGAACCCCCTAGTTAGCGAGGTGCCATTAGATGACGTCTCCTGCACAGTACAGACAGTAGAGAACCCCCTAGTTAGCCAGGTGCCATTAGATGACGACTCCTGCACAGTACAGACAGTAGAGAACCCCCTAGTTAGCCACGTGCCATTAGATGACGACTCCTGCACAGTACAGACAGTAGAGAACCCCCTAGTTAGCGAGGTGCCATTAGATGACAGCTCCTGCACAGTACAGACAGTAGAGAACCCCCTAGTTAGTCACGTGCCATTAGATGACGGCTCCTGCACAGTACATACAGTAGAGAACCCCCTAGTTAGCCACGTGCCATTAGATGACAGCTCCTGCACAGTACAGACAGTAGAGAACCCCCTAGTTAGCCACTTGCCATTAGATGACGGCTCCTGCACAGTACAGACAGTAGAGAACCCCCTAGTTAGCCACGTGCCATTCAATGAGGGCTCCTGCACAGTACAGACAGTAGAGAACCCCCTAGTTAGCCACTTGACATTAGATGACAGCTCCTGTACAGTACAGACAGTAGAGAACCCCCTAGTTAGCCACGTGCCATTAGATGACAGCTCCTGCACAGTACAGACAGTAGAGAACCCCCTAGTTAGCGAGGTGCCATTAGATGACGTCTCCTGCACAGTACAGACAGTAGAGAACCCCCTAGTTAGCCACGTGCCATTAGATGACGGCTCCTGCACAGTACAGACAGTAGAGAACCCCCTAGTTAGCCACGTGCCATTAGATGACGACTCCTGCACAGTACAGACAGTAGAGAACCCCCTAGTTAGCGAGGTGCCATTAGATGACAGCTCCTGCACAGTACAGACAGTAGAGAACCCCCTAGTTAGTCACGTGCCATTAGATGACGGCTCCTGCACAGTACAGACAGTAGATAACCCCCTAGTTAGTCACATGCCATTAGATGACGGCTCCTGCACAGTACAGACAGTAGAGAACCCCCTAGTTAGCCACGTGCCATTAGATGACGACTCCTGCACAGTACAGACAGTAGAGAACCCCCTAGTTAGCGAGGTGCCATTAGATGACAGCTCCTGCACAGTACAGACAGTAGAGAACCCCCTAGTTAGCCACGTGCCATTAGATGACAGCTCCTGCACAGTACAGACAGTAAAGAACCCCCTAGTTAGCGAGGTGTCATTAGATGACGACTCCTGCACAGTACAGACAGTAGAGAACCCCCTAGTTAGCCACATGCCATTAGATGACGACTCCTGCACAGTACAGACAGTAGAGAACCCCCTAGTTAGCGAGGTGCCATTAGATGACGGCTCCTGCACAGTACAGACAGTAGAGAACCCCCTAGTTAGTCACATGCCATTCAATGACGGCTCCTGCACAGTACAGACAGTAGAGAACCCCCTAGTTAGCGAGGTGCCATTAGATGACGGCTCCTGCACAGTACAGACAGTAGAGAACCCCCTAGTTAGCGAGGTGCCATTAGATGACGGCTCCTGCACAGTACAGACAGTAGAGAACCCCCTAGTTAGCCACATGACATTCAATGAGGGCTCCTGCACAGTACAGACAGTAAAGAACCCCCTAGTTAGCGATGTGCCATTAGATGACGACTCCTGCACAGTACAGACAGTAAAGAACCCCCTAGTTAGTCACGTGCCATTAGATGACGGCTCCTGCACAGTACAGACAGTAGAGAACCCCCTAGTTAGCGAGGTGCCATTAGATGACGGCTCCTGCACAGTACAGACAGTAAAGAACCCCCTAGTTAGCGAGGTGCCATTAGATGACGGCTCCTGCACAGTACAGACAGTAGAGAACCCCCTAGTTAGCCACGTGCCATTAGATGACGGCTCCTGCACAGTACATACAGTAGAGAACCCCCTAGTTAGCCACATGCCATTAGATGACGACTCCTGCACAGTACAGACAGTAGAGAACCCCCTAGTTAGCGAGGTGCTATTAGATGACAGCTCCTGCACAGTACAGACAGTAGAGAACCCCCTAGTTAGCGAGGTGCCATTAGATGACGGCTCCTGCACAGTACAGACAGTAGAGAACCCCCTAGTTAGCGAGGTGTCATTAGATGACAGCTCCTGCACAGTACAGACAGTAGAGAACCCCCTAGTTAGCCACGTGCCATTAGATGACAGCTCCTGCACAGTACAGACAGTAGAGAACCCCCTAGTTAGCGAGGTGCCATTAGATGACGGCTCCTGCACAGTACAGACAGTAGAGAACCCCCTAGTTAGCCACTTGCCATTAGATGACGGCTCCTGCACAGTACAGACAGTAGAGAACCCCCTAGTTAGTCACGTGCCATTAGATGACAGCTCCTGCACAGTACAGACAGTAGAGAACCCCCTAGTTAGCCACGTGCCATTAGATGACGACTCCTGCACAGTACAGACAGTAGAGAACCCCCTAGTTAGCGAGGTGCCATTAGATGACAGCTCCTGCACAGTACAGACAGTAGAGAACCCCTTAGTTAGCCACGTGCCATTAGATGACGACTCCTGCACAGTACAGACAGTAGAGAACCCCCTAGTTAGTCACGTGCCATTAGATGACAGCTCCTGCACAGTACAGACAGTAGAGAACCCCCTAGTTAGCCACGTGCCATTAGATGACGACTCCTGCACAGTACAGACAGTAGAGAACCCCCTAGTTAGCGAGGTGCCATTAGATGACAGCTCCTGCACAGTACAGACAGTAGAGAACCCCCTAGTTAGCCACTTGCCATTAGATGACAGCTCCTGTACAGTACAGACAGTAGAGAACCCCCTAGTTAGTCACGTGCCATTAGATGACAGCTCCTGCACAGTACAGACAGTAGAGAACCCCCTAGTTAGCCACGTGCCATTAGATGACGGCTCCTGCACAGTACAGACAGTAGAGAACCCCCTAGTTAGCCACGTGCCATTAGATGACGACTCCTGCACAGTACAGACAGTAGAGAACCCCTTAGTTAGCCACGTGCCATTAGATGACAGCTCCTGCACAGTACAGACAGTAGAGAACCCCCTAGTTAGCCACGTGCCATTAGATGACGGCTCCTGCACAGTACAGACAGTAGAGAACCCCCTAGTTAGCCACTTGCCATTAGATGACAGCTCCTGTACAGTACAGACAGTAGAGAACCCCCTAGTTAGTCACGTGCCATTAGATGACAGCTCCTGCACAGTACAGACAGTAGAGAACCCCCTAGTTAGCCACGTGCCATTAGATGACGGCTCCTGCACAGTACAGACAGTAGAGAACCCCCTAGTTAGCCAGGTGCCATTAGATGACAGCTCCTGCACAGTACAGACAGTAGAGAACCCCTTAGTTAGCCACGTGTCATTAGATGACGGCTCCTGCACAGTACAGACAGTAGAGAACCCCCTAGTTAGCGAGGTGTCATTAGATGACGACTCCTGCACAGTACAGACAGTAGAGAACCCCCTAGTTAGCCAGGTGCCATTAGATGACAGCTCCTGCACAGTACAGACAGTAGAGAACCCCTTAGTTAGCCACGTGTCATTAGATGACGGCTCCTGCACAGTACAGACAGTAGAGAACCCCCTAGTTAGCGAGGTGCCATTAGATGACGACTCCTGCACAGTACAGACAGTAGAGAACCCCCTAGTTAGCCACGTGCCATTAGATGACGGCTCCTGCACAGTACAGACAGTAGAGAACCCCCTAGTTAGCCACATGCCATTAGATGACGGCTCCTGCACAGTACAGACAGTAGAGAACCCCCTAGTTAACCACGTGACATTCAATGACGACTCCTGCACAGTACAGACAGTAGAGAACCCCCTAGTTAGCGAGGTGCCATTAGATGACGGCTCCTGCACAGTACAGACAGTAGAGAACCCCCTAGTTAGCGAGGTGCCATTAGATGACGGCTCCTGCACAGTACATACAGTAGAGAACCCCCTAGTTAGCCACGTGCCATTAGATGACAGCTCCTGCACAGTACAGACAGTAGAGAACCCCCTAGTTAGCCACTTGCCATTAGATGACAGCTCCTGCACAGTACAGACAGTAGAGAACCCCCTAGTTAGCGAGGTGCCATTAGATGACGACTCCTGCACAGTACAGACAGTAGAGAACCCCCTAGTTAGCCACGTGCCATTAGATGACAGCTCCTGCACAGTACAGACAGTAGAGAACCCCCTAGTTAGCGAGGTGCCATTAGATGACAGCTCCTGCACAGTACAGACAGTAGAGAACCCCCTAGTTAGCCACATGCCATTAGATGACAGCTCCTGCACAGTACAGACAGTAGAGAACCCCCTAGTTAGCCACATGACATTAGATGACGGCTCCTGCACAGTACAGACAGTAGAGAACCCCCTAGTTAGCGAGGTGCCATTCAATGACGGCTCCTGCACAGTACAGACAGTAGAGAACCCCCTAGTTAGCCATGTGCCATTAGATGACGGCTCCTGCACAGTACAGACAGTAGAGAACCCCCTAGTTAGCCACGTGCCATTAGATGACGGCTCCTGCACAGTACAGACAGTAGAGAACCCCCTAGTTAGCCACATGACATTCAATGATGACTTCTGCACAGTACAGACAGTAGAGAACCCCCTAGTTAGCGAGGTGCCATTAGATGACGGCTCCTGCACAGTACAGACAGTAGAGAACCCCCTAGTTAGCCACTTGCCATTAGATGACGACTCCTGCACAGTACAGACAGTAGAGAACCCCCTAGTTAGCCACATGCCATTAGATGACGGCTCCTGCCAGTACAGACAGTAGAGAACCCCCTAGTTAGCCACGTGCCATTAGATGACGGCTACTGCACAGTACAGACAGTAGAGAACCCCCTAGTTAGCCACGTGCCATTAGATGACGGCTCCTGCACAGTACAGACAGTAGAGAACCCCCTAGTTAGCCACGTGCCATTAGATGAGGGCTCCTGCACAGTACAGACAGTAGAGAACCCCCTAGTTAGCGAGGTGCCATTAGATGACAGCTCCTGCACAGTACAGACAGTAGAGAACCCCCTAGTTAGCGAGGTGCCATTAGATGACAGCTCCTGCACAGTACAGACAGTAGAGAACCCCCTAGTTAGCCACGTGCCATTAGATGACGGCTCCTGCACAGTACAGACAGTAGAGAACCCCCTAGTTAGCCACGTGCCATTAGATGAGGGCTCCTGCACAGTACAGACAGTAGAGAACCCCCTAGTTAGCCACGTGCCATTAGATGACGACTCCTGCACAGTACAGACAGTAGAGAACCCCCTAGTAAGCGAGGTGCCATTAGATGACAGCTCCTGCACAGTACAGACAGTAGAGAACCCCCTAGTTAGCGAGGTGCCATTAGATGACGGCTCCTGCACAGTACAGACAGTAGAGAACCCCCTAGTTAGCGAGGTGCCATTAGATGACGGCTCCTGCACAGTACAGACAGTAGAGAACCCCCTAGTTAGCCATGTGCCATTAGATGACAGCTCCTGCACAGTACAGACAGTAGAGAACCCCCTAGTTAGCCACGTGCCATTAGATGACAGCTCCTGCACAGTACAGACAGTAGAGAACCCACTAGTTAGCCACGTGCCATTAGATGACGGCTCCTGCACAGTACAGACAGTAGAGAACCCCCTAGTTAGCCACGTGCCATTAGATGACAGCTCCTGCACAGTACAGACAGTAGAGAACCCCCTAGTTAGCTAGGTGCCATTAGATGACGGCTCCTGCACAGTACAGACAGTAGAGAACCCCCTAGTTAGCCACATGCCATTAGATGACGGCTCCTGCACAGTACAGACAGTAGAGAACCCCCTAGTTAGCCACGTGCCATTAGATGACGGCTCCTGCACAGTACATACAGTAGAGAACCCCCTAGTTAGCCACATGCCATTAGATGACGACTCCTGCACAGTACAGACAGTAGAGAACCCCCTAGTTAGCGAGGTGCTATTAGATGACAGCTCCTGCACAGTACAGACAGTAGAGAACCCCCTAGTTAGCGAGGTGCCATTAGATGACGGCTCCTGCACAGTACAGACAGTAGAGAACCCCCTAGTTAGCGAGGTGTCATTAGATGACAGCTCCTGCACAGTACAGACAGTAGAGAACCCCCTAGTTAGCCACGTGCCATTAGATGACAGCTCCTGCACAGTACAGACAGTAGAGAACCCCCTAGTTAGCGAGGTGCCATTAGATGACGGCTCCTGCACAGTACAGACAGTAGAGAACCCCCTAGTTAGCCACTTGCCATTAGATGACGGCTCCTGCACAGTACAGACAGTAGAGAACCCCCTAGTTAGTCACGTGCCATTAGATGACAGCTCCTGCACAGTACAGACAGTAGAGAACCCCCTAGTTAGCCACGTGCCATTAGATGACGACTCCTGCACAGTACAGACAGTAGAGAACCCCCTAGTTAGCGAGGTGCCATTAGATGACAGCTCCTGCACAGTACAGACAGTAGAGAACCCCTTAGTTAGCCACGTGCCATTAGATGACGACTCCTGCACAGTACAGACAGTAGAGAACCCCCTAGTTAGTCACGTGCCATTAGATGACAGCTCCTGCACAGTACAGACAGTAGAGAACCCCCTAGTTAGCCACGTGCCATTAGATGACGACTCCTGCACAGTACAGACAGTAGAGAACCCCCTAGTTAGCGAGGTGCCATTAGATGACAGCTCCTGCACAGTACAGACAGTAGAGAACCCCCTAGTTAGCCACTTGCCATTAGATGACAGCTCCTGTACAGTACAGACAGTAGAGAACCCCCTAGTTAGTCACGTGCCATTAGATGACAGCTCCTGCACAGTACAGACAGTAGAGAACCCCCTAGTTAGCCACGTGCCATTAGATGACGGCTCCTGCACAGTACAGACAGTAGAGAACCCCCTAGTTAGCCACGTGCCATTAGATGACGACTCCTGCACAGTACAGACAGTAGAGAACCCCTTAGTTAGCCACGTGCCATTAGATGACAGCTCCTGCACAGTACAGACAGTAGAGAACCCCCTAGTTAGCCACGTGCCATTAGATGACGGCTCCTGCACAGTACAGACAGTAGAGAACCCCCTAGTTAGCCACTTGCCATTAGATGACAGCTCCTGTACAGTACAGACAGTAGAGAACCCCCTAGTTAGTCACGTGCCATTAGATGACAGCTCCTGCACAGTACAGACAGTAGAGAACCCCCTAGTTAGCCACGTGCCATTAGATGACGGCTCCTGCACAGTACAGACAGTAGAGAACCCCCTAGTTAGCCAGGTGCCATTAGATGACAGCTCCTGCACAGTACAGACAGTAGAGAACCCCTTAGTTAGCCACGTGTCATTAGATGACGGCTCCTGCACAGTACAGACAGTAGAGAACCCCCTAGTTAGCGAGGTGTCATTAGATGACGACTCCTGCACAGTACAGACAGTAGAGAACCCCCTAGTTAGCCAGGTGCCATTAGATGACAGCTCCTGCACAGTACAGACAGTAGAGAACCCCCTAGTTAGCCAGGTGCCATTAGATGACAGCTCCTGCACAGTACAGACAGTAGAGAACCCCTTAGTTAGCCACGTGTCATTAGATGACGGCTCCTGCACAGTACAGACAGTAGAGAACCCCCTAGTTAGCGAGGTGCCATTAGATGACGACTCCTGCACAGTACAGACAGTAGAGAACCCCCTAGTTAGCCACGTGCCATTAGATGACGGCTCCTGCACAGTACAGACAGTAGAGAACCCCCTAGTTAGCCACATGCCATTAGATGACGGCTCCTGCACAGTACAGACAGTAGAGAACCCCCTAGTTAACCACGTGACATTCAATGACGACTCCTGCACAGTACAGACAGTAGAGAACCCCCTAGTTAGCGAGGTGCCATTAGATGACGGCTCCTGCACAGTACAGACAGTAGAGAACCCCCTAGTTAGCGAGGTGCCATTAGATGACGGCTCCTGCACAGTACATACAGTAGAGAACCCCCTAGTTAGCCACGTGCCATTAGATGACAGCTCCTGCACAGTACAGACAGTAGAGAACCCCCTAGTTAGCCACTTGCCATTAGATGACAGCTCCTGCACAGTACAGACAGTAGAGAACCCCCTAGTTAGCGAGGTGCCATTAGATGACGACTCCTGCACAGTACAGACAGTAGAGAACCCCCTAGTTAGCCACGTGCCATTAGATGACAGCTCCTGCACAGTACAGACAGTAGAGAACCCCCTAGTTAGCGAGGTGCCATTAGATGACAGCTCCTGCACAGTACAGACAGTAGAGAACCCCCTAGTTAGCCACATGCCATTAGATGACAGCTCCTGCACAGTACAGACAGTAGAGAACCCCCTAGTTAGCCACATGACATTAGATGACGGCTCCTGCACAGTACAGACAGTAGAGAACCCCCTAGTTAGCGAGGTGCCATTCAATGACGGCTCCTGCACAGTACAGACAGTAGAGAACCCCCTAGTTAGCCATGTGCCATTAGATGACGGCTCCTGCACAGTACAGACAGTAGAGAACCCCCTAGTTAGCCACGTGCCATTAGATGACGGCTCCTGCACAGTACAGACAGTAGAGAACCCCCTAGTTAGCCACATGACATTCAATGATGACTTCTGCACAGTACAGACAGTAGAGAACCCCCTAGTTAGCGAGGTGCCATTAGATGACGGCTCCTGCACAGTACAGACAGTAGAGAACCCCCTAGTTAGCCACTTGCCATTAGATGACGACTCCTGCACAGTACAGACAGTAGAGAACCCCCTAGTTAGCCACATGCCATTAGATGACGGCTCCTGCCAGTACAGACAGTAGAGAACCCCCTAGTTAGCCACGTGCCATTAGATGACGGCTACTGCACAGTACAGACAGTAGAGAACCCCCTAGTTAGCCACGTGCCATTAGATGACGGCTCCTGCACAGTACAGACAGTAGAGAACCCCCTAGTTAGCCACGTGCCATTAGATGAGGGCTCCTGCACAGTACAGACAGTAGAGAACCCCCTAGTTAGCGAGGTGCCATTAGATGACAGCTCCTGCACAGTACAGACAGTAGAGAACCCCCTAGTTAGCGAGGTGCCATTAGATGACAGCTCCTGCACAGTACAGACAGTAGAGAACCCCCTAGTTAGCCACGTGCCATTAGATGACGGCTCCTGCACAGTACAGACAGTAGAGAACCCCCTAGTTAGCCACGTGCCATTAGATGAGGGCTCCTGCACAGTACAGACAGTAGAGAACCCCCTAGTTAGCCACGTGCCATTAGATGACGACTCCTGCACAGTACAGACAGTAGAGAACCCCCTAGTAAGCGAGGTGCCATTAGATGACAGCTCCTGCACAGTACAGACAGTAGAGAACCCCCTAGTTAGCGAGGTGCCATTAGATGACGGCTCCTGCACAGTACAGACAGTAGAGAACCCCCTAGTTAGCGAGGTGCCATTAGATGACGGCTCCTGCACAGTACAGACAGTAGAGAACCCCCTAGTTAGCCATGTGCCATTAGATGACAGCTCCTGCACAGTACAGACAGTAGAGAACCCCCTAGTTAGCCACGTGCCATTAGATGACAGCTCCTGCACAGTACAGACAGTAGAGAACCCACTAGTTAGCCACGTGCCATTAGATGACGGCTCCTGCACAGTACAGACAGTAGAGAACCCCCTAGTTAGCCACGTGCCATTAGATGACAGCTCCTGCACAGTACAGACAGTAGAGAACCCCCTAGTTAGCTAGGTGCCATTAGATGACGGCTCCTGCACAGTACAGACAGTAGAGAACCCCCTAGTTAGCCACATGCCATTAGATGACGGCTCCTGCACAGTACAGACAGTAGAGAACCCCCTAGTTAGCCACGTGCCATTAGATGACGACTCCTGCACAGTACAGACAGTAGAGAACCCCTTAGTTAGCCACGTGCCATTAGATGACAGCTCCTGCACAGTACAGACAGTAGAGAACCCCCTAGTTAGCGAGGTGCCATTAGATGAGGGCTCCTGCACAGTACAGACAGTAGAGAACCCCATAGTTAGCCACGTGCCATTAGATGACGGCTCCTGCACAGTACAGACAGTAGAGAACCCCCTAGTTAGCGAGGTGCCATTAGATGACGACTCCTGCACAGTACAGACAGTAGAGAACCCCCTAGTTAGCGAGGTGCCATTCAATGAGGGCTCCTGCACAGTACAGACAGTAGAGAACCCCCTAGTTAGCCACATGCCATTAGATGACGGCTCCTGCACAGTACAGACAGTAGAGAACCCCCTAGTTAGCCACGTGCCATTAGATGACGGCTCCTGCACAGTACAGACAGTAGAGAACCCCCTAGTTAGCCACGTGCCATTAGATGACGGCTCCTGCACAGTACAGACAGTAGAGAACCCCCTAGTTAGCGAGGTGCCATTAGATGACGACTCCTGCACAGTACAGACAGTAGAGAACCCCCTAGTTAGCGAGGTGCCATTCAATGAGGGCTCCTGCACAGTACAGACAGTAGAGAACCCCCTAGTTAGCTAGGTGCCATTAGATGACGGCTCCTGCACAGTACAGACAGTAGAGAACCCCCTAGTTAGCCACGTGCCATTAGATGACAGCTCCTGCACAGTACATACAGTAGAGAACCCCCTAGTTAGCCACGTGCCATTAGATGACGGCTCCTGCACAGTACAGACAGTAGAGAACCCCCTAGTTAGCCACGTGCCATTAGATGACGGCTCCTGCACAGTACAGACAGTAGAGAACCCCCTAGTTAGCGAGGTGCCATTAGATGACGACTCCTGCACAGTACAGACAGTAGAGAACCCCCTAGTTAGCGAGGTGCCATTAGATGACAGCTCCTGCACAGTACAGACAGTAGAGAACCCCCTAGTTAGCCACGTGCCATTAGATGACGGCTCCTGCACAGTACAGACAGTAGAGAACCCCCTAGTTAGCCACGTGCCATTAGATGACAGCTCCTGCACAGTACAGACAGTAGAGAACCCCCTAGTTAGCCACGTGCCATTAGATGACAGCTCCTGCACAGTACAGACAGTAGAGAACCCCCTAGTTAGCCACGTGCCATTAGATGACGGCTCCTGCACAGTACAGACAGTAGAGAACCCCCTAGTTAGCCACGTGCCATTAGATGACGGCTCCTGCACAGTACAGACAGTAGAGAACCCCCTAGTTAGCCACGTGCCATTCAATGAGGGCTCCTGCACAGTACAGACAGTAGAGAACCCCCTAGTTAGCGAGGTGCCATTAGATGACAGCTCCTGCACAGTACAGACAGTAGAGAACCCCCTAGTTAGCCACGTGCCATTAGATGACAGCTCCTGCACAGTACAGACAGTAAAGAACCCCCTAGTTAGCGAGGTGCCATTAGATGACAGCTCCTGCACAGTACAGACAGTAGAGAACCCCCTAGTTAGCCACGTGCCATTAGATGACGACTCCTGCACAGTACAGACAGTAGAGAACCCCCTAGTTAGCGAGGTGCCATTAGATGACGGCTCCTGCACAGTACAGACAGTAGAGAACCCCCTAGTTAGCCAGGTGCCATTAGATGACGACTCCTGCACAGTACAGACAGTAGAGAACCCCCTAGTTAGCCACATGCCATTAGATGACGGCTCCTGCACAGTACAGACAGTAGAGAACCCCCTAGTTAGTCACGTGCCATTAGATGACAGCTCCTGCACAGTACAGACAGTAGAGAACCCCCTAGTTAGCGAGGTGCCATTAGATGACGGCTCCTGCACAGTACAGACAGTAGAGAACCCCCTAGTTAGCGAGGTGCCATTAGATGACAGCTCCTGCACAGTACAGACAGTAGAGAACCCCCTAGTTAGCCACTTGCCATTAGATGACGACTCCTGCACAGTACAGACAGTAGAGAACCCCCTAGTTAGCCACATGCCATTAGATGACGGCTCCTGCACAGTACAGACAGTAGAGAACCCCCTAGTTAGCGAGGTGCCATTAGATGACGACTCCTGCACAGTACAGACAGTAGAGAACCCCCTAGTTAGCCAGGTGCCATTAGATGACGGCTCCTGCACAGTACAGACAGTAGAGAACCCCCTAGTTAGCGAGGTGCCATTCAATGAGGGCTCCTGCACAGTACAGACAGTAGAGAACCCCCTAGTTAGCCACGTGCCATTAGATGACGGCTCCTGCACAGTACAGACAGTAGAGAACCCCCTAGTTAGCCACGTGCCATTAGATGACAGCTCCTGCACAGTACAGACAGTAGAGAACCCCCTAGTTAGCCACGTGCCATTAGATGACGGCTCCTGCACAGTACAGACAGTAGAGAACCCCCTAGTTAGCCACGTGCCATTAGATGACGGCTCCTGCACAGTACAGACAGTAGAGAACCCCCTAGTTAGCCACGTGCCATTCAATGAGGGCTCCTGCACAGTACAGACAGTAGAGAACCCCCTAGTTAGCGAGGTGCCATTAGATGACAGCTCCTGCACAGTACATACAGTAGAGAACCCCCTAGTTAGCCACGTGCCATTCAATGAGGGCTCCTGCACAGTACAGACAGTAGAGAACCCCCTAGTTAGCGAGGTGCCATTAGATGACGGCTCCTGCACAGTACAGACAGTAGAGAACCCCCTAGTTAGCCATGTGCCATTAGATGACGGCTCCTGCACAGTACAGACAGTAGAGAACCCCCTAGTTAGCCACTTGCCATTAGATGACGGCTCCTGCACAGTACAGACAGTAGAGAACCCCCTAGTTAGCCACTTGCCATTAGATGACGGCTCCTGCACAGTACAGACAGTAGAGAACCCCCTAGTTAGTCACGTGCCATTAGATGACGGCTCCTGCACAGTACAGACAGTAGAGAACCCCCTAGTTAGCCACGTGCCATTAGATGACGACTCCTGCACAGTACAGACAGTAGAGAACCCCCTAGTTAGCGAGGTGCCATTAGATGACGGCTCCTGCACAGTACAGACAGTAGAGAACCCCCTAGTTAGCCACGTGCCATTAGATGACGGCTCCTGCACAGTACAGACAGTAGAGAACCCCCTAGTTAGCCATGTGCCATTAGATGACGACTCCTGCACAGTACAGACAGTAGAGAACCCCCTAGTTAGCCATGTGCCATTAGATGACGACTCCTGCACAGTACAGACAGTAGAGAACCCCCTAGTTAGCCACGTGCCATTAGATGACAGCTCCTGCACAGTACAGACAGTAGAGAACCCCCTAGTTAGCCACGTGCCATTAGATGACGGCTCCTGCACAGTACAGACAGTAGAGAACCCCCTAGTTAGCCACGTGCCATTAGATGACGGCTCCTGCACAGTACAGACAGTAGAGAACCCCCTAGTTAGCCACGTGCCATTCAATGAGGGCTCCTGCACAGTACAGACAGTAGAGAACCCCCTAGTTAGCGAGGTGCCATTAGATGACAGCTCCTGCACAGTACAGACAGTAGAGAACCCCCTAGTTAGCCACGTGCCATTCAATGAGGGCTCCTGCACAGTACAGACAGTAGAGAACCCCCTAGTTAGCGAGGTGCCATTAGATGACGGCTCCTGCACAGTACAGACAGTAGAGAACCCCCTAGTTAGCCATGTGCCATTAGATGACGGCTCCTGCACAGTACAGACAGTAGAGAACCCCCTAGTTAGCCACGTGCCATTAGATGACGACTCCTGCACAGTACAGACAGTAGAGAACCCCCTAGTTAGCGAGGTGCCATTAGATGACGGCTCCTGCACAGTACAGACAGTAGAGAACCCCCTAGTTAGCGAGGTGCCATTAGATGAGGGCTCCTGCACAGTACAGACAGTAGAGAACCCCCTAGTTAGCGAGGTGCCATTAGATGACAGCTCCTGCACAGTACAGACAGTAGAGAACCCCCTAGTTAGCCACGTGCCATTAGATGACGGCTCCTGCACAGTACAGACAGTAGAGAACCCCCTAGTTAGCCACGTGCCATTAGATGACGGCTCCTGCACAGTACAGACAGTAGAGAACCCCCTAGTTAGCCACGTGCCATTAGATGACAGCTCCTGCACAGTACAGACAGTAGAGAACCCCCTAGTTAGCCACGTGCCATTAGATGACAGCTCCTGCACAGTACAGACAGTAGAGAACCCCCTAGTTAGCCACGTGCCATTAGATGACGGCTCCTGCACAGTACAGACAGTAGAGAACCCCCTAGTTAGCCACGTGCCATTAGATGACGGCTCCTGCACAGTTAAGACAGTAGAGAACCCCCTAGTTAGCGAGGTGTCATTAGATGACGACTCCTGCACAGTACAGACAGTAGAGAACCCCCTAGTTAGCCATGTGCCATTAGATGACAGCTCCTGCACAGTACAGACAGTAGAGAACCCCCTAGTTAGCCACGTGCCATTAGATGACGGCTCCTGCACAGTACAGACAGTAGAGAACCCCCTAGTTAGTCACGTGCCATTAGATGAGGGCTCCTGCACAGTACAGACAGTAGAGAACCCCCTAGTTAGCCACTTGCCATTAGATGACGGCTCCTGCACAGTACAGACAGTAGAGAACCCCCTAGTTAGCCAGGTGCCATTAGATGACGGCTCCTGCACAGTACAGACAGTAGAGAACCCCCTAGTTAGCCAGGTGCCATTAGATGACGACTCCTGCACAGTACAGACAGTAGAGAACCCCCTATTTAGCCACGTGCCATTAGATGACGGCTCCTGCACAGTACAGACACTAGAGAACCCCATAGTTAGCCACATGCCATTAGATGACGGCTCCTGCACAGTACAGACAGTAGAGAACCCCCTAGTTAGTCACGTGCCATTAGATGACAGCTCCTGCACAGTACAGACAGTAGAGAACCCCCTAGTTAGCCACGTGCCATTAGATGACAGCTCCTGCACAGTACAGACAGTAGAGAACCCCCTAGTTAGCGAGGTGCCATTAGATGACGACTCCTGCACAGTACAGACAGTAGAGAACCCCCTAGTTAGCCACGTGCCATTAGATGACGGCTCCTGCACAGTACAGACAGTAGAGAACCCCCTAGTTAGCGAGGTGCCATTAGATGAGGGCTCCTGCACAGTACAGACAGTAGAGAACCCCCTAGTTAGCGAGGTGCCATTAGATGACAGCTCCTGCACAGTACAGACAGTAGAGAACCCCCTAGTTAGTCACGTGCCATTAGATGACAGCTCCTGCACAGTACAGACAGTAGAGAACCCCCTAGTTAGCCACGTGCCATTAGATGACGACTCCTGCACAGTACAGACAGTAGAGAACCCCCTAGTTAGCCACGTGCCATTAGATGACAGCTCCTGCACAGTACAGACAGTAGAGAACCCCCTAGTTAGCCACGTGCCATTAGATGACGACTCCTGCACAGTACAGACAGTAGAGAACCCCCTAGTTAGTCACGTGCCATTAGATGACGGCTCCTGCACAGTACAGACAGTAGAGAACCCCCTAGTTAGCGAGGTGCCATTAGATGACGGCTCCTGCACAGTACAGACAGTAGAGAACCCCCTAGTTAGCCACGTGCCATTAGATGACAGCTCCTGTACAGTACAGACAGTAGAGAACCCCCTAGTTAGCGAGGTGCCATTAGATGACGGCTCCTGCATAGTACAGACAGTAGAGAACCCCCTAGTTAGCCACTTGCCATTAGATGACGACTCCTGCACAGTACAGACAGTAGAGAACCCCCTAGTTAGTCACGTACCATTAGATGACGGCTCCTGCACAGTACAGACAGTAGAGAACCCCCTAGTTAGCGAGGTGCCATTAGATGACGGCTCCTGCACAGTACATACAGTAGAGAACCCCCTAGTTAGCGAGGTGCCATTAGATGACAGCTCCTGCACAGTACAGACAGTAGAGAACCCCCTAGTTAGCCACTTGCCATTAGATGACGGCTCCTGCACAGTACAGACAGTAGAGAACCCCCTAGTTAGCGAGGTGCCATTAGATGACGGCTCCTGCACAGTACAGACAGTAGAGAACCCCCTAGTTAGCGAGGTGCCATTAGATGACGGCTCCTGCACAGTACAGACAGTAGAGAACCCCCTAGTTAGCCACATGCCATTAGATGACGGCTCCTGCACAGTACAGACAGTAGAGAACCCCCTAGTTAGCCACGTGCCATTAGATGACGACTCCTGCACAGTACATACAGTAGAGAACCCCCTAGTTAGCCACATGCCATTAGATGACGACTCCTGCACAGTACAGACAGTAGAGAACCCCCTAGTTAGCGAGGTGCCATTAGATGACGACTCCTGCACAGTACAGACAGTAGAGAACCCCCTAGTTAGCCACATGCCATTAGATGACAGCTCCTGCACAGTACAGACAGTAGAGAACCCCCTAGTTAGCCACGTGTCATTAGATGACGGCTCCTGCACAGTACAGACAGTAGAGAACCCCCTAGTTAGCGAGGTGCCATTAGATGACGACTCCTGCACAGTACAGACAGTAGAGAACCCCCTAGTTAGCCACGTGCCATTAGATGACGGCTCCTGCACAGTACAGACAGTAGAGAACCCCCTAGTTAGCGAGGTGCCATTAGATGACGGCTCCTGCACAGTACAGACAGTAGAGAACCCCCTAGTTAGCCACTTGCCATTAGATGACGACTCCTGCACAGTACAGACAGTAGAGAACCCCCTAGTTAGCCACTTGCCATTAGATGACAGCTCCTGCACAGTACAGACAGTAGAGAACCCCCTAGTTAGCGAGGTGCCATTAGATGACAGCTCCTGCACAGTACAGACAGTAGAGAACCCCCTAGTTAGCGAGGTGCCATTAGATGACGGCTCCTGCACAGTACAGACAGTAGAGAACCCCCTAGTTAGTCACTTGCCATTAGATGACGGCTCCTGCACAGTACAGACAGTAGAGAACCCCCTAGTTAGCCACTTGCCATTAGATGACGACTCCTGCACAGTACAGACAGTAGAGAACCCCCTAGTTAGCCACATGACATTAGATGACAGCTCCTGTACAGTACATACAGTAGAGAACCCCCTAGTTAGTCACGTGCCATTAGATGACAGCTCCTGCACAGTACATACAGTAGAGAACCCCCTAGTTAGTCACTTGCCATTAGATGACGGCTCCTGCACAGTACAGACAGTAGAGAACCCCCTAGTTAGCCACTTGCCATTAGATGACGGCTCCTGCACAGTACAGACAGTAGAGAACCCCCTAGTTAGTCACTTGCCATTAGATGACGGCTCCTGCACAGTACAGACAGTAGAGAACCCCCTAGTTAGCCACTTGCCATTAGATGACGGCTCCTGCACAGTACAGACAGTAGAGAACCCCCTAGTTAGCCAGGTGTCATTAGATGACGACTCCTGCACAGTACAGACAGTAGAGAACCCCCTAGTTAGCGAGGTGCCATTAGATGACAGCTCCTGCACAGTACAGACAGTAGAGAACCCCCTAGTTAGCGAGGTGCCATTAGATGACAGCTCCTGCACAGTACAGACAGTAGAGAACCCCCTAGTTAGCGAGGTGCCATTAGATGACGGCTCCTGCACAGTACAGACAGTAGAGAACCCCCTAGTTAGTCACTTGCCATTAGATGACGGCTCCTGCACAGTACAGACAGTAGAGAACCCCCTAGTTAGCCACTTGCCATTAGATGACGGCTCCTGCACAGTACAGACAGTAGAGAACCCCCTAGTTAGCCAGGTGTCATTAGATGACGACTCCTGCACAGTACAGACAGTAGAGAACCCCCTAGTTAGCGAGGTGCCATTAGATGACAGCTCCTGCACAGTACAGACAGTAGAGAACCCCCTAGTTAGCGAGGTGCCATTAGATGACAGCTCCTGCACAGTACAGACAGTAGAGAACCCCCTAGTTAGCGAGGTGCCATTAGATGACGGCTCCTGCACAGTACAGACAGTAGAGAACCCCCTAGTTAGCGAGGTGCCATTAGATGACAGCTCCTGCACAGTACAGACAGTAGAGAACCCCCTAGTTAGCGAGGTGCCATTAGATGACGACTCCTGCACAGTACAGACAGTAGAGAACCCCCTAGTTAGCCACATGCCATTAGATGACAGCTCCTGCACAGTACAGACAGTAGAGAACCCCCTAGTTAGCCACTTGCCATTAGATGACGGCTCCTGCACAGTACAGACAGTAGAGAACCCCCTAGTTAGCGAGGTGTCATTCAATGATGACTTCTGCACAGTACAGACAGTAGAGAACCCCCTAGTTAGCCACGTGCCATTAGATGACGGCTCCTGCACAGTACAGACAGTAGAGAACCCCCTAGTTAGCGAGGTGCCATTAGATGATGGCTCCTGCACAGTACAGACAGTAGAGAACCCCCTAGTTAGCCACATGCCATTAGATGACAGCTCCTGCACAGTACAGACAGTAGAGAACCCCCTAGTTAGCCAGGTGCCATTAGATGACGGCTCCTGCACAGTACAGACAGTAGAGAACCCCCTAGTTAGCCACATGACATTAGATGACAGCTCCTGCACAGTACAGACAGTAGAGAACCCCCTAGTTAGCGAGGTGCCATTAGATGACGGCTCCTGCACAGTACAGACAGTAGAGAACCCCCTAGTTAGCCACATGACATTAGATGACAGCTCCTGCACAGTACAGACAGTAGAGAACCCCCTAGTTAGCGAGGTGCCATTAGATGACGACTCCTGCACAGTACAGACAGTAGAGAACCCCCTAGTTAGCCAGGTGCCATTAGATGACAGCTCCTGCACAGTACAGACAGTAGAGAACCCCCTAGTTAGCCACGTGCCATTAGATGACGGCTCCTGCACAGTACAGACAGTAGAGAACCCCCTAGTTAGCCACGTGCCATTAGATGACAGCTCCTGCACAGTACAGACAGTAGAGAACCCCCTAGTTAGCCACGTGCCATTAGATGACGGCTCCTGCACAGTACAGACAGTAGAGAACCCCCTAGTTAGCCACGTGCCATTAGATGACAGCTCCTGCACAGTACAGACAGTAGAGAACCCCCTAGTTAGCGAGGTGCCATTAGATGACGGCTCCTGCACAGTACAGACAGTAGAGAACCCCCTAGTTAGCGAGGTGCCATTAGATGACGGCTCCTGCACAGTACAGACAGTAGAGAACCCCCTAGTTAGCGAGGTGCCATTAGATGACAGCTCCTGCACAGTACAGACAGTAGAGAACCCCCTAGTTAGCGAGGTGCCATTAGATGACGGCTCCTGCACAGTACAGACAGTAGAGAACCCCCTAGTTAGTCACATGCCATTAGATGACGGCTCCTGCACAGTACATACTGTAGAGAACCCCCTAGTTAGCCACATGCCATTAGATGACGACTCCTGCACAGTACAGACAGTAGAGAACCCCCTAGTTAGCCACTTGCCATTAGATGACGGCTCCTGCACAGTACAGACAGTAGAGAACCCCCTAGTTAGCGAGGTGCCATTAGATGACGACTCCTGCACAGTACAGACAGTAAAGAACCCCCTAGTTAGCGAGGTGCCATTAGATGACGGCTCCTGCACAGTACAGACAGTAGAGAACCCCCTAGTTAGCCACATGCCATTAGATGACGACTCCTGCACAGTACAGACAGTAGAGAACCCCCTAGTTAGTCACTTGCCATTAGATGACAGCTCCTGCACAGTACAGACAGTAGAGAACCCCCTAGTTAGCCACTTGCCATTAGATGACGGCTCCTGCACAGTACAGAGAGTAGAGAACCCCCTAGTTAGCCACGTGCCATTAGATGACAGCTCCTGCACAGTACAGACAGTAGAGAACCCCCTAGTTAGCGAGGTGTCATTAGATGACAGCTCCTGCACAGTACAGACAGTAGAGAACCCCCTAGTTAGCCACATGCCATTAGATGACGGCTCCTGCACAGTACAGACAGTAGAGAACCCCCTAGTTAGCCACGTGCCATTAGATGACAGCTCCTGCACAGTACAGACAGTAGAGAACCCCCTAGTTAGCCACTTGCCATTAGATGACGGCTCCTGCACAGTACAGAGAGTAGAGAACCCCCTAGTTAGCGAGGTGCCATTAGATGACAGCTCCTGCACAGTACAGACAGTAGAGAACCCCCTAGTTAGCCACGTGCCATTAGATGACAGCTCCTGCACAGTACAGACAGTAGAGAACCCCCTAGTTAGCGAGGTGCCATTAGATGACGGCTCCTGCACAGTACATACAGTAGAGAACCCCCTAGTTAGCCACTTGCCATTAGATGACGACTCCTGCACAGTACAGACAGTAGAGAACCCCCTAGTTAGCCACGTGTCATTAGATGACGACTCCTGCACAGTACAGACAGTAGAGAACCCCCTAGTTAGTCACGTGCCATTAGATGACGGCTCCTGCACAGTACAGACAGTAGAGAACCCCCTAGTTAGTCACGTGCCATTAGATGACGACTCCTGCACAGTACAGACAGTAGAGAACCCCCTAGTTAGTCACGTGCCATTCAATGAGGGCTCCTGCACAGTACAGACAGTAGATAACCCCCTAGTTAGCAAGGTGTCATTAGATGACGACTCCTGCACAGTACAGACAGTAGAGAACCCCCTAGTTAGCGAGGTGCCATTAGATGACGGCTCTTGCACAGTACAGACAGTAGAGAACCCCCTAGTTAGCCACATGCCATTATATGACGACTCCTGCACAGTACAGACAGTAGAGAACCCCCTAGTTAGCGAGGTGCCATTAGATGACGACTCCTGCACAGTACAGACAGTAGAGAACCCCCTAGTTAGTCACATGCCATTAGATAACGACTCCTGCACAGTACAGACAGTAGAGAACCCCCTAGTTAGTCACGTGCCATTCAATGAGGGCTCCTGCACAGTACAGACAGTAGAGAACCCCCTAGTTAGCCACGTGCCATTAGATGACGACTCCTGCACAGTACAGACAGTAGAGAACCCCCTAGTTAGTCACGTGCCATTAGATGACGGCTCCTGCACAGTACAGACAGTAGAGAACCCCCTAGTTAGTCACGTGCCATTAGATGACGACTCCTGCACAGTACAGACAGTAGAGAACCCCCTAGTTAGTCACATGCCATTAGATAACGACTCCTGCACAGTACAGACAGTAGAGAACCCCCTAGTTAGTCACGTGCCATTCAATGAGGGCTCCTGCACAGTACAGACAGTAGAGAACCCCCTAGTTAGCAAGGTGTCATTAGATGACGACTCCTGCACAGTACAGACAGTAGAGAACCCCCTAGTTAGCGAGGTGCCATTAGATGACGGCTCCTGCACAGTACAGACAGTAGAGAACCCCCTAGTTAGCCACATGCCATTAGATGACGACTCCTGCACAGTACAGACAGTAGAGAACCCCCTAGTTAGCGAGGTGCCATTAGATGACGACTCCTGCACAGTACAGACAGTAGAGAACCCCCTAGTTAGTCACATGCCATTAGATAACGACTCCTGCACAGTACAGACAGTAGAGAACCCCCTAGTTAGTCACGTGCCATTCAATGAGGGCTCCTGCACAGTACAGACAGTAGAGAACTCCCTAGTTAGCAAGGTGTCATTAGATGACGGCTCCTGCACAGTACAGACAGTAGAGAACCCCCTAGTTAGCCAGGTGCATTAGATGACGGCTCCTGCACAGTACAGACAGTAGAGAACCCCCTAGTTAGCCACTTGCCATTAGATGACAGCTCCTGCTCAATACAGACAGTAGAGAACCCCATAGTTAGCCACGTGCCATTAGATGACGGCTCCTGCACAGTACAGACAGTAGAGAACCCCCTAGTTAGCCACATGACATTAGATGACGGCTCCTGCACAGTACAGACAGTAGAGAACCCCCTAGTTAGCCACGTGCCATTAGATGACGGCTCCTGCACAGTACAGACAGTAGAGAACCCCCTAGTTAGCCACGTGCCATTAGATGACGACTCCTGCACAGTACAGACAGTAGAGAACCCCCTAGTTAGCCAGGTGCCATTAGATGACAGCTCCTGCACAGTACAGACAGTAGAGAACCCCCTAGTTAGCCACATGCCATTAGATGACAGCTCCTGCACAGTACATACAGTAGAGAACCCCCTAGTTAGCGAGGTGCCATTAGATGACGGCTCCTGCACAGTACAGACAGTAGAGAACCCCCTAGTTAGCCAGGTGCCATTAGATGACGACTCCTGCACAGTACAGACAGTAGAGAACCCCCTAGTTAGCCACGTGCCATTAGATGACGGCTCCTGCACAGTACAGACAGTAGAGAACCCCCTAGTTAGCCACATGACATTAGATGACGACTCCTGCACAGTACAGACAGTAGAGAACCCCCTAGTTAGCCACGTGCCATTAGATGACGACTCCTGCACAGTACAGACAGTAGAGAACCCCCTAGTTAGCCACGTGCCATTAGATGACGACTCCTGCACAGTACAGACAGTAGAGAACCCCCTAGTTAGCCACGTGCCATTAGATGATGACTTCTGCACAGTACAGACAGTAGAGAACCCCCTAGTTAGCGAGGTGTCATTAGATGACGGCTCCTGCACAGTACAGACAGTAGAGAACCCCCTAGTTAGCCACATGACATTCAATGACGGCTTCTGCACAGTACAGACAGTAGAGAACCCCCTAGTTAGTCACGTGCCATTCAATGAGGGCTCCTGCACAGTACAGACAGTAGAGAACCCCCTAGTTAGCCACATGACATTCAATGACGGCTCCTGCACAGTACAGACAGTAGAGAACCCCCTAGTTAGTCACGTGCCATTCAATGAGGGCTCCTGCACAGTACAGACAGTAGAGAACCCCCTAGTTAGCCACTTGCCATTAGATGACGGCTCCTGCACAGTACAGACAGTAGAGAACCCCCTAGTTAGCCACGTGCCATTAGATGACGACTCCTGCACAGTACAGACACTAGAGAACCCCATAGTTAGTCACATGCCATTAGATGACGACTCCTGCACAGTACAGACAGTAGAGAACCCCCTAGTTAGTCACATGCCATTAGATAACGACTCCTGCACAGTACAGACAGTAGAGAACCCCCTAGTTAGCCACATGACATTAGATGACGACTCCTGCACAGTACAGACAGTAGAGAACCCC
This sequence comes from Osedax fenrisi, assembly GCA_964019155.1. Lineage (NCBI taxonomy): Eukaryota > Metazoa > Annelida > Polychaeta > Sabellida > Siboglinidae > Osedax > Osedax fenrisi. The sequence continues at coordinate 91,368,536 of OZ025242.1, forward strand.
CTAGTTAGCCACGTGCCATTAGATGACGGCTCCTGCACAGTACAGACAGTAGAGAACCCCCTAGTTAGTCACGTGCCATTAGATGACGGCTCCTGCACAGTACAGACAGTAGAGAACCCCCTAGTTAGCCACGTGCCATTAGATGACGGCTCCTGCACAGTACATACAGTAGAGAACCCCCTAGTTAGTCACGTGCCATTAGATGACGACTCCTGCACAGTACAGACAGTAGAGAACCCCCTAGTTAGCGAGGTGCCATTAGATGACGACTCCTGCACAGTACAGACAGTAGAGAACCCCCTAGTTAGCCATGTGCCATTAGATGAGGGCTCCTGCAAAGTACAGACAGTAGAGAACCCCCTAGTTAGCCACGTGCCATTAGATGACGGCTCCTGCACAGTACAGACAGTAGAGAACCCCCTAGTTAGCGAGGTGCCATTCAATGACGGCTCCTGCACAGTACAGACAGTAGAGAACCCCCTAGTTAGTCACGTGCCATTCAATGAGGGCTCCTGCACAGTACAGACAGTAGAGAACCCCCTAGTTAGCCACTTGCCATTAGATGACGGCTCCTGCACAGTACAGACAGTAGAGAACCCCCTAGTTATCCACGTGCCATTAGATGACGACTCCTGCACAGTACAGACACTAGAGAACCCCATAGTTAGTCACATGCCATTAGATGACGACTCCTGCACAGTACAGACAGTAGAGAACCCCCTAGTTAGTCACGTGCCATTCAATGAGGGCTCCTGCACAGTACAGACAGTAGAGAACCCCCTAGTTAGCCACGTGCCATTAGATGACAGCTCCTGCACAGTACAGACAGTAGAGAACCCCCTAGTTAGCCACGTGCCATTAGATGACGGCTCCTGCACAGTACAGACAGTAGAGAACCCCCTAGTTAGCGAGGTGCCATTAGATGATGGCTCCTGCACAGTACAGACAGTAGAGAACCCCCTAGTTAGCCACGTGCCATTAGATGACGGCTCCTGCACAGTACAGACAGTAGAGAACCCCCTAGTTAGCGAGGTGCCATTAGATGATGGCTCCTGCACAGTACAGACAGTAGAGAACCCCCTAGTTAGCCAGGTGCCATTAGATGACGGCTCCTGCACAGTACAGACAGTAGAGAACCCCCTAGTTAGCCATGTGCCATTAGATGAGGGCTCCTGCAAAGTACAGACAGTAGAGAACCCCCTAGTTAGCCACGTGCCATTAGATGACGGCTCCTGCACAGTACAGACAGTAGAGAACCCCCTAGTTAGCGAGGTGCCATTCAATGACGGCTCCTGCACAGTACAGACAGTAGAGAACCCCCTAGTTAGCCACGTGCCATTAGATGACAGCTCCTGCACAGTACAGACAGTAGAGAACCCCCTAGTTAGCCAGGTGCCATTAGATGACAGCTCCTGCACAGTACAGACAGTAGAGAACCCCCTAGTTAGCCACATGACATTCAATGACAGCTCCTGCACAGTACATACAGTAGAGAACCCCCTAGTTAGCCACGTGCCATTAGATGACAGCTCCTGCACAGTACAGACAGTAGAGAACCCCCTAGTTAGTCACGTGCCATTAGATGACGGCTCCTGCACAGTACAGACAGTAAAGAACCCCCTAGTTAGCGAGGTGCCATTAGATGACGTCTCCTGCACAGTACAGACAGTAGAGAACCCCCTAGTTAGCCAGGTGCCATTAGATGACAGCTCCTGCACAGTACAGACAGTAGAGAACCCCCTAGTTAGCCACATGACATTAGATGACGGCTCCTGCACAGTACAGACAGTAGAGAACCCCCTAGTTAGTCACGTGCCATTAGATGACGGCTCCTGCACAGTACAGACATTAAAGAACCCCCTAGTTAGCGAGGTGCCATTAGATGACGGCTCCTGCCAGTACAGACAGTAGAGAACCCCCTAGTTAGTCACGTGCCATTAGATGACGGCTCCTGCACAGTACAGACAGTAGAGAACCCCCTAGTTAGCCACTTGCCATTAGATGACGGCTCCTGCACAGTACAGACAGTAGAGAACCCCCTAGTTAGCGAGGTGCCATTAGATGACGGCTCCTGCACAGTACAGACAGTAGAGAACCCCCTAGTTAGCGAGGTGCCATTCAATGAGGGCTCCTGCACAGTACAGACAGTAGAGAACCCCCTAGTTAGCCAGGTGCCATTAGATGACAGCTCCTGCACAGTACAGACAGTAGAGAACCCCCTAGTTAGCCACATGCCATTAGATGACGGCTCCTGCACAGTACAGACAGTAGAGAACCCCCTAGTTAGCAACGTGCCATTAGATGACGGCTCCTGCACAGTACAGACAGTAGAGAACCCCCTAGTTAGCGAGGTGCCATTAGATGACAGCTCCTGCACAGTACAGACAGTAGAGAACCCCCTAGTTAGCCAGGTGCCATTAGATGACGGCTCCTGCACAGTACAGACAGTAGAGAACCCCCTAGTTAGCGAGGTGCCATTAGATGACGGCTCCTGCACAGTACAGACAGTAGAGAACCCCCTAGTTAGCCAGGTGCCATTAGATGACAGCTCCTGCACAGTACAGACAGTAGAGAACCCCCTAGTTAGCCACGTGCCATTAGATGACGGCTCCTGCACAGTACAGACAGTAGAGAACCCCCTAGTTAGCGAGGTGCCATTAGATGACGGCTCCTGCACAGTACAGACAGTAGAGAACCCCCTAGTTAGCCACGTGACATTCAATGACGGCTCCTGTACAGTACAGACAGTAGAGAACCCCCTAGTTAGCCATGTGCCATTAGATGACGACTCCTGCACAGTACAGACAGTAGAGAACCCCCTAGTTAGTCACATGCCATTAGATGACAGCTCCTGCACAGTACAGACAGTAGAGAACCCCCTAGTTAGCCACATGCCATTAGATGACAGCTCCTGCACAGTACAGACAGTAGAGAACCCCCTAGTTAGCCACTTGCCATTAGATGACGACTCCTGCACAGTACAGACAGTAGAGAACCCCCTAGTTAGCCAGGTGCCATTAGATGACGGCTCCTGCACAGTACAGACAGTAGAGAACCCCCTAGTTAGCCACGTGCCATTAGATGACGGCTCCTGCACAGTACAGACAGTAGAGAACCCCCTAGTTAGCCACGTGCCATTAGATGACGGCTCCTGCACAGTACAGACAGTAGAGAACCCCCTAGTTAGCCACATGCCATTAGATGACGGCTCCTGCACAGTACAGACAGTAGAGAACCCCCTAGTTAGCCACTTGCCATTAGATGACGGCTCCTGCACAGTACAGACAGTAGAGAACCCCCTAGTTAGCCACGTGCCATTAGATGACAGCTCCTGCACAGTACAGACAGTAGAGAACCCCCTAGTTAGCCACATGCCATTAGATGACGGCTCCTGCACAGTACAGATAGTAGAGAACCCCCTAGTTAGCGAGGTGTCATTCAATGACGACTCCTGCACAGTACAGACAGTAGAGAACCCCCTAGTTAGCCACGTGCCATTAGATGACAGCTCCTGCACAGTACAGACAGTAGAGAACCCCCTAGTTAGCCACGTGCCATTAGATGACGACTCCTGCACAGTACAGACAGTAGAGAACCCCCTAGTTAGCCAGGTGCCATTAGATGACGGCTCCTGCACAGTACAGACAGTAGAGAACCCCCTAGTTAGCGAGGTGTCATTAGATGACGGCTCCTGCACAGTACAGACAGTAGAGAACCCCCTAGTTAGCCATGTGCCATTAGATGACGGCTCCTGCACAGTACAGACAGTAGAGAACCCCCTAGTTAGCGAGGTGACATTAGATGACGGCTCCTGCACATTACAGACAGTAGAGAACCCCCTAGTTAGCGAGGTGCCATTAGATGACGGCTCCTGCACAGTACAGACAGTAGATAACCCCCTAGTTAGCCACATGCCATTAGATGACGGCTCCTGCACAGTACAGATAGTAGAGAACCCCCTAGTTAGCCACGTGTCATTAGATGACGACTCCTGCACAGTACAGACAGTAGAGAACCCCCTAGTTAGCGAGGTGCCATTAGATGACGGCTCCTGCACAGTACAGACAGTAGAGAACCCCCTAGTTAGTCACGTGCCATTAGATGACAGCTCCTGCTCAGTACAGACAGTAGAGAACCCCCTAGTTAGCCACGTGCCATTAGATGACGGCTCCTGCACAGTACAGACAGTAGAGAACCCCCTAGTTAGCGAGGTGCCATTAGATGACAGCTCCTGCACAGTACAGACAGTAGAGAACCCCCTAGTTAGCCACATGCCATTAGATGACAGCTCCTGCACAGTACAGAGAGTAGAGAACCCCCTAGTTAGCGAGGTGCCATTAGATGACAGCTCCTGCACAGTACAGACAGTAGAGAACCCCCTAGTTAGCGAGGTGCCATTAGATGACGGCTCCTGCACAGTACAGACAGTAGAGAACCCCCTAGTTAGCGAGGTGTCATTAGATGACGGCTCCTGCACAGTACAGACAGTAGAGAACCCCCTAGTTAGTCACGTGCCATTAGATGACAGCTCCTGCTCAGTACAGACAGTAGAGAACCCCCTAGTTAGCGAGGTGCCATTAGATGACGACTCCTGCACAGTACAGACAGTAGAGAACCCCCTAGTTAGCGAGGTGCCATTAGATGACAGCTCCTGCACAGTACAGACAGTAGAGAACCCCCTAGTTAGCCACATGCCATTAGATGACAGCTCCTGCACAGTACAGAGAGTAGAGAACCCCCTAGTTAGCGAGGTGCCATTAGATGACAGCTCCTGCACAGTACAGACAGTAGAGAACCCCCTAGTTAGCGAGGTGCCATTAGATGACGGCTCCTGCACAGTACAGACAGTAGAGAACCCCCTAGTTAGCGAGGTGTCATTAGATGACGGCTCCTGCACAGTACAGACAGTAGAGAACCCCCTAGTTAGTCACGTGCCATTAGATGACAGCTCCTGCTCAGTACAGACAGTAGAGAACCCCCTAGTTAGCCACGTGCCATTAGATGACGGCTCCTGCACAGTACAGACAGTAGAGAACCCCCTAGTTAGCGAGGTGTCATTAGATGACGGCTCCTGCACAGTACAGACAGTAGAGAACCCCCTAGTTAGCCACATGCCATTAGATGACAGCTCCTGCACAGTACAGACAGTAGAGAACCCCCTAGTTAGCCACTTGCCATTAGATGACGGCTCCTGCACAGTACATACAGTAGATAACCCCCTAGTTAGCGAGGTGCCATTAGATGACGGCTCCTGCACAGTACAGACAGTAGAGAACCCCCTAGTTAGTCACGTGCCATTAGATGACGACTCCTGCACAGTACATACAGTAGAGAACCCCCTAGTTAGCCACGTGCCATTAGATGACGGCTCCTGCACAGTACAGACAGTAGAGAACCCCCTAGTTAGCCACGTGCCATTAGATGACGACTCCTGCACAGTACAGACAGTAGAGAACCCCCTAGTTAGCGAGGTGCCATTAGATGACGACTCCTGCACAGTACAGACAGTAGAGAACCCCCTAGTTAGCCACGTGCCATTAGATGACGGCTCCTGCACAGTACAGACAGTAGAGAACCCCCTAGTTAGCGAGGTGCCATTAGATGACGGCTCCTGCACAGTACAGACAGTAGAGAACCCCCTAGTTAACCACGTGCCATTAGATGACGACTCCTGCACAGTACAGACAGTAGAGAACCCCCTAGTTAGCGAGGTGCCATTAGATGACGGCTCCTGCACAGTACAGACAGTAGAGAACCCCCTAGTTAGCCACGTGCCATTAGATGACGACTCCTGCACAGTACAGACAGTAGAGAACCCCCTAGTTAGCCACATGCCATTAGATGACGGCTCCTGCACAGTACAGACAGTAGAGAACCCCCTAGTTAGCGAGGTGCCATTAGATGACGGCTCCTGCACAGTACAGACAGTAGAGAACCCCCTAGTTAGCCACTTGCCATTAGATGACAGCTCCTGCACAGTACAGACAGTAGAGAACCCCCTAGTTAGCCACTTGCCATTAGATGACAGCTCCTGCACAGTACAGACAGTAGAGAACCCCCTAGTTAGCCACATGACATTAGATGACGGCTCCTGCACAGTACATACAGTAGAGAACCCCCTAGTTAGCCACATGCCATTAGATGACAGTTCCTGCACAGTACAGACAGTAGAGAACCCCCTAGTTAGTCACGTGCCATTAGATGATGACTCCTGCACAGTACAGACAGTAGAGAACCCCCTAGTTAGCCATGTGCCATTAGATGACGACTCCTGCACAGTACAGACAGTAGAGAACCACCTAGTTAGCCAGGTGCCATTAGATGACGGCTCCTGCACAGTACAGACAGTAGAGAACCCCCTAGTTAGTCACGTGCCATTAGATGACGACTCCTGCACAGTACAGACAGTAGAGAACCCCCTAGTTAGCGAGGTGCCATTAGATGACGGCTCCTGCACAGTACAGACAGTAGAGAACCCCCTAGTTAGCGAGGTGCCATTAGATAACGACTCCTGCACAGTACAGACAGTAGAGAACCCCCTAGTTAGCCACGTGCCATTAGATGACGGCTCCTGCACAGTACAGACAGTAGAGAACCCCCTAGTTAGCCACTTGCCATTAGATGACAGCTCCTGCACAGTACAGACAGTAGAGAACCCCCTAGTTAGCGAGGTGCCATTAGATGATGACTCCTGCACAGTACAGACAGTAGAGAACCCCCTAGTTAGCCAGGTGCCATTAGATGACGGCTCCTGCACAGTACAGACAGTAGAGAACCCCCTAGTTAGCCATGTGCCATTAGATGACAGCTCCTGCACAGTACAGACAGTAGAGAACCCCCTAGTTAGCCACTTGCCATTAGATGACGGCTCCTGCACAGTACAGACAGTAGAGAACCCCCTAGTTAGCGAGGTGCCATTAGATGACGGCTCCTGCACAGTACAGACAGTAGAGAACCCCCTAGTTAGCCACATGCCATTAGATGACGGCTCCTGCACAGTACATACAGTAGAGTACCCCCTAGTTAGCGAGGTGCCATTAGATGACAGCTCCTGCACAATACAGACAGTAGAGAACCCCCTAGTTAGTCACGTGCCATTAGATGACGGCTCCTGCACAGTACAGACAGTAGAGAACCCCCTAGTTAGCGAGGTGCCATTAGATGACAGCTCCTGCACAGTACAGACAGTAGAGAACCCCCTAGTTAGCGAGGTGCCATTAGATGACGGCTCCTGCACTGTACAAACAGTAGAGAACCCCCTAGTTAGCCACGTGTCATTAGATGACGACTCCTGCACAGTACAGACAGTAGAGAACCCCCTAGTTAGCCATGTGCCATTAGATGACGGCTCCTGCACAGTACAGACAGTAGAGAACCCCCTAGTTAGCGAGGTGCCATTAGATGACGACTCCTGCACAGTACAGACAGTAGAGAACCCCCTAGTTAGTCACGTGCCATTAGATGACGGCTCCTGCACAGTACAGACAGTAGAGAACCCCCTAGTTAGCGAGGTGCCATTAGATGACAGCTCCTGCACAGTACAGACAGTAGAGAACCCCCTAGTTAGCGAGGTGCCATTAGATGACGGCTCCTGCACAGTACAGACAGTAGAGAACCCCCTAGTTAGCCACGTGTCATTAGATGACGACTCCTGCACAGTACAGACAGTAGAGATCCCCTAGTTAGCGAGGTGCCATTAGATGACGACTCCTGCACAGTACAGACAGTAGAGAACCCCCTAGTTAGCCAGGTGCATTAGATGACGGCTCCTGCACAGTACAGACAGTAGAGAACCCCCTAGTTAGCGAGGTGCCATTAGATGACGACTCCTGCACAGTACAGACAGTAGAGAACCCCCTAGTTAGCGAGGTGTCATTAGATGACGGCTCCTGCACAGTACAGACAGTAGAGAACCCCCTAGTTAGCCACGTGCCATTAGATGACAGCTCCTGCACAGTACAGACAGTAGAGAACCCCCTAGTTAGCGAGGTGTCATTAGATGACGGCTCCTGCACAGTACAGACAGTAGAGAACCCCCTAGTTAGCCACGTGTCATTAGATGACGACTCCTGCACAGTACAGACAGTAGAGAACCCCCTAGTTAGCGAGGTGCCATTAGATGACGACTCCTGCACAGTACAGACAGTAGAGAACCCCCTAGTTAGCCAGGTGCATTAGATGACGGCTCCTGCACAGTACAGACAGTAGAGAACCCCCTAGTTAGCGAGGTGCCATTAGATGACGACTCCTGCACAGTACAGACAGTAGAGAACCCCCTAGTTAGCGAGGTGCCATTAGATGACAGCTCCTGCACAGTACATACAGTAGAGAACCCCCTATTTAGCCACGTGCCATTAGATGACAGCTCCTGCACAGTACAGACAGTAGAGAACCCCCTAGTTAGCGAGGTGCCATTAGATGACGGCTCCTGCACAGTACAGACAGTAGAGAACCCCCTAGTTAGCCAGGTGTCATTAGATGACGGCTCCTGCACAGTACAGACAGTAGAGAACCCCCTAGTTAGCCATGTGCCATTAGATGACGGCTCCTGCACAGTACAGACAGTAGAGAACCCCCTAGTTAACCACGTGCCATTAGATGACGGCTCCTGCACAGTACAGACAGTAGAGAACCCCCTAGTTAGCGAGGTGCCATTAGATGACGGCTCCTGCACAGTACAGACAGTAGAGAACCCCCTAGTTAGCCACGTGCCATTAGATGACGGCTCCTGCACAGTACAGACAGTAGAGAACCCCCTAGTTAGCCACGTGCCATTAGATGACGACTCCTGCACAGTACAGACAGTAGAGAACCCCCTAGTTAGCCACGTGCCATTAGATGACGGCTCCTGCACAGTACAGACAGTAGAGAACCCCCTAGTTAGCGAGGTGTCATTAGATGACGGCTCCTGCACAGTACAGACAGTAGAGAACCCCCTAGTTAGCCACATGCCATTAGATGACGGCTCCTGCACAGTACATACAGTAGAGTACCCCCTAGTTAGCGAGGTGCCATTAGATGACAGCTCCTGCACAATACAGACAGTAGAGAACCCCCTAGTTAGTCACGTGCCATTAGATGACGGCTCCTGCACAGTACAGACAGTAGAGAACCCCCTAGTTAGCGAGGTGCCATTAGATGACAGCTCCTGCACAGTACAGACAGTAGAGAACCCCCTAGTTAGCGAGGTGCCATTAGATGACGGCTCCTGCACTGTACAAACAGTAGAGAACCCCCTAGTTAGCCACGTGTCATTAGATGACGACTCCTGCACAGTACAGACAGTAGAGAACCCCCTAGTTAGCCATGTGCCATTAGATGACGGCTCCTGCACAGTACAGACAGTAGAGAACCCCCTAGTTAGCGAGGTGCCATTAGATGACGACTCCTGCACAGTACAGACAGTAGAGAACCCCCTAGTTAGTCACGTGCCATTAGATGACGGCTCCTGCACAGTACAGACAGTAGAGAACCCCCTAGTTAGCGAGGTGCCATTAGATGACAGCTCCTGCACAGTACAGACAGTAGAGAACCCCCTAGTTAGCGAGGTGCCATTAGATGACGGCTCCTGCACAGTACAGACAGTAGAGAACCCCCTAGTTAGCCACGTGTCATTAGATGACGACTCCTGCACAGTACAGACAGTAGAGATCCCCTAGTTAGCGAGGTGCCATTAGATGACGACTCCTGCACAGTACAGACAGTAGAGAACCCCCTAGTTAGCCAGGTGCATTAGATGACGGCTCCTGCACAGTACAGACAGTAGAGAACCCCCTAGTTAGCGAGGTGCCATTAGATGACGACTCCTGCACAGTACAGACAGTAGAGAACCCCCTAGTTAGCGAGGTGTCATTAGATGACGGCTCCTGCACAGTACAGACAGTAGAGAACCCCCTAGTTAGCCACGTGCCATTAGATGACAGCTCCTGCACAGTACAGACAGTAGAGAACCCCCTAGTTAGCGAGGTGTCATTAGATGACGGCTCCTGCACAGTACAGACAGTAGAGAACCCCCTAGTTAGCCACGTGTCATTAGATGACGACTCCTGCACAGTACAGACAGTAGAGAACCCCCTAGTTAGCGAGGTGCCATTAGATGACGACTCCTGCACAGTACAGACAGTAGAGAACCCCCTAGTTAGCCAGGTGCATTAGATGACGGCTCCTGCACAGTACAGACAGTAGAGAACCCCCTAGTTAGCGAGGTGCCATTAGATGACGACTCCTGCACAGTACAGACAGTAGAGAACCCCCTAGTTAGCGAGGTGCCATTAGATGACAGCTCCTGCACAGTACATACAGTAGAGAACCCCCTATTTAGCCACGTGCCATTAGATGACAGCTCCTGCACAGTACAGACAGTAGAGAACCCCCTAGTTAGCGAGGTGCCATTAGATGACGGCTCCTGCACAGTACAGACAGTAGAGAACCCCCTAGTTAGCCAGGTGTCATTAGATGACGGCTCCTGCACAGTACAGACAGTAGAGAACCCCCTAGTTAGCCATGTGCCATTAGATGACGGCTCCTGCACAGTACAGACAGTAGAGAACCCCCTAGTTAACCACGTGCCATTAGATGACGGCTCCTGCACAGTACAGACAGTAGAGAACCCCCTAGTTAGCGAGGTGCCATTAGATGACGGCTCCTGCACAGTACAGACAGTAGAGAACCCCCTAGTTAGCCACGTGCCATTAGATGACGGCTCCTGCACAGTACAGACAGTAGAGAACCCCCTAGTTAGCCACGTGCCATTAGATGACGACTCCTGCACAGTACAGACAGTAGAGAACCCCCTAGTTAGCCACGTGCCATTAGATGACGGCTCCTGCACAGTACAGACAGTAGAGAACCCCCTAGTTAGCGAGGTGTCATTAGATGACGGCTCCTGCACAGTACAGACAGTAGAGAACCCCCTAGTTAGCCACGTGATATTAGATGACGACTCCTGCACAGTACAGACAGTAGAGAACCCCCTAGTTAGCCACGTGCCATTAGATGACGGCTCCTGCACAGTACAGACAGTAGAGAACCCCCTAGTTAGTCACGTGCCATTAGATGACGGCTCCTGCACAGTACAGACAGTAGAGAACCCCCTAGTTAGCGAGGTGCCATTAGATGACGACTCCTGCACAGTACAGACAGTAGAGAACCCCCTAGTTAGCGAGGTGCCATTCAATGACGGCTCCTGCACAGTACAGACAGTAGAGAACCCCCTAGTTAGCCACGTGCCATTAGATGACGGCTCCTGCACAGTACAGACAGTAGAGAACCCCCTAGTTAGCCACGTGCCATTCAATGACGGCTCCTGCACAGTACAGACAGTAGAGAACCCCCTAGTTAGTCACGTGCCATTAGATGACGGCTCCTGCACAGTACAGACAGTAGAGAACCCCCTAGTTAGCCACGTGCCATTAGATGACAGCTCCTGCACAGTACAGACAGTAGAGAACCCCCTAGTTAGCCACGTGCCATTAGATGATGACTCCTGCACAGTACAGACAGTAGAGAACCCCCTAGTTAGCGAGGTGCCATTAGATGACGACTCCTGCACAGTACAGACAGTAGAGAACCCCCTAGTTAGCCACATTACATTCAATGAGGGCTCCTGCACAGTACAGACAGTAGAGAACCCCCTAGTTAGTCACGTGCCATTAGATGACGGCTCCTGCACAGTACAGACAGTAGAGAACCCCCTAGTTAGCCACGTGCCATTAGATGACAGCTCCTGCACAGTACAGACAGTAGAGAACCCCCTAGTTAGCCACGTGCCATTAGATGATGACTCCTGCACAGTACAGACAGTAGAGAACCCCCTAGTTAGCGAGGTGCCATTAGATGACGGCTCCTGCACAGTACAGACAGTAGAGAACCCCCTAGTTAGCCACGTGCCATTAGATGACGGCTCCTGCACAGTACAGACAGTAGAGAACCCCCTAGTTAGCCAGGTGCCATTAGATGACGGCTCCTGCACAGTACAGACAGTAGAGAACCCCCTAGTTAGCCACTTGCCATTAGATGACGACTCCTGCACAGTACAGACAGTAGAGAACCCCCTAGTTAGCGAGGTGTCATTAGATGACGGCTCCTGCACAGTACAGACAGTAGAGAACCCCCTAGTTAGCCACGTGCCATTAGATGACGACTCCTGCACAGTACAGACAGTAGAGAACCCCCTAGTTAGCCACGTGCCATTAGATGACGGCTCCTGCACAGTACAGACAGTAGAGAACCCCCTAGTTAGTCACGTGCCATTAGATGACGGCTCCTGCACAGTACAGACAGTAGAGAACCCCCTAGTTAGCGAGGTGCCATTAGATGACGACTCCTGCACAGTACAGACAGTAGAGAACCCCCTAGTTAGCGAGGTGCCATTAGATGACGGCTCCTGCACAGTACAGACAGTAGAGAACCCCCTAGTTAGCGAGGTGCCATTAGATGACGACTACTGCACAGTACAGACAGTAGAGAACCCCCTAGTTAGCGAGGTGCCATTAGATGACGGCTCCTGCACAGTACAGACAGTAGAGAACCCCCTAGTTAGCCACTTGCCATTAGATGACAGCTCCTGCACAGTACAGACAGTAGAGAACCCCCTAGTTAGCCACGTGCCATTAGATGACGGCTCCTGCACAGTACAGACAGTAGAGAACCCCCTAGTTAGCCAGGTGCATTAGATGACGGCTCCTGCACAGTACAGACAGTAGAGAACCCCCTAGTTAGCGAGGTGCCATTAGATGACAGCTCCTGCACAGTACAGACAGTAGAGAACCCCCTAGTTAGCGAGGTGCCATTAGATGACGGCTCCTGCACAGTACAGACAGTAGAGAACCCCCTAGTTAGCGAGGTGCCATTAGATGACGACTACTGCACAGTACAGACAGTAGAGAACCCCCTAGTTAGCGAGGTGCCATTAGATGACGGCTCCTGCACAGTACAGACAGTAGAGAACCCCCTAGTTAGCCACTTGCCATTAGATGACAGCTCCTGCACAGTACAGACAGTAGAGAACCCCCTAGTTAGCCACGTGCCATTAGATGACGGCTCCTGCACAGTACAGACAGTAGAGAACCCCCTAGTTAGCCAGGTGCATTAGATGACGGCTCCTGCACAGTACAGACAGTAGAGAACCCCCTAGTTAGCCACTTGACATTAGATGACGACTCCTGCACAGTACATACAGTAGAGAACCCCCTAGTTAGCCACGTGCCATTAGATGACAGCTCCTGTACAGTACAGACAGTAGAGAACCCCCTAGTTAGCCACGTGCCATTAGATGACGGCTCCTGCACAGTACAGACAGTAGAGAACCCCCTAGTTAGCCAGGTGCATTAGATGACGGCTCCTGCACAGTACAGACAGTAGAGAACCCCCTAGTTAGCGAGGTGCCATTAGATGACGACTCCTGCACAGTACAGACAGTAGAGAACCCCCTAGTTAGCGAGGTGCCATTAGATGACGGCTCCTGCACAGTACAGACAGTAGAGAACCCCCTAGTTAGCCACTTGCCATTAGATGACGGCTCCTGCACAGTACAGACAGTAGAGAACCCCCTAGTTAGCCAGGTGCATTAGATGACGGCTCCTGCACAGTACAGACAGTAGAGAACCCCCTAGTTAGCGAGGTGCCATTAGATGACGACTCCTGCACAGTACAGACAGTAGAGAACCCCCTAGTTAGCGAGGTGCCATTAGATGACGGCTCCTGCACAGTACAGACAGTAGAGAACCCCCTAGTTAGCCACGTGCCATTAGATGACGGCTCCTGCACAGTACAGACAGTAGAGAACCCCCTAGTTAGCCACGTGCCATTAGATGACGGCTCCTGCACAGTACAGACAGTAGAGAACCCCCTAGTTAGCCAGGTGCATTAGATGACGGCTCCTGCACAGTACAGACAGTAGAGAACCCCCTAGTTAGCGAGGTGCCATTAGATGACGACTCCTGCACAGTACATACAGTAGAGAACCCCCTAGTTAGCCACGTGCCATTAGATGACGGCTCCTGCACAGTACAGACAGTAGAGAACCCCCTAGTTAGCCACGTGCCATTAGATGACGGCTCCTGCACAGTACAGACAGTAGAGAACCCCCTAGTTAGCCAGGTGCATTAGATGACGGCTCCTGCACAGTACAGACAGTAGAGAACCCCCTAGTTAGCGAGGTGCCATTAGATGACGACTCCTGCACAGTACAGACAGTAGAGAACCCCCTAGTTAGCGAGGTGCCATTAGATGACGGCTCCTGCACAGTACAGACAGTAGAGAACCCCCTAGTTAGTCACTTGCCATTAGATGACGACTCCTGCACAGTACAGACAGTAGAGAACCCCCTAGTTAGCCACGTGCCATTAGATGACAGCTCCTGCACAGTACAGACAGTAGAGAACCCCCTAGTTAGCGAGGTGTCATTAGATGACGGCTCCTGCACAGTACAGACAGTAGAGAACCCCCTAGTTAGCCACGTGCCATTAGATGACGGCTCCTGCACAGTACAGACAGTAGAGAACCGCCTAGTTAGCGAGGTGCCATTAGATGACGACTCCTGCACAGTACAGACAGTAGAGAACCCCCTAGTTAGCGAGGTGCCATTAGATGACGGCTCCTGCACAGTACAGACAGTAGAGAACCCCCTAGTTAGCCACGTGCCATTAGATGACGGCTCCTGCACAGTACAGACAGTAGAGAACCCCCTAGTTAGCGAGGTGCCATTAGATGACGGCTCCTGCACAGTACAGACAGTAGAGAACCCCCTAGTTAACCACGTGCCATTAGATGACGACTCCTGCACAGTACAGACAGTAGAGAACCCCCTAGTTAGCGAGGTGCCATTAGATGACGGCTCCTGCACAGTACAGACAGTAGAGAACCCCCTAGTTAGCCACGTGCCATTAGATGACGACTCCTGCACAGTACAGACAGTAGATAACCCCCTAGTTAGCGAGGTGCCATTAGATGACGACTCCTGCACAGTACAGACAGTAGAGAACCCCCTAGTTAGCGAGGTGCCATTAGATGACGGCTCCTGCACAGTACAGACAGTAGAGAACCCCCTAGTTAGCCACGTGCCATTAGATGACGGCTCCTGCACAGTACAGACAGTAGAGAACCCCCTAGTTAGCGAGGTGACATTAGATGACGGCTCCTGCACAGTACATACAGTAGAGAACCCCCTAGTTAGCGAGGTGCCATTAGATGACGGCTCCTGCACAGTACAGACAGTAGAGAACCCCCTAGTTAACCACGTGCCATTAGATGACGACTCCTGCACAGTACAGACAGTAGAGAACCCCCTAGTTAGCGAGGTGCCATTCAATGAGGGCTCCTGCACAGTACAGACAGTAGAGAACCCCCTAGTTAGTCACGTGCCATTAGATGACGGCTCCTGCACAGTATAGACAGTAGAGAACCCCCTAGTTAGCGAGGTGCCATTAGATGACGGCTCCTGCACAGTACAGACAGTAGAGAACCCCCTAGTTAGCCACGTGCCATTAGATGACGGCTCCTGCACAGTACAGACAGTAGAGAACCCCCTAGTTAGCGAGGTGCCATTCAATGAGGGCTCCTGCACAGTACAGACAGTAGAGAACCCCCTAGTTAGCGAGGTGCCATTAGATGACGACTCCTGCACAGTACAGACAGTAGAGAACCCCCTAGTTAGCGAGGTGCCATTAGATGACGGCTCCTGCACAGTACAGACAGTAGAGAACCCCCTAGTTAGCCACGTGCCATTAGATGACGGCTCCTGCACAGTACAGACAGTAGAGAACCCCCTAGTTAGCCAGGTGCCATTAGATGACGGCTCCTGCACAGTACAGACACTAGAGAACCCCCTAGTTAGCCAGGTGCCATTAGATGACGGCTCCTGCACAGTACAGACAGTAGAGAACCCCCTAGTTAGCGAGGTGCCATTAGATGACGACTCCTGCACAGTACAGACAGTAGAGAACCCCCTAGTTAGCGAGGTGCCATTAGATGACGGCTCCTGCACAGTACAGACAGTAGAGAACCCCCTAGTTAGCCAGGTGCCATTAGATGACGGCTCCTGCACAGTACAGACAGTAGAGAACCCCCTAGTTAGTCACGTGCCATTAGATGACGGCTCCTGCACAGTATAGACAGTAGAGAACCCCCTAGTTAGCGAGGTGCCATTAGATGACGGCTCCTGCACAGTACAGACAGTAGAGAACCCCCTAGTTAGCCACGTGCCATTAGATGACGGCTCCTGCACAGTACAGACAGTAGAGAACCCCCTAGTTAGCGAGGTGCCATTCAATGAGGGCTCCTGCACAGTACAGACAGTAGAGAACCCCCTAGTTAGCGAGGTGCCATTAGATGACGACTCCTGCACAGTACAGACAGTAGAGAACCCCCTAGTTAGCGAGGTGCCATTAGATGACGGCTCCTGCACAGTACAGACAGTAGAGAACCCCCTAGTTAGCCACGTGCCATTAGATGACGGCTCCTGCACAGTACAGACAGTAGAGAACCCCCTAGTTAGCCAGGTGCCATTAGATGACGGCTCCTGCACAGTACAGACAGTAGAGAACCCCCTAGTTAGCCACGTGCCATTAGATGACGGCTCCTGCACAGTACAGACAGTAGAGAACCCCCTAGTTAGCGAGGTGCCATTAGATGACGACTCCTGCACAGTACAGACAGTAGAGAACCCCCTAGTTAGCGAGGTGCCATTAGATGACGGCTCCTGCACAGTACAGACAGTAGAGAACCCCCTAGTTAGCCAGGTGCCATTAGATGACGGCTCCTGCACAGTACAGACAGTAGAGAACCCCCTAGTTAGCCACGTGCCATTAGATGACGGCTCCTGCACAGTACAGACAGTAGAGAACCCCCTAGTTAGCGAGGTGCCATTAGATGACGACTCCTGCACAGTACAGACAGTAGAGAACCCCCTAGTTAGCGAGGTGCCATTAGATGACGGCTCCTGCACAGTACAGACAGTAGAGAACCCCCTAGTTAGCCACGTGCCATTATATGACGGCTCCTGCACAGTACAGACAGTAGAGAACCCCCTAGTTAGCGAGGTGCCATTAGATGACGGCTCCTGCACAGTACAGACAGTAGAGAACCCCCTAGTTAACCACGTGCCATTAGATGACGACTCCTGCACAGTACAGACAGTAGAGAACCCCCTAGTTAGCGAGGTGCCATTCAATGAGGGCTCCTGCACAGTACAGACAGTAGAGAACCCCCTAGTTAGTCACGTGCCATTAGATGACGGCTCCTGCACAGTATAGACAGTAGAGAACCCCCTAGTTAGCGAGGTGCCATTAGATGACGGCTCCTGCACAGTACAGACAGTAGAGAACCCCCTAGTTAGCCACGTGCCATTAGATGACGGCTCCTGCACAGTACAGACAGTAGAGAACCCCCTAGTTAGCGAGGTGCCATTCAATGAGGGCTCCTGCACAGTACAGACAGTAGAGAACCCCCTAGTTAGCGAGGTGCCATTAGATGACGACTCCTGCACAGTACAGACAGTAGAGAACCCCCTAGTTAACCACGTGCCATTAGATGACGGCTCCTGCACAGTACAGACAGTAGAGAACCCCCTAGTTAGCCACTTGCCATTAGATGACGGCTCCTGCACAGTACAGACAGTAGAGAACCCCCTAGTTAGCCATGTGCCATTAGATGACGGCTCCTGCACAGTACAGACAGTAGAGAACCCCCTAGTTAGCCATGTGCCATTAGATGACGGCTCCTGCACAGTACAGACAGTAGAGAACCCCCTAGTTAGCGAGGTGTCATTAGATGACATCTCCTGCACAGTACAGACATTAGAGAACCCCCTAGTTAGTCACGTGCCATTAGATGACGGCTCCTGCACAGTACATACAGTAGAGAACCCCCTAGTTAGCGAGGTGCCATTAGATGACGGCTCCTGCACAGTACAGACAGTAGAGAACCCCCTAGTTAACCACGTGCCATTAGATGACGACTCCTGCACAGTACATACAGTAGAGAACCCCCTAGTTAGCGAGGTGCCATTAGATGACGGCTCCTACACAGTACAGACAGTAGAGAACCCCCTAGTTAGCCACTTGCCATTAGATGACGACTCCTGCACAGTACAGACAGTAGAGAACCCCCTAGTTAGCCACGTGCCATTAGATGACGGCTCCTGCACAGTACAGACAGTAGAGAACCCCCTAGTTAGCCACTTGCCATTAGATGACGGCTCCTGCACAGTACAGACAGTAGAGAACCCCCTAGTTAGTCACGTGCGATTAGATGACGGCTCCTGCACAGTACAGATAGTAGAGAACCCCCTAGTTAGCCACGTGTCATTAGATGACAGCTCCTGCACAGTACAGACAGTAGAGAACCCCCTAGTTAGCGAGGTGCCATTAGATGACGACTACTGCACAGTACAGACAGTAGAGAACCCCCTAGTTAGCCACGTGCCATTAGATGACGGCTCCTGCACAGTACAGACAGTAAATAACCCCCTAGTTAGCAACGTGCCATTAGATGACAGCTCCTGCACAGTACAGACAGTAGAGAACCCCCTAGTTAGCCAGGTGCCATTAGATGACGACTCCTGCACAGTACAGACAGTAGAGAACCCCCTAGTTAGCCACATGCCATTAGATGACGGCTCCTGCACAGTACAGACAGTAGAGAACCCCCTAGTTAGCCACGTGCCATTAGATGACGGCTCCTGCACAGTACAGACAGTAGAGAACCCCCTAGTTAGCGAGGTGCCATTAGATGACGGCTCCTGCACAGTACAGAGAGTAGAGAACCCCCTAGTTAGTCACATGCCATTAGATGACGACTCCTGCACAGTACAGACAGTAGAGAACCCCCTAGTTAGCGAGGTGCCATTAGATGACGGCTCCTGCACAGTACAGACAGTAGAGAACCCCCTAGTTAGCCACGTGTCATTAGATGACGGCTCCTGCACAGTACAGACAGTAGAGAACCCCCTAGTTAGCGAGGTGCCATTAGATGACAGCTCCTGCACAGTACAGACAGTAGAGAACCCCCTAGTTAGCCACGTGCCATTAGATGACAGCTCCTGCACAGTACAGACAGTAGAGAACACCCTAGTTAGCCACGTGCCATTAGATGACGACTCCTGCACAGTACAGACAGTAGAGAACCCCCTAGTTAGTCACATGCCATTAGATGACGGCTCCTGCACAGTACAGACAGTAGAGAACCCCCTAGTTAGCCACATGCCATTAGATGACGGCTCCTGCACAGTACAGACAGTAGAGAACCCCCTAGTTAGCCACGTGTCATTAGATGACAGCTCCTGCACAGTACAGATAGTAGATAACCCCCTAGTTAGCCACATGCCATTAGATGACAGCTCCTGCACAGTACAGACAGTAGAGAACCCCCTAGTTAGTCACGTGCCATTAGATGACGACTCCTGCACAGTACAGACAGTAGAGAACCCCCTAGTTAGCGAGGTGCCATTAGATGACGGCTCCTGCACAGTACAGACAGTAGAGAACCCCCTAGTTAGCCACGTGCCATTATATGACAGCTCCTGCACAGTACAGACAGTAGAGAACCCCCTAGTTAGCGAGGTGCCATTAGATGACAGCTCCTGCACAGTACAGACAGTAGAGAACCCCCTAGTTAGCCACATGCCATTAGATGACGACTCCTGCACAGTACAGACAGTAGAGAACCCCCTAGTTAGCCACGTGCCATTAGATGACGGCTCCTGCACAGTACAGACAGTAGAGAACCCCCTAGTTAGCCATGTGCCATTAGATGACGACTCCTGCACAGTACAGACAGTAGAGAACCCCCTAGTTAGCGAGGTGCCATTAGATGACGGCTCCTGCACAGTACAGAGAGTAGAGAACCCCCTAGTTAGTCACATGCCATTAGATGACGACTCCTGCACAGTACAGACAGTAGAGAACCCCCTAGTTAGCCACGTGTCATTAGATGACGGCTCCTGCACAGTACAGACAGTAGAGAACCCCCTAGTTAGCGAGGTGCCATTAGATGACAGCTCCTGCACAGTACAGACAGTAGAGAACCCCCTAGTTAGCCATGTGCCATTAGATGACGGCTCCTGCACAGTACAGACAGTAGAGAACCCCCTAGTTAGCCACGTGCCATTAGATGACGGCTCCTGCACAGTACAGACAGTAGAGAACCCCCTAGTTAGCGAGGTGCCATTAGATGACAGCTCCTGCACAGTACAGACAGTAGAGAACCCCCTAGTTAGCCATGTGACATTAGATGACGGCTCCTGCACAGTACAGACAGTAGAGAACCCCCTAGTTAGCCACGTGCCATTAGATGACGGCTCCTGCACAGTACAGACAGTAGAGAACCCCCTAGTTAGCCACGTGCCATTAGATGACAGCTCCTGCACAGTACAGACAGTAGAGAACACCCTAGTTAGCCACGTGCCATTAGATGACGACTCCTGCACAGTACAGACAGTAGAGAACCCCCTAGTTAGCCACGTGCCATTATATGACAGCTCCTGCACAGTACAGACAGTAGAGAACCCCCTAGTTAGCCACGTGCCATTAGATGACAGCTCCTGCACAGTACAGACAGTAGAGAACCCCCTAGTTAGCCACGTGCAATTAGATGACAGCTCCTGCACAGTACAGATAGTAGATAACCCCCTAGTTAGCCACATGCCATTAGATGACAGCTCCTGCACAGTACAGACAGTAGAGAACCCCCTAGTTAGTCACGTGCCATTAGATGACGACTCCTGCACAGTACAGACAGTAGAGAACCCCCTAGTTAGCGAGGTGCCATTAGATGACGGCTCCTGCACAGTACAGACAGTAGAGAACCCCCTAGTTAGCCACATGCCATTAGATGACGGCTCCTGCACAGTACAGACAGTAGAGAACCCCCTAGTTAGCCACGTGCCATTAGATGACGACTCCTGCACAGTACAGACAGTAGAGAACCCCCTAGTTAGCCACGTGCCATTAGATGACGACTCCTGCACAGTACAGACAGTAGAGAACCCCCTAGTTAGCCACGTGCCATTATATGACAGCTCCTGCACAGTACAGACAGTAGAGAACCCCCTAGTTAGCGAGGTGCCATTAGATGACAGCTCCTGCACAGTACAGACAGTAGAGAACCCCCTAGTTAGCCACATGCCATTAGATGACAGCTCCTGCACAGTACAGACAGTAGAGAACCCCCTAGTTAGCGAGGTGCCATTAGATGAGGGCTCCTGCACAGTACAGACAGTAGAGAACCCCCTAGTTAGCGAGGTGCCATTAGATGACGACTACTGCACAGTACAGACAGTAGATAACCCCCTAGTTAGCGAGGTGCCATTAGATGACGGCTCCTGCACAGTACAGACAGTAGAGAACCCCCTAGTTAGCCACGTGCCATTAGATGACGGCTCCTGCACAGTACAGACAGTAGAGAACCCCCTAGTTAGCCAGGTGCCATTAGATGACGACTCCTGCACAGTACAGACAGTAGAGAACCCTCTAGTTAGTCACGTGCCATTAGATGACGGCTCCTGCACAGTACAGACAGTAGAGAACCCCCTAGTTAGCCACTTGCCATTAGATGACGGCTCCTGCACAGTACAGACAGTAGAGAACCCCATAGTTAGCCACGTGTCATTAGATGACAGCTCCTGCACAGTACAGATAGTAGATAACCCCCTAGTTAGCCACATGCCATTAGATGACAGCTCCTGCACAGTACAGACAGTAGAGAACCCCCTAGTTAGCCACGTGCCATTATATGACAGCTCCTGCACAGTACAGACAGTAGAGAACCCCCTAGTTAGCCACGTGCCATTAGATGACAGCTCCTGCACAGTACAGACAGTAGAGAACCCCCTAGTTAACCACGTGCCATTAGATGACAGCTCCTGCACAGTACAGACAGTAGAGAACCCCCTAGTTAGCCACGTGCCATTAGATGACAGCTCCTGCACAGTACAGACAGTAGAGAACCCCCTAGTTAGCCACATGACATTCAATGACGGCTCCTGCACAGTACAGATAGTAGAGAACCCCCTAGTTAGCGAGGTGCCATTAGATGACGACTCCTGCACAGTACAGACAGTAGAGAACCCCCTAGTTAGCCACGTGCCATTAGATGACGACTCCTGCACAGTACAGACAGTAGAGAACCCCCTAGTTAGCCACGTGTCATTAGATGACAGCTCCTGCACAGTACAGACAGTAGAGAACCCCCTAGTTAGTCAGGTGCCATTAGATGACGGCTCCTGCACAGTACAGACAGTAGAGAACCCCCTAGTTAGCCACGTGCCATTAGATGACAGCTCCTGCACAGTACAGACAGTAGAGAACCCCCTAGTTAGCCACGTGCCATTAGATGACGACTCCTGCACAGTACAGACAGTAGAGAACCCCCTAGTTAGCCACGTGCCATTAGATGACGACTCCTGCACAGTACTGACAGTAGAGAACCCCCTAGTTAGCGAGGTGCCATTAGATGACGACTCCTGCACAGTACAGACAGTAGAGAACCCCCTAGTTAGCGAGGTGCCATTAGATGACGGCTCCTGCACAGTACAGACAGTAGAGAACCCCCTAGTTAGCGAGGTGCCATTAGATGACGACTCCTGCACAGTACAGACAGTAGAGAACCCCCTAGTTAGCCACATGACATTCAATGACGGCTCCTGCACAGTACTGACAGTAGAGAACCCCCTAGTTAGCCACGTGCCATTAGATGATGACTCCTGCACAGTACAGACAGTAGAGAACCCCCTAGTTAGCCACGTGCCATTAGATGACGACTCCTGCACAGTACAGACAGTAGAGAACCCCCTAGTTAGCCACGTGCCATTAGATGACGGCTCCTGCACAGTACAGACAGTAGAGAACCCCCTAGTTAGCCACATGCCATTAGATGACGACTCCTGCACAGTACATACAGTAGAGAACCCCCTAGTTAGCGAGGTGTCATTAGATGACGGCTCCTGCACAGTACAGACAGTAGAGAACCCCCTAGTTAGCGAGGTGCCATTAGATGACGGCTCCTGCACAGTACAGACAGTAGAGAACCCCCTAGTTAGCCACATGCCATTAGATGACGACTCCTGCACAGTACATACAGTAGAGAACCCCCTAGTTAGCGAGGTGTCATTAGATGACGGCTCCTGCACAGTACAGACAGTAGAGAACCCCCTAGTTAGCCAGGTGTCATTAGATGACGACTCCTGCACAGTACAGACAGTAGAGAACCCCCTAGTTAGCCACGTGCCATTAGATGACAGCTCCTGCACAGTACAGACAGTAGAGAACCCCCTAGTTAGCCACGTGCCATTAGATGACGGCTCCTGCACAGTACAGACAGTAGAGAACCCCCTAGTTAGCCACGTGTCATTAGATGACGGCTCCTGCACAGTACAGACAGTAGAGAACCCCCTAGTTAGCCACGTGCCATTAGATGACGGCTCCTGCACAGTACAGACAGTAGAGAACCCCCTAGTTAGCGAGGTGTCATTAGATGACGGCTCCTGCACAGTACAGACAGTAGAGAACCCCCTAGTTAGCCAGGTGCCATTAGATGACAGCTCCTGCACAGTACAGACAGTAGAGAACCCCCTAGTTAGCGAGGTGCCATTAGATGATGACTCCTGCACAGTACAGACAGTAGAGAACCCCCTAGTTAGCGAGGTGCCATTAGATGAGGGCTCCTGCACATTACAGACAGTAGAGAACCCCCTAGTTAGCCAGGTGTCATTAGATGACAGCTCCTGCACAGTACAGACAGTAGAGAACCCCCTAGTTAGCCACGTGCCATTAGATGACGGCTCCTGCACAGTACAGACAGTAGAGAACCCCCTAGTTAGCCACGTGCCATTAGATGACGGCTCCTGCACAGTACAGACAGTAGAGAACCCCCTAGTTAGCCACGTGCCATTAGATGACGGCTCCTGCACAGTACAGACAGTAGAGAACCCCCTAGTTAGCCACGTGCCATTAGATGACGGCTCCTGCACAGTACAGACAGTAGAGAACCCCCTAGTTAGCCACGTGCCATTAGATGACGGCTCCTGCACAGTACAGACAGTAGAGAACCCCCTAGTTAGCCATGTGCCATTAGATGACGGCTCCTGCACAGTACAGACAGTAGAGAACCCCCTAGTTAGCGAGGTGTCATTAGATGACGGCTCCTGCACAGTACAGACAGTAGAGAACCCCCTAGTTAGCCAGGTGTCATTAGATGACGACTCCTGCACAGTACAGACAGTAGAGAACCCCCTAGTTAGCGAGGTGCCATTAGATGACAGCTCCTGCACAGTACAGACAGTAGAGAACCCCCTAGTTAGCCACTTGCCATTAGATGACGACTCCTGCACAGTACAGACAGTAGAGAACCCCCTAGTTAGCCACATGCCATTAGATGAGGGCTCCTGCACAGTACAGACAGTAGAGAACCCCCTAGTTAGCCACGTGCCATTAGATGACGACTCCTGCACAGTACAGACAGTAGAGAACCCCCTAGTTAGCCACGTGCCATTAGATGACGGCTCCTGCACAGTACAGACAGTAGAGAACCCCCTAGTTAGCCACGTGCCATTAGATGACGGCTCCTGCACAGTACAGACAGTAGAGAACCCCCTAGTTAGCCACATGCCATTAGATGACGGCTCCTGCACAGTACAGACAGTAGAGAACCCCCTAGTTAGCGAGGTGTCATTAGATGACGGCTCCTGCACAGTACAGACAGTAGAGAACCCCCTAGTTAGCCACATGCCATTAGATGACGGCTCATGCACAGTACAGACAGTAGAGAACCCCCTAGTTAGCGAGGTGCCATTAGATGACGGCTCCTGCACAGTACAGACAGTAGAGAACCCCCTAGTTAGCCACGTGCCATTAGATGACGACTCCTGCACAGTACAGACAGTAGAGAACCCCCTAGTTAGCCACATGCCATTAGATGACGGCTCCTGCACAGTACAGACAGTAGAGAACCCCCTAGTTAGCCACGTGCCATTAGATGACGGCTCCTGCACAGTACATACAGTAGAGAACCCCCTAGTTAGCGAGGTGCCATTAGATGACGGCTCCTGCACAGTACAGACAGTAGAGAACCCTCCTAGTTAGCGAGGTGCCATTAGATGACGGCTCCTGCACAGTACAGACAGTAGAGAACCCCCTAGTTAGCCACGTGCCATTAGATGACGACTCCTGCACAGTACAGACAGTAGAGAACCCCCTAGTTAGCCACGTGCCATTAGATGACGGCTCCTGCACAGTACAGACAGTAGAGAACCCCCTAGTTAGCGAGGTGCCATTAGATGACGACTCCTGCACAGTACAGACAGTAGAGAACCCCCTAGTTAGTCACGTGCCATTAGATGATGACTCCTGCACAGTACAGACAGTAGAGAACCCCCTAGTTAGCGAGGTGCCATTAGATGACGGCTCCTGCACAGTACAGACAGTAGAGAACCCCCTAGTTAGCGAGGTGTCATTAGATGACGGCTCCTGCACAGTACAGACAGTAGAGAACCCCCTAGTTAGCGAGGTGCCATTAGATGAGGGCTCCTGCACAGTACAGACAGTAGAGAACCCCCTAGTTAGCCACGTGCCATTAGATGACGACTCCTGCACAGTACAGACAGTAGAGAACCCCCTAGTTAGCCACGTGCCATTAGATGACGGCTCCTGCACAGTACAGACAGTAGAGAACCCCCTAGTTAGCCACGTGCCATTAGATGACGGCTCCTGCACAGTACAGACAGTAGAGAACCCCCTAGTTAGCCACATGCCATTAGATGACGGCTCCTGCACAGTACAGACAGTAGAGAACCCCCTAGTTAGCGAGGTGTCATTAGATGACGGCTCCTGCACAGTACAGACAGTAGAGAACCCCCTAGTTAGCCACATGCCATTAGATGACGGCTCCTGCACAGTACAGACAGTAGAGAACCCCCTAGTTAGCGAGGTGCCATTAGATGACGGCTCCTGCACAGTACAGACAGTAGAGAACCCCCTAGTTAGCCAGGTGCCATTAGATGACGGCTCCTGCACAGTACAGACAGTAGAGAACCCCCTAGTTAGTCACGTGCCATTAGATGACGACTCCTGCACAGTACAGACAGTAGAGAACCCCCTAGTTAGCGAGGTGCCATTAGATGACGGCTCCTGCACAGTACAGACAGTAGAGAACCCCCTAGTTAGCGAGGTGCCATTAGATGACGACTCCTGCACAGTACAGACAGTAGAGAACCCCCTAGTTAGCGAGGTGCCATTAGATGACGGCTCCTGCACAGTACAGACAGTAGAGAACCCCCTAGTTAGCCAGGTGCCATTAGATGACGGCTCCTGCACAGTACAGACAGTAGAGAACCCCCTAGTTAGTCACGTGCCATTAGATGACGACTCCTGCACAGTACAGACAGTAGAGAACCCCCTAGTTAGCGAGGTGCCATTAGATGACGGCTCCTGCACAGTACAGACAGTAGAGAACCCCCTAGTTAGCGAGGTGCCATTAGATGACGACTCCTGCACAGTACAGACAGTAGAGAACCCCCTAGTTAGCGAGGTGCCATTAGATGACGGCTCCTGCACAGTACAGACAGTAGAGAACCCCCTAGTTAGCGAGGTGCCATTAGATGACGACTCCTGCACAGTACAGACAGTAGAGAACCCCCTAGTTAGCGAGGTGCCATTAGATGACGACTTCTGCACAGTACAGACAGTAGAGAACCCCCTAGTTAGCCACGTGCCATTAGATGACGGCACCTGCACAGTACAGACAGTAGAGAACCCCCTAGTTAGCCACTTGCCATTAGATGACGGCTCCTGCACAGTACAGACAGTAGAGAACCCCCTAGTTAGCGAGGTGCCATTAGATGACGACTCCTGCACAGTACAGACAGTAGAGAACCCCCTAGTTAGCCACATGCCATTAGATGACGGCTCCTGTACAGTACAGACAGTAGAGAACCCCCTAGTTAGCCAGGTGCCATTAGATGACAGCTCCTGCACAGTACAGACAGTAGAGAACCCCCTAGTTAGCGAGGTGCCATTAGATGATGACTCCTGCACAGTACAGACAGTAGAGAACCCCCTAGTTAGCGAGGTGCCATTAGATGAGGGCTCCTGCACATTACAGACAGTAGAGAACCCCCTAGTTAGCCAGGTGTCATTAGATGACAGCTCCTGCACAGTACAGACAGTAGAGAACCCCCTAGTTAGCCACGTGCCATTAGATGACGGCTCCTGCACAGTACAGACAGTAGAGAACCCCCTAGTTAGCCACGTGCCATTAGATGACGGCTCCTGCACAGTACAGACAGTAGAGAACCCCCTAGTTAGCCACGTGCCATTAGATGACGGCTCCTGCACAGTACAGACAGTAGAGAACCCCCTAGTTAGCCACGTGCCATTAGATGACGGCTCCTGCACAGTACAGACAGTAGAGAACCCCCTAGTTAGCCACGTGCCATTAGATGACGGCTCCTGCACAGTACAGACAGTAGAGAACCCCCTAGTTAGCCATGTGCCATTAGATGACGGCTCCTGCACAGTACAGACAGTAGAGAACCCCCTAGTTAGCGAGGTGTCATTAGATGACGGCTCCTGCACAGTACAGACAGTAGAGAACCCCCTAGTTAGCCAGGTGTCATTAGATGACGACTCCTGCACAGTACAGACAGTAGAGAACCCCCTAGTTAGCGAGGTGCCATTAGATGACAGCTCCTGCACAGTACATACAGTAGAGAACCCCCTAGTTAGCGAGGTGCCATTAGATGACAGCTCCTGCACAGTACAGACAGTAGAGAACCCCCTAGTTAGCCACTTGCCATTAGATGACAGCTCCTGCACAGTACAGACAGTAGAGAACCCCCTAGTTAGCCACGTGCCATTAGATGACGGCTCCTGCACAGTACAGACAGTAGAGAACCCCCTAGTTAGCCACGTGCCATTAGATGACGGCTCCTGCACAGTACAGACAGTAGAGAACCCCCTAGTTAGCGAGGTGCCATTAGATGACGGCTCCTGCACAGTACAGACAGTAGAGAACCCCCTAGTTAGCCACATGCCATTAGATGACGGCTCCTGCACAGTACATACAGTAGAGAACCCCCTAGTTAGCGAGGTGCCATTAGATGAGGGCTCCTGCACAGTACAGACAGTAGAGAACCCCCTAGTTAGCCACGTGCCATTAGATGACGACTCCTGCACAGTACAGACAGTAGAGAACCCCCTAGTTAGCCACGTGCCATTAGATGACGGCTCCTGCACAGTACAGACAGTAGAGAACCCCCTAGTTAGCCACGTGCCATTAGATGACGGCTCCTGCACAGTACAGACAGTAGAGAACCCCCTAGTTAGCCACATGCCATTAGATGACGGCTCCTGCACAGTACAGACAGTAGAGAACCCCCTAGTTAGCGAGGTGTCATTAGATGACGGCTCCTGCACAGTACAGACAGTAGAGAACCCCCTAGTTAGCCACATGCCATTAGATGACGGCTCATGCACAGTACAGACAGTAGAGAACCCCCTAGTTAGCGAGGTGCCATTAGATGACGGCTCCTGCACAGTACAGACAGTAGAGAACCCCCTAGTTAGCCACGTGCCATTAGATGACGACTCCTGCACAGTACAGACAGTAGAGAACCCCCTAGTTAGCCACATGCCATTAGATGACGGCTCCTGCACAGTACAGACAGTAGAGAACCCCCTAGTTAGCGAGGTGCCATTAGATGACGGCTCCTGCACAGTACAGACAGTAGAGAACCCCCTAGTTAGCCACGTGCCATTAGATGACGACTCCTGCACAGTACAGACAGTAGAGAACCCCCTAGTTAGCCACGTGCCATTAGATGACGGCTCCTGCACAGTACAGACAGTAGAGAACCCCCTAGTTAGCGAGGTGTCATTAGATGACGGCTCCTGCACAGTACAGACAGTAGAGAACCCCCTAGTTAGCGAGGTGCCATTAGATGACGGCTCCTGCACAGTACAGACAGTAGAGAACCCCCTAGTTAGCCACGTGCCATTAGATGACAGCTCCTGCACAGTACAGACAGTAGAGAACCCCCTAGTTAGCGAGGTGCCATTAGATGACGGCTCCTGCACAGTACAGACAGTAGAGAACCCCCTAGTTAGCCACGTGCCATTAGATGACGACTCCTGCACAGTACAGACAGTAGAGAACCCCCTAGTTAGCCACGTGCCATTAGATGACGGCTCCTGCACAGTACAGACAGTAGAGAACCCCCTAGTTAGCGAGGTGTCATTAGATGACGGCTCCTGCACAGTACAGACAGTAGAGAACCCCCTAGTTAGCGAGGTGCCATTAGATGACGACTCCTGCACAGTACAGACAGTAGAGAACCCCCTAGTTAGCGAGGTGCCATTAGATGACGGCTCCTGCACAGTACATACAGTAGAGAACCCCCTAGTTAGCGAGGTGCCATTAGATGACGGCTCCTGCACAGTACAGACAGTAGAGAACCCCCTAGTTAGCGAGGTGCCATTAGATGACGGCTCCTGCACAGTACAGACAGTAGAGAACCCCCTAGTTAGCCACGTGCCATTAGATGACGACTCCTGCACAGTACAGACAGTAGAGAACCCCCTAGTTAGCCACGTGCCATTAGATGACGGCTCCTGCACAGTACAGACAGTAGAGAACCCCCTAGTTAGCGAGGTGTCATTAGATGACGGCTCCTGCACAGTACAGACAGTAGAGAACCCCCTAGTTAGCGAGGTGCCATTAGATGACGACTCCTGCACAGTACAGACAGTAGAGAACCCCCTAGTTAGTCACGTGCCATTAGATGATGACTCCTGCACAGTACAGACAGTAGAGAACCCCCTAGTTAGCGAGGTGCCATTAGATGACGGCTCCTGCACAGTACAGACAGTAGAGAACCCCCTAGTTAGCGAGGTGTCATTAGATGACGGCTCCTGCACAGTACAGACAGTAGAGAACCCCCTAGTTAGCGAGGTGCCATTAGATGAGGGCTCCTGCACAGTACAGACAGTAGAGAACCCCCTAGTTAGCCACGTGCCATTAGATGACGACTCCTGCACAGTACAGACAGTAGAGAACCCCCTAGTTAGCCACGTGCCATTAGATGACGGCTCCTGCACAGTACAGACAGTAGAGAACCCCCTAGTTAGCCACGTGCCATTAGATGACGGCTCCTGCACAGTACAGACAGTAGAGAACCCCCTAGTTAGCCACATGCCATTAGATGACGGCTCCTGCACAGTACAGACAGTAGAGAACCCCCTAGTTAGCGAGGTGTCATTAGATGACGGCTCCTGCACAGTACAGACAGTAGAGAACCCCCTAGTTAGCCACATGCCATTAGATGACGGCTCCTGCACAGTACAGACAGTAGAGAACCCCCTAGTTAGCGAGGTGCCATTAGATGACGGCTCCTGCACAGTACAGACAGTAGAGAACCCCCTAGTTAGCCAGGTGCCATTAGATGACGGCTCCTGCACAGTACAGACAGTAGAGAACCCCCTAGTTAGTCACGTGCCATTAGATGACGACTCCTGCACAGTACAGACAGTAGAGAACCCCCTAGTTAGCGAGGTGCCATTAGATGACGGCTCCTGCACAGTACAGACAGTAGAGAACCCCCTAGTTAGCGAGGTGCCATTAGATGACGACTCCTGCACAGTACAGACAGTAGAGAACCCCCTAGTTAGCGAGGTGCCATTAGATGACGGCTCCTGCACAGTACAGACAGTAGAGAACCCCCTAGTTAGCCAGGTGCCATTAGATGACGGCTCCTGCACAGTACAGACAGTAGAGAACCCCCTAGTTAGTCACGTGCCATTAGATGACGACTCCTGCACAGTACAGACAGTAGAGAACCCCCTAGTTAGCGAGGTGCCATTAGATGACGGCTCCTGCACAGTACAGACAGTAGAGAACCCCCTAGTTAGCGAGGTGCCATTAGATGACGACTCCTGCACAGTACAGACAGTAGAGAACCCCCTAGTTAGCGAGGTGCCATTAGATGACGGCTCCTGCACAGTACAGACAGTAGAGAACCCCCTAGTTAGCGAGGTGCCATTAGATGACGACTCCTGCACAGTACAGACAGTAGAGAACCCCCTAGTTAGCGAGGTGCCATTAGATGACGACTTCTGCACAGTACAGACAGTAGAGAACCCCCTAGTTAGCCACGTGCCATTAGATGACGGCTCCTGCACAGTACAGACAGTAGAGAACCCCCTAGTTAGCCACTTGCCATTAGATGACGGCTCCTGCACAGTACAGACAGTAGAGAACCCCCTAGTTAGCGAGGTGCCATTAGATGACGACTCCTGCACAGTACAGACAGTAGAGAACCCCCTAGTTAGCCACATGCCATTAGATGACGGCTCCTGTACAGTACAGACAGTAGAGAACCCCCTAGTTAGCCAGGTGCCATTAGATGACAGCTCCTGCACAGTACAGACAGTAGAGAACCCCCTAGTTAGCGAGGTGCCATTAGATGACGGCTCCTGCACAGTACAGACAGTAGAGAACCCCCTAGTTAGCCACGTGCCATTAGATGACGACTCCTGCACAGTACAGACAGTAGAGAACCCCCTAGTTAGCCACTTGCCATTAGATGACGGCTCCTGCACAGTACAGACAGTAGAGAACCCCCTAGTTAGCGAGGTGTCATTAGATGACGGCTCCTGCACAGTACAGACAGTAGAGAACCCCCTAGTTAGCGAGGTGCCATTAGATGACGGCTCCTGCACAGTACAGACAGTAGAGAACCCCCTAGTTAGCGAGGTGCCATTAGATGACGACTCCTGCACAGTACAGACAGTAGAGAACCCCCTAGTTAGCGAGGTGCCATTAGATGACGACTCCTGCACAGTACAGACAGTAGAGAACCCCCTAGTTAGCCACATGCCATTAGATGACGGCTCCTGTACAGTACAGACAGTAGAGAACCCCCTAGTTAGCCAGGTGCCATTAGATGACAGCTCCTGCACAGTACAGACAGTAGAGAACCCCCTAGTTAGCGAGGTGCCATTAGATGACGGCTCCTGCACAGTACAGACAGTAGAGAACCCCCTAGTTAGCCACGTGCCATTAGATGACGACTCCTGCACAGTACAGACAGTAGAGAACCCCCTAGTTAGCCACTTGCCATTAGATGACGGCTCCTGCACAGTACAGACAGTAGAGAACCCCCTAGTTAGCGAGGTGTCATTAGATGACGGCTCCTGCACAGTACAGACAGTAGAGAACCCCCTAGTTAGCCAGGTGTCATTAGATGACGACTCCTGCACAGTACAGACAGTAGAGAACCCCCTAGTTAGCCACGTGCCATTAGATGACAGCTCCTGCACAGTACAGACAGTAGAGAACCCCCTAGTTAGCCACATGCCATTAGATGACGGCTCCTGCACAGTACAGACAGTAGAGAACCCCCTAGTTAGCGAGGTGCCATTAGATGACAGCTCCTGCACAGTACAGACAGTAGAGAACCCCCTAGTTAGCCACTTGCCATTAGATGACAGCTCCTGCACAGTACAGACAGTAGAGAACCCCCTAGTTAGCCAGGTGCCATTAGATGACAGCTCCTGCACAGTACAGACAGTAGAGAACCCCCTAGTTAGCCACTTGCCATTAGATGACGGCTCCTGCACAGTACAGACAGTAGAGAACCCCCTAGTTAGCCACGTGCCATTAGATGACGGCTCCTGCACAGTACAGACAGTAGAGAACCCCCTAGTTAGCCACGTGCCATTAGATGACGGCTCCTGCACAGTACAGACAGTAGAGAACCCCCTAGTTAGCCACGTGCCATTCAATGACAGCTCCTGCACAGTACAGACAGTAAAGAACCCCCTAGTTAGCGAGGTGCCATTAGATGAGGGCTCCTGCACAGTACAGACAGTAGAGAACCCCCTAGTTAGCCAGGTGTCATTAGATGACAGCTCCTGCACAGTACAGACAGTAGAGAACCCCCTAGTTAGCCACGTGCCATTAGATGACGGCTCCTGCACAGTACAGACAGTAGAGAACCCCCTAGTTAGCCATGTGCCATTAGATGACAGCTCCTGCACAGTACAGACAGTAGAGAACCCCCTAGTTAGCCACGTGCCATTAGATGACGACTCCTGCACAGTACATACAGTAGAGAACCCCCTAGTTAGCGAGGTGCCATTAGATGACGACTCCTGCACAGTACAGACAGTAGAGAACCCCCTAGTTAGCGAGGTGCCATTAGATGAGGGCTCCTGCACAGTACAGACAGTAGAGAACCCCCTAGTTAGCCAGGTGTCATTAGATGACAGCTCCTGCACAGTACAGACAGTAGAGAACCCCCTAGTTAGCCACGTGCCATTAGATGACGGCTCCTGCACAGTACAGACAGTAGAGAACCCCCTAGTTAGCCATGTGCCATTAGATGACAGCTCCTGCACAGTACAGACAGTAGAGAACCCCCTAGTTAGCCACGTGCCATTAGATGACGACTCCTGCACAGTACAGACAGTAAAGAACCCCCTAGTTAGCCACTTGCCATTAGATGACGGCTCCTGCACAGTACAGACAGTAGAGAACCCCCTAGTTAGCCACGTGCCATTAGATGACGACTCCTGCACAGTACAGACAGTAAAGAACCCCCTAGTTAGCCACTTGCCATTAGATGATGACTCCTGCACAGTACAGACAGTAGAGAACCCCCTAGTTAGTCACATGCCATTAGATGACGGCTCCTGCACAGTACAGACAGTAGAGAACCCCCTAGTTAGCGAGGTGCCATTAGATGACGGCTCCTGCACAGTACAGACAGTAGAGAACCCCCTAGTTAGCGAGGTGTCATTAGATGACGGCTCCTGCACAGTACAGACAGTAGAGAACCCCCTAGTTAGCCACGTGCCATTAGATGACAGCTCCTGCACAGTACAGACAGTAGAGAACCCCCTAGTTAGCCACGTGCCATTAGATGACGGCTCCTGCACAGTACAGACAGTAGAGAACCCCCTAGTTAGCCACTTGCCATTAGATGACGGCTCCTGCACAGTACAGACAGTAGAGAACCCCCTAGTTAGCCACGTGCCATTAGATGACGACTCCTGCACAGTACAGACAGTAAAGAACCCCCTAGTTAGCCACTTGCCATTAGATGATGACTCCTGCACAGTACAGACAGTAGAGAACCCCCTAGTTAGTCACATGCCATTAGATGACGGCTCCTGCACAGTACAGACAGTAGAGAACCCCCTAGTTAGCGAGGTGCCATTAGATGACGGCTCCTGCACAGTACAGACAGTAGAGAACCCCCTAGTTAGCGAGGTGTCATTAGATGACGACTCCTGCACAGTACAGACAGTAGAGAACCCCCTAGTTAGCGAGGTGCATTAGATGACGGCTCCTGCACAGTACAGACAGTAGAGAACCCCCTAGTTAGCGAGGTGCCATTAGATGACGACTCCTGCACAGTACAGACAGTAGAGAACCCCCTAGTTAGCCATGTGCCATTAGATGACAGCTCCTGCACAGTACAGACAGTAGAGAACCCCCTAGTTAGCCACGTGCCATTAGATGACGACTCCTGCACAGTACAGACAGTAAAGAACCCCCTAGTTAGCCACTTGCCATTAGATGATGACTCCTGCACAGTACAGACAGTAGAGAACCCCCTAGTTAGTCACATGCCATTAGATGACGGCTCCTGCACAGTACAGACAGTAGAGAACCCCCTAGTTAGCGAGGTGCCATTAGATGACGGCTCCTGCACAGTACAGACAGTAGAGAACCCCCTAGTTAGCGAGGTGTCATTAGATGACGACTCCTGCACAGTACAGACAGTAGAGAACCCCCTAGTTAGCGAGGTGCATTAGATGACGGCTCCTGCACAGTACAGACAGTAGAGAACCCCCTAGTTAGCCATGTGCCATTAGATGACAGCTCCTGCACAGTACAGACAGTAGAGAACCCCCTAGTTAGCCACATGCCATTAGATGACGACTCCTGCACAGTACAGACAGTAGAGAACCCCCTAGTTAGCCATGTGCCATTAGATGACGGCTCCTGCACAGTACAGACAGTAGAGAACCCCCTAGTTAGCCACGTGCCATTAGATGACGACTCCTGCACAGTACAGACAGTAGAGAACCCCCTAGTTAGCGAGGTGCCATTAGATGACAGCTCCTGCACAGTACAGACAGTAGAGAACCCCCTAGTTAGCCACGTGCCATTAGATGACGACTCCTGCACAGTACAGACAGTAGAGAACCCCATAGTTAGCCACGTGCCATTCAATGACGGCTCCTGCACAGTACAGACAGTAGAGAACCCCCTAGTTAGCCACATGCCATTAGATGACGGCTCCTGCACAGTACAGACAGTAGAGAACCCCCTAGTTAGCCACTTGATATTAGATGACGGCTCCTGCACAGTACAGACAGTAGAGAACCCCCTAGTTAGCCACGTGCCATTAGATGACGGCTCCTGCACAGTACAGACAGTAGAGAACCCCCTAGTTAGCCACATGCCATTAGATGACAGCTCCTGCACAGTACAGACAGTAGAGAACCCCCTAGTTAGCCACATGCCATTAGATGACGGCTCCTGCACAGTACAGACAGTAGAGAACCCCCTAGTTAGCGAGGTGCCATTAGATGACGGCTCCTGCACAGTACAGACAGTAGAGAACCCCCTAGTTAGCCACTTGCCATTAGATGACGGCTCCTGCACAGTACAGACAGTAGAGAACCCCCTAGTTAGCGAGGTGCCATTAGATGACAGCTCCTGCACAGTACAGACAGTAGAGAACCCCCTAGTTAGCGAGGTGCCATTAGATGAGGGCTCCTGCACAGTACAGACAGTAGAGAACCCCCTAGTTAGCCAGGTGTCATTAGATGACGACTCCTGCACAGTACAGACAGTAGAGAACCCCCTAGTTAGCCACGTGCCATTAGATGACAGCTCCTGCACAGTACAGACAGTAGAGAACCCCCTAGTTAGCCACGTGCCATTAGATGACAGCTCCTGCACAGTACAGACAGTAGAGAACCCCCTAGTTAGCCACGTGCCATTAGATGACGACTCCTGCACAGTACAGACAGTAGAGAACCCCCTAGTTAGTCACGTGCCATTAGATGACGACTCCTGCACAGTACATACAGTAGAGAACCCCCTAGTTAGCCACGTGACATTCAATGACGGCTCCTGCACAGTACAGACAGTAAAGAACCCCCTAGTTAGCCACGTGCCATTAGATGACGGCTCCTGCACAGTACAGACAGTAGAGAACCCCCTAGTTAGCGAGGTGCCATTAGATGATGACTCCTGCACAGTACAGACAGTAGAGAACCCCCTAGTTAGCCACGTGCCATTAGATGACGACTCCTGCACAGTACAGACAGTAGAGAACCCCCTAGTTAGTCACGTGCCATTAGATGACGACTCCTGCACAGTACATACAGTAGAGAACCCCCTAGTTAGCCACGTGCCATTAGATGACGGCTCCTGCACAGTACAGACAGTAGAGAACCCCCTAGTTAGCGAGGTGCCATTAGATGATGACTCCTGCACAGTACAGACAGTAGAGAACCCCCTAGTTAGCCACGTGCCATTAGATGACGACTCCTGCACAGTACAGACAGTAGAGAACCCCCTAGTTAGCCACATGCCATTAGATGACGACTCCTGCACAGTACAGACAGTAGAGAACCCCCTAGTTAGTCACGTGCCATTAGATGACGGCTCCTGCACAGTACAGACAGTAGAGAACCCCCTAGTTAGCCACGTGCCATTAGATGAGGGCTCCTGCACAGTACAGACAGTAGAGAACCCCCTAGTTAGTCACGTGCCATTAGATGACGACTCCTGCACAGTACAGACAGTAGAGAACCCCCTAGTTAACCACGTGCCATTAGATGACAGCTCCTGCACAGTACAGACAGTAGAGAACCCCCTAGTTAGCCACGTGCCATTAGATGACAGCTCCTGCACAGTACAGACAGTAGAGAACCCCCTAGTTAGTCACGTGCCATTAGATGACGGCTCCTGCACAGTACATACAGTAGAGAACCCCCTAGTTAGTCACATGCCATTAGATGACGGCTCCTGCACAGTACAGACAGTAGAGAACCCCCTAGTTAGCGAGGTGCCATTAGATGACGGCTCCTGCACAGTACAGACAGTAGAGAACCCCCTAGTTAGTCACGTGCCATTAGATGACGACTCCTGCACAGTACATACAGTAGAGAACCCCCTAGTTAGCCACGTGCCATTAGATGACGGCTCCTGCACAGTACAGACAGTAGAGAACCCCCTAGTTAGTCACATGCCATTAGATGACGGCTCCTGCACAGTACAGACAGTAGAGAACCCCCTAGTTAGCGAGGTGCCATTAGATGACGGCTCCTGCACAGTACAGACAGTAGAGAACCCCCTAGTTAGCGAGGTGTCATTAGATGACGACTCCTGCACAGTACAGACAGTAGAGAACCCCCTAGTTAGCGAGGTGCCATTAGATGACAGCTCCTGCACAGTACAGACAGTAGAGAACCCCCTAGTTAGCGAGGTGTCATTAGATGACGGCTCCTGCACAGTACAGACAGTAGAGAACCCCCTAGTTAGCCATGTGCCATTAGATGACGGCTCCTGCACAGTACAGACAGTAGAGAACCCCCTAGTTAGCGAGGTGTCATTAGATGACGACTCCTGCACAGTACAGACAGTAGAGAACCCCCTAGTTAGCGAGGTGCCATTAGATGACAGCTCCTGCACAGTACAGACAGTAGAGAACCCCCTAGTTAGCGAGGTGTCATTAGATGACGGTTCCTGCACAGTACAGACAGTAGAGAACCCCCTAGTTAGCCATGTGCCATTAGATGACGGCTCCTGCACAGTACAGACAGTAGAGAACCCCCTAGTTAGTCACGTGCCATTAGATGACGACTCCTGCACAGTACAGACAGTAGAGAACCCCCTAGTTAGCGAGGTGCCATTAGATGACGGCTCCTGCACAGTACAGACAGTAGAGAACCCCCTAGTTAGCCACATGCCATTAGATGACAGCTCCTGCACAGTACAGACAGTAGAGAACCCCCTAGTTAGCCACGTGCCATTAGATGACGACTCCTGCACAGTACAGACAGTAGAGAACCCCCTAGTTAGCGAGGTGCCATTAGATGACGGCTCCTGCACAGTACAGACAGTAGAGAACCCCCTAGTTAGCCAGGTGTATTAGATGACGGCTCTTGCACAGTACAGACAGTAGAGAACCCCCTAGTTAGCGAGGTGTCATTAGATGACGACTCCTGCACAGTACAGACAGTAGAGAACCCCCTAGTTAGCGAGGTGCCATTAGATGACGACTCCTGCACAGTACAGACAGTAGAGAACCCCCTAGTTAGCCACGTGCCATTAGATGACGACTCCTGCACAGTACAGACAGTAGAGAACCCCCTAGTTAGTCACGTGCCATTAGATGACAGCTCCTGCACAGTACAGACAGTAGAGAACCCCCTAGTTAGCGAGGTGCCATTAGATGACGGCTCCTGCACAGTACAGACAGTAGAGAACCCCCTAGTTAGCCACGTGCCATTAGATGACAGCTCCTGCACAGTACAGACAGTAGAGAACCCCCTAGTTAGCGAGGTGCCATTAGATGACGGCTCCTGCACAGTACAGACAGTAGAGAACCCCCTAGTTAGTCACGTGCCATTAGATGACGGCTCCTGCACAGTACAGACAGTAAAGAACCCCCTAGTTAGCGAGGTGCCATTAGATGACGGCTCCTGCACAGTACAGACAGTAGAGAACCCCCTAGTTAGTCACGTGCCATTAGATGACGGCTCCTGCACAGTACAGACAGTAGAGAACCCCCTAGTTAGCGAGGTGCCATTAGATGACGGCTCCTGCACAGTACAGACAGTAGAGAACCCCCTAGTTAGTCACGTGCCATTAGATGACGGCTCCTGCACAGTACAGACAGTAAAGAACCCCCTAGTTAGCGAGGTGCCATTAGATGACGGCTCCTGCACAGTACAGACAGTAGAGAACCCCCTAGTTAGTCACGTGCCATTAGATGACGGCTCCTGCACAGTACAGACAGTAGAGAACCCCCTAGTTAGCGAGGTGCCATTAGATGACGGCTCCTGCACAGTACAGACAGTAGAGAACCCCCTAGTTAGTCACGTGCCATTAGATGACGGCTCCTGCACAGTACAGACAGTAGAGAACCCCCTAGTTAGCGAGGTGCCATTAGATGACGGCTCCTGCACAGTACAGACAGTAGAGAACCCCCTAGTTAGCGAGGTGTCATTAGATGACGACTCCTGCACAGTACAGACAGTAGAGAACCCCCTAGTTAGCGAGGTGCCATTAGATGACAGCTCCTGCACAGTACAGACAGTAGAGAACCCCCTAGTTAGCGAGGTGCCATTAGATGACGGCTCCTGCACAGTACAGACAGTAGAGAACCCCCTAGTTAGCCACTTGCCATTAGATGACAGCTCCTGCACAGTACAGACAGTAGAGAACCCCCTAGTTAGCCATGTGCCATTAGATGACGGTTCCTGCACAGTACAGACAGTAGAGAACCCCCTAGTTAGCCACGTGCCATTAGATGACAGCTCCTGCACAGTACAGACAGTAGAGAACCCCCTAGTTAGCCACGTGCCATTAGATGACAGCTCCTGCACAGTACAGACAGTAGAGAACCCCCTAGTTAGCCAGGTGCCATTAGATGACGACTCCTGCACAGTACAGACAGTAGAGAACCCCCTAGTTAGCCACTTGCCATTAGATGACAGCTCCTGCACAGTACAGACAGTAGAGAACCCCCTAGTTAGCGAGGTGTCATTAGATGACGACTCCTGCACAGTACAGACAGTAGAGAACCCCCTAGTTAGCGAGGTGCCATTAGATGACGACTCCTGCACAGTACAGACAGTAGAGAACCCCCTAGTTAGCCACGTGCCATTAGATGACAGCTCCTGCACAGTACAGACAGTAGAGAACCCCCTAGTTAGCCACATGACATTAGATGACGACTCCTGCACAGTACATACAGTAGAGAACCCCCTAGTTAGCGAGGTGTCATTAGATGACAGCTCCTGCACAGTACAGACAGTAGAGAACCCCCTAGTTAGCGAGGTGCCATTAGATGACGACTCCTGCACAGTACAGACAGTAGAGAACCCCCTAGTTAGCGAGGTGCCATTAGATGACGGCTCCTGCACAGTACAGACAGTAGAGAACCCCCTAGTTAGCCAGGTGCCATTAGATGACGACTCCTGCACAGTACAGACAGTAGAGAACCCCCTAGTTAGTCACGTGCCATTAGATGACGGCTCCTGCACAGTACAGACAGTAGAGAACCCCCTAGTTAGCCAGGTGTATTAGATGACGGCTCCTGCACAGTACAGACAGTAGAGAACCCCTTAGTTAGCCACGTGCCATTAGATGACGGCTCCTGCACAGTACAGACAGTAGAGAACCCCCTAGTTAGCCACGTGCCATTAGATGACGGCTCCTGCACAGTACAGACAGTAGAGAACCCCCTAGTTAGCCAGGTGTATTAGATGACGGCTCTTGCACAGTACAGACAGTAGAGAACCCCCTAGTTAGCCATGTGCCATTAGATGACGGCTCCTGCACAGTACAGACAGTAGAGAACCCCCTAGTTAGCCACTTGCCATTAGATGACAGCTCCTGCACAGTACAGACAGTAGAGAACCCCCTAGTTAGCCACGTGCCATTAGATGACAGCTGCTGCTCAGTACAGACAGTAGAGAACCCCCTAGTTAGCCACGTGACATTAGATGACAGCTCCTGCACAGTACAGACAGTAGAGAACCCCCTAGTTAGCCACATGCCATTAGATGACGGCTCCTGCACAGTACAGACAGTAGAGAACCCCCTAGTTAGCCACGTGCCATTAGATGACAGCTCCTGCACAGTACAGACAGTAGAGAACCCCCTAGTTAGCGAGGTGCCATTAGATGACGACTCATGCACAGTACAGACAGTAGAGAACCCCCTAGTTAGCCACGTGCCATTAGATGACGGCTCCTGCACAGTACAGACAGTAGAGAACCCCCTAGTTAGTCACGTGCCATTAGATGACGACTCCTGCACAGTACAGACAGTAGAGAACCCCCTAGTTAGCGAGGTGCCATTAGATGACGGCTCCTGCACAGTACAGACAGTAGAGAACCCCCTAGTTAGCCACGTGCCATTAGATGACGGCTCCTGCACAGTACAGACAGTAGAGAACCCCCTAGTTAGCCAGGTGCCATTAGATGACGACTCCTGCACAGTACAGACAGTAGAGAACCCCCTAGTTAGCCACTTGCCATTAGATGACGGCTCCTGCACAGTACAGACAGTAGAGAACCCCCTAGTTAGCCACGTGCCATTAGATGACAGCTCCTGCACAGTACAGACAGTAGAGAACCCCCTAGTTAGCCACGTGCCATTAGATGACAGCTGCTGCTCAGTACAGACAGTAGAGAACCCCCTAGTTAGCCACGTGACATTAGATGACAGCTCCTGCACAGTACAGACAGTAGAGAACCCCCTAGTTAGCCACGTGCCATTAGATGACAGCTCCTGCACAGTACAGACAGTAGAGAACCCCCTAGTTAGCCACGTGCCATTAGATGACGGCTCTTGCACAGTACAGACAGTAGAGAACCCCCTAGTTAGCCACTTGCCATTAGATGACGGCTCCTGCACAGTACAGACAGTAGAGAACCCCCTAGTTAGCCACTTGCCATTAGATGACGGCTCCTGCACAGTACAGACAGTAGAGAACCCCCTAGTTAGCCACGTGCCATTAGATGACAGCTCCTGCACAGTACAGACAGTAGAGAACCCCCTAGTTAGCCACGTGCCATTAGATGACAGCTGCTGCTCAGTACAGACAGTAGAGAACCCCCTAGTTAGCCACGTGACATTAGATGACAGCTCCTGCACAGTACAGACAGTAGAGAACCCCCTAGTTAGCCACGTGCCATTAGATGACAGCTCCTGCACAGTACAGACAGTAGAGAACCCCCTAGTTAGCCACGTGCCATTAGATGACGGCTCTTGCACAGTACAGAC
Organism: Osedax fenrisi; assembly: GCA_964019155.1. NCBI lineage: Eukaryota > Metazoa > Annelida > Polychaeta > Sabellida > Siboglinidae > Osedax > Osedax fenrisi. The sequence goes on from OZ025242.1 coordinate 91,410,566, forward strand.
AGTAGAGAACCCCCTAGTTAGCCACTTGCCATTAGATGACGGCTCCTGCACAGTACAGACAGTAGAGAACCCCCTAGTTAGCCAGGTGCCATTAGATGACAGCTCCTGCACAGTACAGACAGTAGAGAACCCCCTAGTTAGCGAGGTGCCATTAGATGACGGCTCCTGCACAGTACAGACAGTAGAGAACCCCCTAGTTAGCCACGTGCCATTAGATGACAGCTCCTGCACAGTACAGACAGTAGAGAACCCCCTAGTTAGCGAGGTGCCATTAGATGACGACTCCTGCACAGTACAGACAGTAGAGAACCCCCTAGTTATCCACGTGCCATTAGATGACGGCTCCTGCACAGTACAGACAGTAGAGAACCCCCTAGTTAGCCAGGTGCCATTAGATGACGGCTCCTGCACAGTACAGACAGTAGAGAACCCCCTAGTTAGCCACTTGCCATTCAATGACGGCTCCTGCACAGTACAGACAGTAGAGAACCCCCTAGTTAGCCACGTGCCATTAGATGACGACTCCTGCACAGTACAGACAGTAGAGAACCCCCTAGTTAGTCACGTGCCATTAGATGACGACTCCTGCACAGTACAGACAGTAGAGAACCCCCTAGTTAGCCACTTGCCATTAGATGACGGCTCCTGCACAGTACAGACAGTAGAGAACCCCCTAGTTAGCGAGGTGCCACTAGATGACGGCTCCTGCACAGTACAGACAGTAGAGAACCCCCTAGTTAGCGAGGTGCCATTAGATGACAGCTCCTGCACAGTACAGACAGTAGAGAACCCCATAGTTAGCCACGTGCCATTCAATGAGGGCTCCTGCACAGTACAGACAGTAGAGAACCCCCTAGTTAGCCATGTGCCATTAGATGACGACTCCTGCATAGTACAGACAGTAGAGAACCCCCTAGTTAGCGAGGTGCCATTAGATGACGGCTCCTGCACAGTACAGACAGTAGAGAACCCCCTAGTTAACCACGTGCCATTAGATGACGGCTCCTACACAGTACAGACAGTAGAGAACCCCCTAGTTAGCTAGGTGCCATTAGATGACAGCTCCTGCACAGTACAGACAGTAGAGAACCCCCTAGTTAGTCACATGCCATTAGATGACGGCTCCTGCACAGTACATACAGTAGAGAACCCCCTAGTTAGTCACGTGCCATTAGATGACGACTCCTGCACAGTACAGACAGTAGAGAACCCCCTAGTTAGCCACGTGCCATTAGATGACGGCTCCTGCACAGTACAGACAGTAGAGAACCCCCTAGTTAGCCACGTGCCATTAGATGACGGCTCCTGCACAGTACAGACAGTAGAGAACCCCCTAGTTAGCCACGTGCCATTAGATGATAGCTCCTGCACAGTACAGACAGTAGAGAACCCCCTAGTTAGTCACGTGCCATTAGATGACGGCTCCTGCACAGACAGACAGTAGAGAACCCCCTAGTTAGCCAGGTGTATTAGATGACGGCTCTTGCACAGTACAGACAGTAGAGAACCCCCTAGTTAGCCATGTGCCATTAGATGACGGCTCCTGCACAGTACAGACAGTAGAGAACCCCCTAGTTAGCCACTTGCCATTAGATGACAGCTCCTGCACAGTACAGACAGTAGAGAACCCCCTAGTTAGCCACGTGCCATTAGATGACAGCTGCTGCTCAGTACAGACAGTAGAGAACCCCCTAGTTAGCCACGTGACATTAGATGACAGCTCCTGCACAGTACAGACAGTAGAGAACCCCCTAGTTAGCCACATGCCATTAGATGACGGCTCCTGCACAGTACAGACAGTAGAGAACCCCCTAGTTAGCGAGGTGCCATTAGATGACGGCTCCTGCACAGTACAGAGAGTAGAGAACCCCCTAGTTAGCCAGGTGCCATTAGATGACAGCTCCTGCACAGTACAGACAGTAGAGAACCCCCTAGTTAGCCACATGCCATTAGATGACGGCTCCTGCACAGTACAGACAGTAGAGAACCCCCTAGTTAGCCACATGACATTAGATGACGGCTCCTGCACAGTACAGACAGTAGAGAACCCCCTAGTTAGCGAGGTGTCATTAGATGACGGCTCCTGCACAGTACAGACAGTAGAGAACCCCCTAGTTAGCGAGGTGCCATTAGATGACGACTCCTGCACAGTACATACAGTAGAGAACCCCCTAGTTAGCGAGGTGCTATTAGATGACGGCTCCTGCACAGTACAGACAGTAGAGAACCCCCTAGTTAGCCACGTGTCATTAGATGACGGCTCCTGCACAGTACAGACACTAGAGAACCCCCTAGTTAGCGAGGTGTCATTAGATGACAGCTCCTGCACAGTACAGACAGTAGAGAACCCCCTAGTTAGCCACGTGCCATTAGATGACGGCTCCTGCACAGTACAGACAGTAGAGAACCCCCTAGTTAGCCACATGACATTAGATGACGGCTCCTGCACAGTACAGACAGTAGAGAACCCCCTAGTTAGCCACGTGCCATTAGATGACGGCTCCTGCACAGTACAGACAGTAGAGAACCCCCTAGTTAGCCACGTGCCATTAGATGACGGCTCCTGCACAGTACAGACAGTAGAGAACCCCCTAGTTAGCGAGGTGCCATTAGATGACAGCTCCTGCACAGTACAGACAGTAGAGAACCCCCTAGTTAGCCACGTGCCATTAGATGACGGCTCCTGCACAGTACAGACAGTAGAGAACCCCCTAGTTAGCCACGTGCCATTAGATGACGACTCCTGCACAGTACAGACAGTAGAGAACCCCCTAGTTAGCCACATGCCATTAGATGACGACTCCTGCACAGTACAGACAGTAGAGAACCCCCTAGTTAGCCACGTGTCATTCAATGACGGCTCCTGCACAGTACAGACAGTAGAGAACCCCCTAGTTAGCCACGTGCCATTAGATGACGGCTCCTGCACAGTACAGACAGTAGAGAACCCCCTAGTTAGCCAGGTGCATTAGATGACGACTCCTGCACAGTACAGACAGTAGAGAACCCCCTAGTTAGCCAGGTGCCATTAGATGACAGCTCCTGCACAGTACAGACAGTAGAGAACCCCCTAGTTAGCCACATGCCATTAGATGACGGCTCCTGCACAGTACAGACAGTAGAGAACCCCCTAGTTAGCCACATGCCATTAGATGACGACTCCTGCACAGTACAGACAGTAGAGAACCCCCTAGTTAGCCAGGTGCCATTAGATGACGACTCCTGCACAGTACAGACAGTAGAGAACCCCCTAGTTAGTCACGTGCCATTAGATGACGGCTCCTGCACAGTACAGACAGTAGAGAACCCCCTAGTTAGCCACGTGCCATTAGATGACGACTCCTGCACAGTACAGACAGTAGAGAACCCCCTAGTTAGCCACGTGCCATTAGATGACGGCTCCTGTACAGTACAGACAGTAGAGAACCCCCTAGTTAGCCAGGTGCCATTAGATGACGACTCCTGCACAGTACAGACAGTAGAGAACCCCCTAGTTAGCCACGTGCCATTAGATGACGGCTCCTGCACAGTACAGACAGTAGAGAACCCCCTAGTTAGCGAGGTGCCATTAGATGATGACTCCTGCACAGTACAGACAGTAGAGAACCCCCTAGTTAGCCACTTGCCATTAGATGACGGCTCCTGCACAGTACAGACAGTAGAGAACCCCCTAGTTAGCCAGGTGTATTAGATGACGGCTCTTGCACAGTACAGACAGTAGAGAACCCCCTAGTTAGCCATGTGCCATTAGATGACGGCTCCTGCACAGTACAGACAGTAGAGAACCCCCTAGTTAGCCACTTGCCATTAGATGACAGCTCCTGCACAGTACAGACAGTAGAGAACCCCCTAGTTAGCCACGTGCCATTAGATGACAGCTGCTGCTCAGTACAGACAGTAGAGAACCCCCTAGTTAGCCACGTGACATTAGATGACAGCTCCTGCACAGTACAGACAGTAGAGAACCCCCTAGTTAGCCACATGCCATTAGATGACGGCTCCTGCACAGTACAGACAGTAGAGAACCCCCTAGTTAGCCACGTGCCATTAGATGACAGCTCCTGCACAGTACAGACAGTAGAGAACCCCCTAGTTAGCGAGGTGCCATTAGATGACGACTCATGCACAGTACAGACAGTAGAGAACCCCCTAGTTAGCGAGGTGCCATTAGATGACAGCTCCTGCACAGTACAGACAGTAGAGAACCCCCTAGTTAGCCACGTGCCATTAGATGACAGCTCCTGCACAGTACAGACAGTAGAGAACCCCCTAGTTAGCCACGTGCCATTAGATGACAGCTGCTGCTCAGTACAGACAGTAGAGAACCCCCTAGTTAGCCACGTGACATTAGATGACAGCTCCTGCACAGTACAGACAGTAGAGAACCCCCTAGTTAGCCACGTGCCATTAGATGACAGCTCCTGCACAGTACAGACAGTAGAGAACCCCCTAGTTAGCCACGTGACATTAGATGACAGCTCCTGCACAGTACAGACAGTAGAGAACCCCCTAGTTAGCCACATGCCATTAGATGACGGCTCCTGCACAGTACAGACAGTAGAGAACCCCCTAGTTAGCCACGTGCCATTAGATGACAGCTCCTGCACAGTACAGACAGTAGAGAACCCCCTAGTTAGCGAGGTGCCATTAGATGACGGCTCCTGCACAGTACATACAGTAGAGAACCCCCTAGTTAGCCACGTGCCATTAGATGACAGCTCCTGCACAGTACAGACAGTAGAGAACCCCCTAGTTAGCGAGGTGCCATTAGATGACGACTCCTGCACAGTACAGACAGTAGAGAACCCCCTAGTTAGCGAGGTGCATTTAGATGACGACTCATGCACAGTACAGACAGTAGAGAACCCCCTAGTTAGCGAGGTGCCATTAGATGACAGCTCCTGCACAGTACAGACAGTAGAGAACCCCCTAGTTAGCCACGTGCCATTAGATGACAGCTCCTGCACAGTACAGACAGTAGAGAACCCCCTAGTTAGCCACGTGCCATTAGATGACAGCTGCTGCTCAGTACAGACAGTAGAGAACCCCCTAGTTAGCCACGTGACATTAGATGACAGCTCCTGCACAGTACAGACAGTAGAGAACCCCCTAGTTAGCCACGTGCCATTAGATGACAGCTCCTGCACAGTACAGACAGTAGAGAACCCCCTAGTTAGCCAGGTGCCATTAGATGACGACTCCTGCACAGTACAGACAGTAGAGAACCCCCTAGTTAGCCAGGTGCCATTAGATGACGGCTCCTGCACAGTACAGACAGTAGATAACCCCCTAGTTAGCGAGGTGCCATTAGATGACAGCTCCTGCACAGTACAGACAGTAGAGAACCCCCTAGTTAGCCACGTGCCATTAGATGACAGCTCCTGCACAGTACAGACAGTAGAGAACCCCCTAGTTAGCCACGTGCCATTAGATGACAGCTGCTGCTCAGTACAGACAGTAGAGAACCCCCTAGTTAGCCACGTGACATTAGATGACAGCTCCTGCACAGTACAGACAGTATAGAACCCCCTAGTTAGCCACGTGCCATTAGATGACAGCTCCTGCACAGTACAGACAGTAGAGAACCCCCTAGTTAGCCACGTGCCATTAGATGACGGCTCTTGCACAGTACAGACAGTAGAGAACCCCCTAGTTAGCCACTTGCCATTAGATGACGGCTCCTGCACAGTACAGACAGTAGAGAACCCCCTAGTTAGCCACTTGCCATTAGATGACGACTCCTGCACAGTACAGACAGTAGAGAACCCCCTAGTTAGCCACGTGCCATTAGATGACAACTCCTGCACAGTACAGACAGTAGAGAACCCCCTAGTTAGCGAGGTGCCATTAGATGACGACTCCTGCACAGTACAGACAGTAGAGAACCCCCTAGTTAGCGAGGTGCCATTAGATGACGACTCCTGCACAGTACAGACAGTAGAGAACCCCCTAGTTAGCCACGTGCCATTAGATATCGGCTCTTGCACAGTACAGACAGTAGAGAACCCCCTAGTTAGCCACGTGCCATTAGATGACGACTCCTGCACAGTACAGACAGTAGAGAACCCCCTAGTTAGCGAGGTGCCATTAGATGACGACTCCTGCACAGTACAGACAGTAGAGAACCCCCTAGTTAGCGAGGTGCCATTAGATGACGGCTCCTGCACAGTACAGACAGTAGAGAACCCCCTAGTTAGCCACGTGACATTAGATGACGACTCCTGCACAGTACAGACAGTAGAGAACCCCCTAGTTAGCGAGGTGCCATTAGATGACAGCTCCTGCACAGTACAGACAGTAGAGAACCCCCTAGTTAGCCAGGTGCCATTAGATGACGGCTCCTGCACAGTACAGACAGTAAAGAACCCCCTAGTTAGCCACGTGCCATTAGATGACGACTCCTGCACAGTACAGACAGTAGAGAACCCCCTAGTTAGCCACGTGCCATTAGATGACGACTCCTGCACAGTACAGACAGTAGATAACCCCCTAGTTAGCGAGGTGCCATTAGATGACAGCTCCTACACAGTATAGACAGTAGAGAACCCCCTAGTTAGCGAGGTGCCATTAGATGACAGCTCCTGCACAGTACAGACAGTAGAGAACCCCCTAGTTAGCCACGTGCCATTAGATGACAGCTCCTGCACAGTACAGACAGTAGAGAACCCCCTAGTTAGCCACGTGCCATTAGATGACGGCTCTTGCACAGTACAGACAGTAGAGAACCCCCTAGTTAGCCACTTGCCATTAGATGACGGCTCCTGCACAGTACAGACAGTAGAGAACCCCCTAGTTAGCCAGGTGCCATTAGATGACAGCTCCTGCACAGTACAGACAGTAGAGAACCCCCTAGTTAGCGAGGTGCCATTAGATGACGGCTCCTGCACAGTACAGACAGTAGAGAACCCCCTAGTTAGCCACGTGCCATTAGATGACAGCTCCTGCACAGTACAGACAGTAGAGAACCCCCTAGTTAGCGAGGTGCCATTAGATGACGACTCCTGCACAGTACAGACAGTAGAGAACCCCCTAGTTATCCACGTGCCATTAGATGACGGCTCCTGCACAGTACAGACAGTAGAGAACCCCCTAGTTAGCCAGGTGCCATTAGATGACGGCTCCTGCACAGTACAGACAGTAGAGAACCCCCTAGTTAGCCACTTGCCATTCAATGACGGCTCCTGCACAGTACAGACAGTAGAGAACCCCCTAGTTAGCCACGTGCCATTAGATGACGACTCCTGCACAGTACAGACAGTAGAGAACCCCCTAGTTAGTCACGTGCCATTAGATGACGACTCCTGCACAGTACAGACAGTAGAGAACCCCCTAGTTAGCCACTTGCCATTAGATGACGGCTCCTGCACAGTACAGACAGTAGAGAACCCCCTAGTTAGCGAGGTGCCACTAGATGACGGCTCCTGCACAGTACAGACAGTAGAGAACCCCCTAGTTAGCGAGGTGCCATTAGATGACAGCTCCTGCACAGTACAGACAGTAGAGAACCCCATAGTTAGCCACGTGCCATTCAATGAGGGCTCCTGCACAGTACAGACAGTAGAGAACCCCCTAGTTAGCCATGTGCCATTAGATGACGACTCCTGCATAGTACAGACAGTAGAGAACCCCCTAGTTAGCGAGGTGCCATTAGATGACGGCTCCTGCACAGTACAGACAGTAGAGAACCCCCTAGTTAACCACGTGCCATTAGATGACGGCTCCTACACAGTACAGACAGTAGAGAACCCCCTAGTTAGCTAGGTGCCATTAGATGACAGCTCCTGCACAGTACAGACAGTAGAGAACCCCCTAGTTAGTCACATGCCATTAGATGACGGCTCCTGCACAGTACAGACAGTAGAGAACCCCCTAGTTAGTCACATGCCATTAGATGACGGCTCCTGCACAGTACATACAGTAGAGAACCCCCTAGTTAGCTAGGTGCCATTAGATGACAGCTCCTGCACAGTACAGACAGTAGAGAACCCCCTAGTTAGTCACATGCCATTAGATGACGGCTCCTGCACAGTACATACAGTAGAGAACCCCCTAGTTAGCCACATGACATTCAATGAGGGCTCCTGCACAGTACAGACAGTAGAGAACCCCCTAGTTAGCGAGGTGCCATTAGATGACGGCTCCTGCACAGTACAGAGAGTAGAGAACCCCCTAGTTAGCGAGGTGCCATTCAATGACGGCTCCTGCACAGTACAGAGAGTAGAGAACCCCCTAGTTAGCGAGGTGCCATTCAATGACGGCTCCTGCACAGTACAGAGAGTAGAGAACCCCCTAGTTAGCCAGGTGCCATTAGATGACAGCTCCTGCACAGTACAGACAGTAGAGAACCCCCTAGTTAGCCACATGCCATTAGATGACGGCTCCTGCACAGTACAGACAGTAGAGAACCCCCTAGTTAGCCACATGACATTAGATGACGACTCCTGCACAGTACATACAGTAGAGAACCCCCTAGTTAGCGAGGTGCTATTAGATGACGGCTCCTGCACAGTACAGACAGTAGAGAACCCCCTAGTTAGCCACGTGTCATTAGATGACGGCTCCTGCACAGTACAGACACTAGAGAACCCCCTAGTTAGCGAGGTGTCATTAGATGACAGCTCCTGCACAGTACAGACAGTAGAGAACCCCCTAGTTAGCCACGTGCCATTAGATGACGGCTCCTGCACAGTACAGACAGTAGAGAACCCCCTAGTTAGCCACATGACATTAGATGACGGCTCCTGCACAGTACAGACAGTAGAGAACCCCCTAGTTAGCCACGTGCCATTAGATGACGGCTCCTGCACAGTACAGACAGTAGAGAACCCCCTAGTTAGCCACGTGCCATTAGATGACGGCTCCTGCACAGTACAGACAGTAGAGAACCCCCTAGTTAGCGAGGTGCCATTAGATGACAGCTCCTGCACAGTACAGACAGTAGAGAACCCCCTAGTTAGCCACGTGCCATTAGATGACGGCTCCTGCACAGTACAGACAGTAGAGAACCCCCTAGTTAGCCACGTGCCATTAGATGACGACTCCTGCACAGTACAGACAGTAGAGAACCCCCTAGTTAGCCACATGCCATTAGATGACGACTCCTGCACAGTACAGACAGTAGAGAACCCCCTAGTTAGCCACGTGTCATTCAATGACGGCTCCTGCACAGTACAGACAGTAGAGAACCCCCTAGTTAGCCACGTGCCATTAGATGACGGCTCCTGCACAGTACAGACAGTAGAGAACCCCCTAGTTAGCCAGGTGCATTAGATGACGACTCCTGCACAGTACAGACAGTAGAGAACCCCCTAGTTAGCCAGGTGCCATTAGATGACAGCTCCTGCACAGTACAGACAGTAGAGAACCCCCTAGTTAGCCACATGCCATTAGATGACGGCTCCTGCACAGTACAGACAGTAGAGAACCCCCTAGTTAGCCACATGCCATTAGATGACGACTCCTGCACAGTACAGACAGTAGAGAACCCCCTAGTTAGCCAGGTGCCATTAGATGACGACTCCTGCACAGTACAGACAGTAGAGAACCCCCTAGTTAGTCACGTGCCATTAGATGACGGCTCCTGCACAGTACAGACAGTAGAGAACCCCCTAGTTAGCCACGTGCCATTAGATGACGACTCCTGCACAGTACAGACAGTAGAGAACCCCCTAGTTAGCCACGTGCCATTAGATGACGGCTCCTGTACAGTACAGACAGTAGAGAACCCCCTAGTTAGCCAGGTGCCATTAGATGACGACTCCTGCACAGTACAGACAGTAGAGAACCCCCTAGTTAGCCACGTGCCATTAGATGACGGCTCCTGCACAGTACAGACAGTAGAGAACCCCCTAGTTAGCGAGGTGCCATTAGATGATGACTCCTGCACAGTACAGACAGTAGAGAACCCCCTAGTTAGCCACTTGCCATTAGATGACGGCTCCTGCACAGTACAGACAGTAGAGAACCCCCTAGTTAGCCAGGTGTATTAGATGACGGCTCTTGCACAGTACAGACAGTAGAGAACCCCCTAGTTAGCCATGTGCCATTAGATGACGGCTCCTGCACAGTACAGACAGTAGAGAACCCCCTAGTTAGCCACTTGCCATTAGATGACAGCTCCTGCACAGTACAGACAGTAGAGAACCCCCTAGTTAGCCACGTGCCATTAGATGACAGCTGCTGCTCAGTACAGACAGTAGAGAACCCCCTAGTTAGCCACGTGACATTAGATGACAGCTCCTGCACAGTACAGACAGTAGAGAACCCCCTAGTTAGCCACATGCCATTAGATGACGGCTCCTGCACAGTACAGACAGTAGAGAACCCCCTAGTTAGCCACGTGCCATTAGATGACAGCTCCTGCACAGTACAGACAGTAGAGAACCCCCTAGTTAGCGAGGTGCCATTAGATGACGACTCATGCACAGTACAGACAGTAGAGAACCCCCTAGTTAGCGAGGTGCCATTAGATGACAGCTCCTGCACAGTACAGACAGTAGAGAACCCCCTAGTTAGCCACGTGCCATTAGATGACAGCTCCTGCACAGTACAGACAGTAGAGAACCCCCTAGTTAGCCACGTGCCATTAGATGACAGCTGCTGCTCAGTACAGACAGTAGAGAACCCCCTAGTTAGCCACGTGACATTAGATGACAGCTCCTGCACAGTACAGACAGTAGAGAACCCCCTAGTTAGCCACGTGCCATTAGATGACAGCTCCTGCACAGTACAGACAGTAGAGAACCCCCTAGTTAGCCACGTGACATTAGATGACAGCTCCTGCACAGTACAGACAGTAGAGAACCCCCTAGTTAGCCACATGCCATTAGATGACGGCTCCTGCACAGTACAGACAGTAGAGAACCCCCTAGTTAGCCACGTGCCATTAGATGACAGCTCCTGCACAGTACAGACAGTAGAGAACCCCCTAGTTAGCGAGGTGCCATTAGATGACGGCTCCTGCACAGTACATACAGTAGAGAACCCCCTAGTTAGCCACGTGCCATTAGATGACAGCTCCTGCACAGTACAGACAGTAGAGAACCCCCTAGTTAGCGAGGTGCCATTAGATGACGACTCCTGCACAGTACAGACAGTAGAGAACCCCCTAGTTAGCGAGGTGCCATTAGATGACGACTCATGCACAGTACAGACAGTAGAGAACCCCCTAGTTAGCGAGGTGCCATTAGATGACAGCTCCTGCACAGTACAGACAGTAGAGAACCCCCTAGTTAGCCACGTGCCATTAGATGACAGCTCCTGCACAGTACAGACAGTAGAGAACCCCCTAGTTAGCCACGTGCCATTAGATGACAGCTGCTGCTCAGTACTGACAGTAGAGAACCCCCTAGTTAGCCACGTGACATTAGATGACAGCTCCTGCACAGTACAGACAGTAGAGAACCCCCTAGTTAGCCACGTGCCATTAGATGACAGCTCCTGCACAGTACAGACAGTAGAGAACCCCCTAGTTAGCCAGGTGCCATTAGATGACGACTCCTGCACAGTACAGACAGTAGAGAACCCCCTAGTTAGCCAGGTGCCATTAGATGACGGCTCCTGCACAGTACAGACAGTAGATAACCCCCTAGTTAGCGAGGTGCCATTAGATGACAGCTCCTGCACAGTACAGACAGTAGAGAACCCCCTAGTTAGCCACGTGCCATTAGATGACAGCTCCTGCACAGTACAGACAGTAGAGAACCCCCTAGTTAGCCACGTGCCATTAGATGACAGCTGCTGCTCAGTACAGACAGTAGAGAACCCCCTAGTTAGCCACGTGACATTAGATGACAGCTCCTGCACAGTACAGACAGTAGAGAACCCCCTAGTTAGCCACGTGCCATTAGATGACAGCTCCTGCACAGTACAGACAGTAGAGAACCCCCTAGTTAGCCACGTGCCATTAGATGACGGCTCTTGCACAGTACAGACAGTAGAGAACCCCCTAGTTAGCCACTTGCCATTAGATGACGGCTCCTGCACAGTACAGACAGTAGAGAACCCCCTAGTTAGCCACTTGCCATTAGATGACGACTCCTGCACAGTACAGACAGTAGAGAACCCCCTAGTTAGCCACGTGCCATTAGATGACAACTCCTGCACAGTACAGACAGTAGAGAACCCCCTAGTTAGCGAGGTGCCATTAGATGACGACTCCTGCACAGTACAGACAGTAGAGAACCCCCTAGTTAGCGAGGTGCCATTAGATGACGACTCCTGCACAGTACAGACAGTAGAGAACCCCCTAGTTAGCCACGTGCCATTAGATATCGGCTCTTGCACAGTACAGACAGTAGAGAACCCCCTAGTTAGCCACGTGCCATTAGATGACGACTCCTGCACAGTACAGACAGTAGAGAACCCCCTAGTTAGCGAGGTGCCATTAGATGACGACTCCTGCACAGTACAGACAGTAGAGAACCCCCTAGTTAGCGAGGTGCCATTAGATGACGGCTCCTGCACAGTACAGACAGTAGAGAACCCCCTAGTTAGCCACGTGACATTAGATGACGACTCCTGCACAGTACAGACAGTAGAGAACCCCCTAGTTAGCGAGGTGCCATTAGATGACAGCTCCTGCACAGTACAGACAGTAGAGAACCCCCTAGTTAGCCAGGTGCCATTAGATGACGGCTCCTGCACAGTACAGACAGTAGAGAACCCCCTAGTTAGCCACGTGCCATTAGATGACGACTCCTGCACAGTACAGACAGTAGAGAACCCCCTAGTTAGCCACGTGCCATTAGATGACGACTCCTGCACAGTACAGACAGTAGATAACCCCCTAGTTAGCGAGGTGCCATTAGATGACAGCTCCTACACAGTATAGACAGTAGAGAACCCCCTAGTTAGCGAGGTGCCATTAGATGACGACTCCTGCACAGTACAGACAGTAGAGAACCCCCTAGTTAGCCACGTGCCATTAGATGACGACTCCTGCACAGTACAGACAGTAGAGAACCCCCTAGTTAGCGAGGTGCCATTAGATGACGGCTCCTGCACAGTACAGACAGTAGAGAACCCCCTAGTTAGTCACGTGCCATTAGATGACGACTCCTGCACAGTACAGACAGTAAAGAACCCCCTAGTTAGCCACGTGCCATTAGATGACGGCTCCTGCACAGTACAGACAGTAGAGAACCCCCTAGTTAGCGAGGTGCCATTAGATGACGGCTCCTGCACAGTACAGACAGTAGAGAACCCCCTAGTTAGTCACGTGCCATTAGATGACGACTCCTGCACAGTACAGACAGTAAAGAACCCCCTAGTTAGCCACGTGCCATTAGATGACGGCTCCTGCACAGTACAGACAGTAGAGAACCCCCTAGTTAGTCACGTGCCATTAGATGACGACTCCTGCACAGTACAGACAGTAAAGAACCCCCTAGTTAGCCACGTGCCATTAGATGACGGCTCCTGCACAGTACAGACAGTAGAGAACCCCCTAGTTAGCGAGGTGCCATTAGATGACGGCTCCTGCACAGTACAGACAGTAGAGAACCCCCTAGTTAGCGAGGTGCCATTAGATGACAGCTCCTGCACAGTACAGACAGTAGAGAACCCCATAGTTAGCCACGTGCCATTCAATGAGGGCTCCTGCACAGTACAGACAGTAGAGAACCCCCTAGTTAGCGAGGTGTCATTAGATGACGGCTCCTGCACAGTACAGACAGTAGAGAACCCCCTAGTTAGCGAGGTGCCATTAGATGACAGCTCCTGCACAGTACAGACAGTAGAGAACCCCCTAGTTAGCCACGTGCCATTAGATGACGACTCCTGCACAGTACAGACAGTAGAGAACCCCCTAGTTAGCCACATGCCATTAGATGACAGCTCCTGCACAGTACAGACAGTAGAGAACCCCCTAGTTAGCGAGGTGCCATTAGATGACGGCTCCTGCACAGTACAGACAGTAGAGAACCCCCTAGTTAGCCACATGCCATTAGATGACGACTCCTGCACAGTACAGACAGTAGAGAACCCCCTAGTTAGTCACGTGCCATTAGATGACAGCTCCTGCACAGTACAGACAGTAGAGAACCCCCTAGTTAGCGAGGTGCCATTAGATGACGGCTCCTGCACAGTACAGACAGTAGAGAACCCCCTAGTTAGCGAGGTGTCATTAGATGACAGCTCCTGCACAGTACAGACAGTAGAGAACCCCCTAGTTAGCCACGTGCCATTAGATGACGGCTCCTGCACAGTACAGACAGTAGAGAACCCCCTAGTTAGCGAGGTGCCATTAGATGACGGCTCCTGCACAGTACAGACAGTAGAGAACCCCCTAGTTAGCGAGGTGTCATTAGATGACGACTCCTGCACAGTACAGACAGTAGAGAACCCCCTAGTTAGCCACATGCCATTAGATGACGGCTCCTGCACAGTACAGACAGTAGAGAACCACCTAGTTAGCCACGTGCCATTAGATGACGGCTCCTGCACAGTACAGACAGTAGAGAACCCCCTAGTTAGCCACGTGCCATTAGATGACAGCTCCTGCACAGTACAGACAGTAGAGAACCCCCTAGTTAGCGAGGTGCCATTAGATGACGGCTCCTGCACAGTACAGACAGTAGAGAACCCCCTAGTTAGCCACATGCCATTAGATGACGACTCCTGCACAGTACAGACAGTAGAGAACCCCCTAGTTAGTCACGTGCCATTAGATGACAGCTCCTGCACAGTACAGACAGTAGAGAACCCCCTAGTTAGCGAGGTGCCATTAGATGACGGCTCCTGCACAGTACAGACAGTAGAGAACCCCCTAGTTAGCGAGGTGTCATTAGATGACAGCTCCTGCACAGTACAGACAGTAGAGAACCCCCTAGTTAGCGAGGTGCCATTAGATGACGGCTCCTGCACAGTACAGACAGTAGAGAACCCCCTAGTTAGCGAGGTGTCATTAGATGACAGCTCCTGCACAGTACAGACAGTAGAGAACCCCCTAGTTAGCCACGTGCCATTAGATGACGGCTCCTGCACAGTACAGACAGTAGAGAACCCCCTAGTTAGCGAGGTGCCATTAGATGACGGCTCCTGCACAGTACAGACAGTAGAGAACCCCCTAGTTAGCGAGGTGTCATTAGATGACGACTCCTGCACAGTACAGACAGTAGAGAACCCCCTAGTTAGCCACATGCCATTAGATGACGGCTCCTGCACAGTACAGACAGTAGAGAACCCCCTAGTTAGCCACGTGCCATTAGATGACGGCTCCTGCACAGTACAGACAGTAGAGAACCCCCTAGTTAGCCACGTGCCATTAGATGACAGCTCCTGCACAGTACAGACAGTAGAGAACCCCCTAGTTAGCGAGGTGCCATTAGATGACGGCTCCTGCACAGTACAGACAGTAGAGAACCCCCTAGTTAGCCACATGCCATTAGATGACGACTCCTGCACAGTACAGACAGTAGAGAACCCCCTAGTTAGTCACGTGCCATTAGATGACAGCTCCTGCACAGTACAGACAGTAGAGAACCCCCTAGTTAGCGAGGTGCCATTAGATGACGGCTCCTGCACAGTACAGACAGTAGAGAACCCCCTAGTTAGCGAGGTGTCATTAGATGACAGCTCCTGCACAGTACAGACAGTAGAGAACCCCCTAGTTAGTCACGTGCCATTAGATGACAGCTCCTGCACAGTACAGACAGTAGAGAACCCCCTAGTTAGCGAGGTGCCATTAGATGACGGCTCCTGCACAGTACAGACAGTAGAGAACCCCCTAGTTAGCGAGGTGTCATTAGATGACAGCTCCTGCACAGTACAGACAGTAGAGAACCCCCTAGTTAGCCACGTGCCATTAGATGACGGCTCCTGCACAGTACAGACAGTAGAGAACCCCCTAGTTAGCGAGGTGCCATTAGATGACGGCTCCTGCACAGTACAGACAGTAGAGAACCCCCTAGTTAGCGAGGTGTCATTAGATGACGACTCCTGCACAGTACAGACAGTAGAGAACCCCCTAGTTAGCCACATGCCATTAGATGACGGCTCCTGCACAGTACAGACAGTAGAGAACCCCCTAGTTAGCCACGTGCCATTAGATGACGGCTCCTGCACAGTACAGACAGTAGAGAACCCCCTAGTTAGCCACGTGCCATTAGATGACAGCTCCTGCACAGTACAGACAGTAGAGAACCCCCTAGTTAGCGAGGTGCCATTAGATGACGGCTCCTGCACAGTACAGACAGTAGAGAACCCCCTAGTTAGCCACATGCCATTAGATGACGACTCCTGCACAGTACAGACAGTAGAGAACCCCCTAGTTAGTCACGTGCCATTAGATGACAGCTCCTGCACAGTACAGACAGTAGAGAACCCCCTAGTTAGCGAGGTGCCATTAGATGACGGCTCCTGCACAGTACAGACAGTAGAGAACCCCCTAGTTAGCGAGGTGTCATTAGATGACAGCTCCTGCACAGTACAGACAGTAGAGAACCCCCTAGTTAGCGAGGTGCCATTAGATGACGGCTCCTGCACAGTACAGACAGTAGAGAACCCCCTAGTTAGCGAGGTGCCATTAGATGACGGCTCCTGCACAGTACAGACAGTAGAGAACCCCCTAGTTAGCGAGGTGCCATTAGATGACGGCTCCTGCACAGTACAGACAGTAGAGAACCCCCTAGTTAGCGAGGTGTCATTAGATGACAGCTCCTGCACAGTACAGACAGTAGAGAACCCCCTAGTTAGCGAGGTGCCATTAGATGACGGCTCCTGCACAGTACAGACAGTAGAGAACCCCCTAGTTAGCGAGGTGTCATTAGATGACAGCTCCTGCACAGTACAGACAGTAGAGAACCCCCTAGTTAGCGAGGTGCCATTAGATGACGGCTCCTGCACAGTACAGACAGTAGAGAACCCCCTAGTTAGCGAGGTGCCATTAGATGACGGCTCCTGCACAGTACAGACAGTAGAGAACCCCCTAGTTAGCCACGTGCCATTAGATGACGGCTCCTGCACAGTACAGACAGTAGAGAACCCCCTAGTTAGCCACTTGCCATTAGATGACGGCTCCTGCACAGTACAGACAGTAGAGAACCCCCTAGTTAGTCACGTGCCATTAGATGACGGCTCCTGCACAGTACAGACAGTAGAGAACCCCCTAGTTAGCGAGGTGCCATTAGATGACGGCTCCTGCACAGTACAGACAGTAGAGAACCCCCTAGTTAGCCAGGTGCCATTAGATGACGGCTCCTGCACAGTACAGACAGTAGAGAACCCCCTAGTTAGCCACGTGCCATTAGATGACAGCTCCTGCACAGTACAGACAGTAGAGAACCCCCTAGTTAGCCACGTGCCATTAGATGACGGCTCCTGCACAGTACAGACAGTAGAGAACCCCCTAGTTAGCCACGTGCCATTAGATGACGGCTCCTGCACAGTACAGACAGTAGAGAACCCCCTAGTTAGCCACGTGTCATTAGATGACGGCTCCTGCACAGTACAGACAGTAGAGAACCCCCTAGTTAGCCACATGCCATTAGATGACGACTCCTGCACAGTACAGACAGTAGAGAACCCCCTAGTTAGTCACGTGCCATTAGATGACAGCTCCTGCACAGTACAGACAGTAGAGAACCCCCTAGTTAGCGAGGTGCCATTAGATGACGGCTCCTGCACAGTACAGACAGTAGAGAACCCCCTAGTTAGCCACATGCCATTAGATGACGACTCCTGCACAGTACAGACAGTAGAGAACCCCCTAGTTAGTCACGTACCATTAGATGACAGCTCCTGCACAGTACAGACAGTAGAGAACCCCCTAGTTAGCGAGGTGCCATTAGATGACGGCTCCTGCACAGTACAGACAGTAGAGAACCCCCTAGTTAGCGAGGTGTCATTAGATGACGGCTCCTGCACAGTACAGACAGTAGAGAACCCCCTAGTTAGCCAGGTGCCATTAGATGACGGCTCCTGCACAGTACAGACAGTAGAGAACCCCCTAGTTAGTCACGTGCCATTAGATGACAGCTCCTGCACAGTACAGACAGTAGAGAACCCCCTAGTTAGCCACTTGCCATTAGATGACGACTCCTGCACAGTACAGACAGTAGAGAACCCCCTAGTTAGCCACGTGCCATTAGATGACGGCTCCTGCACAGTACAGACAGTAGAGAACCCCCTAGTTAGCCACTTGCCATTAGATGACGGCTCCTGCACAGTACAGATAGTAGAGAACCCCCTAGTTAGCCAGGTGACATTAGATGACAGCTCCTGCACAGTACAGACAGTAGAGAACCCCCTAGTTAGCGAGGTGTCATTAGATGACGGCTCCTGCACAGTACAGACAGTAGAGAACCCCCTAGTTAGCCACATGCCATTAGATGACAGCTCCTGCACAGTACAGACAGTAGAGAACCCCCTAGTTAGCGAGGTGCCATTAGATGACGGCTCCTGCACAGTACAGACAGTAGAGAACCCCCTAGTTAGCGAGGTGCCATTAGATGACGGCTCCTGCACAGTACAGACAGTAGAGAACCCCCTAGTTAGCGAGGTGCCATTAGATGACGGCTCCTGCACAGTACAGACAGTAGAGAACCCCCTAGTTAGCCAGGTGCCATTAGATGACGGCTCCTGCACAGTACAGACAGTAGAGAACCCCATAGTTAGCCACGTGCCATTCAATGACGGCTCCTGCACAGTACAGACAGTAGAGAACCCCCTAGTTAGCCACGTGCCATTAGATGACAGCTCCTGCACAGTACAGACAGTAGAGAACCCCCTAGTTAGTCATGTGCCATTAGATGACGGCTCCTGCACAGTACAGACAGTAGAGAACCCCCTAGTTAGCGAGGTGCCATTAGATGACGGCTCCTGCACAGTACAGACAGTAGAGAACCCCCTAGTTAGCGAGGTGCCATTAGATGACGACTCCTGCACAGTACAGACAGTAGAGAACCCCCTAGTTAGTCACGTGCCATTAGATGACAGCTCCTGCACAGTACAGACAGTAGAGAACCCCCTAGTTAGCGAGGTGCCATTAGATGACAGCTCCTGCACAGTACAGACAGTAGAGAACCCCCTAGTTAGTCACGTGCCATTAGATGACGACTCCTGCACAGTACAGACAGTAGAGAACCCCCTAGTTAGCGAGGTGCCATTAGATGACAGCTCCTGCACAGTACAGACAGTAGAGAACCCCCTAGTTAGCCACGTGCCATTAGATGACGGCTCCTGCACAGTACAGACAGTAGAGAACCCCCTAGTTAGCCACATGCCATTAGATGACAGCTCCTGCACAGTACAGACAGTAGAGAACCCCCTAGTTAGCCACGTGCCATTAGATGACGACTCCTGCACAGTACAGACAGTAGAGAACCCCCTAGTTAGCCACTTGCCATTAGATGACGACTCCTGCACAGTACAGACACTAGAGAACCCCCTAGTTAGCCACGTGCCATTAGATGACGGCTCCTGCACAGTACAGACACTAGAGAACCCCCTAGTTAGCGAGGTGCCATTAGATGACGGCTCCTGCACAGTACAGACAGTAGAGAACCCCCTAGTTAACCACGTGTCATTAGATGACGACTCCTGCACAGTACAGACAGTAGAGAACCCCCTAGTTAGCGAGGTGCCATTAGATGACGACTCCTGCACAGTACAGACAGTAGAGAACCCCCTAGTTAGCCACGTGACATTAGATGACAGCTCCTGCACAGTACAGACAGTAGAGAACACCCTAGTTAGCCACGTGCCATTAGATGACAGCTCCTGCACAGTACAGACAGTAGAGAACCCCCTAGTTAGTCATGTGCCATTAGATGACGGCTCCTGCACAGTACAGACAGTAGAGAACCCCCTAGTTAGCCACGTGCCATTAGATGACGGCTCCTGCACAGTACAGACAGTAGAGAACCCCCTAGTTAGCCACGTGCCATTAGATGACGGCTCCTGCACAGTACAGACAGTAGAGAACCCCCTAGTTAGCGAGGTGCCATTAGATGACGACTCCTGCACAGTACAGACAGTAGAGAACCCCCTAGTTAGCCACTTGCCATTAGATGACGACTCCTGCACAGTACAGACAGTAGAGAACCCCCTAGTTAGCCACGTGCCATTAGATGACAGCTCCTGCACAGTACAGACACTAGAGAACCCCCTAGTTAGCCACGTGCCATTAGATGACGGCTCCTGCACAGTACAGACAGTAGAGAACCCCCTAGTTAGCGAGGTGCCATTAGATGACGGCTCCTGCACAGTACAGACAGTAGAGAACCCCCTAGTTAGCCACGTGCCATTAGATGACGGCTCCTGCACAGTACAGACAGTAGAGAACCCCCTAGTTAGCGAGGTGCCATTAGATGACGGCTCCTGCACAGTACAGACAGTAGAGAACCCCCTAGTTAGCCACTTGACATTAGATGACAGCTCCTGCACAGTACAGACAGTAGAGAACCCCCTAGTTAGCCACTTGCCATTAGATGACGGCTCCTGCACAGTACAGACAGTAGAGAACCCCCTAGTTAGCCACGTGCCATTAGATGACGGCTCCTGCACAGTACAGACAGTAGAGAACCCCCTAGTTAGCCACGTGCCATTAGATGACAGCTCCTGCACAGTACATACAGTAGAGAACCCCCTAGTTAGCCACGTGCCATTAGATGACAGCTCCTGCACAGTACAGACAGTAGAGAACCCCCTAGTTAGCGAGGTGCCATTAGATGACAGCTCCTGCACAGTACAGACAGTAGAGAACCCCCTAGTTAGCCACGTGCCATTAGATGATGACTCCTGCACAGTACAGACAGTAGAGAACCCCCTAGTTAGCGAGGTGCCATTAGATGACGGCTCCTGCACAGTACAGACAGTAGAGAACCCCCTAGTTAGCGAGGTGCCATTAGATGACGGCTCCTGCACAGTACAGACAGTAGAGAACCCCCTAGTTAGCCACGTGCCATTAGATGACGGCTCCTGCACAGTACAGACAGTAGAGAACCCCCTAGTTAGCGAGGTGCCATTAGATGACGGCTCCTGCACAGTACAGACAGTAGAGAACCCCCTAGTTAGCCACGTGCCATTAGATGACGGCTCCTGCACAGTACAGACAGTAGAGAACCCCCTAGTTAGTCACGTGCCATTAGATGACAGCTCCTGCACAGTACAGACAGTAGAGAACCCCCTAGTTAGCGAGGTGCCATTAGATGACGGCTCCTGCACAGTACAGACAGTAGAGAACCCCCTAGTTAGCCACGTGCCATTAGATGACGGCTCCTGCACAGTACAGACAGTAGAGAACCCCCTAGTTAGCCAGGTGCCATTAGATGACGACTCCTGCACAGTACAGACAGTAGAGAACCCCCTAGTTAGCGAGGTGCCATTAGATGACGGCTCCTGCACAGTACAGACAGTAGAGAACCCCCTAGTTAGCCACGTGCCATTAGATGACGGCTCCTGCACAGTACAGACAGTAGAGAACCCCCTAGTTAGCCAGGTGCCATTAGATGACGACTCCTGCACAGTACAGACAGTAGAGAACCCCCTAGTTAGCGAGGTGCCATTAGATTACGGCTCCTGCACAGTACAGACAGTAGAGAACCCCCTAGTTAGTCACGTGCCATTAGATGACGGCTCCTGCACAGTACAGACAGTAGAGAACCCCCTAGTTAGCCACGTGCCATTAGATGACGGCTCCTGCACAGTACAGACAGTAGAGAACCCCCTAGTTAGCCACGTGCCATTAGATGACGGCTCCTGCACAGTACAGACAGTAGAGAACCCCCTAGTTAACCACGTGCCATTAGATGACAGCTCCTGCACAGTATATACTAGTGATGTAAATGATTCTCAAATCTAAAGCATGATGCAGTCTCAGTCTCAGTTACCTAAAGTATCAACTCGGCTCGGGCTCGTTTTGTTAGAGTATCGGCTCGGTTCGGGCTCGTTTGGCTAGAGTCTCGGTTCGGCTCGGGCTCGTTTGGCTAGAGTCTCGGTTCGGCTCGGGCTCGTTTGGCTAGAGTCTCGGTTCGGCTCGGGCTCGTTTGGCTAGAGTCTCGGTTCGGCTCGGGTTCGTTTGGCTAGAGTCTCGGCTAAGCTCGGGCTCGTTTTTCCGAAAATGAAAGTCTCGGCTCGGCAATAAAAACCAAAAGTCTCGGCTCAGCATCAAAATCTCGGCATCATTTACATCACTAGTATATACTAGAGAACCCCCTAGTTAGCCAGGTGTCATCAAATGAGACTTGCACCGCAACGGCACGCTTCTAATCTTCATAGCTGCCTTCATCATTCATAATTACAATGTAGCCCATAGTCCTGAATCAGGTGATGCACTGCACCACCGACTTGTACTCGATATACAGGGAGTAGATCCATGCAATTTATTTATATATTATATTTTATAGTATTATAGTTCCATATGGCACTATAATATACTATATATTATTAAATATAATGGATATTTCCATATCCATGGATATATATATATATATACATTGTATTTATATATTATATTTTATAGTATTATAGTTCCATATGGCACTATAATATACTATATATTATTAAATGTAATGGATATTTCCATTTCCATCGATATATATATATATATATATATATATATATATATATATACATTGTATTAATATATAAATAATTAATTCTCAATCCCCATTATTTATATATTATATATGGACAATGACGATCGGCATAGGGATATAGTAAGGAACTGAACATTGTTTTTGAAAGTGGCCCGAAATTACTTCCAAAGTGACCCGAAATTACCTGGACCGATTTTACCTAGCCCAATATTACTCGTATAATAATATAATATAATACATTATAATATAATAAATATATTAAATCATTATATATAAATTTAGAAAAATGTTAATTTTATTTTTCTTTGAAAAATTTTAAATTTCTAAAATAATAATAACACATAAATATTACAAACTGATTTTATAATATTTACGTTAAATAACTATTAGTAGTCGTTCATTGTATTACATATCTCATTATATAACCCGCTTATATTAATATACAATTAAGGGCACAAAAAGGCATTAAAAGCCCTTAAACATACGAATCCGCTATGAAGATATTTGAAATACTTTCATGGATGATCAGTGCTATAGTAGAGAATCACAAGACCCTCGTTAGTTAATATTATAATGTATGTATACGTATAATATATATATATATAAATATATAAATATATATATATATATATATATATATATATATATATATATAGTATATATAGTATACACATATACACTCACTAATATAAACGCACACACACACATATACGCACACATAGGATATACAAACATACATATAACACACACCATCACCTCGCCACTCGTTCATTGGTTAACGTATTCATCCGTAGTCAGCTGTTAGTCACCTATTACGTAACAATACTTCATTAGCTATGACGTCACTTCATAGTATACACACGCCTAATCATAGTCGTATATAAACTGACATCGTGTGTATACCTCAAACTATGTCCTTCGTGTCTACCTCAAACTATGTCCTCCGTGTCTACCTCAAACTATGTCCTTCGTGTCTACCTCAAACTATGTCCTTCGTGTATACCTCAAACTATGTCCTCCGTGTCTACCTCAAACTATGTCCTCCATGTCTACCTCAAACTATGTCCTCCGTGTCTACCTCAAACTATGTCCTTCGTGTCTAACTCATATACTAAACCCACTATCTCCATCACAATCACTGCTTAAGTTGCTTAAGTTGTCCGGTGATCGATTTTCTATTACGTCTTGGCATTTTGAAATAAAATAATTAATGACGCAATCTCAATTACTTTGTTTATAATTCGAATTTTACAGCCAATGTAATGCGTTCATTTGATATCAAACCGTTAATTATAGATGTCGCTAGTTGACATCATATTATATAATAGATCGTATATAACACTGCATTTAAAATTATTAAAAAATATAAACTTATAGATATCATATTATAAGTTTAAAATATGAGTATTTTTCTATTATGTACGGCATTTTTACAAAAAAAAATTTTACCAATTAGGTCTTGTACTAAACTATCAAATTGTATCATTTATAAGTCTTTATTTGCTCTACAAGTTTCAGAGAATATTAAATATATATTAAATAATACTTTTCTCAAATAAAAAAAAAAAAAAAAAAAATATTATTTTCAATGCATTTAAAAGGCCGCGAATCCCCTTAATGGTGCTTAACACATGTGTTCGTGTACACTAATAATAATGCATATC
This sequence comes from Osedax fenrisi, assembly GCA_964019155.1. Classification (NCBI taxonomy): domain Eukaryota; kingdom Metazoa; phylum Annelida; class Polychaeta; order Sabellida; family Siboglinidae; genus Osedax; species Osedax fenrisi. Next base: position 91,434,768 of record OZ025242.1, read on the forward strand.
TATCAATGCCCTTTCTTTTATCGTATTTAGTATACACGAATGACTCATCATGGTTTACCAACTAATTAACTACACGCATTAGATACACGCATACTGTATCCGTACAGTGTATTCGATACATGAGTCATCACTCTAGTCTCCCAAGTATAGCACGTTACAGTTATAATGCGTCACCTTCCAAGTGAAGCTAACTTATATTTCGTGTAATTTAATATAACAATGACTACATTGTTGTATAAAAACCGCGTCAACCTAAATCTATTTCAGTGGCGATACTACTGCTAGCAGCGGCAGGGGTTAGCAATTAATTACATTGCGTAGATAGGGAGTATTATATCTTTACTTCTCAACATTATTATATATACCCTCATATATAACCTACCAATTACTAATATAATGATAAGTAATAATCGTATAGTTACTTCTAATGAAAATGATATTTGTAATCTAAGCCGTCATATTCTGCTTACTCAGCATTTACATTATTAAATAACACTTAATATTCTATTGTGGTAATCATATGTAATTAGTGAGGTATACAGATACAATAGCTACACTAGTAACACTATCTATGTCTATTTGTGTGTAATACATCTATAGAGTAAGAGGTACAATATTAACTTTTAATTAAACAACTACGTAATTAAATATGGATCATATCGTCGGTTCAACGGCAAAACGTAAATTAGAAATATACGTTATCAAACTAGTAGTATTAGTAGTAATATTAGTATATAGTATTTAGTATATTCATTGTTATCTTCTCTTTATTCAATGACCAATGATTATCAAGCGGTAAATTAGTTATCAGATATATAAAAACACGTAATTCGGACGTGTATATATATATATTTTTTTTGTTTGTTTAATGTTGGTGGAGTCCTTTCATCCAGGAACTTAATTAATGTTTTATTAATATATAACCATTAGGCTCTAATTTCCCTTTGAAGATGCTCCCATGTCAAAGCGTCCATAGATTTAACGAGAGCCGATCATTTATTTATACACAATTATATAAGATCACTTCTAAATATATATATATATATATATATATATATATATATATATATATATATATATATATATATATATATATATATGTGTGTATGTGTGTGTGAGTGTGTGGCTATCGAGTAAATATATAAATAGAATATATAATTATTCATTTAGAGTCGAAACCAATTACAATACCAAAGTCACTCAATATAAAATAACAACATCCACGTGTCCATTCCATCGAACTGAATACCATGATCTTTAAATGTAATACAAATATAAACTAATTTTAAACTATTAAAGGATATTAAAAATGTCAACAAATCACTATATATTCTAGAATGTTATTCTAAGAATAATATAACTTTTACATTCATTCTTAATTCTAGCCAAATGATTACATTTATAGCTACATTGATATCTACAAAAACATTATAATACATAATAGGATAACAAATATAATAGTAGTAGTACACTAATATTCGATATTTACATCTAGACTACTATAATGTTATGATACTATACTATTATATTAGTATGTATTAAATATATTAAATATATTAAATATAATTGTGTTAAATGATTTCTTATTATTCTGGGGTCATAAATCTCTATGTTGAACACTTATTTTTGTAAATAACATTAACTTCAATTTTAAGTGACACATAACTAAACCACGATACTATTATCCAATATATTTAATGAAATAATACAACTTTAATCATTCACTGTCTAAAAGAAATATATAATATTTTTATTATTTTTATCGATTTTTTATTTTTGAAAATTAAAAGTAAATGTAAACATAAGTCAAATAATTCGTCTTTCTATGGAAATGTATGTAACAATATAATTAGGTATTTTTTCTGCTTGTTTTTCTTATAGATCATTCATTATACAATATATATATATATAAATATATAATATGACATATTTGTTATAGATCAAAGAGAAGGTAGATGATGTAGACAGAGAAAATATTAAAGAACAAATACTAAACACTGGTTTATATTGTGATGTATGCAACGTTCAGGTGTACGAGGTTAGTACGTATATGTATAGTGTATATTAACATATATATATATATATATATATATATATATATATATAACTATGACATTTAGTACAAATAGTTTACTATAAATATAAATTGTGAAAGTGTATAGCTTTTGTATGATTAAGGGCACGCGGCACGGGTTTTTCGTTTACATGTAAAAGATACAAAAAAGGACTCATTTTCAAAACTTAATTCACTAAGTATTTTATATTAAAATTATTAAATTTTTTTTTAGTTGTATACTAATTAATCTGATAATTGTTATTCATAATTTCCAAGTTTTTTTTTTTAATAATCTAAGAGTTATGCATATGTATGTACATGTCCTACAAAATATCAACAAAAATGTTACAAAAATACCATTTCAAAAATAAATATAAATTCTTATCAATACAAAAACTAGAATAATAAAGCTACATATGTTATGGATATAAATTAAATAGAATAAAGTAATATTACTAAACTTATTGAAATTATAATGAACGTAGTTGATCAAAATAATTATTTTGTATAAATCAAGTTTAAAGTTAAAGTTACATTTTATTGATATTTTACAAATAAATGACATATATATATATATAAATTAATACATGTATATAAATGTAATATAGATATCAGTATAGTTATATAAAATTAATATATATATATATATATATATATATATATATATAATGTATACGAATAATAAATAGTATATAATCAGTATAAAGCAGTATAAATAATACATCATATAATCATAACAAAAAAGCATATATAAATGAATACATGAGTATATGTATATAAATGTAATATATATATCGTTATAGTTATATAAAAATAATATATATATATATTATGTAGAATATATATAATGAATACGAATAATAAACAGTTATAAATAGTATATAATGAGTATATGTATATAAATGTAATATAGATATCGTTATAGTTATATAAAAATAATATATATATATTATGTTGAATATATATAATGAATACGAATAATAAACAGTACAAATATTTATTACAAATATTATTTTTTCTTTATAGTTGTTTTAAAATGCTTCTTTTTATTAGTTTTATTTTACGTAAAAAAACCATTTTGGTACCATTTTAAAAAATATTACAAATCATTTTTTTTTCATGATTTTTACCCGTGCCCTGTGCCCTTAATTAAAACTTATAATTTATATAACCATAATGAAGATAATTATTTAATCGCACAAAATACAAAATTAAAATATATATAAAGTGCACACTGTATTGTATTATAAATACATTACTAAAATATAAAGGAATACTATTACATAAGTTTAACACGTGACTAGGCTGTACCTAACACACACACACTATATATACTTTATTATAACAAATGTACCTAAATGTATAACCTACCAGTACTATATATTTAACTGGCGGTTAGATTGAAAGGTTATAATGTCTTTAGTTATACTAAACAATGATATTTTAATACATGTAAGATTGATATTATATTTAAGCACGTAAACCTATCTATCTAATGTATTTACCAAACAGTTTGTTAACATATTTCCTACTCCCATCCATATAATTAATCTTAATTGTAAGAAATATTGCATTTCTTATAAAAATATATATAATAAATATATGTATGTAATATTATTATCAGTTATAAGTATATACTTTGTATCACCATTCATAGTTAGTGAGTTAACCAGTTTGTATTATACTTATTTTAAATAAGATAATAACTCAGCTCTAATTAATATCTTTATATACCAAATATGTCAATGCAACTGGGTTAATGATATGTGTATTAACAATATAAGACAACTTATAATAATACTTTACAATATAATATCTGATATTATCTATACAGTTATATTATATATATATATATATATATATATATATATATATATATATATTTATAATATAAATTTTAATACAAATATCCAAATAACTGATTTTTTATATATCAAATAGTTTATGTATTCTAGCTTATATCATCGTTTATCTCTAAGAAATATACAATTATATATTTAATAGATATATATATATATATTAATTATTATTAATCGAAATTAATTATAAATGTATAGATATAAAATAAAATATAATTAATATATTTACAGATATTATTTATTTTAACTGGAATTACAATTGGAGGATTTATATTGTTCGTAGTAAACAAGTTGAGGTCAACATCTTCAACAACTTCTATGAATATAAAGATTACACCTACCAATAAGAATGTTACGAAGAACGCTGTGAAAGTACGTCAGGAACATAAAGCAGACGATAATCCGTGCACGCCATTCATTGAATGCTATAGCAGTATGTCCTCTGATGTCCACACGTCTCCGACATCCAGTAATAGTGAAAGTGTTACTAATATACCTATACTGATGACTTCTTCGAAACACAATAACACATTCATATTTAGAGAAGATGAATTAAGTAAAATAGTAGAATTAGAAATAGAGAATAATAGAGTAATGGCGAAAGATAAAGAAATTGAAATCAAAAAACAAAGAGAAACAGAAATGAAAGAAGAATTACAAAGAGAAAATAAGATAATAAAAAATAAAGAAGAATTAAGTCAATGTATTAACAATGAATTGGAATCAGAATGTAAAGTAATATTAATGAAACCCATATTAAATCAATATTTGAATGACAAGTTAGAAGATGATAAAATAAAAATAAAAGATGAAAATAATCAATTTGAAAAAGAAAAAACAAAAAAGGTATCAAGTGTTAATTCAGTTAAATCAGAAAAGTACAAATATAATTTAATTTTGAATATGTTAAATTATTTCCCATCAATGGTAATGAAGAGTGTAATCCTAATGTACGATGCGATTCGTGTATTACTCTTGACTCTTGATGTTTGGCAATATCGAAGAGCACACGAAATTAATCTGCAAATCGAACAAGAAATCATTGAAATAAAAGCTCTCAATATCAAGAACGCTAGACTAGATATTGAATACAGAAATTGGTTAGTATTTGTATTATTTTAATATAATATATTTACACTTATATAATATACAATTAATGTATACATATAATATATAGTTATATTCTATAGAATTAATAAATACACATACTTATTATAACGAATATTTGTATTTATGCAAGTATTTGTATGTGTGTGTTTATGTATATGTAATGATATATATATTTTTTATTTATAATAACAACTATTGAATACAATATATTTCTATATTATAATAACATTTATTGGTAATTACTAAATAGGTAATATATCTGAATTTAATTATAATATAAGATCTAATAATTAAGTATATAATGTACTATACCTATATTAATATTTATAACATAATTGGTATACTATTTTTCTATCATTCATGTTCGTATAGATTTATTAAATAACCAATTTATTGTTATAACTACATATTTAATAAATATATAATTATATAGGTAAATATTAATATGTAATGTTATTTTTATATATTCTTAATAATTTCATATCAGCGTATATTTATGAATGATATATATACTGAAATGATGTATTGCTTAAAATGATAAATTTGATAAAGTACAAAATATAACACATAGGTATAAGTTTATAAGTTTATAAGTTTATAAGTATACCTACTATATATATAAGTTAATTTTCTAAATAATAAATTGTATTTTTTTTAAATTAACCGTCCTTAATTATATATATATATATATTATCTATAATTCAAAGCACACTTTATACAAGCCAATAAAGTATTAATATTTTTATTTAGGTTTATATTTTACATTTAGTACATTTATAAATGTGTATAAAACATATTCACTATATAAATTATACTATATAATAATAATAATAATAATAATAATAATAATATCATATTGGGATAGCCTATATATATATATATAAATACGTCTAAAATATATTAATATATTATTTAGTATTCAAAATCAAATGGAAGAAATTGAATGTAAAAGCACTACTACTGACAATGTAAATTATATTCTAAGACACGCAAATAAAACTTCAAATAAAACACATGATTATCAATTAATAACATCAAAAGATAACTCAAAGATAATAGAACCAACAGCTATGCAATCAGAAAACAGCGAAGATAAATACGAAAGTGAATCAGCTGATGACACATTTAGAGTAAAGACTATAAACGATATGGTAGGTGATATAATAAAGAACTTGCACAGAAATGAGTACGGAGATTGTAAAGACTATACTTTCGAAGAACACACTGAAATGATACGTATTTTTGAAAAGAATTGTAACTTTAAAGACAATTTAGATTTAACGAGCGCTATAAAAGCAGCAAAAATGGAAGAAGTTAATACTATCGATAATTTAGATGATAATTGTGAAATAATAAAATATAGAAATCTGTGTAGACAATACCACTGTGAGACACTACGCAGCACTATTAACACATACTATAAAGCACATAACCTTGAGGGACTAGATCTGGAATACATAGAAAAACAACACGTCTCCTCCATTAAACCTACCATAGAGCTACTAGAGATCGAGGCATTGATGGCACAGTTCGCTAGGCTAGAGAACATAGCAGACAAACAGGGTCCATTAGGAGCTAAACACGTTCGTCTGCTACTAAACACTGCGCGACTCGGGACGGATGAGACTCACGAAGATTGCAAGGAGGGAGAGAAGAATACAGAATGTCTAAATGCCGAATACAACGGACGTATTATCTCGAACATCTACATGGGGATAAGTACTAAACATTATCTCGAGGGGCAGGACAGAAGAGAAGAAATGCAGAAACAACTACCTAAGAGAATTATCGAATATAACTATTATAATAATTTGAATGAAACACAAGAGGAGAGATTAGACGTTAGGCCACTATGGATTTAAACTATTGTATCGGTCAATGCTGACTTCACAACATAAGAACTAACTTATAAAACAATAAAGCATATATAAATTATATTATTCAATGTATTTATATTATTACATTATGATACATTTCACTCAACATCAATATAATATGAATAGTCCTACCTATATTGTAATACATGTTGGTATTATTATGTTATCAACTAAATATTACATATATTACGATAACATTTTTTCGAATATATTGTTATTGTTATTGTTATTGTTATTTTTATTTGGTGGAGTCCTTTCATCCCATCCAGGAACTTAGATGAAGTTTTCACTTATAACCATATATGGCTCTAATGTCCCTTCGAAGCCGCTCTCATGTTAAGGCATCCATGGTTTTAAAGAGAGCTGATCATTTATTTATACACAATTATATAAGATCACTTCTAAATAATATTTTAGACCCAATTTATAAAATTAATTAATGGTCCGGACGAGGGTCGAACCCGTGTCCTACTGCTTGTGTGTCTGACGCCTTAGCCACTGAGCCACACATGCAGTTTTTAGTATATATAAAATATATCTTAACAAATAAAAATAATAAATAAAAAATATTATAAAATTAAGGGAAAGTAACATAATACGGAAACTTTAACAATAAATTGTCTTAACATTTTATGACTCATTATTTGTATTCAATAATTACAATATATTAATATTATATGATTATATATATTATTGTAGTTTTAAAATTTTATTTAATTTTGTAATTACATAGATAACAGGGGTATCCGTATTCGGACACGGGTACAGAATACGGATACCCCTGTGTTATAATACGGACACCCTAAATAACACTAGATAAACCATATATTATTGATGAATCAATCAGACAAATTACAATTACATTATTTATAATTAATTTTATGAATAATTTATTCTAATTTAATTAGTTAATAATTCATTTATTTTTATTATTTTTTTAATTAATAATACAATTTAAGTATATAAATAATAAAAATTATAGATTTAGCATTATTGGTGGTATTAATATTATAATGCACGCGATTTTTATGAAAATCCGAATAGTTCATACGCTGCGCGCTGATTGGTTATGGGGTGTCCGTATTAAGACATCTAGGGTGTCTGTATTATGGACGTATATGACCTCTAGATATATGCTTATAACATAGTGAATAATTGAAAACAAATATAGAAATGACATATATAATTTTTAGAATTCTTTATTTTTTAATAATATAGTGTTATATTTTAGCATTTTATATCGATACATTTGTATATTCTTGAGAAGGTTTTAAGTTGACATTTTTTTTAAATTAATTTAAAAACGTAATAAAAAATCAGTTTATTGGATATATCAAAAATAGTTTGAATAATTCAAAAATAAAAAATACTTTTTTAGACTATTTATATAATTATGATATTTTATTCTTTAAACATTTTCTTTAGACATTCCTTCCAAACATACTGTTAAAACAAGAACTGTATATAGGGATATTAAATCTATCGATTTTGAATTATTTTCAGATAATATTAAAACAAATTTTGAAAATATAATACCTAATATTAATTCATTAAATACGTGTTTAAAATTAAACCTTGCCATCTTTGCTCCAATTAAGATAAATTAAGTTAGAAGTAATAAACCATGGTTTAATAGTTCTACATCAGAAGAAAAAGGTCAACTAGAAAATTTGAAAGAATTTAAATAATCCTTCTATCACTAATTACATACAATTAGCTATAGCAAGGAATGCATATAGAATGACACTTTCATTAGATAAAAGAAATTATTATAAAAATAAAATATTCTCTTATGGTAATAATTCAAAGAAATTTTACTCTATTACTAGAAAACTCCTAGGCAATGAATCACATTTAAATTATCCTCCTTTTTCTAATGAAAAGTTATATTCTTTATTTATTGAGCATTTTGATTCTAAAGTTATTAATATTTGTAATAAAATAAATATTATTGTTTTAAATGAGGATATCAGTACTCCTTGAATATCATTTCCTATAGTCTCTACTTCATTTGATACATTTCTTCCTCCTTCAATTGTTGATATATATAATTATATAAATACGTATTTATGTACATATACTTCATCGTCCTTTTTTGATCCTCTTCCCCTTTCTATTCTTAAAAAAATAACTAATAGGTAATAATAACTAATACCTACTATTACTCATATCTTCTCTACAATTATAATTGATTTATTAAATAACTATGAAATTCCGAAATTCTTAAAATCAACTTTGATATGTCCCATCATAAAAAAACCAGGTAAACTGTTTGAAAAAAATATATCTAAGCAACTCATTAATTATATTAATGACAATAATCGTGTTGATGTATATCAAAGTGCATACAAGAAGGGACATAATACTGAAATTTCTTTAATCTCTACCATGAATGATATTTATTTCTCTTTAGATAAACATAGCCGTATTCAATTATTACAACTCGACCTTTCATCTGCTTTTGATAGTATTTCTCATGATATACTTATCAATAGGCTATCACAAATTGGCATTAATGGAGATGCTTTAAAAATATAAATTCAACTTATCAAAGATAGAACCTATTCGGTTAATATTCATAATTGTATTTCATGTGAGAATATTTCATTATACGGGGTTTCACAGGGAACCACCATAGGTCCTCTACTTTTTACTATTTATATTTCTCCTTTGAAATATATAATAGAACAAACACCAAATGTGAAAAATCATATATATGCAGATGACATTCAAATTTACGCTGAAACTTGTCATCACGATAAATTAATGTTATGTGCAAATAATATTCGTAAATGTCTCTTAACCCCTTTTAAATAATAATGTACTTATAGGCTCCTAAATAGTAGTAAAACTATGCTCTTAAATATTTCTCTTTCTAATTTTGTTTTTCCTGATATTATATTTTATAATCTTTTAATTACACCTTCATCTAAAATCAAATTCCTTGGAATATTTGTTTTATGTAATTTATCGCAGTCAGATCATGTATCATACATAGGGGCGTCGGAACGATATTTTTTATGGGGGGGGGGCTATTTATTTCTATTTTATATTATATATCCTATTATTTATTACTAATATAATTACTAAATATATCTTATTAATATCGTATACCTCATTAGTATATGTTAACCCTTTAATATGCAATTAATAATATTTAATTGTTATAACAATACATAAGTATGAATATAGTAGAAAATAAATAATAAACATTACATAATTTATTATTATATAAATATAGATTTTTATTTATAAATATATCCATCTCAATTGTGTGAATTATTTGTTGATTGATATTTGCCAATATTAATGCATTTAATCTACTATCTAGCATAGTAGACCGAAACAACGTATTTAGTATTCGTAGCTTACTAAATCCACGCTAACATGACACAGAACATGATGGGAAAACCAATACAAGTTTGATCAATTCTATTATGCCGGAAAATATTTTTTTAATTTTAGGAGATTGTTCCATCATGTATATGTTTATTCTCGTCAGATGGTATTGAACTTATTGATTGATTTGAACATATGGAAATTCGACCTTTCAATCGTTAATTAATCATACATTATTTATTAACTTCTGTTTAGTGTAGAAAATTAATAGGATTAATAAGATTAATCTAAGAAAACAAACCTTTTTTTTTTCATGAATTATATTATTTGTAATAATGATTCCTTTAATTTATAAAAATGTATAAATGATGTTTCCTTAGTATAACATTTGGTTTTAATTTTCATCAATATGGAATCAAACAACTCAGTATATTTTATTCTGTAAATATTAATGATAAAGTATATTAACATATTAATTGATCATAACTAATCACATTATTATATTAATATCTTATGAGGTACCTTACATAGTCTTTTGAACTTTCATTACTATTCATCTCATACATATTTATGATAGTTTATAATATATGTCTTATTATTATTCTCTGAATTAGATATACTTAGAAATTTAAATTAGATATATTTAAAATACAAATAAATTATTATAATATTTTATTATATATAATATGTTTATAAACATTTATTATATGCTATTTTGTATTTTATAAAATGTTTTATATAATATAATTATAAAAGTAGGTTATTAACCTTGAATCAATATAAAAACTTGTATATATAAAATATAAACTACTTTTGTTTCTATATCTTCAATGAATGTGTTCAAATTATTTCTATCATTATTCAATTTAATTAGAATCATCTTTACTATTATCTGATCTTTTATGTTTATTTATTATTGATTTTTATTATGATTATACTATATATAATTATAATCATATATGCTTTCAAGTATATGTTTTATAAATGTTACCTTCAATAGCATTTGTTGGTATCATGAAAATGTAACCTTCATATCCAAGCTTTCAAATATCAAACTTGAAATATTCATAGAAAAAATATTTGAATTATTCATATTTTTTAATAATACATTTGCAATATATTTGTGGTCATTGGTAATATAATCTAATTCTTTATATTATTTCAGTGCATCGATTATACCACTATATTGATCTAATGTTGTTTTAATACATGATTTTCGCAGTCCATCTTGTTGGGCATATTGGTATCCATCTCTTAACTTTGTTATTATTAGTATTGTATGCATTCCGGAAATTGATAGTTTGTTCATATAATAATCCCAAATCATGAAATACTCTCAAGGCTTTTCTTATATTTATATTATTATCTAATGATTATGCTATTAAGTTTGTGCGATGAGCTCCACATTGTGTATACAAAGTTAATGGCTGTCTATTCATTATTATAGTCTTTACACCATTATATTGACCAGACATATTAGCTGCATCGTTATATTAATGTCCTCTTTATTTAGAAATAGGCAAGTTAAGATGTTAAAGTTCAGATAACATTAAATTTGCTATGTTTTCTAAGTTGTATCCTCAGTAATATTGCATATTCCTATGCATATTTCTTTAATTTCTAGTTTTTATGTCAAATAACGAACCACTAAAATGTCCTGCTCACTCCGGATATATATTGAATTCTACCACATTGAATTGAGAAAGTCCTATTAATATCTTTCAATCAAATATTTAATAATTCAGATTTATATAGTTGAATAATTTCATTCTAAATATCGCCAGATAATAAGTATCTCTCAAAGATTCTCTCATGAATATTATATGTATTTCATAAATGGGGGGGGGGGCGGGGTCAAAAGTACATAGGACTTACCTAATATAAATATCATTCGTAAATATTTATTAATAAAATCAATTATTCGACTTATTGATAGTTTGGTTCTATCGAGATTAGATTATGGGAATATTATCTTAATTGGAGCTCCAATATATATATTAAAAAACATTAAACGAGTTATTCGTAGGTGTATACAAATTATTTTTAATATCCCATATTTTAGAAGATTTTCGACTAGTTATCATTTACATAAATTAAGATTGCTAGGGGTATCTTCTAGGATTAATTATAGATTGTTATGTTTAATTAAAAAAGTAATTATTTCTGGAATATCTTCCTATTTATTAACGCTATTATCAGAGAAAAGAACTGAATACTCGAGATGCTATCCCATGCAACTTGAATAGGCTCGATGTTGATTACAAATCACTAAGAGGTCCTTCAAGATTTCTGCTGCCTCGGTATGGAACAATCTAACTCTGTCGATACGAAGTGCTCCATATATCTCAATATTCTGCAAAATACTGAAAAAACATCTTTTATTATAATTTCTTTTTTTTGTTAACATTATTTGATTATACTTTAGATAATTGTTGGTACTATTATTCAAGTGTATAAATAAACTTTATTATTATTATATATATATATATATATATATATATATATATATCTTTCAGAAATAAGTCATGTTTAATACGTGGATAATACTCGTCATATTAGTTGTAGTAATCTTCAGGAATGCTTTAATGCTCTACAGCAGTGGTTTACTAAATATCTCTACCAGCAGTGGTTCGGAATTATATTCAGCAATGACCAATATCTTCGCTTTGTTGATAAGTGCTCTGTTACAGAATCGGAGAACGATACATCGTTTTAAAACTTCTAGACGTATTTCATTCATTCCAGAGCTTTTTCCTTCTTTGATGATGTCATTTGCTCGCTTGTATTCATTGATATCAAAAGGTTCACGTTTTATTTCCAGTGGTGATAAAACTTGAGGAATCGGTTCATCTTCCTCTAATTCAGGTGGCCTGCCTAGTTAGCCTTGAACATGATTGTACCATGTTTGTAGTCGTTCTTTCTGATTTCTTCCCTTTATCATACCTTTCTGAGTAGATTTTCTTCTGGAGATATCGTTTATTAGTTCCAAGCAGAGTAGGTACTTCTGTTTATATTAGCGTTTTCTATTTATTCGATCTTCTCCTCTAGGATACTAACGGCATTATTTTTATAAGCTTTGTAGAGTTTTTTTCTTGATTCTGTTTTATTATGCTGATTGGTGTCATTTACTTTATCTTCATACGTTTTGCATGCTTTAGGTATATCTTGTCTGGCTTTATTAACAGTTTCATCAGTGGATGGGCAGATATATACTTTATTTGGTTTGATAGGAACTATTTCACTTGCAACTTCAGAATTTACTTTTATGAAACGCTCGTATGCTTCTGAGATATCTTCACCATCAATAAAATGGAATCGGTTGTCGATTTCTACTGTATATTTGTCTTGCAGTGATTTGTCTGATTTTAATAAATGATAGTTATATGGTATTTTTGTAGGAAGAGTATTTCTGTTGGATCTTAAGCTTAGTCTAATATTTGGTTATTAATCGATTCTATGGTCTGAACCTGTACTTGAGAAACTACTGTACGCATCCACATTAGTGTTACTAGTTATCCACTTCTTTCTAATCAGGATATAGTCAAGTTGGTATTTTTTCCACATGGGTCCATGTAGGTACACATTTTATTCATCTTCTTTTGAAATGAGGTATTAGTAACCACTAGTTGTTTTTCATTAAAAATATCTAACAGTTGTGACCCGTTTCTGTTTGTGTGTTGATGATAAGTGAATGTACCATCGTCCTTCCCATATGTGCATTGAAGTCCCCGATGATAGCAAGCACATTGTATTGCGGTATACTTTCTATAGCTGCTCTAAGTTCATCATAGAATATATCTATAACTTTATCTTCGCTGGAATTTGTGGGTGAGTAAATGACAATAATAGAAGTAACAGGATTTCCTTTAAATATACTGATCAGTATACGATATGTATGTGATATAAGTTCACTCAATGAGCTTCTTGATATATTATTTAACATGATAACAATGCCTCCAGTGGCCTCACCCTGATCGCTCCATGCTGATGTAATTATAAATATGCTTCTTCCGATTGTCTTGTATCTAATTTTTTCGTCGTGTATAATTCTATGTTCTTGTATTCCTAGAATATCTATATTATGGTACTCAAAGTTATACTTTAATTCTATTTGTTTATGCTCTTCTATGATTTTTCTAACATTCATAGTTGAGATAATACTTTCTTGTTTGCATTTTAATAGTTTGACCATCACACCTACCCGTTTCTCATGATCTACCCTTACTTTTGGAGTAGATCCGTCATTCTTCTCCTTAGAGATAGTTTTGGTCTTATGGTAAGTTTTTGTTAGAGACTTTAACCCTAGTGTTGTTTGTTGTAGTTGTCATGATTGTCTTCCATTTGCTAGATACTGTTATGGGCGCAACTACTATAACAGTGTTTTTTATATCAGAGTTACATTCTCTTAGCCTTTGCCTAAAGAAGCATTACTATAATGCAGCAGAAATATTTGGATTCCGAGTTAATTTCTCTTAGATCCCCCACTGTTAAGCCTGATACCGAGGGTCCAGTTACCGTGCTGTACCGCATGGAGGCACTGTGGGAGTCTTGACCTGAAGAACTATAAAACCAATAGGAAATAACTTATTCACTTGGCATTTCTTTTCGCTTGACAAGGCTAGATGGTGGGTGAAGCAAGCGTAAGCAATACTATATATAGTATTGTCTATATATTAGACTATAGTCTACAAGCCCTGTACGCAGTGATCGGCAGGATCGCGATACGATCCGGATCGTGTCAGAAAGAGAGGATCGGGATCGGTAAAAGGATAGGGATCGGCGATCCCGATCCCGATCCATAAAAAAGGATCGGTGCCCATCATTGCATATACGATACTCTAATATTATTATATTTATTTATAAGAATATTAATAACATTTTTGTATTATATTATTACATTGATATGATATTGTATTGATCATTATTTTGTAATGTTTTCCAAGGTATTGCAAGACTAGGTAAAAACTACATAGTATTTAATAATAATTGTTATTTTTACCATTATAGAATTTAATCAATTGATATCATATAAGTAAACCACCGACTTTGACTCATCGTACAATGAGTATATATTTGTATCCAATTCAATGCATTTATTAAATAAATTATATTTAATTCACTATATCATATAGTCTATATGATATAAAATAATATATACATTGAGTCAATTTAATTATTATTGAAATATAATAAAATATATTAATAATACATATTATTTACAATTATTAACAATTTACATTACATAGGTAGGTTATACTTATTACATACCTATTATACCTATATATATATTGTTTCGAATTACGAAATACAATTTGTATTAGTTAAATATATAAATAATATCGGGATCGGGAAAGGATTGGGTAACGAGTTGAGGATCGGGATCGGAAAAAAGATGGCATAAGAGAATAAATAGAGGATCGGGATCGGGATCGCCGATCCAGGAAAAAAATATCGGTGCCCATTACTGCATGTACGTAACCGTAGCACATCACACACACACACACACATATATATATATATATATATATATATATATATATATATATATATATAATTAAGAAATTACCTGATCATAACAAATATAATACCATTCCTGATGATATCTTTTATGGTAATAATACATTTAGTAGATGTGAAAGAATAAATGCATTCAATACGTTTTTTAGTTCAATAGCTACTGATCAACAAGATAAGTTTTTGCCAATAGTATTGTGAAAATAGATCAACCCACGAGAGATATTTAAAAAATATTCAAAAACATATATTTTATTGTAACCTATATCTGCTAATGATATTTTGAATGCTATTGGGGTTTGTAAATCTAAATCTTCATTAGATTTTAGTAACATTGACATGAATATAATCAAAATTGTTTTTAATTTTATTTTAGATCCACTTAACTTTATCTTAGATCCTACTTACATTTTTAACATAATAATTTGTGACTCTACTATTCCAGATAACATGAAAATATCAGTAATAAACCCCTTTTTAAGAAAGGAAAACCAGATGATATAAATAACTATAGACCGATTGCCTTATTCTCTCAATTTTCAAAGATTTTAGAGAAAATAATTTCTAATAGATTTTTACATTTTATTGACAAACATAAATTATTATATGACAAAGAATATGGTTTTATTAGAAATTCTTCAACTTCGCACGCATTCTATGATAACTATAATTTTATTGAATCAAACTTAAAAAGAAATAATAAATTAGCCTCATTATTTTTAGATCTAAAAAAAGCATTCGATCTTGTAGATCATAAGATACTATTAAACAAATTAAAATATTATGGTTTTAGGGGTAGTACTAATCGTTTAATTGAAATCTATCTACAATATCGAATGTTATAAACTAGAATAGATAACGAACTTTCTGGAAGAAGTATCATCAATGTTGGGGTACCTCAGGGATCCATTTTGGGTTCCTTACTATTTATTTTATATATAAATGATATTCATATGGCATTACATAATTTAAATATAAATTTGAATCTTATACTTTTTGCTGACGATACATCGGTTAGCATTAGTGAACAAGTAATAAGACTCTACGCAAAAGTTTAAATTTAGTATTTTAAATTTACATGAATGGTTCACTAATAATAGATTAATATTAAATATTGATAAATCAAAAGTGCTAACTTATAAATATGCAAATATTATTAATAGTATATCAATTAATTCAACTGAAATATGCTTAGTATCAAGTTATACTTTTCTTGGAGTTATATTAGTTAATAATTTAAATTTTAAAGAACACATAAGAAAAATACAATTGAAATTATCACATGTTATATATATAGTAAGAAAGCTGATCCATTTACCAATATATATTTTAAAGCTTCTTTACAATTCTTTGTTTTTACCTCATATCATGTATTGTTTAGAAATGTGGGGAAATAATTTTAATAATAACATTAATATATTTCAACTCTACAAAAAAGGCTATTCGAATTGTAAATAAAAATATCTTTAAAATTGTCAATAATATTTTTATTTTGACTAATACTAACAATTTATTTTTATGTTCTAATATATTAAAATTTAAAGATTTAATAACTTTTAAAAATATTGTATTCATGCACAATGTACATTTAAAGAAATGCCCAAGCAGAATATCATTATTATTTCCAAGATATAACAATGTATACAACAATTCTTTTCATAATTTCAAATTACCTTATATAAAATCAAGCCGTCATCATAAATCATTATCATTTAAAGGCCCTAAATCATGGAATTAGACATAAATTATTATTTACAAAAATGTATATAAAAAAATATTAAATAAACATCTTTTATTAAAATATGAAAATAAATTAACAATTGATTATCTAATTTTATTTTTGATTAATGGTATTATTTATTAAACCTTCATCTTGCTTGTTTTAGTTTTTATTTTTTTCATTTTTATTGTTTAGCTATTCTATTCCTTTTATAGTTCGGAATTCAGAATTCAACTCGTTTCTGTGATTTTTTTATATAACTTTACATCTTTTATTTTTACACTTGACTTATTGATACATATTTTTTATTCTTTATATAATTTATTTTTAACTTGACTTATTGATAAATATTTTGTATTCTTTACATCATTTATTTATAACTTGACTTATTGATACATATTTTTATTCTTTACATCTTATTTATTTTTACTCATGAGAATCTAACTTATCTAGAATATGAAGATTGGGGAAGTTCTCGCAAAAAACAAATACATTTGTTTATTAACTTCTCCATTATTTCATGCTTTACAACATGAAAAAATAAATCTGATTTATTTATTTATTATTTATATATATATATAAATAAATAAATAAATCAGATTTATCATTTCTCTTCAACAGGCAAGGAATAATGGCGAAAATAATAAACAAGTTAATGTTTTTACTAGAATTTCCCCAATCATCATATTTTTGGATAGTCTAGATTCTAATATAATAAATAAAATATACATATAATTAAGAATTAAAAAAAATTAAAATTACTCTAAAAAGAGAAAAAGTATGAGATAAATATTTATACATTTTTAAAAATAAAAAAATGGAGTTGCACCTGAATACCTAACATAAAACAAAAATAATATTTTTAATTTTATTATTTTTTTTTGATTTTAATTTTTTTTTTTTATTAATAATTTAATTAATGATTATAATAATGATATATATATATATATATATTTATAAATTATAATACTCAAAAGAACAATACCTTATATAAACGAAATAAAACATGAAGATTATATATAATAAAATGAAAATTAGAGATTTTTTTTTAAAGTTAATACTCTAGGGGAAAATACTTTCTATAAACAAATAAACAATGTGTAATAAATATATTAAAATAAATGAATAAAAGAAGAAGTATAAATCTATTAAAAAATGTATATGAATAATATCTATGAATACTATTTTAAGAGGTATTTTTTTTAAATTTGTTAAACATTATTTTTTTCTAAATGCATTGAATGAATTACATGGATTTTTCATAATGTAATTCCATTTTTTTGGACCAGAAAATAATATTGAATGATGATATCGTGTATGTTTTATATATGGTAGAGTGTAATTAAAAGTTGAATAGTTATATTTATTATATCTCTTTACAAAAATGTTATTCATAGTTTTTTGACAATTACCTACACTCGTATTATGCATAAACAAAATAGTCTTATAGATAATAAGATCTCGTAACTTTAATATATTAGAATTAATAAATAGAGAATTTGTCCTAGATAAAATAAAAGTTCCATTTCTGATTATAAATATATCTTTATTAATAATTCTAATTAATTTTTTTTGTAATAATTCTATTTCATATATATTACTAAAGTATACATTTCCCCACAATTCCAAGCAATACAATACATGAGGTAAAAATAAAGAATTATATAATAAATATAGTATTTTTTTCGGGAGAACAGTAGGTGAGAGAACAGTACTACTAAGTTTTTTTAACATATATATAATTTAGATAATTTAATTTTAATACTTCTTATAATATATATATATATATATATATTATAGTTTATATTATTCATTTATGACTACAATTTAATAATACAAAAATAAAATGTGTCATTAGGTCATGGTATATTTTTAAATTAAGAATTATAAAAAATGGCGTGATGAAAAAAGGTTGGGAACCACTGCACTAAAGGATGGTGAACCCGGTAGGTATCGATAACACTAATAACAATTATCTAACACAAATAAGGTCTATTATATTAACTGCGCGCTTTAATGTATATAACATTCACTACACCATCTATATTTAAATCTGGATATACTTCATTAATACCTAAATATAAGCATACTAAATATCCTTACAAATATAGGCCTATTGCTATGGTATCGCTGATAGGTTATAACATAATTATGTTAACTTAAGTTACCCTATTTAAGTTATTTAATAATATATTTGCTAAATGAATCGATAATTCTATAGTATTAGATCATCCCAAAAGGCATTCATTAGAAGAGACTTATTATTGCTGAAAATATCTAGTTATTAAAGAATATTCTATATCAACATAAATATATATTACACCTATGCAATATTTGTACTCGATATAACTAATGTATTTAACCCTCTGCAAAATGATGAAGAAACAATATCAGCCAACACAGCATACACATACTTTGAAACTGCCTGTAAAGAATCATCTGCCAAATATATACCATTAAAGTTAAAACAGAAGAAAAGGACCCCATGGGAAAACCATGAAATCTGTCAAAAGCCAAGGATTTACATATAGCAGCAAAACTTAAAGATTCTCAAATCTCTTTTGAAAATCAGATACAATTTAATAAAACAAAAAAAGAATTGACTTCTGCATATGATGCAGAACAGAGTAAATATGTTAACAGAAAAATCAAAGATATCGAAATAGCGGCAGAAACAAACAATCTTCTATTGCATGGAAAATCGTAAATGAAATCAGTGGTAGAAAGTACTCGAACAGCGCAAAACTAAAAGCATCTAGCAATGGAGAGAGAATCAAAATATGGCATAACCATTTCCAAGAACTGCTCGGAAGTTAACTTAACAAAACTGATGATGATGATGATGAAGAGATACTACAAATACATAATAAGTTGAATATAAAAATAGGTCTGTTCACTATACAAGAACTTAACAATGCAACCAAAAGCATAAATAATGGAAAGCTTGCGGATTAGATGAAATTCCAGCTGAAGTTTGGAAACTGACAGAATTTCAAAATATTTTGCTAAATTTCTGTAACAGCGTATATTCTCAAAATCAAATAAAAAGATGGACTGAAGGCTGTCTTTTACCGTTCCCGAAGAAAGGAGACATTTCTCAGGCCAAAAATAATAGAGGTATAACCCTATAGGGTTATTACGTTATAACGTCTATTGCAGCAACAATTTATAATTTGATGCTCCTAAATCGCATAAGACCGGAAATCGATCCTATCCTACGGACAAATCAGAACGATTTTCGCTAGAATAGATCAATTTCAGGACAAATATTGACAATCCGACGTATAATTGAAGGATTAAGATCAAAGAATCTACCGGCCACACTATTGTTTGTAGACTTCGCCAAAAAATTTGATTCGATACATCGCGGTAAAATGAAAAATATTCTCTCTGCGTATGGAATACCCACAGAAACAGTAGAAGCAATCATGATACTCTATCGAGAAACAAGATCAATGGTTAGATCACCAGATGGAGATACACCATACTTCGAGATCATTACTTGGGTATTACAAGGAGACACGCTTGCACCTTTCCTTTTTATAATATGTTTAGACTATGTTTTGAGAAAATCACTAGATGATAATAAACATCTCGGTCTCACCATAAAAAAACGAATGAGTAGCCGACATCCTGCAATATACATAAATGATACTGAGTATTCTGATGATTTAGCCATTACATCAGATAACGTTGAAGATGCGAATATAATGCTATATCAAATCGAAGAAGCCGCAGCTGAAATAGGATTAGGTGTAAATGCAGATAAAATGGAATATATCTCTCTGAACCAGAAAAATAATAGGTGTATAAAAAGTCTAAAGGGTAAGATCATCAAACAAGTAAATGATTTTAAGTATCTTGGAAGCTATGTCGCATCTACTGATCATGACGTCAATGTAAGGATTGGACAGGCTTGGGCCGCACTAAACAATATGACATCAATATGGAAATCTAATCTCTCTGTAAAGCTGAAGAAAAATTTCTTTAGGGCCACAGTCGAATCGATCCTTGTATATGGCTCCATCACATGGACATTAACATCTTCTCTAGAGAAAAATATTGATGGAGCATATACAAGAATGCTACGCGCTGCCTTAAATAAAAGATGGAAAGATAATACGTCTAATAATGAATTATATGAAATATCCCAAAGATCATGATTACAATTAAAGAACATAGGATGCGTTTCTCAGGACATTGTTGGCGAAGTAGAGAAGAAATGATCAGCGAAGTGCTTCTATGGGAACCTTTACATGTGCAACGAAAACCTGGACGGCCGAATAAGACATATACTGCACAACTTAGAGAAGACAGCGGATGCACTACAGATGAACTGAAGACGTTGATGGGAAACAGAGATGAATGGAGAAAACGTGTCATGCTATGCCGATCAAGCTCGACCTGGTAATGTAATTTAACCCAGTGTCACACAGTTAGATTGGTTCTATTGTTAATAAAGAACACACTATTCATAGAGTATATTGAACATGCTTTTGATTTCAATACTCAGCCTAATTATAAGAATGATATATAAAATAATAGTTAGGTTAATCGCGGCGTAATACAAGGTGATCCCATGTCACCCTTATTGTTCAATACAGTTATTGGTTACTCAACTTCTAATTTACCCAGTTATATTAGCATACGTGATAGCATCGTTAACTAATTAGCATTCGCCGATGATATTGTAATTATAGAAAAGGAAAACTAACATAAGGATATATACTATTTATTTAATTTTCTTATTATTGGTATTTCATAATAAAGTTTAAATTTAAACATATTATTATGCATATTCAGTTCATTTTGATATTACTTTTCAAACAAAGGAGCTTGTTTGCTTTTTATTGAATAATTATAGTTTATTTAAAACACTAGATAAATCAGCTTTATTATTATTAAATATTAAGTGGTTAATTGTGCTTAAATTATATGTACATTTATTTAACGATAGCCATTTATTAATAATTATTAAGATGTTTGAAAGTATTATTCACGGAATTTAACCAATAATATTATCAAAGAAGAAACTAGATGTCATATACATATAATAAAATATAACAACATTAACTTGTATTTTAATATATAATTTTCATTTATAAAAATCAGAAATAATAATGGTACGAGGACATATCCTTGAGGAAAAACAAAGTTTATATATTTATTTGGTATTTATAAGTATTAAATATTACAAATTGAATTATATTATTATGAATATATTAACAATGTTAACGCAACTCCTCTAAAAGATAAACCTCTGATTGTATTACTAGTACATCATAATTCAATACTAATGGAGTTGAAGGCATTCTTTAGGTCTATAGATATTTCTGCACAGTATTTCATAAATTGCTGGATATGTTTGACTTAAGACGAAATCTAAAAAGATTAAATATGAACCATGAAGTAATTATAAAAATATTAACTCCTAAATAAAGATATATATTAAAATATCAAAGGAAAAATGGATAAGACATAAGTTTACATATATTGGTAGGTTTTGAGTTACAGACACTATCAATGTGTTATTAATATAATATAATGTTATTAAGTATATTTATCTATCATAATCAAAGAAATGTTATCGTAATATATGTAATATTTAGTTGATAACATAATAATACCAACATGTATTACAATATAGGTAGGACTATTCATATTATATTGATGTTGAGTGAAATGTGTCATAATGTAATAATATAAATACATTGAATAATATAATTTATATATGCTTTATTGTTTTATAAGTTAGTTCTTGTGTTGTGAAGTTATCATTGACCGATACAATAGTTTAAATCCATAGTGGCCTAACGTCGAATCTTTCCTCTTGTGTTTCATTCAAATTATTATAATAGTTGTATTCGATAATTCTCTTAGGTAGTTGTTTCTGCATTTCTTCTCTTCTGTCCTGCCCCTCGAGATAATGTTTAGTACTTATCCCTATGTAGATGTTCGAGATAATAGCTCCATTGTATTGGGCACTTAGACATTCTGTATTCTTCTCTCCCTCCTTGCAATCTTCGTGAGTCTCATCCGTCCCGAGTCGCGCAGTGTTTAGTATCAAACGTACGTGTTTAGCTCCTAATGGACCCTGTTTGTCTGCTATGTTCTCTAGCCTAGCGAACTGTGCCATCAATGCCTCGATCTCTAGTAGCTCTATGGTAGGCTTAATGGAGGAGACGTGTTGTTTTTCTATGTATTTCAAATCTAGTCCCTCAAGGTTATGTGCTTTATAGTATGTGTTAATAGTGCTGCGTAGTGTCTCACAGTGGTATTGTCTACACAGATTTCTATATTTTATTATTTCACAATTATCATCTAAATTATCGATAGTATTAACTTCTTCCATTTTTGCTGCTTTTATAGCGCTCGTTAAATCTAAATTGTCTTTAAAGTTACAATTCTTTTCAAAAATACGTATCATTTCAGTGTGTTCTTCGAAAGTATAGTCTTTACAATCTCCGTACTCATTTCTGTGCAAGTTCTTTATTATATCACCCACCATATCGTTTATAGTCTTTACTCTAAATGTGTCATCAGCTGATTCACTTTCGTAGTTATCTTCGCTGGTTTCTGATTGCATAGCTGTTGGTTCTATTATCTTTGAGTTATCTTTTGATGCTATTACTCGATAATCATGTGTTTTATTTGAAGTTTTATTTGCGTGTCTTAGAATATAATTTACATTGTCAGTAGTAGTGCTTTTACATTCAATTTCGTCCGTTTGATTTTGAATACTAAATAATATATTAATATATTTTAGACGTATTTATATATATATAGGCTATCCCAATATGATAGTATTATTATTATTATTATTATTATTATTATTATTATTATTATTATTATTATTATTATTATATAGTATAATTTATATAGTGAATATGTTTTATACAAATTTATAAATGTACTAAATGTAAAATATAAACCTAAATAAAAATAGTAATACTTTATTGGCTTGTATTAAGTGTGCTTTGAATTATAGACAATATATATATATATAATTAATGACGGTTAATTTAAAAAAAATACAATTTATTATTTAGAAAATTAACTTATATATATATTATGTGTTATATTTTGTACTTTATCAAATTTATCATTTTAAGAAATACATCATTTCAGTATATATATATATATATATATATATATTTATATTTATATATATATATACATCATTCATAAATATACGCTGATATGGAATTATTAAGAATATACAAAAATAACATTACATATTAATATTTACCTATTTATTTATATTTTTATTAAATATTTAGTTATAACAATAACTTGTTTATTTAATAAATATATACGAACATGAATGATAGAAAAATAGTATACCAATTATGTTATAAATATTAATATATTAATAACATTTTTTACTTAATTATTAGGTCTTATATTATAATTAAATTCAGAAATATTGACCTAATTAGTAATTACTAATAAATGTTATTATAATATATAAATATAGTGTATTAAATAGTTAATATTATAAATAAAAAATACATATATCATTACCTATACATAAACATACACATACAAATACTTTCATAAATACAAATATTCGTTATAATAATTATGTGTATTTGTTAATTCTATAATATAACTATATATTATATGTATACATTAATTATATATTATATAAGTGTAAATATATTATATTAAAATAATACAAATAATAACCAATTTCTGTATTCAATATCTAGTCTAGCGTTCTTGATATTGAGAGCTTTAATTTCGATTATTTCTTGTTCGATTTGCAGATTAATTTCGTGTGCTCTTCGATATTGCCACACATCAAGAGTCAAGAGTAATACACGAATCGCATCGTATATTAGTATTACACTCTTCATTATCATTGACGGGAAATAATTTAACATATTCAAAATTAAATTATATTTGTACTTTTCTGATTTAAATGAATTAACACTTGATACATTTTTTGTTTTTTCTTTTTCAAATTGATTATTTTCATCTTTTATTTTCATTTTTTCACCTTCTAACTTGTCATTCAAATATGGATTTAATATGGATTTCATTAATATTACTTTACATTCTGATTCCAATTCATTGTTAATACATTGACTTAATTCTTCTTTATTTTTTATTATCTTATTTTCTCTTTGTAATTCTTCTTTCCTTTCTGTATCTCTTTGTTTTTTAATTTCAATTTCTTTATCTTTCGCCATTACTCTATTATTCTCTATTTCTAAATGTACTATTTTACTTAAGTCATCTTCTCTAAATATGAATGTGTTATTGTGTTTCGAAGAAGTCACCATTATAGGTATATTAGTAAAACTTTCACTATTACCGGATGTCGGGGACGTGTGGACATCAGAGGAAATACTGCTATGGCATTCAATGAATGGCGTGCACGGATTATCGTCTGCTTTATGTTCCTGACGTACTTTCACAGCGTTCTTCGTAACATTCTTATTGGTAGGTGTAATCTTTATATTCATAGAAGTTGTTGAAGATGTTGACCTCAACTTGTTTACTACGAACAATATAAATCCTCCAATTATAATTCCAGTTAAAATAAATAATATCTGTAAATATATTAATTATATTTTATTTTATATTCATACATTTTAATTAATTTCGAGTTAATAATAATTTATATATATATAATATTTTATATATGTATCTATTACATATATAATTTTATATTTGTAGAGATAAACGATGATATAAGCTAGAATTCATAAAATATTTGATATATTAAAAATCAAGTGCATTTGGACATTTGTAAGGATAACCTATTGTATTTTAAACAATATATATATATCAAATAATGTAACTATATATATATATATATATATATATATATATATATATATATATATATATATATATATATATATATATATATATATATATATATATATATATATATATACAATATCAGTGATTATAGTATAAAGTATTATTATAAGTTGGCTTTTATTGTTAATACACATATCATTAACCCAGCTGCATTGCCATATAAATAGGTTACATTAATATAGCTAATTAGATCTAATAACATAAGTTAGTATAATATATCTTCTTTAAATAATGATAATACACTCTGGTTAACTCACTAACTATGAATGATATCATAAAGCATATACTTATAACTGATAATAATATTACATACATATATTTATTATATATATTTTTATAAGAAATACAATATTTCTTACAATTAAGATTAATTATATGGATGGGAGTAGGAAATATGTTAACAAACTGTTTAGTAAATACATTAGATAGATAGGTTTACGTGCTTAAATATAATATCAATCTTACATGTATTAATATACCATTGTTTAGTATAACTAAAGACAATAAAAGGGCATGTTATGCACTTTCAATCTACCTGCAAATTAAATATATAGTACAGTTAGGTTATACGTGTAGGTACATTTAGTATAATGAAGTGTATAGTATGTTTGTGTCAGGTACAGCCTAGTCACGTGTTCAACTTATGTAATAGTATTCCTTTATATGTTAGTAATGTATTTATAATACAATATAATGTACACTTTATATATATTTTAATGTGTATTTTGTGCTATTAGATAATTATCTTCATTATGATTATATAAATTATAAGTTTTAATTAATCGTACAAAAGCTATACAATTTCACAATTTATATTTATAGTAAAATATTTGTACTAAATGTCATAGTTATATATATATATATATATATATATATATATATATATATATATGTTAATATACACTATACATATACGTACTAACCTCGTACACCTTAACGTTGCATACATCACAATATAAACCAGTGTTTAATATTTCTTCTTTAACATTATCTCTGTCTATATCATCTACCTTCTCTTTGATCTATAACAAATATATCATATTATATATATATATATATATATATATATATATATATATATATATATTGTATAATGAACGATCTATAAGAAAAACAAGCAGAAAAATTACCTAATTATATTGTTACATACATTTCCATAGAAAGACGAATTATTTGACTAATGTTTACATTTCCTTTTAATTTTCAAAAATAAAAAATCAATAAAAATAATAAAAATATTATATATTTCTTTTAGACAGTGAATGATTAAAGTTGTATTATTTCATTATATATTGTATAATATTATCGTGGTTTAGTTATATGTCACTTAAAAAGTGAAGTTAATGTTATTTACAAAAATAAGTGTATGACATAGAGATTTATGACCCCAGAATAATAAGAAATCATTTAACACAATTATATTTAATATATTTAATATATTTAATAAATACAAATATAGTAGTATAGTAGCACAACAGTATAGTAGTGTAGTTGTAAATATCGAATATTAGTGTACTACTAGTTATCCTATTATAATTTGTAGTGTACTTGTAAATATCAATGTAGTTGTAAATGTAGTTGTCTAACTAGAGTTAAGAATGAATGTAAAACTTATATTATTCGTAGAATAACATTATAGAATATATAGTGATTTTTTGACATTTTTAATATCCTTAAAATAGTTTAAAATTAGTTTATGTTTGTATTACATTTAATGATCAGGTATTCGGTTCGATGGAATGGACATGGGGAGGATGTTATTTTATATTGAGTGCGTTATTATATTTAATTATTTAATTTTTATATTTGCTTTGGTAGTATAATTGGTTTCGACTCTAAATGAGTCATTATATATTTTATTTATATATTTCGATACACACACACACTCATACACACATATATATATATATATATATATATATATATATATATATATATATATATATATATATAAACTGTCTGTATATATCAGACACCCATATAGTATGATGCGGAAG
This sequence comes from Osedax fenrisi, assembly GCA_964019155.1. Lineage (NCBI taxonomy): Eukaryota > Metazoa > Annelida > Polychaeta > Sabellida > Siboglinidae > Osedax > Osedax fenrisi. Next base: position 91,463,075 of record OZ025242.1, read on the forward strand.
CATGCCCCTTCCAGACCATTAAAATATGTCTTAAAATATATATTTAGAAGTGATCTTATATAATTGTTTATAAATAAATGATCGGCTTTCGTTAAATATGGACGATTTTACATGAGAGCGGCTTCGAAGGGACATTAGAGCCATTTGGTTATATGTTAATAAAACATTATTTAAGTTCATGGAATAAAGGACTCCACCAAAATGAAATAAACAAACAAATATATATATATATATATATATACATGTCCGAATTACGTGTTTTTATATATCTGATAACTAATTTACCGCTTGCTAATTATTGGTAATTGAATAAAGAGAAGATAACATTGAATATACTAAATACTATATACTACTATTGCTACTAATACCACTAGTTCGATAACGTATATTTCTAATGTACGTGTTGCCGTTGAACCGATGCCATGATCCATATTTAATTACGTAATTGTTTAATTAAAAGTTAATATTGTACCTCTTACTCTATAGATGTATTACACACAAATAGACATAGATAGTGTTACTAGTGTAGCTATTGTATCTGTATACCTCACTAATTACATATGATTACCACAATAGAATATTAAGTGTTATTTAATAATGTAAATGCTGAGTAAGCAGAATATGACGGCTTAGATTACAAATATCATTTTCATTAGAAGTAACTATACGATTATTACTTATCATTATATTAGTAATTGGTAGGTTATATATGAGGGTATATATAATAATGTTGAGAAGTAAAGATATAATACTCCCTATCTACGCAATGTAATTAATTGCTAACCCCTGCCGCTGCTAGCAGTAGTATCGCCACTGAAATAGATTTAGGTTGACGCGGTTTTTATACAACAATGTGGTCATTGTTATATTAAATTACACGCAATATAAGTTAGCTTCACTTGGAAGGTGACGCATTATAACTGTGACGTGCTATACTTGGGAGACTAGAGTGATGACTCATGTATCGAATACACTGTACGGATACAGTATACAGGTATACAATGCGTGTAGTTAATTAGTTTGTGAGATGTGATGAGTCATTCGTGTATACTAAATACGATGAAAGAGGGCATTGATAGATGTGCATTATTATTAGTGTACACGAACACATGTGTTAAGCACCATTAAGGGGATTCGCGGCCTTTTAAATGCATTGAAAATAATATTTTTTTTTTTTTTTTTTTTATTTGAGAAAAGTATTATTTAATATATATTTAATATTCTCTGAAACTTGTAGAGCAAATAAAGACTTATAAATGATACAATTTGATAGTTTAGTACAAGACCTAATTGGTAAAATTTTTTTTTGTAAAAATGCCGTACATAATAGAAAAATACTCATATTTTAAACTTATAATATGATATCTATAATTTTATATTTTTTAATAATTTTAAATGCAGTGTTATATACGATCTATTATATAATATGATGTCAACTAGCGACATCTATATTTAACGGTTTGATATCAAATGAACGCATTACATTGGCTGTAAAATTCGAATTATAAACAAAGTAATTGAGATTGCGTCATTAATTATTTTATTTCAAAATGCCAAGACGTAATAGAAAATCGATCACCGGACAACTTAAGCAACTTAAGCAGTGATTGTGATGGAGATAGTGGGTTTAGTATATGAGTTAGACACGAAGGACATAGTTTGAGGTAGACACGGAGGACATAGTTTGAGGTAGACACGGAGGACATAGTTTGAGGTAGACACGGAGGACATAGTTTGAGGTAGACACGAAGGACATAGTTTGAGGTAGACACGGAGGACATAGTTTGAGGTAGACACGAAGGACATAGTTTGAGGTAGACACGGAGGACATAGTTTGAGGTAGACACGGAGGACATAGTTTGAGGTAGACACGGAGGACATAGTTTGAGGTAGACACGGAGGACATAGTTTGAGGTAGACACGAAGGACATAGTTTGAGGTAGACACGGAGGACATAGTTTGAGGTAGACACGGAGGACATAGTTTGAGGTAGAAACGAAGGACATAGTTTGAGGTAGACACGAAGGACATAGTTTGAGGTAGACACGGAGGACATAGTTTGAGGTATACACACGATGTCAGTTTATATACGACTATGATTAGGCGTGTGTATGAAATGAAGTGCCGTCATAGCTAATGAAGTATTGTTACGTAATAGGTGACTAACAGCTGACTACGGGTGAATACGTTAACCAATGAACGAGTGGCGAGGTGATGGTGTGTGTTATATGTATGTTTGTATATCCTATGTGTGTGTATATGTGTGTGTGCGTTTATATTAGTGAGTGTATATGTGTATACACTCACTAATATACTATATATATATATATATATATATATATATATATATATTTATATATTTATATATATATATATTATCCGTATATATATATATTACAATATTAACTAACGAGGTTCGTGTGATTCTCTAATATAGTACTGATCATCCATGAAAGTATTTCAAATATCTTCATAGCGGATTCGTAGGTTTATTGTATATTAATATAAGCGGGTTATTTAATGATGAGATATGTAATACAATGAACAACTACTAATAGGTATTTAACGTAAATATTATAAGCTGTTAGTAATACTTATGTGTTATTATTATTTTAGAAATTTTAAATTTTAAATTATTTTATAAAAATTCTAAATTTATATATTATAATATACTATATTTATTATATTATATTGTAATCTTGTAACCTTGTAACCTTGTAACCAATTTGTTTAGACACTGCGATCAACATCAGTAATGAGTTTTCGGCGGTGTATCGTATATTAATTATTATAAGCTATATTAAATAGATGTGTTTTCAATTTGACTTTAAAGGTGTGGTCAGAAACTATAGATCTAATTGAGTGAGGTAGGGAGTTCCATAGTTTAGGTGATATTAAAGAAAAAGAAGATTCCTGTTTTTTATTTAGTGATAAAGTTATTGGTATATTTAGTTTGTATTTATGTATTGTTCGTTGTGGTCGGGATGACTTGTAGTTCGTAAGTAGTTCAGTAAGATAGTCAGGTTTATTATTATGGGTGGCATGGTGGGTCAGTAGGAGTAATTTGTATTGTATGCGGTAAGGGATGGGTAGCCAGTGAATGGATTTCATATAAGGTGTGATATGTTGTCTTGAGTATTTTTTTATCCTGAAAATGGTTCTGATGGCTCTATATTGTAATTTAGTGAGCATTTTGATAGTATGTGCTGGGAGTGAATTTAAAGTAGAGTTACAGTAGTCAAGTCGGGGCAGTATTAAGGAAGTAACTAGTAGTTTGGCAAGTTCAGTAGTTATAGAAGGTCTAATAAGTCGGATCGTATGTAAGGTGTAATTAATGGACTTCGATATATTAGTTATATGTGGTAGATAAGACAGCTTTTGGTCAAGTGTGAGGCCGAGGTTTTTAGCTTGGTTAGAGTATTCTATAATATGATTATTAATAATAATAGGTGGTATGGAATGATGTCCTGGGGATGTATTTATTAATAAAGCTTTTGTTTTAAGGCTATTCAATTGTAGGGAGTTATTTGAAAGCCATTTACTAATGTCATTAATGCATTTATTTATAGTATTTATGTTATTGATTGGGTCAGGTAAATTACAGTATAGCTGTAAGTCATCCGCATATGAGTGAAAGTGTATATCGGGGTATTCGTCAAGTAAGTAAAGTAAAGGGGAAATATATATTAAAGAGAATTGGACCTAAAACAGAACCTTGGGGTACACCATGAGTTGTGTGGCGGGGTTCTGTTTGTGCGTTATCTATACATATAGAAAAGGATCTGTTAATTAGGTAGGATGTAAACCAACTAAGGACAGAATCTTTAATACCAATGTTCTCTAATCTTCGAATAAGAATATTATGGTCTAACGTATCGAAAGCCGACGACAAGTCAAGTAGAATCAGTATGGTGGGAGTATTTTTTGGAAATAGTAGTATATTGTTTAAAGTATGGAGTAGTGAAGTTTCAGTGCTCTTGTCCGTTGTATAAGCACTTTGTAATTTATGCAGTATGTTATTATTATTGATGTATGTTCTAAGTTGTTAGCAATTATTCTTTCAATTGTCTTAGATATGAAAGAAAGGTTGGATATGGGACGATAATTAGAAAGAGTTGACCTATCAATGGATTGGTTTTTAGGGATGGGAATTACATGGGCATATTTCATGTGGGATGGGAAGATACCTGCAGTTAGTGAGCGATCGATAATTTTTTTGTAGAATGGAGAAAGAAGGGATGAAAGAGAATGTAATAAACATAATGAAATTGGGTCTAGTTTACATGTAGATTTAACTGTTAATAAAATATTATTGATATTGATAATGGTTGGTAATGAAAAAGTGGAAAATGAGTATATTGGGCTTGATATTGGTGGGATGCAGGGTCGAGGGAGAGTATCTATAATTGATGATGTTTTTATGTAAAAGTAAGAGTCAAAGTTAGTCGCATTAGTTAAAGTAAAGTAATTGTATTGTATAATATTATACTATATTGTATACACAAATGTAAGTGTACCCTAACCCATGAGTTTTAAAATAATGTCAATAATAATAATAATATAAAAGCGAAACCGAGTTTAAAAACCATCGAACAATATAATAATAATTCAATAATGTTTATAATTAAATAAGTTAAGTAACATTGTGCAGTATACTAATACACTATAATCTATTAATAGATACATGCTAATTAGCATGCTAAAATAAGTAAGTCCCGTATTTTTTGTAAATAATTTATAATTTCTATTTATATCTATAAGTATTTTTCTAGTTAAATATATATTTGGGATGTGTATTCCATAAAGAAGGGTCAATGTATTCAAATTTTGATATAATGGAGTTTACACGGATTTCAAGAATTGGAGTATACTCCAATTCTATAGAGGATGAATGTAGAATTATTTGTGTATATGTACGGAGAGAATATAGATGATACATATAAAGGTGTATACACCATTATATATAGTCAAATGAGGTAGGCTATAATAAGTGAGTGGATGTTAAGTGTAGCTTTGGAAGGGAAACCATCATAGTTATTGCATGGAAGGGGTAAATATTAGTTATACATGCTTTTATATTATATTCCTTCTCATATTTCGTATATATTTATTATTTTAAATAATATTAAAATAATATCGAATAATATTTCGTGTTATATTTTCTTTTTATTTGTCCTATAGGACTATATAATTAAAATCAACGAACCAATAATAATAATAATACTATATAATAATAATTAATAATAATAATAATAATAATTCTAATGAATTAAAATATATTACAGAGATATCACTTATTTATAACGTGCATTATCTTCGCATAATCCTACGGGGGTATAAATACATTTCAATGCCAATTCATTGGCATGAAAACTATGTAATGTGTCAGATGTATTTATGTAAAGATATTTCTACATATAAAATATTTGTACAGAATATATAGACTATATACCATTTTTTTATGATACATATACATACATATATGATACATATTCTATAGAATGTAATGTTATATTGACCTATTATTACTATATTGGCCTATTAACCAGTTGATACAGTATAATGTATTCAGCATAGTAACCATACGTGACATTATAGAGTCCAGTATATGGGACAACATGTAAATGATACTATTATTGAGACATATTATTTATAGATGAATAAATAATATAACATTTCTAACATCGATTAATTCACTATATCACTATAATTCACTTTTAAATGCGCTTTTAAGATATTATTTATTAATTGGTGCTTTAATTATTTAATAATATTATATATATATATATATATGTAATCTATATTTTCTTTGTATATGTATAATATCAATCATATACTAATTATAATTATTAAATAAATTATGGGTTAGTATGAATATATATTAGTTATGAATATATGATTATATATTATATTATTAATATATTATTTATGAAATAAATTAACTATATATTTGATAAATATTACATTATTTAAATATTAATAATTAGAATTATGTTTATACAAAATATACAAATCTTTTTAAATTCATAATTAATATGTCATAAATTAATTTCATAATTCATATTATTTAGATATTTCAAAATTATCCTAATTTATATTACATAAGTAATTCGTGTATAATATTTTCAAATATATCCGGAAAGTGCTGTAATTTCACAATGCGAAATATTTATTATTGGTATCGAATCATACAATTATATGCACCAACAACTGACTATGAGGATGGCATAATTGAAAAATGGTATGAGCAAATAGAAGATATAACTGCAGGAATACCTAAAAAGGACTTTATGATAATTCAAAGAGACTGGAATGCAAAAGTTGGCAGCGACAGTCATGAAATGTGGTTCAAGGCAATGGAAGATATGGACTGGTCAATACTAATCTAAGAGTATGTTAGAATTTGCCCAAAAACATAAACTCTTACTTTCAAATACGTTACATCCACAACAAAACTCGAGGACAAATACATGGCACTCACCAGATGGCAATACACACAATCAAATTGATTATATCCTGACACCGCAAACAATTAAAATCGAGTATAAATAAAGCAAAAACTATAACTTATACTGGGGCTTATATATAGCGACCACGACATGGTTTATGCAATATAAAACTAAAACTGAAACGAAGTCGTAAACAAAAATCAACGAGGTTCAACTTTGACGTAGAGAAACTCTTAAGCTAAGGCATTAAATTAAACTTTTTAGCCGTAAGACTATGTACGGGTATCAAAAGATAAAGCCAAACAACCAACGAAAGTTATAATAAGATTGCAGAAATCATGAAAAAGCAGCTGAAAAAGTACTGGGCAAAGTGAGAACTAGATAGCATTCTTGGATGACAAAAGAACTTCTTGACTTATGCGAGGTAAAAAGGAGATTAAAATCTATAAAGAACACTTCGACGGAGAACACACAAGAGTATAGAAAGATTAACTCGAGAATAAGAAAAGGTATGAATGATACTAAAGAAAAATGGATACAGAAATAATGTTTATCTATAGACCAGTATATACGAAATGGTATACACTCCAAACGTGCCTATCAAACACTAACATCTCTCACATATTCGAGCACGAAGAAGTAAACTAGGGTGATTGAACAAAAAGATGTCAATACTATCTCGGAGGATACCGAAATAGCAAAAATATGGACAGAATACTGTAATAAACTTTTTAATTACCCAATAAATCCGGACCCAAATACACTTATAAATTTAAAAGTAGAAGTAAATGATAACTTATCCAATGTTACAGTTATAAGAGGAAATTGCTATTAAAAATCTCAAAAAGGTAAATATGTATGAGTCGACAATATTCCCGGGGAACTGTTTATCAACGGTGGAACCCAACTGATCGACACAATCTCTTAACTTTGCCAACAAATATGGGATACAAAGGAATGGCCAGGTCTTTGGACACAATCACTAATAATACCAATTCCAAAGAAAGGAAACCTTAAGAAGTGCGAAAACTATAAAACTGTTAGTCTGATATCACACACAAGCAAGATCTTATTCTAAACCGCTTAAATCCGATGGTGGAAAGTATTCTAACAGAAGAACAAGCTGGATTTAGAAAAAAAAGAAGCACGACCGAACAAATCTTAAACAATAGAATTATGACGGAAAAACACATTTAACATGGAAAGGAACTTTGTCACAATTGTATTGACTTCCAAAAGGCGGTTGACCGTGTATGGCATAATGTACTGAGAATATAATGAGTTATTTTAATATTGACGAACACATTATATCAATCATAGAAAACCTATATAAAAAGGCAAGCAGTGATGATACTAGAGGAGAATTCATTCGGACATCGGCTGGAGTACGATAAGGTTGCCACCTGTCGCCAACTCTATTAAATATTATCTTGGAAAATTATACAAGACACTCTAAACAACCACACTTCAACCATAGCCGTAGGAGTATATAATATTTGTAACCTAAGGTTTGCAGATGACATAGATTTAATAACAGGATCAATTCCAGAATTACAACAGCTCACAGACATATTATATAACTTCTCAGCGGCATACAGTATGGAAGTGAGTCTGCAAAAAGTATTAAAAAATGAATTCACAAACAGTCATTCAAACGTTATAAGTATGAACCGTGAAACACCAGAAACCGTCGATAAATTCAAATATCTGTGAGCTACATTGACAAAAGACAGACAAAGTGAAAAGGAGATAAAAATAAGATTGGCGACAGCACATTCGGCTCTGGTAAACTTAAGTACAATATGGAACAGTATAATATATACTTATACCAAGATACACTTATACAAATCTCTGATACTCTCTATTCTACTATATCGTTATGAAACATATGAACCATATGGACATTAAATACAACCCTATAGAAAAGAATAAATGCATTCGAATCTAAATCATATAGAAGAATCCTAGGAATCTCATACAGAGAAAGGAAAACGAATGATTATGTTTTCAAGACAAGTATTGAAGCAATAGGCTCTGTTGAACCACTCCTTCAACTATAAAAAAGGAAATTGGCTCATTTTGGCCACACAATACGACATGAATCTCTCCATAAATTCATGCAAGGTTTTGTAGAAGGAAAGAGAAGACATGGACGACCGAGAACGAACTGGGTGTCTAATATTATAGAATAGACAACAATTTATATAGGTTATCTTCTCGAAAATATATGAGACCATGATAAATGGATAAAAACATGTGTAATTGCCGCGATTCAAATACCCCCTACGACCAACCGGTCACGGGATTAAATTCCGAAATTCCGATCGAATAGAATAAAATATATTTTCAAAAATAATTTTAAATGTTGGTAATATATTCATGAAAATATGTAATTATACAATAATATATATAACATATAACATGTTTAACAAAGTATTTGATTATATATTAATATATAATTGTATATATACACCCAATAAAACCCCTTTATAATAAACCTAGTTATATAAATACTATCTCTATAAATATTTGCTAACGATAACATACGTTATAGAAATAAACAAAGAATAATACGAAATTAAAAAAATTAAAGAAATTAAAACGTATTACAGTTACCGTAAAAATAAACGAAAAACAATCGAAAGTAGAAATAAATCATATAGTAAAAATAAACGAAAAATGATCAAAATAGAAATAAAAGATAGCGTAAAAATAATCGAAAATAGAAATAAAATACATTATTTTGTAAGTGGCATCGAAATATTCAATTTCTACTTTAACTTTATAGAACTCTTCTTATCTTGTTACCCTGTTTTAGTAATACATTATTAGTTATATAGTTTAATATTTCAATGTTACATTTTAAATATATTATAAACAGAACATGTATCAAATAAACCAATACTAGAATAAAACAAATACTAGAATGAAACAAACAAATAATGTAATACTTACCAAAATCTGTAATAATAGTAGGTAGTACTTTATTAATTTTATATTTTAATTGTAGGTACCTATAATAAATTTGAAACATATATATATATAAACAAAAAAAGTTACAAATAAAATAAACCAATATACCAATACAAAAACAGTTAATAACAAAACATACCAATAATATTACGAAACAAACAATATAATACTTATCACTATAATCTGAAATAATAGAAAATTATTAATATTGTAGTTTAGTAATATAATACATTTGAAATATATTTACAAAATATATATAAAACAAACATAGAATACCGAACAAACAAAAATAAAATGATACTTCCCACTTTATCTGTAATAATAATGAATTATTAATTTTATATTATAGTATATTTGAAATATAGATATAAAAAACCCAAATGTTATATAATAAAAACACATTAAAAAAAACCAGAAGAGATAATGCAATAATTAAGATACAAAATGAAACATAAATCAAAATAAAATTATAAATTTCTGTTAAAAAAAGTTGTTTGTCAAAACAGATTTTGTTTATTTTATTTTTAAAAGATGAAACAGATACAGATTTTATTATATCATTATTTAATGAATTCCATATATTAACTGATCTATTATTAATTATATTTTTAATTGTATTATCAGAATTATGTATTACATTTAATTTTTTACAATTACCTCTAGTTCTACAATTATTCGAAATGTTAAGAATATCAGATATATTTATATCTGTATAGTTATTTGAAATTTAAAAAATTGTAGTTAGATCTATTTTTAATCTTCTAAGTTCAAGTGATTCTAATGTAAAATATACCAATCTCTCTATATATGTTTTATAATTAATATTTGATGAATTTGTATATCCTACGCATCTTGTAATTAATCTTCTAGTAAATAATCTTTGCACTCTTTAAATTTTGTCTATGAAACTACGAAATTTACTAACCTTTGAAAAAGATGACCAAATTATGGATGCATATTCTAATATTGGTCTGCAATAAATTGTATATGCATTTAATAATGCTCTAGGGGATTTTGTAGTAATGCATCTAAAAATTGAATTCAGAGAAAAATAAGCTTTTTTACAAATATAATCAATATGTTTATTAAATAAAAGGTTATTTTCAAATATTATTCCTAAATCTTTATAAAAAGTAACGTTTTCTAATTGAATATTATTTATAAAATATTTTGATGGAGTTACCTTCCCTAAAGTCATAACTGCACATTTTGATAATGAAATATTTAATTGCCATTTATTTGCCCATTGTGAAAATAAATTTAAATTATTTTGTAAAAGAAATCTTTCACTCTCAGATGCGTAAGAAAAATATAATTTTGTATCATCGGCAAATAAATCAATATGAATTTTTGAAGAGAATATACTAGGAAGATCATTAATATATAATAAAAATAAAATTGGACCTAAAACCGATCCTTGTGGTACTCCAGATTTTACAATAGAACTATTTGAAAAAGAATTTTCAACCCGTGTAATTTGAGATCTATTCGATAAAAAATTATAAAACCATTTTATTATTTTATTAGATATACCGTATGATTTTAATTTAAATAATAGTTTTTCATGAGAAACAACATCAAAATCTTTTGCAAAATCAATATATATTATATCTACACATTTTTTATTATTCAATTCATTATACCAAAATTTTAAACATTTTGTTAATTGTAATTCTGTGGATTTTCCACTTATAAAACCATATTGATATTTTGTTAATAAATTATTAGATTTTAAATAACAAATTAATTGTTTAGAAATAATACGTTCTAATACTCTACACATTACACATGTTATTGAAATAGGCCTATAGTTATTTGAATTTGATGGTTCACCCTTTTTAAAAATTGGTGTGATTATAGATTTTTTCCAAATTATCGGTATATTACCCGATAATAAAGATGAATTAAAAATAATATATAAAGGCCTACATAATTCATTAGATAATAATTTTAACATTGAAGATGGTATCCCATCAGTTCCGAAAGTATGTGTAATTTTTAATCTATTTAAAAATATTTTAATTATTTCAAGATTTAAATCAATATTATCAAATTTTTGTTTAGTTAAATTATAAAATACGGGTAAATTTCCATTATCATTTTGTTGAATTGAACTAAAATATGAATTTAACGTATTTGCTTTGTCGAGATCTGAAAATAAAATATTATTATTTGATATATCAATTAGAGGAGATACTCCAGATTTTAAATTTTGTCTTTTTTTCATAAATTTATAAAACTTTAATTTATTTTTTGAATTAATTGCATTAATCTCTCTCTTAAAATTTAAAGATTCTAATTCTTTGGATAATTTTTTTTTTGGTTCTATCCAATTATATTTATATTGTAAATTAGTTTTAGATTTTTAAATAAATTGTTTACTTGCTTCTTCAATTTAAATATATTCTTCGGAAGTACCTGTTTTATTGTATTTTTTATATTTGTAACATGTGATATAAATAATTTATTTAGAACATTATTAAAATATTCTACTTTTTGATAGATATTATAATCATTTGAATTTAGATATGCCCAATTAAATCTAGTAAGATAATATTTAATAAATTATATTAGCATTATTGAAATCAAAATTATTTGATTTTAAAATCTTTTTACATGGGTATTATTAAATATTTACATTAAATGAAACAGAATAGTGGTCACTTTTATTTTTGTATAATCCGAAATAGTCTCCAATATTTATATTAGATAGTAATTATTTTTCATTAGTAAAAAGTAAATCAATTATATTATTATTACGAGTTGGCTTATTTATTAATTGTGAAATGAATTTGTAATAATCGAATTGTAAAGTAATGCATTACTTTTTGAGTAACTAGGAAATGTATATTCTTTTTAATTAACATTTGGTAAATTAAAATCTCCTATCATTATTGACGAATTAGAATTATGTTGGGTTATATCAAATAATTTACATATCTGTTCATGAGATATTGCATTTTAATTTGGAAGTCTATAACATAATATTAAATGTAATTTTTATTTTTATTTTTAAATGTATATATTGAACATATATGTGGTAATTAAAATGTCTTACAGGACATAAACTAGATTTACAAAATATCGCAACACCTCCTCTATGAATTAATTTATCGTTTCTAAATAGTATATAATTTTTCCACCGATTAAATATAGATGTTCTCTATCATTACTTTAAAAATGTTTCAACTAAGCATATAATGTCATATTTATTAGATGAAAGTATAGTTTCTAACAAATTTATTTTATTTATAGTATATCTACTACGAGCATTAGCGTAATATATATTTAAATTGTTATTTTTAATATTTTATTCTTTATCGCCGGTTAGTAATCTGTAGTTTTATTTGATTAATAATGGAATTTTTATAAGTAATATATGACAATTTCCACACATTAAAATTATCTTCACCAATTGACATATTCCAGTCAAATTTATTATTTAAAATATATCTAAGCTCATATGAATTACTTCTAGAATTATAAATACATTTTATAATTTTTTTACTTTTAATTAATTTATTTTTAACTACATGCATGGTTTAATATCTAATGTCGTTCTAATGATATTTCGTCTGGAGATGTTCTAATGAATGAATATTGTAGATATCGTAATCTACATAATTGGTTAACATTAATTAGTTAACAAAAAATAATATTTTTTGAGACCACATTATTTCAAATTAATTTGAATTTATTAAATGATAATTGAACTATTGATAATACACACGATTTATTAATATCTACTGTTTTACAAATAATATTTACTAAGTAATTTAAGAAATTAGTGTTATTATTGTTAGGAATATTTATATTTTGAATAATTAATTCAATAATTATTCTATCTAGGGTAGAGAACAGAGTAGTGGCAAATAATTTATATGCTTCAGCCTACTTCTAATATCTCGATAAATACTGAATTTTAATATCTTAGTTTTTTTGAATTAGCTATAAATCATATAGATCTAGAATACTATTATTTCACTTTTATATATTACTGAATATTATTAACGATTTATTAGGCATTCAAAAATACATAACAAAGCATTAAAATAAGGCAAGTCCGGAGTAGTGGCCGCTAGTATCAGAATATGCAATAGGTGTCTCCTAATGTATTCGATTTATATTTTTTTATTATGTAATATTAAATAATCATATTTATGATGCATACGCATCTTATTCAATGATTTAATTATATATATATATATATATATATATATATATATATATATATATATATATATATATATATATATACACATACTCTTACATATAAATAAGCATACATATACATAATCATGTTTTTGTCAAAATTTGACAAAAAATGATTATGTAATAAATTAGAGTAATTAATTAATTATTTAAAACAAAATTTACTTTATATTATAGACATTTTGATTATCTAAATATTGTATATAGAACTTTTTATCCTATTTAGCACCATTTAAGCGTTACTTAAAACGACCACTACCCCGTTCCAATCTCTATATAATTTTTATAATATTGACTGATTTTACCAAATTGTCAGTATAGGTATAAAAAGTGGTTACAGTAGAGGTTAGATTAGCGGTTACTTTAGCGGTTACTTTAGCGTAAGTTTTTTTAACAACAATCATATCACTTAAGTGAAATAATTATTTCAGTAATTTTTAATAATAACATATTTAATTTTGTTTCTGTGCTATTTATTAAATTATTAATATTACTATTATCAATAATAGTACACGATGGTAATGAGTTATTTAAACTAGGTAGATTTATTGGTGTATTATAATTATTATTATTTATACATGTATTACAATACATGTATTACATTTAAATATAAAATTGTGTGATTTAAACAACTGAATAGCATATTTTGGTGGTGATTTATTTGACCAATTTGTTTTCATAATTTGTGCTTTATATAATTGCATTTATAATGGTATTTATTATCACATGAACATATTTAATTATTAATTCCAAAGTTACAATGTACTACGATCTATTTTTAATGTAATAAATATATTACAATTAAATAGTTTTAGAAATTATATATTATATATATTTTTAACAAACTGTTTAGCTATGATTTTAAATTGAACAATTGCCGAATACGATGTTTCAATTTTCTTATTTTCGAAATCGATTTAAAAACGTTACCCTTTACTGAAATTACTACGTAAATATTGAAAGTAATTCCGTATATAGAGAATATATTGAGAACTAGTTACTATGGTGACATTATACAGATCTAAAGACATTTATTTTTTTTTCAATTATAGAAATAACGCTTTAAATTTATGCGACTTTTGTTGATATTATAACTTTTTAACATAAACTAATCAGAGTAGGACGCCCAATGAGAACATTATATATAAGAAAAACCTTGCTATACGAAAACAATATGTCGATTATAAATAAAAAACAATGATAAATGCATAAGAAAATCCCCTCTATAAGAAATGATCGCATACATTTTAATAATTTAGATTTTACTTATAAAACTAACTAAAATAGTTATTTTTAATATTGTATATACAATACATATAAATAGAATGTATCGTTCAGTAGTGAGACACTATGTGATATATCGTAATGTGTGTCGTAATGTGACATACTCACATCACGATACTGCTTCTCTAGATATTAAAGTAGATGTATATATATATATTTTGTTATGCATAATATATTTTATAATTACTATATAGTATTTAAATATATATGTATATATGCATGTATACATTATACTGTACATTATAATGATACACGTATTGTATTAGCTGTATCCGCCCACGTATGATTAAATATAGACATGTCTAATAGACATATTACCGAGTGCACATGCATACTATAGTACTATACACATATATATATATATATAGAATAATCAATGGACAACTGCTAATGCATACATTGCAATGAATACGTTATCATCAATACAGCATCCTGCCCACGATCTAGAGCTATATATAGTATAGTAATAGTACTCGTATAGTGATACTAGTTAGCTATATTAATCTAACTGGTATCGCTGTATTTCTATAACTTATTACTAATTAATATGCGCCCGAGGTATATCGCCCGAGGAATATTGTGTTTTATTGATTTCGTACGTACGTATATCTACTTAATTTGGCAATAAAAGAAATATGTTATACATTGTATACAATATGTACGATGTATACAATGTATACGTTCTTAATTTAATATAACATTTATACATTTATACATTTACACGTATAAATAACATTTAAATAAACTTAAATTTGATAATTATATTTTAATGAAATACGTGCGTTATCGTATAAGCATACATAAGCTTATAAGCATACAGAAACAATTATTATTACACATGTAAATCATCTACTTTTAACCGGGTAAGTATATTGTTTTCATATAATATAGTGAACGTAAATGATGGATTCGTTGTGAGCAAATCGTAAGCGACACGACCAATAACCGGGCCGAGGTACAACGCTTATTATATAAACTTGGCAATAACAATAGAAAGGAGAAACATCTTATTTTGTAGCCATTAGGAAAAGTTAACAAGTGAATATTTATTTAAATTCGTTTTATTGTAAAAAAAAAAACATTTTCTAATAAATTAGTATTATTTTTATTATTTATCTAATTTCATAATCACTGATGCGTGACTGTCTCGACAATTATTGAAGAACATTCTAAATTATATAAACTATCGCCTAGTGACTCATTCGCTCGCAAAACTAGTCATCTATTGCGTCACATATTACATAACACTTGTAATAATGACTAGTTATATTCGGATGGAAACTTCAAATATTTCACAAATATAAACAATTTATTTTGTGAATAAAACACCATAGTCCACTTATTCACCATTCACCATAATAAACGTATACACATTATACTAGTATACTATACTCTATAATATACTATACTATAATATAGTATAACTTCCTTATAGGAACGTTTTAAATTGTTTGATAGATAGGCAAAGTAATCAGTTTTAGATCAATATCTATCTATGCATATTATATAATATCTCATATCATATTTCATATATTATTAGTCGTGCACTTATATATGTACGTATCCATTATATATTCATAATAGTCATGCGCATTCGACCTTCATGAGTATGAATCATCGCGGCCATGATTCATAGCCGATATTCTCGAATATCATATAATTGTATTATTTATATAATAATAGTAAAATTAATAATAATATATTATTATACTAATTGTTACACCAATTATATTAAACACATTGATCTAATTACTAGTATAATGGTATTCAGACTATATAATAATAATAATTAGTTTAATAATGTATTATTATTATTAGTATTATTACTATTATTATTATTATTATTATTATTTGTATTTATATCATTATATTAGTAATTCAATTAATATTTGAAACATGGCCACCCTCCTAAAACATATCGTCTTATATGAAGTTCATATTGCTATTCCTAAGTATTACGAAACACCACGACGTTAGAAATATTCCCATTATTATGAATCTCGATACCCATGGATTTGTATTTTACATGTAAACTATCAATATGGGCGTATACCCAATAATACAAGTTACGACGTGACCTACAAAGATATTATAATATTGTTACTAATTATAGAGGTCATTTGAATTAATATATAATCGCGTTCAATTAATTACATAAAATGCAGGAATAATATAATATAAAATATGATTTACAATAATAGTAAAGGATATTGCACACGTCTTTGCTAATAGTCTCAAAAACTATTTAATTTTAAACCTAAAGTAACCCTTTCCTTGATGTTGATCTAGTTCCATCTCTATTCTTATATATCATATTTCTACCTTATTTACTGTTATTGTTTCGGTTTGTTTGTTCGTTCCCAACACCAGTGAGGTTAATCTTTCTTTACCATATTTGGTGTATAAATAAACCATCCTATCCTATCCTATATTTAATATCCTTTATTATTATTGTTGTACTATAATAGTACACTATAGGAGTATGTTGGGACTGTACCGTTAAGTGTAATGGCGATTGAGTGATAAAGTGATAAAGGAACACGATATACGTGGTATCTAGTTGTAGTAGGTAGTGCCTACTAGGTACCTATGCATTACGAGATTATGTCAATGAAATGAATGACAATACAATAATGTATTCAAACTGTATCGATGTGATGATTGATTTAAAGTTTAATTTACAGAGTGAGATATGTTATTTCCGTTAATTGATAGATGAAAATAATACACATTCCATAGAGATATATTATATAGATATATTATGATAAATTATATTATCTTAAAGCTTACATGATATAATTATATTGAATTATTGTGTAATTGAGTATTAATAATATAATTAATACGGTTAGTCTAATTGACAATAGAATATTGGATACATGTGTTATTGTAAGTTTTTAAACTGCCTGTGTGGCTCAGTTGGCTAAGGCGTCAGACACACAAGCAGTAGGACACGAGTTCGAGCCCAGTCCGGACCAATAAAATAGGTCTTAAAATAATATTTAGAAGTGATCTTATAGAATTGTTATATACACTAATGATCGGCTCTCATTAAAATCATGGATACATATTCATGAGAGCGCATTCATAGGGGCATTAGAGCCATATGGCTATAAGTTAAGACACTTCTTCTAAGTTCCTGGATGGGATGATAGGACTCCAACAAAAAATATGTGTTACTAGAATAGACGAGTTATAACTATTCATTATTATAACTATATTATAATATCGGATAATAATACTAATGTTTTAAAACCACATATATCTAGTAAGTAATCTAGTATACCTTAATATTGGTATAATATAGGTATGATATAATATAATATAGGTATACCTATAAACATGATTGTATAGATTTCAAATTAAGAAATATATAATTATATATTTAACGTAATTGAATAACTCTATTTCAACTCGCATGCATGCGTAAATAACATAGGTTATTGTAGGCAATAATGTCTCTTCGAGGCCGATCTCATGTTAAGGAATCCATGTTTTAACGAGAGACGATCATTTATTTATACACAATTATATAAGATCACTATTATTTTAAGACCTATTATAATGGTCCGGACGAAGCTCGTACTCGCATCCTACTGCTTGTGTGTCTGATGCATTAGACAACTGAGCCATACAGGCAGTTATATATATATATATATATATATAACTATACAACTATATTATACTATATCCCATAAGGTTAATATATATATATATATATTTATATAGAAATTTATTATCATTTGAGAATAAAAGAATTTTAAATAAAGTAGTAACATTAAATAATATCAGGTATCATATAAACTATTACAGTAAGTATTAAATAAGCCACACATGCATTGAGTATGTCATTATTAAGGGGACGCGCGACGTTCACAAGGTTACACGGGAAGATGACTATTTTTGAAAGTGTATAAACTTTATAATAAATATGATTATTTTTCGATTTTATATCTTAATAATATTTAGTTACCTACCATTTACTATTGATTGTTCTGTTTATTGAGTATCATGTTAACATGTCAACTCGCAAACGTCATGGTCCACTTAACATAAACCTAAATATGATTTAAAGAATACAAAAATAAATAATATAATAATATGATAATTATATATAATAATAATTCACATATATTTGATCTGTTGAGATTTGGACCCATAATGCCACACAAACTATATAGTTATAGTAGCTATTTAACTACTCTAGAAGCTATGTAACTTAATGCGATGCTTGAAACTATTATGGTTTCAAGGTTGTTATACGTTACCATATAATACACTACTCGTATTAATGATTAATAATAAATAACATAACATAAAAGCTATTTCTTAACTTAGGTTTTTTAGGTGTTAGGGTTTATATTAACCTATGTTTCTAATATATATAGTAAGTAAGTAATTAATCGTTTATTTATACACTAATTATATTCTTAAATCTCACAAGTGTTGTCTCGCTAACACATCGTGTCACGTGATATTCTTGTAAACTCTCTCGACTTGGATATCATGATTATTTACTTGTTCATCATCATTTGTATTCCTTGATCCTTCACTACTAAACTAGACCACTTGGTATTATTTCTCCAGTTATTCTAACATATACCCTACCTCGAACTAACTATATATACCACTTATATTTTCTTACTTAATATGTATTTGTTATGTGTAATACATCATTATTCTTTTATTTATCATTGAGTTATTGTTTCATATAATTGTGTGTGTATTTAACACTCAATAAACTATATATCTATCTATCTAAAATAAATTGACTACATTTGAAATATATATCTATAATTAAAATTCTTCTCTAACTCATAAAATAAATAAAACTTAATAGGGGAGGGAAGGGGGTAGTGGCCGAGGACGGAGTAGTGACCGTTTTAATTAACGCTTAAATGGTGCTTGATAGGATAAAAAGTTCTATATACAATATTTAGATAATCAAAATATCTATAATATACAGTAAATTTTTTTTTTAAATAATTAATTAATTACTCTAATTTATTACATAATGATTTTTTGTCAAATTTTGAGAAAAACATGATTATATATATATGTATGCTTATTTATGTGTAAGAGTATGTGCATATATAATTAAATCATTGAATCAAATAAGGTGTGTATGCATCATAAATATAATTATTTAATATTAAATAATTAACAAAATATAAATCGAATACATTTCGAGACACCTATCGCATTTTCTGGTACTAGCGGCCACTACTAGAGCCTTGCCTTATTTTAGTGATTTTGTAATGCCTAATCAAACGTTTATATTATTAGGTTAAACACTTTATATATAAAAGTGAAATCACATTATTCTAGAACTATATGATTTCTAGATAATTCAAAAAAAATAATAGCCTAAAATTCAGTATTTATCGATATATTAGAAATCTTCTGAGGCATATTAATTATCGGCCACTACCTCATTCCCTCCCCTATATTGTATTGTATTCTATAATTTATATTATTATATATAATAAATATATAAGATGCGTATCTAGGGTTATAATATACTAATTAAGTTATAACTTTCAAATTATTAAAAACGAATAATGAACTCATATTTTTATATTTTACATTATAAATTCTTGTATCTACATGGTAGAGATAATAAATGTACTTTTATAAATGTATTTATCTTATAAATAATCGTACTAAAAACTATTGATTGATAATTTATTTAAGCAAATATATTGTCGAAATATACAATCTAAAGTATAAAGTATAAATGTTTGCTAACGATAACATACGATATTGAAATAAACAAAGAATAATACGAAATTAAAACGTTTGTAGGTACGGTACCCTTAACCTATTAAACCTTACTAATGTAGGTCGTTTGGTTCGTTATTTATAATCCTTGAATTCAGTTATTGCTACAAGATAAAGATCCTACATGTTAACCGTTGTAATGTATGTTTTATGTATACATTGTATACTATACATATATGTATACTATGGGGTACACATATTGGGCTATTATTCCAGTATATATCAGCGGATATCACGCGTGATCACGGAGTTACCCCATAGTTACCACATAGTTACCCCATAACTGATTAGCTATAACGTATACGTTAATACTCGAGTTATAGTTTAAAGTTTAAGTCATTAATGTTGTCACGAACATGAAACACATTCATTATCGTGATATCATATGTAATGCGAATATTTGAAATCGATAACATTAATGGACTTTTAATAATTCGGCACAATAGTAATGCATTATTAAAAACTATTAAAACCTATATATAGCTATATACCTATACCTATATACCTATACCTATACCTATATACCTATACCTATAGGTTTAACAAATAATTGCGAATTCTCTTATACATATGTATGCATGACAAATACGTGTATTTCGTTAGTAGGATTCTATATAGGGTAGGATCCTATATAGGGTAGGGTCCTATATAGGGTAGGATCCTATATACGGTAGGGTCCTATATAGGGTAGGATCCTATATAGGGTAGGGTCCTATATAGGGTAGGGTCCTATATAGGGTAGGGTCCTATATAGGGTAGGGTCCTATATAGGGTAGGATCCTATATAGGGTAGGGTCCTATATAGGGTAGGATCCTATATACGGTAGGGTCCTATATAGGGTAGGGTCCTATATAGGGTAGGGTCCTATATAGGGTAGGATCCTATATAGGGTAGGGTCCTATATAGGGTAGGATCCTATATAGGGTAGGATCCTATATAGGGTAGGATCCTATATAGGGTAGGATCCTATATAGGGTAGGGTCCTATATAGGGTAGGGTCCTATATAGGGTAGGGTCCTATATAGGGTATGGTCCTATATAGGGTAGGGTCCTATATAGGGTAGGATCCTATATAGGGTAGGATCCTATATAGGGTAGGGTCCTATATAGGGTAGGGTCCTATATAGGGTAGGGTCCTATATAGGGTAGGATCCTATATAGGGTAGGGTCCTATATAGGGTAGGGTCCTATATAGGGTAGGGTCCTATATAGGGTAGGATCCTATATAGGGTAGGATCCTATATAGGGTAGGGTCCTATATAGGGTAGGATCCTATATAGGGTAGGATCCTATATAGGGTAGGATCCTATATAGGGTAGGGTCCTATATACGGTAGGGTCCTATATAGGGTAGGATCCTATATAGGGTAGGGTCCTATATAGGGTAGGATCCTATATACGGTAGGGTCCTATAGAGAAATAATATAACACAATCTACATAAATATGAAATACGCAATATACTATAGATACACTATAGTATACTAGTGTATAATATATCTATAGATACACTATAGTATACTAGTGTATAATATATCTATACCATACACCATACACTATACACTATACACTTTAGTGACTCTAGTCTATTGCGTATTTCATATTTATGTAACTTATTATATAGTGTAACTTATTTCTATATAGGACCCTACCCTATATATGATCCTACCCTATATAGGACCCTACCCTATATAGGATCCTACCCTATATAGGATCCTACTAACAAAATGCACGTATAGTATACACTATATACTATACACTATATATATATTACTATGATAAATATAATAAAAACGTGACGTGTTAACTAGGGCCTATATAAATCAGAAGGGTGTACAAATAAAAATAAATATGTGAATATATATATATAACTATTAATAAAATTGGAAACATATTTTAGTAATTAGAATGCACTAAATATATAGAAAAGGGTGATATTAATTCTGATTAAGTTAAACACATACATATGATGATATATTTATCAATGAATATATATTTATCTATCTATATATATATAGTATAGTATAGTATATAGTATAGTATAGTATAATATATTATAATATAGTATAATATAGTATTGTATATTATAATATAATACAATATAGTATATTCTAGTACAGTATTATATAGTATAGTGTATTGTAGTATTATTTTAAACAATATTACATTGTATATTATACTATAGTATAGTATAGTATAGTATATTATACTAATTCTAATTATTATCATGTTGTCTAAACTGAATTAATTTCCTATAGGTTTATATTAAGTATACTTAAAATTAAAAGTATGATTATTTATACAAAAACATAATCATATAAGATATACGCTATATATATACACACACATATATATAAATATATTTATATATATATATATATATATATATATATTTATATATTTATATATATATTTATATATATATATATATTTATGTAAATATATAGCTAGAGCTATATATTTAGTTATAATAATAATACTATAAAGTATTGTCATATATTGTTAGTTATTGAGCATGACTAATATAACAATAGGATAGGTAGCTAAATCATAATAGTCGATCAATAAATATTAGATACAAAGTAAGGTATAATTTATTAAAATCCGTTGACAGGTTCAAAGAAACGAATTCAAATAACAATTGGCATTTATTTGTAGTCGACTGTCGAACAAAAGAATAAGACACTCTATAACGCGATCAACAATGGGTTATTGTTATATCTGGAATGTCGTATCCTATAAGTGGGCTTTCTTGAATATATTTAATACGAAAACAATATATATAGTTTAACGATCCATTAACCGAATATTGTCCAATCAAAACGCTCGAGTTCAACTAGAATTAAGTTTGCGCATTCATTTGTAATAATACCTATACTACCTATTTATATATATATATATATACATATACATTGCCTTACTTATCAGGTTGAACATGCTCGGCATTTTACATTTGCTTTCAATAGCTGATATAGCAGATGCGGTCGCCACTCCATACATCCGTTAGCAGTATTCCTCAGAGAAATTCATGTGGAAGGAAGTCAAGTTAGCCTTACCACACCCAGCACCCTGCTTCCGATGCCTTGGCGTAACCCTGAACGGGTGGCTTATGATATCCGATACCTTGCCAAAGAGTTGCCAGGATTTTGTCCGGTACTGATTATTAAGTCACAGTTAGACATTATTTCTAATGGCCGTACCCCTATCCGCAACCTCGGATGCCGCTAGTATGGGTTTTATCACCACCACAACTAGTAGTAGTATATATATATATATACTATTACTACTACTATAATACTAGTATACTGGTAATTAGCATTATTCGCATTACTCTCATTACCGTATTTCAACTAAAAAGTAATTATAAATATTTATATATGGTGATCAGAAAAATAATAACAGGAAAAAAAATACCATAACAAATAATAGGAACAAAATACAAGAAATAATAATATTTATGATCCTAGTATTAAATTAAAAATCAAATTAGAACTAATATAATATGTTTATTCTATAACTTAATATTAGTAATAATCCACTTGTTAGTTGTATATGTAACTATTTAAACTATAGTTATATAATAACTCTATAGAGTGAACTCTTTAAAATAATCTTCATATTTATTATACGTGGTATCATATTGAAGCATTTGATATTTATGATATTTAATATATTACTCTAGTAATATTTATCTTATTATTTAGCTGCATTTCTAGCCAGTTTTATTTATATCAATAAATAATATATATATATATATATATATATATATATATATATATATATATATATATATATACAGTCAACTCCCGATAAGTCTGACTCGCAAGGGACCGGGAAAAGTGTCCGACTTAGCGAGATGTCCGACTCATCCGAGATTCATAATATCATGCAAATAAGGCATGCGATGCGCAGCGTGGGTTAAGGGGTTACCAAAATGTGAAATTATGCAACAAGCAATAATATAAAATGGTGTATTCAATAATATTACTTACTAAAATTATAATATACATTATTCAAATTAAACATTTCTGATATTTTATAAAATGTCATACTTATCCAGTATACAAATCATAAAATTGACTATAATATGTTTCCGGCTTATAGAAAAGTCCGACTTATCCAATCCACCTTATCCGACTTATCCGATTAATTTAACATGGATCTAGATACAAATCCAACCTAACCAACTTAATGTATCCGACTTATCGAGAATTCCGTCTTATCCGTAGTCCGAATTACCGAGAGTTGACTGTATATATATATATATATATTCTAAGGATATTTAGAGTGTAAAGTTCAAATTTAAATCAAATATTATATATGATAATCATATAACTGATAATAATTCTAATAAAACATTTATTAAATATTCGATTTCTCCGCAAAATATTAGATAGTAATTTAAATGTTGTTAATAATTTCAAATTAGATATGGTCTAATTTACATATTTATGAAAAAGTATCATTTCTTATAATAATTATAATAATATTATATACTATATGTTTATGAAATATACAAAAATATCGTCACTTGCAAGGACCATGGTCCTTTTAGTAATATTTATAAAGAAAATGTAAATGGAATATCGCATCTGAAATCTTAGTTTTCTTTAATTTTAATTAGAAAACTTATTACATATTTAAAATTTTATATTTAATAATAATAATAATAATAGTAATATTTATTTATTGAATCACATATATAATAACTGTGAGGGGCCACGGACAATACAAAATAAATATTAACATTTTTTTCTTGTGTTTTGATTTAATGTTTATTAAGTTCTTGATAATCAAAAGAGAAAAACAAGAACTTCCTGGAGTCGAACTCGGGACCTCTGGCTTACTAGATTTTGACTGTTCCACAGAGTACTCATAAATACACACACACATATATATATATATATATATATATATATATATATATATATATTTGTATTATTATTTTGTTTTTATACTTATATCTAATGAACATTTTAAATAACTACGAGCCCGAGCCGAGCCGTTACTCTAGCCAAACGAGCTCGAGCCGAGCCGAGCCGATACTCTAAACAAACGAGCTCGAGCCAAGCCGAGCCGATATTCTAAACAAACGAGCCCGAACCAAGATGAGACTCTTACAAAACATTGAAATTATGCTTTTTTTAACATTTTTAAGTTAAATTTTAAACATTATTTTTATATATTCATCCATATTTTTATTAATTTTTCCTATATTATGTGACATATTATTAATTATTTTTATCGATTAGTGGCTATTTTGTTTATATATTATAAACATAGTAGTATATTACTAATCCTGTCTCACTCGTATTTTTAAAATATTTTGAAAATTACAAAATATAACCGTTTTCGCAATCTATAATCAATATAATATAGTTTTATTTACAATTGAAAATATATCATATATATATATATATATATTTATTAATTGGCAGTATCCAACGTAGTAGTAGGTGTTGTTGTAGCATCAGTTCAGTTATACTGCTCATACCGTCTATTGATCTTGGTTCACCATTGTAATTTATATAATACGCGCATTGAATCGAATTATTGTATTTAATGACATCGTCTATTGATCTTGGTTCACCATTGTAATTTATATAATACGCGCATTGAATCGAATTATTGTATTTAATGACCCAATATAGATATAACTAGGCTTTGAATTAGAAATGTACATGTATTAATACTTATTGTTTTTCTTATAATTCTAATATCATGAAATTGATAGTTGGCTGATTTGACTTTTGCGTTTATGAACATATTTATAATCTTATCAATTGACACTTCGAGATTGTTTTCTTTATCTGATAGTTTGTATTGTGTATTTGTTATTGTAATGAAATTATTTTCGTTTTATATACAAAACAATGATTCTTGTAACTGAAACTGAAACTATATTGATCTTATGAAAGCTAAGAGTAACACTTAAATGATGCCTTTAATAAGCATGAGTTAATAGCAATGCATTTTATAGAGTATGAGACTGCATCGACGTTATAGGTAACCCATTCTGAGATTTAAACGATGCTTTTAATATTGAGACTGCATCGATGCTTTAGTTATTTAGACTGAGACTATATCGATGCTTCAGGTAACTGAGACTGAGACTGCATTGGTGCTTTGGATAACCGAGACTGAGACTGCATCGATGCTTTGGGTAACCGAGACTGAGACTGCATCTATGCTTTAGGTAACCGAGACTGAGACTGCATCGATGCTTTAGGTAACCGAGACTGAGACTGCATCGATGCTTTAGGTAACCGAGACTGAGACTGCATCGATGCTTAAGATTTTAGCATCATTTACATCACTAGTAGGTATATATTATAATCTATTATCTAATATGCAAGTCAGTTATCATTCACGTAGTGATTCCCTATATATATGTATATATGGTCTGTAGAGATATTATTGAGATTATAATCTTAATCAGTATACCGAATTATTAGTTAACTGTGATTGGTCGAATATTATGCCATCTATAAGTGTAAATATTCTTATGGGATGTGGAATTATATATTAATAAACTAAATAATATAAACAATATCCTGTATCCTTTAAAACAGATAACTATCATTAAATCCAAACTTAATCGATAGAATCTAAATCAATAATAAATAGGTTATAATCTAAAGTGAATAGAGAATCCCTTCTGAATATATATTACTCTTTATTCCATGGTCATTTGCACTATTGCTCAGTAATACATATTTGATTAATATGCAATGTATTACTATAGGACAGAATAGATGTCTAAGCGCAATTTAATATCTAAATTTTAAAACTAATATTGACCATATTTATATACATAACCGTATTCTCAAATTTAAAGATATTATTGATTTAAGTATTTATAAATACATGTATAAAGCTTGGTATATAATTTAATATATAATAATTACAGACATACACAAATTATTAAGTTATTTAATAAAAACAAATTGATTCTCTAAGTTCAACTAATGAATTCGTTATTCCCAATATATTGTATATTGCTTATAAAGGTCCTTTGGTATGGAGTTGACTCTCTATTAATATACAAACAATAAATCTTTGAAAATATGTTAAATGTTTAAAAAAAAATATTGGTAACTATTAAAGTACTCATTTATTTATGTATTTTATATATATTTATTTTTAACAAATCATGGCAATTCAGTAACTGGAATAGTTTTATAATTATATTATTTTTACAATATTTATATCTTTTAAAAATTATTATTTGTTTTTAAATTTATTGCTAAAACTTATTATTCTTATTATTATTTGATTACAATTGTATTACGAGTTAACTATTATTATTTCTTATCTACATTTTATTGTCATTTTATTTATACTATTATTATTTTTCATTACTATTTATTATCATTAATGATTTTGATTATTCTTTTATTATTTATATTATATTTATTATTTTAGAAAGGGGAAGGATTTCATGTTTTTTGTATTTTGTTTGTAGCGTGCGGTGGTGTATTATATGCCGATTAGTAAGCAGGGGAAAATAACCGGGGAATACGGACAGTGCCCGAATACGGACAGTGTCCGTGATAAGTGACAGTGCTAATATATCTAATAAACTGATTTTTTATTACGTTTTTAAATTTATGAAAAATGTCAACTTAAAACCTTCTCAATGCTATTTAAATGTATCGATATAAATCGTAACAATATATTATTAAAAGCTAAATCATTCTAACATTATATACATAATTGCTATATTTGATAAACAATATTAATTAAGTTATAAGCATATATCTAATTAGATTAAATCCTTTAAAGGTCATATAATTCACTAATACGGACACTCTAGATGTATTAATACGGACACCCTATAACCAATCAGCGCGCAGCGTGTTAATTATACTGATTTTCATATAAATCGCGTGTGTTATAATATTAATACCACCAATGAAGCTATATCTAAAAATGTTATTATTTAGATACTTAAATTGTATTATTAATTAATAAAATAATAAAAATTATTAAATTAATAACTAATTAAATTAGAATAAATTATTCATAAAATTAATTATAAATAATAATTTAATTATAATGTGTCTGATTAATTCATCAATAGTATATAGATTATCTAGTGGTATATAGGGTGTCCGTATTCGGACATGGGTACCGAATACGGACACCCCCATTATATATTGAATAAAAAGATTAAATAAAATTGTAAAATCACAATAATATCTATAATAATATAATATTAATATATTGTAATTTTTTAATAAAAATATTGAGTCATAAAATGTTAAGACCATTTATTATAAAAGTGTTTGTATGTTATTACTTTCTGCTATACTGGTATGATCACAAGGTATTAATGTATTTGGCACATCCATAATGACAGTTTATAGCCTTATACCATTCGTTCGTTGTGGTCGACTTATCAACTATATGTTATTTTTTCTTCTTTATATCTACACATGTAAAAATAAAGAGGACAAAATAACATATAGTTGATAAGTCGACCACAACGAACGAATGTACATATTATTTTATTATTATTTGCAGTTATATAACTTTATTTATTCTTATAAATAATACTTAATAATATAAATAATATATTTAATATGTATTCGTATTATAACTATTTTAATATTTAAAATGTTACTTTATATTAATATTTTAATTTTATTTTGATTTTTTCTAATTTTATTTTAATCTATTGTTACATCTATTAATATGTTAATTGTTTTTTCCATTCATTTTGCTGAAAGGTAGATATATCGGTAAGTTCAGTGAACTTCTATATCTACCTGGGTTCACTCTCGTTTATTATAAGGAATCAACATTAAATCAATTAGGTTCAACCATACATAACTATAATAGCATGGTAAATTAACTAATAATTAAAATATATTAAAAAATAATATACAACATTTATAATAAGCTTACTTTATAAAAAAAATATAAAATATACAAAAAGGTTCAAATTACAAAACTCTTCGACTATTCAAAATTGAACAATTCTAAATAGTTTAATATATTAAAAATAACCATTATTATATATACAATTAAAAATGCTTAATCATATGTATTCAATGCCAATCATTCTATTGGGAAAACAATGAATCTAATAAATAAATAAATCTGAATAAATAGTAATTATGATAACAAGTATACGTAATAAATCAGTTGAAATAATAAAATTATGTTAACGAATTAATAATAATAATACATTATATTTAGACGGACAATTATTTAAAGTAGTTCTTTAAAGTAGTTCGGCATGCATAAAGCAAGGCGTTTTTTTTATTAATTATAAACCCAATGTTAACTGTTGTACCATGTCGATTTGGGTATCAATTTATATATATTTTATCTTCATTATTTTTGTTTATTTATTTATTTTTTGTTTACCTAATAAACTATATATTATTAGTTCTTAAGGGCAGCGCATGTGCATAGATCAGCTAAAGCCTCACCGAATGACCGTCGCCATATCTTGATATCTCGTATCTCTTCCTTATCATCGCCTCGTGTATATTAATGTACATTTAAACTGCGATTAAGTAATCATATAATATGTATATAATGTGTGATGTGTATTATGCTATAGCATTTAATAGAATTTGATATAGTATACTATATTAAATGTACGTTACTTTGAATTACCGATGATGTGAAAAAGTGACGTTTTTTATTATATTTATGTTAGTGTTCAGTACTTTATTTGTAGATTGTGACCATGTCTCTCTATTCTAAGTGTAGGAAATATTCTACAATAGTCGGTTTAGACATTATACATATATATATATATATATATATATATATTATTAAATTATTATTCGCTTATTATGTACAATGCAATGTACAGCATTATAAATTTCACTATAGTAGTCTATGTGACATATATCTGACTTATAACTGCGTAAATTGTCCCATTTATGTTAGTATGTTTTAGTATGTATAATTTCATTAGTTTTTCTCATATTTTTATAATGTTTTTATTGTTATAGTCTATTTTTATTGTAAGTTGTTAGTTTTATATTGTGCAGTAATATTACAGTCGATGTATTAATCTATAGATTTATATAGTATACAACCTACTCTATACACGTATACAGGCAGGTTATCAACTGTCCAGTGATCCTTCGATATCAATGTTGGCGTTGCATACATTTATATATATATGTATATATTTGTATGTATCCATATTTCCACCGCACCCAGGAACTTAGATTTAGAAGTTTTCTTATATATTCACTTATAGCATTATGGCTCTAATGTCCCTTCGAAGCCGCTCTCACGCTAAATCATCAAGGTGTTACCGAGAGTCGATCAATTTGTATACACAATTATATAGTATCACTTCTAAATATTATTGTAGGATCTATTTTATGGATCCAGACGAGGTTTTATCCCTAATGTCTGCGTGACTGACGCTTTAGCCTATATATATATATATATATATATATATATATATATATGTGTGTGTAATATGACATGATATCTATATATAGATATTATTTCATTTAATCAAATTTACAGTTATACATAACCATAACGTTATTTATATCGTAAACGATTATCGTGTATAATATACATGTATATGTATACGGTACGCATTTACTCTAGTAACCCTTCTGAACGGTAATGCATATAAAGTAAACATCGCACACACAACGCCGCCGCGCTGTTTAGTGAGTATAAGTTACGCGCTATTGTCAAGACCATGTCCTTGCTGTTACGTCATTCGTTGTACCACGTGATACCACATGGTCACATTTATTATGCTATATATATATATATATATATAGCGTAATTATGTTTAGTTGTTATTTAAATTTATTAAATATAATCTACAATCGAGCCGCGTCTTCACACACGCACGCCAGCACGCGCACGAACGCACGCACGTCTCTCTAACTTAGATTTGAACGGCTCGAAGTCACGTGGTGGGTGTGTCGACTCCTCGATCACGTGTTCTAAGTTCGCCGCAGAGGTCTCGTGACCAGCAATCACAACAAAGTCGCACGAACGAACGCACGAACGCACGCACGCGCGTTTTAGTTCGCAACAAACGTCATCGCAATAACTGCGGTCGCTATAGCTTCGTTCGTAATAGCAGATAGTCGTTCTATGCTCAGTCGTTCTATTAGTTAGCGGTATATATCGGCTCACACGAGGAACACCCTAATACTTCGTTAGGTTAGTACCGCTAGTACCGTAGCTGTTATTACTAGTACTAGTACCGTTACATCTAGTAGCGTTACTAGTACTAGTAGCGTTACTAGTACTAGTACCGTTACTAGTACTAGTACCGTTACTAGTACTAGTAGCGTTACATCTAGTACCGTTACTAGTACTAGTACCGTTACTAGTACTAGTAGCGTTACTAGTACTAGTACCGTTACTAGTACTAGTACCGTTACATCTAGTACCGTTACTAGTACTAGTACCGTTACTAGTACTAGTACCGTTACTAGTACTAGTACCGTTACTAGTACTAGTACCGTTACATCTAGTAGCGTTACTAGTACTAGTACCGTTACATCTAGTAACGTTACTAGTACTAGTACCGTTACCTCTAGTAGCGTTACTAGTACTGTTACAAGTACTAGTACCGTTACCTCTAGTAGCGTTACTAGTACTAGTACCGTTACTAGTACTAGTACCGTTACAAGTACTAGTACCGTTATTACTAATGTTACTACTAATACTACTATTAAAGTAGTATACTATAGTACTGGTGCACTACCACTAGCACTACTACCTCATACAGTATACTGCGATGCATGGTAGTATACAAGTAGTAGTAGTAGTAATAGTAGTAGTAGTAGTAGTAGTAGTAGTAGTAGTAGTAGTAGTAGTAGTAGTAGTAGTAGTAGTAGTAGTAGTAGTAGTAGTAGTAGTAGTAGTAGTAGTAGTAGTAGTAGTAGTAGTAGTAGTAGTAGTAGTAGTAGTAGTAGTAGTAGTAGTAGTAGTAGTAGTAGTAGTAGTAGTAGTAGTAGTAGTAGTAGTAGTAGTAGTAGTAGTAGTAGTAGTAGTAGTAGTAGTAGTAGTAGTAGTAGTAGTAGTAGTAGTAGTAGTAGTAGTAGTAGTAGTAGTAGTAGTAGTAGTAGTAGTAGTAGTAGTAGTAGTAGTAGTAGTAGTAGTAGTAGTAGTAGTAGTAGTAGTAGTAGTAGTAGTAGTATCAGTAGTAGTAGTAATAGTATTAGTAGTAGTAGTAGTAGTAGTAGTAGTAGTAGTAGTAGTAGTAGTAGTAGTAGTAGTAGTAGTAGTAGTAGTAGTAGTAGTAGTAGTAGTAGTAGTAGTAGTAGTATCAGTAGTAGTAGTAATAGTATTAGTAGTAGTAGTAGTAGTAGTAGTAGTAGTAGTAGTAGTAGTAGTAGTAGTAGTAGTAGTAGTAGTAGTAGTAGTAGTAGTAGTAGTAGTAGTAGTAGTAGTAGTAGTAGTAGTAGTAGTAGTAGTAGTATCAGTAGTAGTAGTAATAGTATTAGTAGTAGTAGTAGTAGTAGTAGTAGTAGTAGTAGTAGTAGTAGTAGTATCGGTAGTTATGTCGAGGCGTACTACCTATTAGGTAATCGATGTCATTCTCTGTAATTGATCATTAGCCATCGCTAGAAATATACAAGTATATATATATATATATGCTCGTATATATACTCGGTTATATATATGTATATATATATATACTTGTAAGAAGTACTTACTAAATACCAATTAAGTACAGTAGATATAAGTAACGTATTTATAATAAATAACGATTTACTGATAGAGTATAATGAAGTGTATTCGAGTATCCGTAATATTAATAATATATATGACCTATATTCTAATAATAAATAAGTGAATATTTATAATATATAGTAATTGTTTATATTTATTATTATATATATGTATGTGTGTATGTGTGTATATGTGTGTATGTGTGTGTGTGTGTGTGAGAGAGAGAGTGAGTGTACATATATATAATCATTTTAGTAATTATTTTAAATTGTGAATACAAATTATTATTTAATTTAGGCGTACATCACATTTAGGCGTACATTTCGTAGTAATTGACTTAGCATAATAATGAAAACACTCTCCGTAGTAAATAGGTTTATATCGGGTACCTATGATCGATTGTAATCATACCCCTTAGTTACCCGTAGTTACCCTTAGGTACTGTTATATACACTACGTATGCCATAGCATATCATACAAGTAACTTACATCACTGCCACCATGTATTCAGGTACTTCATAATGTGTTCACCACAAGTGTATAAGCAACATATTCATAATTAGTAACGTTACGTTAAAAGCGTAACGTTACTTTATAGCATATTATATACGGCGTCGTTGTAGTGTGGTTGCCGAATTTTGTTATTTTGTTATTTTTATTTGGTGGAGTCCTTTCATCCCATCCAGGAACTTAGATGAAGTTTTCACTTATAACCATATATGGCTCTAATGTCCCTTCGAAGCCGCTCTCATGTTAAGGCATCCATGGTTTTAACGAGAGCCGATCATTTATTTATACACAATTATATAAGATCACTTCTAAATAATATTTTAAGACCCATTTTATAAAATTAATTAATGGTCCGGACGAGGCTCGAACCCGTGTCCTACTGCTTGTGTGTCTGACGCCTTAGCCACTGAGCCACACAGGCAGTTTTTTTAATTAAAGAGGTATGCTTGACTTATAAGTGGACGTTTGTCGTTATATACGATGTCGTACTTAACGTAGTCGTATCCGTACTGATATACAATAGTAACCGGTTGGCTAGAACCACTGTGAACCGCCGCACTTAATACAGGACCATATATATTAGTGGTGCAGTAAATGATGCCGATCTTTTGAGGCCGAGCCGAGACTTTCATTTTCGGAAGAAAAAAAAACGAGCCAGAGCCGAGCCGAGACTCTAGCCAAACGAGCCCGAGCCGAGCCGAGACTCTAGCCAAACGAGCCCGAGCCGAGCCGAGACTCTAGCCAAACGAGCCCGAGCCGAGCCGAGACTCTAGCCAAACGAGCCCGAGCCGAGCCGAGACTTTAGGTAACTGAACTGCATCGTGATTTAGATTTAAGCATCATTTACATTACTATAGTATATGGTCACTTGTTATTCATTTCGTTATAATGAAGTTTCTCGTAGAAGAGTTTCACTACGCGATCGTAGCGTTACTCGTGTACATGTATGTGCATGCATAGGTATATTGGTATACGTGTCTATATTTATTTATTTATATATGTAATTATATATGTATTTATTTATATATGTAAATATATGTATACATATATATATATATATATATATAAGTATAATTGAATAGGTTCAAGTACACGCTGGTTGACAACGTAATACTGCCTAGTTCGTTAAAGTAGTATTATAGTATATAGTATAGTATTATAATATATACTAACATAAACTATAGTATAGTAACGAGGTATTTATATGTTACATGTAGTGGAAATCTCGTAATATTTATTTATTTACCCTATATTATACTGACATAATAATATGTATATATTATAGTATATACTTATTACTATAATACTAATATATGCTCTATACTTTAATATACTACACCATAATATATTAAACTATATATAGTATAGTATACAATTACTAGTATATATATACTAGCATATATACTATACATACTATACTATAATATACTATACCGTACTATACTACACCACATGAAACTATAGTATACAATACACTACTCTATACTATAGCGAACGCAGTGTAACTTACGTAACGAACACATCGCTTGACATAAACACCGACGATTACGTAATAAATGTAGCCATTGTGACGTCACTACCGGTTGTTATGATTCCGAGAGATGTGTGTGCGTGTTATAGGAGTGTTATAGGTGATAGGTTTAGGTTATCGTGATCAATTAATTCGTCGAGGGTTAGGTTACAATTCAACCAAGTATGTATATAAAATATATATATATATATATATATATATATATATAAATTAAAAACTTTTCTAAGGAAAGATATAACACTTATACGAAATTGTGAAATTCGATTTTGTAAACAAAAAACAACAGCGCCCCCTATATAAGTCAATTTTCGGAACTATGTGTTTTTTATAATGTAAATTCGTATCGATCTATACACTTTTAAAATGTAAAATAATATGTTTTACATTAGTATTTATATGATGACAGCTAAGTGTTCATTACTAATATATAACAAATCTATATGATATGTAGGTTTTAAATGAAATACTTATATATGTGGTGAGTAACATTTAATGTATATTGCATGTGATTTAATAGAGTGATTTAATAGAGTATTGAAAACATTATTGTATAGAAACATGTCAAACCTAAATCCATTTCAGTGATTTCAATAATTCTAGCATTACATTGTGTAGATAGTTAGTGTTATATCTTTGCTTCGCAATATCTTTGTATATATATTAAACTGGAATAATGTTGTGTAATGATCTATAGATAATATATGTGATATATATATATATATATATATATTGTTATTGTTATTGTTATTTTTATTTGGTGGATTCGTTCATCCAGGAACTTAGATGAAGTTTTCACTTATAACAATATATGGCTCTAATGTCCCTTCGAAGGCACTCTCATGTTAAGGCATCCATGGTTTTAACGAGAGCCGATCATTTATTTATACACAATTATATAATATCACTTATACATATTATGTTAAGATCCATTTTAATGGTCAGGACGAGACTCGAACCTGTGTCCTACTGCTTTGTAATTATATGCAGTTGCAACTGAGCCACACAGGCAGTTATATATATAAATAGATAATATAAATATATAACTTACGAATGATAATCATTATTAATTATCATTGATATTCACAGTGTTATACTTTACAATGTACATTGTACATGTACACATGTACAGTTTACACTGTATATAGTGTACATGTACATTGTATATAGTGTACATGTACATTGTATACAATGTACAATGTACACTGTACATGTATACATTGTACAGTGTTGTTACAATTGTTCGTTATACATGTATTGTACAATGGGCGTTGTACACGCGTCGTGCATGTATGTATACCTACATCATTAGTTATAAGTAACAATTTCATACTGATAAACAGCATATATATATATACTATTTATAGTGTGTAAATAAATACCTCTTTCTCATCATTATTAATTTGATAAATATAATATACATATATATATAATATTATATAATCATAGATGGTAAAGTGATGCATAAGTATACGGCTTATAAATACCAACACTCACACACACACGCGCACACACACACACGAATATCGTTTTACTAATGGCCTAAACGCTCGCCAGGTAAATACATACATACATGCGCACATCTATTAATGTATCTATTTAAAGAGGCGCGCTTCTATATTAGCTCGCTAGTTATGGGCTATCACGGCTATAGCTTATACTAATATTGCGAGATGCATATGATCACACGCACATGTGTGTGTGGGTGTGTGTGTGCGTGGGTGTGGGTGTGTGTTGGTGCGGGGTGTGCTCCCATAATAAGAAATTCGCGTGGATTGTTCTCGAAGCCTTTGTTAATCAGTGTCCTGTATCAAGAGAGATAAGCATCGTTATCGGCACCCTATACACTACAATATTAGGGGCGCTGGAACATGGTGTGTACCGAGGGGGTACGATTACCAACCAATCCAAATAAATGTTGTGGTAAAAGTGGGGGGGGGGACCAATACATAGGAGGTCCACCTAGATTTTAAAGTGGGGGGGGGAATATCCCCCCGTCCCCCTTGTTGCAGCGCCCTATACACTATACATCACTCAACACTCTATAAAGTTCATCTTTCACATACACACACACACATATATATATATATATACAAAAAAAAATGGAAATATAAATAAATATAAGTTTTATTATTTGTTACTTATTTTAACCGCTTGAAGATAATCCGCATCGACATTACACATCTCAGCCTCCCTGTATCGCTGACTCATCCCTCTCGCTCTCTCTCGCGCTCTCTCGATCTCTCTCTATACATCACGTGCTTAAGTTATTTAATATTAACACACACACACACACACGATGGCGCGAGCTTACATACATCGCTGCGTACGCACAGTGTTATGTATCAACACGCTCTCACACACACACACACATGTTGACAACTACATTACCGTACACAGTGTGTACTACACACACGCGCACTGACGCGATGACGTCATTATCTATCGTTACGTAATCACACACTCGTGTGTGTGCGGTGCGGTGCGAGTTCCCCGGAGTGACCCGGATGAGGGGGTGACGGGGGACACCACGTGACTAATTAGTCACGAGTTGATCACGTGTGATGACTCACCGCCAGACGTGATTACGGAATGAATCACTGTCCGTAGTATAAGGCTTCGCTAATGTTTCATAGAATTAACCACATGTACTTTGTACATTGTACAGCCCTACAATATACATATATCCATGCAATACACATATAGAAGTGATACCTATTCTCACCCTACGAGGGGATGGCGCCCCTTACTTTTCCCCCACCCCCTGTACGCTACCACTAGTAGTAGTATCCCTGTAGACAGGGCCGTGGTCGTGTGGGGTCTGCACCTGGAGCGTATTAGTTCTATTGTGCTTGCAGGGGGGCGTTACTAGATCGCATCACGTGCTGCATCACGTTCTACTTATCACGTGTTGTACAACTAGTATAGCATATTACCGGTGCACGCGTATACGCATATGTATACATGCATATACGTATATATATATATATATATATATATATATATATATATATATATGTACTTTAGATAAGATTAACAATATATTCATTAAATTAACGTATACGAGAATATTATATGTATATTCTATATGCTATATACGGCCTATTTGATGTTTATACATAGCCCTGTATTTAACCTACTTGTACACATATACACAGGCATGGCTATATGTTTATACCTTAAATAATGTATAAGGATTATAGGATTATATATTCCTACTTATTCGCTAAAAGTTATAATGTATATGACACACACACACACACATATATATATATATATATATATATATATATATATTCTTGAAATAAAAATATACAATATTACCCTATAAACATATACAACAGTACCCTATAAACACATGTATCTAGCCTACATATAACCCCGTATCTACCCCGGGGGGGGGAAGAGCGAGTAACAATAAGTTCACGTCGAGCTTCACGCGATGATTCTTAGAGCGGTGTTCTCCCCGAGAATGTCGGCTACTAGATATAGCTCAGCGCGGCGAATGTGTCGTACGCGAGGGGTACTAAAGGTCACATTAAATGTGTACTTACGATGTACACTACACACACACTATATACAGTGTACACTATATACAGTGTACAGGATAGATAGCGTACACTTATCATCAGAGGGGTTCAGTGTACACTATTCGCTGCAGGTTCCCAAGTCTCTACAGGGTCGTCTATACCGAGGCGTCTCTCGCTCTCTCATTATTACCGCGCGAGATCTCGTGCTTTCTCGCGCGAGATACGACGAGATAGCGCCGCGCGCCGGTTATTACGATAGATCACGTGACGGTTATTACGCGAGATGTTATTACTCGAGATGACGGGCGATAAACGACGGAGCGACGGACCCAGTCTCCCCGGGGAACACCCCCGCTCCGCCACTATCTAATGACCGTCATTGCCCGATGATATCCCTAGCTATGAACGCGCATAGGCGGTAGTGTAAAGGCGCGTGCGGATACGGCTGTGTGTGGGCGTACTCGTGAGGGGTTTCATTACGAATAAGCGTATTATCGTTAATAGCAATGTAACCATGGTAACCGATTGCACTGTAGTCCTTGTACTTCATTATATACATACAGATATATGTGTATTCAATAATGTATATATATATATATATATATATATAGTTGGTATAATTAAATAGTCGAAAAAAGATATATTAAGTAAACGGTTGTATATTACTTGAGTTCGTATTTAGGAACTGCTTTTGCCGAACAAATCATCAGTACAAATGTCAAGTTAAAGGTATAGTGATATATATATATATATATATATATATATATATATATATATATAAATAGGTGTATTTATAGTAGTAGTAGTAGTAGTAGTAGTTGTATTTATAGTAGTAGTTGTAGTTTTAGTTATAGTTACGCGTGTAAGTGTTACTTTCATCATCTTATATGTCGCTATCTATATTTGTTTATATTGTTATTTTTATTTGGTTATCATTTCATCCCATCCAGGAACTTAGATGAAGTTTTCACTTATAACCATATATGGCTCTAATGTCCCTTCGAAGTCACTCTTAAGGAATTCATAGTTTTAACGAGAACCAATCATTTATTTATACACACTTCTAAATAAGATCACTTATAATTATTTTTTAAGACCTATTTTAAAGTTCGGAAGGGGCTTGAACCCGCGTTCTACTGATTGTATGTATGACGCCTTAGCCAACTGAGCCACACAGGTAGTTATAAATATATATCTATAAATATGTATATTTATAATTGTATCAATATGATATAGCTGATATATACTATATATAGCTTATACACATGTATATCATGGCACTTGTCGTGAAATAAACGCTATCTCGAGTAGAACCCGGAGTAAAAAAGCCGCTTTCAGTCGTTTACCGCGTTAACCACATCATTATATAAGATAGCGAGAGAGCGCGAGAGAGCGCGAGAGAGTGAGAGAGTGTTATGTAATAATTGTAGTCGATAGCACGTGGTAATGATGTTATGCAACGCCGACCGATTGGGCTAATTAGTACTCGCTAGCCATGCGCATCGATGTGCGCTGCTGCTGCCTACCCGTGAGCGTACGCCTAGGCATACGCTCGTAGGAATGTTTGCTCGTGGTTTACTCTTGAGAGATCATTGATTTTTAGTGAATTCGATTTCATTTCGTTACGCCCATTAGATGTTTACGCTGAGGTATTCGTTTGGTATTAATATATAACGTATTAGAGCGCGCGCGGGGGCAGTTTGTTCGTGTACAGTGTTCCTTGCGCACACGCACACACACGCACACACACGCACACACACATGCACACGATACAAGTGTATGTTTACAACGTGTAATTAATACCACCCTGCACGTGTTAGTTTACGATGTTTTTATTTCCTCTTGTTAAGTTTATATCCTATATCGATGAGGGCATATGTCCTATATTAATGAGGGCATATGTCCTATATAAGTGTATGCGAACATATACG
Organism: Osedax fenrisi; assembly: GCA_964019155.1. Lineage (NCBI taxonomy): Eukaryota > Metazoa > Annelida > Polychaeta > Sabellida > Siboglinidae > Osedax > Osedax fenrisi. The sequence goes on from OZ025242.1 coordinate 91,503,958, forward strand.
CGCATATACATATATATACGTATGAAAACATACGCAAATAGAAGTTAACAAACTGATATCCCCTATATATGCATACAGATGTATTCGGTAAATTAGTGGTAATCCGTATACAAATATACACTCATCAAAATGATAGAAGTATATATATATATATATATATATATATATATATATATATATATATCTTTATATTATTTAGATAAGTTTACAATAACCATTGTGTTTCAGCTTACACTAAACCGCTAACACTCATACATACATACATACACACACTCACACACACATACACATACACACACACGCACACATACATACATACACACATACGTGTACATAACCTATACATCCATGATGTATGTTAAGTATCGGATATCTGTACTGGTTGTTCGAACCGTTTGGTTTTAGCTGTATCCACACTTGACCCGGACTTGTTATAACCCGACATAACTTGGTACGGGCTGTAGCCCGACCTAACTTGGTACTAGTTATAGTCCGACCTAAACGGTACGGGACACGAGTTATAATGACGCGTGTATACAACGTGTGTATTAGCGAGTGTGAGGTGTGAAGCAATTAACACACGGAATACATCACGGGTTTAATAGGGCTAATATAGCTCTCCCCATATAGAGTTATCCCCATATAGAGCTCTTCCCACATAGATATAACGCCCCATATCAGTGTGGAGTTCTCCCTTTATGATTATAAATGGGATTTATTATTATTATCATTTTCATTTGGATATTATTTATATTTTATAATACTATATATATATATATATATACATTATAACACACATATATATATATATATATATATATATATAATACATTATTAATATGTCGATCCCTATGAAAATATAATATATTAATATAACACATAAACGATATAATTAATATTAGATATTTCGTTGTGTAGGTTTGATACCCCTGCCGCGGCATTGCATTACGCGATAGTACATGACGTAATAGTTCTACAAGTCTATTAATAGATTACGGTGAGTGAGTGATGACTAATCGTGACTAATCGTGACTCATGGTGATTCATCGATGAAACATTAGCGTGATATATGCGTTTGAGCGATGTCTCTATACAAAGCGGTATGTTTATTATGGCTACGTCTACTTCTTTATGGCATTCTATTGTTATTGTTGTTGTTATTATTGTTGTCGTCGTTGTTGTTATGATTCTCGCGTTCTAGTTATTTCATAGTCTACAAATGGTTCACTGAATTATTCATCGGATAACTATATTTTTATGCGCCTATTATTGTATTATCTCTTTATTATTGTATTACCTCCTTCTTATTGTATTATCTCCTTATTATTGCATTACCGTCCTATTGTATTGTACTCCCTTCCTTCATCCCCGTGAATTGATATACCCTTCAGTTCTATAGACTATATTCTCATACAACGATTCTTACATTCCCGGGTAACCGATAATAACAATAGTCTCAAATATGCGTTAAATTAGGATTTAAACATTTCATTATTCGATGTAGCTTTATATAATATTGATGTTTATGATAATACGTACAGCTATATACTTTACAATATACAATATACAGAGTCTATAAACTTAATTATCCAATGAATTTATAATATACAAACTATAGGTATACCTACAGTTTCTATACTCTAAATTCATTGGTTAATAAGTTATATAGATGATATGCGCGCATAACGTATGCAATATCACGGGTATTAGTAAAGGTATTGATATGGGTACTAGTAAGGGTATTGTAGACATACATTTTTATTAAATTTATATATAATTATATCAATATATATATATATATATATAATTGTGCAAGAAAACGTGTGTACGAAATACAGTGTATGTGTATGAGGTGGACAATAGATGGCCATTTTAATCATAATTCAAATTCATAATCCGATGTCATCACTTCTTAAAGTAACGAATTATATATATTTGAGTTTTTAAAATGTGCGATTCTCTCTCATCGATTCATCTACAATGTAGATTCTACACGATAAAGTTGTATGCGCATTATCGCCACTGTGCTATTGTTTACATCTGTAAGCCCTACTCCACGTGTAGATGTTCACGCGTATACCTCGTGTTAACATGTATACCTTGCGATAATGTGCCCCATATCCGGCATATATGTCCTATAGGACATCAGGCTGAACTCCTCGGAATCGGCATATATGCATATATATATATATATAAGTTATATAGCTTTAGATAATTCGATAACAATAGATCGATCCTGTGATTAATGATTATATAATGACACGGCGAGGAGTTACGTAACGGGCCCACGTGATCGAGTGGCTGCAGTCACGTGACAACTAGTACGGTTACGCGTTGGTAGGTAGGTATACGTCGGCTTCCCGTATTGTACATTATACATGTTGACACGGTATAAGTTTGATATAATACAATACGATATGATATAATACAATATAGTAGTATATAATACAATATAGTATTATATAATACAATATAGTATGATATAATACAATAAACTATGATATAATACAATATTGTATTATATAATAGAATATTGTATTATAGTATTATAATATAATATAGTATTATATAATGCGATACAAAATGATATAATACAATATAATATTATATAATATAATGTAATACAATACGCACCTAGCGAGTGACAGGTGTACTAGTTCTGTGGGAGTAGGGCCGAGGTAAATAGTCACGTATCTCGGGCATAGAGGCATTGGTACAAGATGACGCATCGTGTCACCTGTCACGTGTCAACGTGTCACTTGTGTGTTGTCGGAATTCAAGTTTGCGTGTTGAAATGATTACAGATTGTAGTATCGATTGTAGTATAGCGGATATTATGTAATTCACCCGATATATTATACTCTATAGTATTCTATATATATATATATATATATATATATATATATAATATATACTATATATATATATTCTACAGAACATATATACTATATATAGTATAGTTGATAATTTAAACCCATAATATAAACTATAGTTGTCGTATAGCGAGCGTGAACGTACTACTGACTTGATACGTCGTACGGTAAAGGTGGTTATTAAAGGTTAAAGGTTAAAGGTTGTCCATCATCAGATATGTCCACGAGTCACTGAATACTTATGAAATATATCTGAATATTGTTAATAATATTTTCTGAACTTTTACAACATTTCAGAACTTTTAATAAATTATTGGTTTCCCGATATTTCATCAAACGTTGTATTCTATATATATATATATATATATATATATATATATATATATATATATATATACATTAACTTCTCAATATATATGCCTATAGGCTTACATTGAATAAACAGAAAAGCCAAGAATAATTACGGCGTACGTCGCGTTTAACATCATTAGTTTTTGTAATTATATTGTGTGGGGGTGTGTGTGTGGGGGGGGGTGTGTGTTGGGGGTGTGTGTGTAGGGGGGTGTGGGTGTGTGTTGGTGTGTGGGTATATATGTTACTCTAGGTTAAACTTCGCAGAGCTAGCGTTAACCATAGCTCTGACCAGATAACAACAATCGCGTGTAGTTTATTTGTAGGGTATACCCTTTATTATACCCCTATATATACAACGAGAGGATCACTGTCTTCGGTGAGCCTTGCTGTCGTTTATAATCTGTAAACTGTGTATGGACTACGACCGACTTAACGCGACTAGTGGGCGTGGCTACTGACTCACTGGGCGTGGCTACGTACGCCGTACGATATAGGTAGGGGGTTCTCTATCTTTATCGCGCACTACCCCCCCCCCACACCCCGATAGACAATTGTATCGCTACGTCGAACCGGTCACACTACAATAACCCTATTGGTCAAGAATGGTCGTATTAGTGGTCGTAGTAGTGGTCATTGACTTAATAACACGATAGTGTGCGCAAACACATTCCTCCGTGTGTCATTATACGATTATGTATGTCGACGTTGAATCAATGGAGTGGCTATTTCATAAATAGTATTTACTAATGGCATGCGTCAATATCCGACACTTAATACACACACACGTACACACATACATACACACATACATATACACATACATACACTTATATATATAATATATATATATATATATATATATATATATATATATATATAAAATATGATTAATTACCAAAATTCTATTTATATAATCACGTTTATTCATATCATTATTTGCGTATAGATATTATTCGTATGAGTATTTTAATGTACCGACACTAATTATGTTGTGTGTATATATATTATCCATTTGATATACAATAAAGTAGGCCATGATACATGCACCACTCGTTATCGCAATATTATGACATAATAGTAATACATGCGTAGTGTTGTAACTATTCTATGACGTAATAGTTAGCTAATAGTTAGCTAATAGTTAGCTAATAGTTAGCTAATAGTTAGCTAATAGTTAGCTAATAGTTAGCTAATAGTTAGCTAATAATTAGATAATAGTTAGCTAATAGTTAGATAATAATTAGATAATAATTATATAATAGTTAGCTAATAGTTAGATAATAGTTAGATAATAATTAGATAATAGTTAGCTAATAATTAGATAATAGTTAGCTAATAATTAGATAATAGTTAGATAATAAATTGATAATAGTTAGATAATAGTTAGCTAATAATTAGATAATAGTTAGATAATAGTTAGCTAATAATTAGATAATAGTTAGATAATAATTAGATAATAGTTAGATAATAGTTAGATAATAGTTAGATAATAGTTAGATAATAGTTAGATAATAGTTAGATAATAGTTAGATAATAGTTAGATAATAGTTAGCTAATAATTAGATAATAGTTAGATAATAATTAGATAATAGTTAGCTAATAATTAGATAATAATTGCGTGATTGGAATATTGTACAGGAATAGTGAAATTCACATGTAAAATGTAGAGTGTACACTGTATAAAAGTATACATGTATATATATATTTAGTAATTATACATTAGATATACGTGTAAAGGGCTTCAATGTCACTGTGCCAGCACACACACACACATATATATATATATATATATATATATATATATATATATATATATATATACGTATACACGTATATAATCATGTATATACAAACATATATATTATATAATGTATTGTTATCAAGTTATGTATAGTATTATTATCAAGTGGTATCAAATTCTCTATCGGATAATGAGGAATGAGGAGAGAGATATACCATGCCTAGTGTTATGTTGATGTTAATGATGATAACGTATAGTGTAGCTCCTACACATACGCATACACATACACACGTATATATATAGGCTGGTATTTGATACTATCATGATAGTGATATAGCTGCTAATGACGACGATGATGATAATGATAATGGTGATGATGATGCTGATGGTGGTGGTGATGCTGATGGTGGTGGTGATGCTGATGATACCTTTCATAATGTATACATATAGGTGTATATTAATGTATACATTAAACGATGACTTATAACCTTTATTTAGGGGTTAAGAGATTACCATAGTAATGTATACCCGCTAGATGTCGTACCGCTAACATCCGGTACGACACGTGACCACCTAGACGGAGGTAAACAAAGACACTAGAACGGACTGCTTTGTTAACTATGACGATGGAGTTATTAGCGTCGCGAGCTAAAATAGCGATGGGTGCGGAAGTGGGTGCGGGTGCGGAAGTTGGTGCGGGTGCGAATGTTGGTGCGGGTGCGAATGTTGGTGCGATCGCGACAAAAGATACGGATTAAGTACCAGCGAAGTGCGATTATATACGTGTGCGCCGCTCGCTCCGGTAATTAAAGATTGCCTGCCCCATAGGTGGCACTGGTGGCGATCGATTAACGGATTAGACGCCTAGCGGCTGTTCACCTAACTATAACCGCCACCGCCAGGATCGCTATAACAGCGCCAGCTCGTAACCATGATCGATTACTACTACTACTACTACTACTACTACTACTACTACTACTACTACTACTACTACTACTACTACTACTACTACTACTACTACTACTACTACTACTACTACTACTACTACTACTACTACTACTACTACTACTATAGTAGTATACTACTACTACTACTACTACTACTACTACTACTACTACTACTACTACTACTACTACTACTACTACTACTACTACTACTACTACTACTACTACTATTACCACTTCGCGTTATGCTAGCCCATCTCCAGACGGAGTGTAGTGTATATAGACCATAGTGATCATGCGAAGCATAACATGCACATGCAATGCGTAGCGTATAGTCGTGTCTATCTTCATACTTCATACTTTACTTGATACGCTAAAATAAATGAAAATTGAAAATAAATATAAATGTACAAATTTGAAATTTTTTTTCGTAGCATATATGAATATTTTATAAAAATTTATATTAATGATTTATAATTAAAATTTTTAATTATATATAATTAAAAATTATATGTATATATATATACAATTTTTAATTTTTAATAAAATGTTCATGAAAATAATCAATAAAATCTGATTTTTTATTATTTCATTTAATTTATATAAATAAAATAAATAAAATATGTTTATATAAATATATACTTATACATAATACAATGCATTTTAAATAGAAGTTTGATAATGTAATTTCTTATAAAAAAAAATTCTTATAATAGATAATATTATCAGGATTTCAAGGGATAATTTTGAAAAAATTTAAAAACTTGTTTTTATAATAGATAGATATATATTTAATAACATGATACAAAATTGTGTTTAATAAAATAAATATAAATACTATTAATATGGATTGATATGCATATGTATGCAATGTTAAATTTAAATCTTTATGGGAAGCAACTAAAATTTAAAAAAAAAAATTGTAATTTAACTTTATTAAATATATAGGTAGATATATTTGTTGTGCCAGATTCCATATCATAACGGCTCAACTTAACGTGTATATTTTATGGTGGGATGTATGTAGCGTTGAAAGTGGTCACATGGACACATGGACACGTGGACACGTGGATAACCACTTTATCCATGCAACTCACTATCCTATACTACTAATCCGGCTACAAAACAAAACCCTTAGCACGTATCTTCGTGTGTTGGCGTGTGTGTGTAAGGTGTGTGGAGAGCGATATTCGTCCACTGAAATAGATAACGGTGTTATGTAATAAATCACTGTTAATATCTCGTAATATCTCTCGTAATATCTCCACTCGTACTATTGACCACGTGGTCTGGTGGAACACGTGGTCTGGGTGAACACGTGGTACGAATTAAAGCCCCCACCTCGCCGTGTCCTACTGCACGTGTCTCGATAGGGGATATTCAACCGCGCATATGTTGTGGTACGAGGATCATTCTAGAACTAACACGAATGTAATCATCGTGTAGCATGTCAACAACTTCAATAAGTATCGGGTACGAGTGAACTATTTTTAAATTCTACGAAAAACCTTTTTTAAATACTAGTATTAACCAGCGTATACGGTAGATTTAAAAGTGATAGTTCTATAGATTTAAAAGTATTTATTACTAAGTAATCTATAGATTTAAACGAGTATACTTTTAGATAAGGCGAGTTATTATTGACAGCCGCATAAATACACGAGACATATTCCACCATCATTATTACTAATAAAGTGATTGCCATTAACTTAATATCATTACGTAATAGTTTGTGAACGAGCTCATTGCGTAATGTAATCGTAAGTGTTGTATACGTCATTAATTATAACTACATCCGGTGTATAAGTATTTGCAATGCTCACATGTATCCACAGTTTAAATCCACAGTTTACATACATACATATATATATATATCGGTTGTATATCGATAGCGTGGTACTACGAAAGCCCTAGTATCACTGCCTCTTTGTGATAGTTACCTATAATCACGCTAAAGATATGGGGTTAAAGGTCAGCTGCAGCTTGTGGTACCGGTGGGGTCGGGAACCCTATCGTGACTAGTTAGACCTATATGTGTAGATCAGCCGTACCTACCTGGATGATGGTGCGATATCTGTGAGCGCGCACCACTATAATCGCACCGCACTCGGCGAATATCTGGACGTGTTTATTTTTATGTTTTAGGATTTTATATTTGTATACATATATATATATATATATATATATATATGTGTGTGTGTGTATATATTTATATATGTATATATGTATGTATAGAATGTACATTGTACATTTCTGTAAATAAGTGTAAAGTAATAAGTAATATAATGTTGACTCTTATGTACACTATATGTCTATAGAACATTTGCTTATCATGTAATTACAATCAACAGTGCCCGCATTCCAACACGTGTGTGTGTGCGTGTGCGCGTGTGTGTGTGCGTGTGTGTGTTCGTGTGTGTGTGCGTGTGTTCGTTTGTATACTAGTGTGGGGTCTGGAGATATGTACACAATTAGAAATGCCAAATACATATATTATATTAAATAGGTATATGTTATAATATATGTATGTATACATACACTCAAGTTAAATATATGTTATCATATATATATATATATATAGTTTATTGAGTTACTATAGTAATAAGTGAAACGCAGACAATGAAATAACACGCTGGAGACAGTGAGACGTGAAACAATATAAAGATGAAATAAACACGTGACTAGTTTGTTTTTCATCAATCGTTTTTCATAAGCTAAATATATATAATTATATATACATATATATATATATATATAAATATATATATATATATATATATATATATATGTATGAATATATGTATATATGAGTATGTGTGTATATTCGTGTGTGTGTAAGTCCGTGAGCGTGTACGAGTATGCGCATGTATGGGTGTAAGGGTGTCAGCATTACCAGCCTATAGGCTAATAGATATAGCTAACCTATACATTTCATACTGCTATTGACATTGACATTATGTGCAGCTAACCCATGTGGCCCGCGCAGCTAGGATAATCCCTAACCTAGCAATAGTATACCATAGCAACAGTATACCATAGCAACAGTATACC
>OZ025242.1:91517920-91542920 GCA_964019155.1 Osedax fenrisi
ATATATTGTAAAATATGTTTATCCCGAGTGAATAATTAAAATACGTCAATAAACATACGCATACATACACAATGTACAATGTACAGTGTATAATGTACAATGTATAATGTACAATGTACAATGTACAGTGTACAGTGTACAGTGTACAATGTATAATGTACAATGTATAATGTACAATGTATAATGTACATTTTACAATGTACAGTGTATAATGTACAATATGTAATGTACAATGTACAGTGTACAATGTACAGTGTACAATGTACAGTGTACAATATATAATGTACAATGTACAATGTACAGTGTACAATGTATAATGTACAATGTACAGTGTACAGTGTACAATGTACAGTGTACAGTGTACACTGTACAATGTATAATGTACAATGTATAATGTACATTGTATAATGTACAGTGTACAATGTACAATGTACAGTGTACAATGTATAATGTACAATGTACAATGTACAATGTACAGTGTACAATGTATAATGTACAATGTACAATGTACAATGTACAGTGTACAATGTACAATGTACAGTGTACAATGTATAATGTACAATGTACAATGTACAATGTACAGTGTACAATGTACAATGTACAGTGTACAATGTACAATGTACAGTGTACAATGTATAATGTACAATGTACAATGTACAATGTACAGTGTACAATGTACAATGTACAATGTATAATGTACAATGTACAGTGTACAATGTATAATGTACAATGTACAATGTACAGTGTACAGTGTACAGTGTACAATGTATAATGTACAATGTATAATGTACAATGTATAATGTACATTGTACAATGTACAGTGTATAATGTACAATGTATAATGTACAATGTACAGTGTACAATGTACAATGTACAATGTACAGTGTACAGTGTACAGTGTACAATGTACAATGTACAGTGTACAATGTATAATGTACAATGTACAATGTACAATGTACAGTGTACAATGTACAGTGTACAATGTACATACAACGTATGTCAAGCGTCATACATATATAGATATGCATATCGAGTACCCTTGCCATCGTGTTCACACACGCAGTTGTACACGGAGAGGTGTACGTACAATGCGTGTTTAGAAAAGTGGGAGAGAGCTAATTACAATGATATAGTAAACGATACGCTCACAGAACACAGAACACATCCGGGTTCATAACCTCAGTTACATAGCCTCTGTTACATAACGGAGGCGAGTGTAGAAGACATGTGCATGCACGCGTAGAGTATAAGGTGCTGTAGGTGCGTGTGTGTATGCGTGCGTGTGTATACGTGTGTGTGTGCGTGTGTGTGTTCGTATAGGCCTTCAGGCCATCGAGCAAGCCTATCCCCAGCTCATGGCCGAATGGGTTTGATCATTAAAAAGTTTAATTATAATTAACCTAGCTTACATATCGAAACCATCCACCCACCGACACACCTACGAAATATACAGGCGTATAAACGTGTATCCATATATCCGGTTTCTTTTATTTTGTTTTCTTATTTTAAACGGTATTTTAGATTGTATTTACTACTTCCAACACGTATACAAACGCTTATAGAACTATATACCCTGCAGGGAGTACTAGTTCCCGGTTATAACTATAATTATAGTATACTATACTATAATTATAGTATCGTCCCTACATTATGTATACTTATAGTTATCACGTCACGGAGAGCAAATCTATTTTAATATCATATAGGTGTTTAAATGTAGTGTATATATATATATATATATATATATATATATATATATATATATATATATATATATATATATAGGATAATATATTAAGATAATATATTTATAATAGATTTTAGAAAATAAAATAATTTACATATAAAAAGATACATTAATTATTAATATATATTAATTATTTTACATATATATACATATATATATACATATATTAGGCGAATATTCGTAATAATTATTGCATTCAGGAATGTATAACAATAACTGTATAGCGTTAAGATAATACACGTGTGCAATGTAGTGTAGTTATCAAAAGTATCACATGACTAGTCACGTGACATATACATGCTCAGTAACACGTGACCAGTACCACGTGGTCAACCGGATATAGTACAGTGAATCGTTACTGAATGGCTTGTATTCCTGTAGGATACGCGAGCTCACGAAACTCGATGTCCCATTTCTATCATCTGTGAATGCAGATCGATTCCGCATTCAGTTTCGCCGCTCCGAAGTAGTGGAACAGTTTAACTTAGGATGACTCACTGATTACGTCATCTCTTGTTACTTTCGAATGTCCACTTTATACGTTATCGTTATTATGTATTACTTTTTAAATAAATTATTATTCGTTCATGTTTTGTATATCAATATGGCGCCTGTAAACATCTTTTATTTGGGTCAATACACCGTTATATTAGTATTATTGCTGTAAGATATAGTCCTGTAGGAGTAATTACGGTGTCGAACTTCAAATTAAATTACAAATGAGTTAGAAAAGCGAGCCGGAAGCGTGAATTAATAATAAAGCGAGCCCCGCCCCCTTTAACCGGAAGTTACATCACCGCTCCCGTGTTTATTACCTCCTGTAGGCCGTAGTAAACGAGCGCGCGTGTATATAACACCTCCGCACGATAACAATGGGCTAGTGTGTACTACGCCATCACACCACCAGGTTCTAGTGTTATGTAAGACACCACGTGACCGTGTGGAGCCGCTATCGTTACGTAAGAGTTAATCTCTCGCGCTCTCTCGTTATCTCTCGCGCTCTCTCTCGCGCTCTCTCGTTATCTCTCGCGCTCTCTCTCGCGCTCTCTCGTTATCTCTCGCGCTCTCTCTCGCGCTCTCTCGTTATCTATCGCGCTCTCTACGACGCTGTAGGATTATTAGGAAACTGTAGGTTTAAGATTATAATCTTATATATCTACTTATATATATATATATATATATATATATATATATATATAATTATATATATATATATATCTACGTTCATATCCTCACTGTGTATTCGTGTCCTATAAATGTACATTTCCTCGATATTATTACACACTCAAACACACGCATACATGACTAACTAACTTAAGTACTACTCTTCTAAATGATGTATATATATGGTTCTTTTAGACCTGTCATCTGCTTTCGATAGTATAAATCATGATATACTAATACATAGGCTATATCATGTGGGTATACCTATCGGATATATATATCCGATGCTCCCCTACTTTGGTTTAAATCTTATCTTTCTAATCGTTCTTCCTCTATACAAATTGGTGAATCGCTCTCTTCACCTATATCCGTTACTTTTGGAGTACCACAGGGATAGGTGCTTGTTCCTTTACTTTTTACTCTATATATTCTTCCACTATCTAAACCAATTCAATCATTTTCTGATATATTATCATATTTATGCTGATGATAATCAGCTTTATATTAACTCCAGCCCTGACTCTAATTCATCTCTTTCAAACTGTATTGGTCATATTAACTTTTGGCTACTACAACATGTTCTTATGTTACATAAAACTGAGACTGAACTCAAAAATATTTCGCATTCTCAATCCACATTTCCTTCTCTGTCTATAAATAATACTTTAATTCAACCTAAACGTTTCATTTAAAATCTCTGCTTTATTTTTGACACTAATCTTACTTAAGACATATACATATATATATATTTTACATATATATATATATATATATATATATATAAAATTAGTTTTATTAGAACATTTATAACTACAAAATCTTGTTCTAATCTTATTAACTCTCTTATTATTCTCGTATTGACTAGTGTAACTCTCTCCTCTGCTCTCATCCTTCTATATAAATATCTAAAAGTGACCGTATTATTCTAGGTGCTTCTACTATACTTACTGTTAACTTATCTTATTATGATTATACAAACTCTTATACTATATTTTCTTTCCTCACTTAAATGGTTACATTTTAAAAATCGTTGCCTATTTAAATTATTCTATGCCTCACTCAATTGATTACTCACCAACCAATGTACCTATATGACCTCTTATATCCTAGTCATTCTCTTCATTCTCTTAGGTCTACTAGAACTAGTCGACTAAAAACATGTACCTATAACAAACAGAGATTTGGAGGTAGATCTTTCAAATGTATGTCCCTTATAAATTGGAATTCCATTCCAATCAATATAAGGAATATCTAAAACCACTCCACTTTTAAAACTAGATTAAAAATAAAGATACTACGTAGGCGGCTATATAAATATAAATAATTTCTATTATTATTTTATTATCGTTAATTACCGTTTTAATTACCGTAGCAACCGGGCCCTGTATCTATCTCTGTATACCTCTCTCCCTATCTCTCTCATTCTCTCTCTATATATATATCTCTCTCTCTCTTCTCTCTCTCACTATCTATCTCTATCTCTCTCTATATATATATCTCTCTCTCTCTTCTCTCTCTCACTATCTATCTCTATCTCTCTCTATATATATATCTCTCTCTCTCGGTATTTGTGTGTGAGATGTGCGCGGTGGAGCGTCACACCGGTGCGATATGAGATATAGTGAGTGAGTGTACGCTGTGTGCGAAGTGTGTGTGCGTTACTCATGCTTAGTGTGCGGTGTGTGCGGTGTACGGTCTCTATTTATAAAACTTCGGAACTATAATTAGTCATAGATATCGATTTATAATATGTATCGATATTAATGATTGATAATAATTATTATAACACACCCACACACACATAAACACACACATATATATATATATATATATACGTATATATATATATATATATATATATATATATATATATATATATATTTATACGTATATATATATAGTGTATGCCGTTATTAAACACTATCAGCATGTACTATTGATAACAGGCGACGCTGGGCGATTGTTCGTTAAGTTTAAAGATACGCCCCTTTTTATTATCGATTTACAGACGCACTTTCCACGTCGGTGTGTGCGTGTGTGTGTGCGCATGTGTGTGCGTGTGTGTGCGCGTGTGCGCATGAGTATGTGCGGTATACATATATCTACTTATTTAATAGTGTAGTACCTTCAATTAGGTTTGTTTTTGGTATAAGTTAGGTGTTAAATGTATTTAGTGGTATTTAGAATGAAACAAATACTTAGGAATAATATATACATGTACATACATATATACATACAATATATTTATATATATATATATATATATATATATATATATATATATATATATATATATATAAATATATATATATATATATATATATATATATAGATATATAGATAGATAGATAGATAGATAGATACATATTTATTGATGGGATATATTAGATTATAGTAACACAACAATAGTTGCATGCATATGATGCATTGCGCAGGTGTTAGAGTCTGCGTGCTGCATGTTGCGATACCTTTACTATATTATCTTAAACACCACGGATTTTACGATTATTTGTTTAAGGTAAAATAGGAATTATATTTTTCCTCGGTAATTTTCAAGAGTCAGAGTAGTGTTTTGCTTATTATTAATCGATCAGTATATATATATGTGTGTGTGCATGTGTAAGTAAATCATAGTATTATTATTATTATCCGTATCCAACATATTTCCCGAATAGTTTTACGCGTCTATAAACGAATTATATTTATAGACTGGTGCTATTTATAGATTTTTTAGCTATTTATAGCACATATATTCTGTTTAGTGTTTCAGAAGAACCTGTTGCCGTAGTAATACATCAATGAAAAGTATACGTTACATAGCCCAGAATGCATCTGATTTAAAAAATATTACTCTTACAGGAGATATATAGAACACATTGAACAGTGTATAATTTATATTATACAATATATATTATAAGAAGAAACGTACATACAGATAATATAAATATTCATATATTCGTATACGAATGTGCGCATGAATGTGCGCATGAATAATATGTCGCATTGTTATGATAGCGATAACAATACACTTCCGCACACGTGACCGGAACTCGAACGACGTCGTAGCGAGATATCCGAATCGGAATCTATAAATAGAATTTCGGTGAAAATAGTATTGTTCAGTAGTTTTCGTTTTCTAAATATGATACAATCGCGTGCAAAGAGAACGTTCATATAGTTCTAAATTGTATATATATATATACACATATATATATATATATATGTATAACGTAACCTAATAGACTAAACTACACCTGTTCTTAAGTTCAATACAAAATATGCTATATTACAACCAATTGTTATTAAAAATGAGCAAAACGGAACAAGTTAACATATATTCTAATTCCGACCTCCTAAATGTATCAACACTTTACATTAACAATGCGCATTAATAAATCCCCATAAATAAAGTTAAAATCTTAGTCTACCCATGATTCATCCATGACTCCTGCATGATTTATCCATCGACTCTACTGGTCACATAATAATAATAACAAAATCGAGCTAATAACTTCAATATAATATAAAATAGACCATATACTAACATATACCAACTACTAAACTCCCTACCGAATCACTTACAATTCCCATCCACAACTAGTATAACTCGCCAGAAAACTCACTTTATTAACCGACCTTGACCTCTTACTAAATATATCAATCTGAACCATCTTCAATATGAAACCTACTAACTACGTCATATACGTAGCCCAACTTAAACAATAGCTAAACTGGCATACCATCACCAAGGCTATCGACTATATATAGTCAATAGCCTGGGAGATGGTATGCCAGTTTATTATCGTATACAACTACCCTTCTATAATATACCATCATCATCACCACTAAACCTTATAAGCTAGGTTATATAGCATACTATCTCCCTAGTGCATGTATCCCCAACCAACTGACCGCCGATTCGGCTACACCAGTAGCTATAGCTGTTCGAACCACACACACCTATCGGCATGTCAGAGTGGGTAAGGCGGCGCGCCCTTTAACGGCACAACCTATTACACCCCCGCACGTAAATTGTTATAACAGGACAACAGTTACGATTTATTTAAATCACAAATTAACACTACCTAGGTACTAGCTACTATCAAATATTGATATTTAACTTTAATCTCTATTGTTATCAACCGTTTCGTCTCGTTAGGTAGTAGTATCATTAGTTAGTAATATCAGTATTATTATTAATATGTATACTAATATATATATATATAGGTATATCAATATGGTATATTAATAATATATATATACCTATCAATATTATTTCTATTATTTCTATTATTATTATTATTATTATTATTTAAACAACATCGCTAATACTACTTGCGAGACAATACCGCAGTACGGAAGTGTTTACAATTAAATACAATCTATCTATTTCTCGCCAGGTGGCGGTATCGCGTTACTCGCCAGGCGCCGGTGTTGCGTAATAGTAGACACCACGTGATGGACGATTGCATGAGTGATGCTTGACCGAGTCGATACGTCAATCAAAGAGCGTCGAAGCCTGACGCGATGGTGGTCACGTTCGAGCGATCTGTCGATCAAGTATTCGTACGTAAATAAACATGTCCGAGCGATGATGAGGAGGATGATGATGATGATAAGAATTCCCTTATCTTTCAATAAGGGTGACGATGACGGTGGTGGTGAATGTAGGAGGGCTATAACTAACTAGCTAGTGCGTAATATACGTCCTTAAGTACATCTAATTAGGTCGCACTCACGTGTATATTAGTACTAGAAATATCCGCATTCCAGAATGTACGAATATGTAATACCCACAGACTTTGAGGGAGGTAGACTGCTATTTGTATAAATCCGCAATGTAATTTATTAAAACATTTATGGTATACTACTACTACTACTGTGGTATCGTGTATCCGGTATTGTTATACACAAGCGGCGAGATGCTGTGAGATTATGTGAGATATATATATCGCTATAGCGAGATGATGCGAGATCTAGCGACATCGTAGTCTAAGAATACATCGTACACACATCCGGTAACCCTAATGCACCGATGTTCCATTTTTAGCGGTGTGTAAATATTGAATACATATTGTGTAACTGATCTAATTACCGAGTCTCTCAGGCTATAACCCATAGCATATCAGGCTATAACCCGTAGCATCTCAGGCTATAACCCGTAGCATATCATTCTACAACCCGTAGCATCTCAGGCTATAACCCGTAGCATCTCAGGCTATAACCCGTAGCATCTCAGGCTATAACCCGTAGCATCTCAGGCTATAACCCGTAGCATCTCAGGCTATAACCCGTAGCATCTCATTCTACAACCCGTAGCATCTCAGGCTATAACCCGTAGGCTCCAGTCCGCGGTTCCATTGTTTGTATGCACTATTAGAGACGTTCAAGTTAGCGGGCGGGCACAGATGTATGCTCTCATTTGCATAATGTTATTACTACAGCCGGTAGGTAGTATCCACATGGGTACGTCTAGAGATACGTGTAGATGTATGTGTAGATGTGCGTGTAGATAGTGTTTGTACACTGGGTCAACGCACCGAGAAAAGAGAGAGAGTCGAGCCCGTCTTCCGAGTATCGAGGCGTTTTTACGTCCGTAAAAAATACGGTAAATGTGGTAGATGTGAGGTAACATGACACGATGAACAGGAATATATTACGTTGATTAAAAACCATTGAATGCTGAGTTTTTTCATCGATTTTACGCTGAAAACGTAAAAACGACACGTCGAAAATGGGCGGAAAATGCTCGATTTTCTCTGTTTTATACCAATTTAAGAAGTGCGGGAATTATTTAAATCTTATCTTATATTCATTATATATACATATATATGTTGATATGGTTCCATCTCTATTCTTATATATTATATTGCTACCTTATTTACTGTTATTATTTCGTTTTGTTTGTTCATTCTCAACACCAGCGAGGGTAATCGTTTTTTACCATATTTGGTGTATACATATTTATATATTTATAAATAAACCATCCTATCCTATCCTATCCTATATATATATATATATATATATGAATATATATATATATATATATATATATATATATATATAAACAAGTTAACATTTACTATAGAGTAATATATGATTACATATAAATATATAAGCTAAAAATATAATATTATATATTATACATTTATATATATTATATATATTTTATGATAATTGTATCATTTATTTATTATATATACGTGCACGAAACAAATACACACATATATATACATACATACACACATATATACATACATATAGGCGCGCGACGTGTATGTAATCATATTGTATTCAGTGCATAACATTCAAAAGTGTCTATTACATCATCCCGACGTTATATAATACCTAATAGTATCCTATAGTATACTATATTATATACTATAGTATACTCTATAATACTACTATAGTACTACTATAGTACCCTATAGTACTACTATATACATACAATAATACTACAGTAGTACTATATAGTAGTATTAGTATTGCTTGGGATGATATATTACCACCACGTGACATTTAAGTACGCAGGCCACTACAATAGATGTAGTAGTGCAGTTTGTAATGCGCATTATTATTGTTATCAAATAGACATATCTATATCGATTACAGGTTACACAGCGGTAGTGTACACCACACATATACCCACACAGTGTGGCACACACATACCCACACACATACCTACACACATACCCACGCACATGTGTGCACCCTCACACACATACATACACACATACATAGAGTATAATCCCATATAATCAGACTCGAAGGGACCGAAACAAGTATCTGAGCTTATAAGTAATTCTTAGTTATAAGTGTACGTGTAGGTATTCAGATGTATACAACACCAACGTGAAATTGTAAACATTCTGAGTTAGCGGGTTTCTGAGTATTGGCTGTCCTATTTAGCGAATTCGACTGTGTGTGCAATACCTTAGGTACACTAAATTTCGTCATAACATAACATAACCTATGTGATATTGTTTACGTTTCGGTTTATCACGTGTTAACGTCTGATCACGTGTTAACGTCTGACCACGTGATACGCGCCTAACCACGTGACAGAATTCCGCGAATGTACACGCTCTTCAGTAACGACTTTTCTCTGTATATATACATATACATATATATATATATATATATATATATATATATATATATGTGTGTGAGTGTGCGTGTGTGTACGGGTATGTGTGTGTGTAAACTAAACACAGCTACAGCATTAGCTAGGTATATGTATCAGTGGACATCGGTAGTTAATGTGCTTACGGCTTGTTTTCGTGTAGCATTATACAACTATATATAAAAAAAGTATATATATATATATATATATATATATATATACATATATATGTATATTTACAATAAATGTAGATGTTTATTTATTAATTAGGATATCGCGTGTATAGGCTACATATATGTCATACGTGTAGCACGCAGAGGTCATGCCCCATCACGTGACAACTTAAGATAATCGTTTACTGTATAAATACCGCCGTGTACAAGTCAGCTGACCTATTTATGAAGGGCGGTTCTACGAAATACCGATCCAGGAATTAAATAACGATATTGATTTTATAAATGTGTATATTTATTGAAACCACATATATATATATATATATATATATATATAAGTATACTTATATATCTGTGGTTTCAATAAATATATTCAAATAAATAATATCAATATCCTCATTTGTTATCCTTATCTGTACCTCTAGGTATTTTATCTTATCTTAGATAGCCTACTAGTTTACCCGTGGTTGTAACCGATACGATGAGAATGACAAGTTGCCCCGTTTATTGAGGAACCCCTCGATTACACGCTAGTAGTGACCCGTACAACAATACCCTACAAGCCCACGGGGCACTCGCGGGTGAACCGAGTAATGCTGTATCTATTAACCCTACGCGCTGCAACCCCTCGGGGTGAGCACCACTGCCTCCACTATATCCACGGGAACCATTGTCTCAATTATCTCCGCATGGAAACAGGAATCGTTATCTATACCACGTGGTCGTTGCTGCAGCGGATTGCGTGCATCATGTATGTACTGTGCATTAACTATACGCATCGCACACCTATATCATATATATATATACTCGCTCCTCGTTATCATCATCGTTATCGGCAGCTTCCTCAGACACTAATAAATAATACATATTTATATTCGTTATAGTATAATTAATCGAGCGTATATATATATATACAATAGACGGGAGGGGCCCGGCTACGCATTTAGAATAGTATTTTATATTACTTATTTATATTGAATAAACCTATAATGTATATCATATACCACCTCCCTTATACCACCTCCCTTATATGGAGCGCACGAGTGTCACGCGTTCATGACGAGTGCTGTCATTGGTGGTTCATCTCTGTTTATCTCCGGTATACCACGTGGTCTATTCTCACTTATCATGGGGGTGATCACCCCATCGGGTGCACGACGTGCTCATGTAATGTAGGTAATCATGAACGATAACAATGAATAAATAAATAGGCATATATACTATATTCACTTATTATTATTTGTTTATAATTGGGCATATACGTTGTAATGGTGAGATTGTTATCTATAATCTAGCATAACAACTAATTATAACAAAATTATAGTATTATTAATAAACTAATATAATTATATATATATATATATATATATATATATATATTTATTCACACGCGTATACATTCACATAAACACACGTATGAAATATAGAACGGGCGCATACGTAATTAATTAAGGGTAATGAATGGCCGGCAGGAGATGCAGGAGATGCGGGAGATCTATAAATAACCCTTACGGTCAGTCGGTGGGCGGTCTAGCGGGTGGCACCATTAGTGGCCGCAGTCCGTCGCCCACCGTCCACCGCCTCCGCCCACTCGCCCGCCTGCATTCATCCGTGAGAGCTATATCCCACGCGCAATCCCGCGCAATCTCGGACACTAAATAACGCGAATCTTCCGCTGGACTGGCATGTGCGGCGCGATGTGATTATCAATTTATGCACATTAATGAGCCCGCATATATATATATATAAACTATATGTAAAATATACATAAACTATATGTAAACTATATATTAACAATATGTAAACTATACATAAACAATATGTAAACTATATATATTAACTATATATAAACGATATATAATATATATATATATATATATATATATATATATATATTATTTATATATAAACTATATGTAAACTATATATAAACTATTATATTAATTTTTAGAATAATTTCAATTAATATTTTATATTATTTCGAAATGTAATAAACAAACCGTCTTTTAGTAATACAGATAATACCCGATCGATATGAATGTCGTGTGCAAGCTTCTGTTACTGTTTGTTTGCGATGTGTATTGATATAAGTATGTAGGGCGTAATCTGGTTAGTCGGAAACTACGACACTGGTAGTGATATATATAGAATAAAATAGAATTTATAGAGTTTATTGGAATAGTTTATATAATTATTTTTTTCGATTAAGATTAGTTTTCAATTATCTCTTTATTTACGAATGGATTCAAATAATACCTTTATCTTTTCGGGTTGTTATTTATATATATATATATATATATATATATATATATATATAACTAGATACAGTGTACGTATGACATACGTGCATCATACACGGCTGCAGCTCTACGATAATGTAGACATATAGTTCCCCCGGTATATTGTCCCAGCCTATGTATACCATATAGGTATACATATGACGGCCTCGGTAGCTTACCGGCGTGAATACCACGTGGTTACAGGTAAATAAGTCACGTGGTTACAGGTAAATAAGTCACGTGGTTACAGGTAAATAAGTCACGTGGGTTACGTGTAGTTATTAACCATTAATCGTTAATCGTTAATCGTTGATCGAACGTTATTAAAACTACAATTAAATACATAAAAAATGGTGTTACTATTTGTATAGTATGACCTTTATAGTTATGTGTCTGGAATACGGGTAACTATGTGGTATTTAGGGGTTTATTTACTTGTACAATGTGCATTGTACAGTATACTATGTACAGTGTACATTGTACAGTGTACATGTAACGCACTTTCCTCGAATATATGTATCTACAAATATCAGAGAATTAATCCAATTTAAAATATCATCTTTACAATGGTTCCGCGTTAGATCTCGCTCACTGTTAAACTACCCGTATAAAGTATCACTGCTGTACCCTATAGGCATATAGCTAGAGAGAGAGAGATAGAGAGAGAAAGAGAGAGAGAGAGAGAGAGAGAGAGAGAGAGAGAGATATATAGAGAGAGAAAGAGAGAGATAGAGAGAGAAAGAGAGAGAGAGAGAGAGCTATTAGTTCTCTCTAGCTCTATGCTTATAGAGTAGATTGTTGTGTCGTAAACAATGGAACCGACGCATGTGCATCGTGGTATTATGTCAAGGTCATCGCGTACATATAATCTATTTAGCCGGTAAACAATAGCTCTATTGTCATCTTCAACATCACAGGTTGACACTGTGACATCGCTACCAGAACTCCTACACCCGTCCTCCTCCTCTCCGGTAAAGAGTGCGCACACCTATCTACACTCACACACACGCACACACGCACTCACGTACACACTTGAGGTTAGTGACACGCCTTATACAGTGAATACCCCATTGTTGTTAACGTCAACTATTGTTCTAAGGACAGATATTCGTGACGTTGTGTGATTCGATGTCTTGCACAAAACATGAACAGCGTAGATAGGTAATGTAATAGCTTTGATATAATTGGGCACCCCCCCTCTATTACCCCTCTATTACCCCTTCTATAGAATGGCTGTACTACATAGTGTGCGATTTCCCGTACTAATTGATATAAATACGGCTGAAATTATGAAAATACAACTATAATTTAAGTAATATAAAAACTGTCTGTGTGGCTCAGTTGGCAATGAGTCAGACACACAAGCAGTAAGACGCGTGTTCAACATTAAAATAGATCTTAAAATAATATTTAGAGGTGATCCTATATAATTGTGTATAAATAAATGATGTGCTCGGATGCGATGAAAGGAATCCACCATATAACAATAACAATAACAACAACAATATATCAACTTTCGCTGTATGTAATATGTATATATATATATATTAGATAAAGGGAAAGTGCTATTATAGTGTATATTTAACAACGCGCCCATCGCTGATTATTGATATTGAATGAATTGATAATAGTTTATCGAGTACAGAACAATCAATACAATGTCTACTCAAATGGGTGTGTACCTGAGATTATCTCGTAATCTACGCCCAAAACGGGCACTCTCCATTATGATATACATGTATTATTAATTGTACGATGTTGCATACGATATTAATAGGTTTCATTCAATTAAATGTAGCGGCGGCGGCGGCGCACATGTAAAGTAGGCTATAGTTCACATCACCAGCATATCGGCACGTCAATCATACGTAGTAGGGGGTAATTAATTAGGAATGCCCTTCGTTATGTACGGGCTAAACACTTTCATAAACACTGTATATTCATATCGTATATTATATTATCTCGAGTTATAATAACTTTATAGTAACTATGAAGTGTGCCTTAGTATATATATACAGTCAACTCGTGATATATCATATTCTCTATATCTAATAAATCCCGAAAACTCAGACTTTATACGTTCTAGTTTAATTGTGTACCCGTGTACCCTAAGATTACATTAAGATTACATTAATATTACATTAAGATTACATTAAGATTAAGTGTAAGAATAATTCGATATATCAGAAACTAAATATATCAGATACATTTCTTCAGTCCCTCGAATTCTTAGATATCGAGATTTAACTGTATATATATATATATATATAATAGCGGAACTATAATTTCTCCTCAGTTTATATGTACCCACTTGGGTTCTACGTATCTCTACACTCTCTAAGAGTGCCTGCACATTATGCAAATACGGTTATCGGTTTCGATTGTTGTCGATTAGCGAGGTCGAGTCCATGGACGTAGTGGTAATGACATGATTACGTAATAATAGCCGCCGCCGTCGGAGATTCTGACGATACCACGTCTACGGTACGATGCGAGAGGGGTAGGCGTGGTCTATAATTAGGGGCGGGGCTTAATGTAGTCATGTAGCCATTCGCGCTTAATCTATGAAGTTGTATTATAATACAGTGATCCGATTAGTAATAGTGTCTTCAATACAAATAAGGTATTGTTTAGATCAAATGGTGTATATATATATATATATATATATATATATATATATATTGCCATGGAAATAGCCATCTTATTAAAAGAAATAATATCTATTCATATGTATTATATTATATTATACATATATGTATATGTATATATATATGTGTGTATATATATATATACGTATGACGTACAATGTACGACACATACAATGTTCGACACGTACAATGTACGTGTCGATGTACGTCATACAATGTACGTCATGTACACACGTAGTTATTATAGACAGGGAGACATAACACGCCCCCATGACACGCCCCCATAACACGCCCCCTAGCGCATGATAGCGTACTATGTCGATATCGTATCTCAACAGTATGTATATGTGGTTACACGATCTCACCTGCTGTATAATTATTTGATATTCTGGATGTGAGCAGATGTAAAACAACCACTATATAAGGCCCGTCAATCCCTCAGGATTTATAGTGGGCATGTAATCCTATACGGACCTATGGGCCTGACCAACCCGATACCTCTTCCCTAGTTATTTGATGAGTGTTTTCAGCTTGTTGGTTCAACATCCCAACTCTAGCCTTTATTATTATGGCATTTACTTTCGGTGTGCGTAAATCACAACTTATATATATATATATGTATATATATATATATATATATATATATATGTGTTTGTATTCTTTATATAATTCCGCAATTATTATTTATCGTTAAACCATGTTTCGTCTCTCTATTCAATGAACTCTATTATCTACATCGACATTGGCTGTAAGCTCGCTCGCTCCCAAAGGTGAGGTATAGACCGGCCGAGAGCCGACATCGGTAATAAATTATCGTACGCCCACGTGGGACATCACGTGACGAATGAAGGCCACCGCCGCCACCTAGCGACGCGGCTATTGTTATCCTGGCGAGTGGTCGGCGTACTAAACTCTTGAGAGGTAGTAGACTAGACAGTTTGCGTAACGTATTACCTGGATACAAGCGCACCGCTGTTGTAGTACCTATTACTGTACCTATTAGCGCCGGTGTATTGTTAGCGAACAATAGGCGGGCGATAAAGCGCGTCGTTAATCGACACCTCGACGCATTATCGCCCGCGACACCGATCACTGCATTATCGCCCAGAAGAACGATTAACGTTCTGGCTCGTATCGAGCGCGTTCAAAGTAAATACTATGTATGTCCTTGATATCGGGAGCGAGTCGTCACCTCTCGACCAATCATCGTCGACTTCTAGTAGACAGCTTAATCTCTGTACGTTAAAACACGCGCGAGCGAATACTTTTTACGTAATGTGTGTCGAATTTGAGAAATTCACGAGACATAATGATCGATATTAATTAATATATAACGGTATACCGTACAATATATATATATATGTATATATATATATATATAACTGCCTGTGTGGCTCAGTGGCTAAGGCGTCAGATACACAAGCAGTAGGACACGGGTTCGACCCTCGTCCGGACCATTAATTAATTTTATAAAATGGGTCTTAAAATATTATTTAGAAGTGATATTATATAATTGTGTATAAATAAATGATCGGCTCTCGTTAAAACCATGGATGCCTTAACATGAGAGCGGCTTCGAAGGGACATTAGAGCCATGTATGGTTATAAGTGAAAACTTCATCTAAGTTCTTGGATGGGATGAAAGGACTCCACCAAATAAAAATAACAATAACAATAACTATATATATATATATATATATTACAATCATAGACATTAGAGTGACCGAATTCGAATGTATATGATTATAATAAATGAAAATTGCCGGCTACCCATCGCAGAATTGAGTTATAATTATTGCCGCGCGCAATTACCCAACAACGACGATGTCACGCGTCACACTAACTATAGAATGATACCCGGAGTCGTAGGGGTTTGTTTACGGGTTGGGTTATTACCCCACCCCTCCGACGGCGACTTACGCCCGCATAACAATACGTTAAGGACATGACCTCCATGCGTGCTTACGTAACCTGTGTTTATTAACCTATGTTTAGTGAATAGCGCGACGGCTAATTTTATTATAGAGAGTTAAGTTATTTCAATAATAAAATATCTGTTATTATACCTATATATATATATAATATACATTTACATGCAGTTAGTACTACCAATGCAGACGATATAAGTTCGCCATTTTGTCAGACAAGTTACACTACTACATCACACAGTTACGGTATTAACGTAGTTACCATAGTAACGGTGTATCTTACCATCGCTACACGCTTGTTACCATAGTAACCGTGTATCTTACCATCACTACATGATTGTTACCATAGTAACGGTGTACCTTACCATCGCTACACGCTTGTTACCATAGTAACCGTATATCTTACCATCGCTACACGCTTGTTACCATAGTAACCGTGTACCTTACCATCACTACATGATTGTTACCATAGTAACGGTGTACCTTACCATCGCTACACGCTTGTTACCATAGTAACCGTGTATCTTACCATCACTACATGATTGTTACCATAGTAACCGTGTATCTTACCATCACTACATGATTGTTACCATAGTAACCGTGTATCTTACCATCGCTACACGCTTGTTACCATAGTAACGGTGTACTTCACCATCACTACATGATTGTTACCATAGTAACCGTGTACTTCACCATCACTACATGTTTCCACCAGGTTATTACCATATTAACGCTATATATCAGCATAATACGGCGGTGGTTACCATATCAACCATTTCATCACCATAACAACGACCATAGCAACACGCTATTTACCATAGCGATGTTATCGAGTGGAGTTATCATATCATTATCGGGGGGGTAGGGGTGCGTGAGGGGGTGGGGTGAGCGTTATTATCATATCATTACTACGCGGATAGCTTCAGCACACGTTATTGCCCGGTTCGTTAGTCGTCATCTCATGCATATCAGCATCAACATCATCATCGACATCATCGTCAGTATCAGCCTCATCGTCAGCATCAATATCCGTATTAGCATTATAATCAACATCTGCATCATCTGCATCGTCATCATCATCGGCATCGCGATAGCATCGATACATGTGTAATGCGACGAGCACTTACATCCAGTTATATCATAATTACATATTATCATATATATATATATATATATATATATATGCAGGAAAAAAAAAGATAAATTATTCTTACTATACGTAGTAATGAATAATTTACATTTTTTTCTGCGCATACATAATTCTACTAATAGTACTAATATTGCTACTTCCATCGCTGATATATACTATGATATATGGTATTATATCTATATTATTACTATTATAATAATACTTAAGTAGTATTATTAATAGTATTATAATACTACTACTACTACTTCTACCACTACTACTACTACTACTACTACTACTACTACTACTACTACTACTACTACTACTACTACTACTACTACTAATACTACTACTACTACTACTACCACTACTACTACTACTACTACTACTATTACTACTACTACTACTACTACTACTACTACTACTACTACTACTACCACTACTACTACTACTACTACTACTACTACTACTACTACTACTACTACTACTATAGTAGTATACAACTACTACTACTACTACTACTAATAATATATATATATATATATATATATATATATATATATTAAATAATATAGAAATTATATCACCATTCACTATTATATTATTGTGTATTACATAACTATATAAAGTGTCATGTAACAATACATAGACATATACATATATATTTAGTTGTCATTTATCATCAAGAACGAATTTAAATTATGACGTGATTTATTCGCCGATGAAATATTCATCATATACGATGGTATAACAATCAAGTATGATGTAATATCCGATGGTATAACAATCAATTATGATGTAATATCCGATGGTATAACAATCAATTATGATGTAATATCCGATGGTATAACAATCAATTATGATGTAATATCCGCGCGCACGATATTTGCATATTTCTTCGAAGAGCGCAATCATTATAGCATAAACAATAGGCTTACGATGCAGTAGGCTATATAGCATTGTTAGTATACTTATTATACATTATACATTAGAATCTATGTGTAGAATATTGTTATACACTAAAATATCGCGAACAATGCTTCTTTGTTTATATAATCGTGTATAATAATAGGCTTATCGTGAGTTAATCAATAGACTTGCGTGCTAAGCGCGCTCTAACTTATGATAAGTCAATAAACCTCGTGTATGTATAAGTGTCTTGTGAATACCAACATAAGCATCGTTAAATCGTGGACTATGCTATATATATATATAGTATAATATATTCTATGTATAGATACGTATATGTATTAGGGGCGCTGGAACGATGGTGTGTATATATACAATTGATTTTGATTGGTTGGTCCCCCCTACATATATGTAGGGGGGACCAACCAATCAAAATCAATTGTATGGTAAAAGTGGGGGGGGGACCAATACACAGGAGGTCCCCCTAGATGTTAAAGTGGGGGACATATCCCCCCGTCCCCCCTGTTGCAGCGCCCCTAATGAATACCAAAATGAGTATCGTTAAATCGTGGACTATAATATATATATATATATATATATATATATATATATATATAGTATAATATATTCAATCTATGTGCATGTGATTTCACTTTAATAAGTACCATACTTCGAAACCTTTCCCATATATAATTAACCAATGTATTGATTAGGCCCGTGTATATAGATGTCCTACTAACTATACAATTGCCCTCCCTCCTCTCCATCTTACAACATACCTCATTCTCCATTCGCATGCTATAGTATATATATACTCCCATATATTGTTACTTATCTGCCATTACATTAGCTTTTCTATATTCCGTCCCTTCTAACATCCGAGATATTAGTTTCAATGAAAGAATCGTAAATATTATAATATACATATATGTATGTCAAAGTATAAGAATAATTAGAGGTCGTGTAAAAAATCCACAGTATCACTCTAAAATAGAATTAATTTTGAAATTTATTTCTCACAAACCTGCGAAATTCTCATACAATCGCAAGTTTTCTTCCGCTTAAAACTAACCTATTTCGCTTTATTCTCATCTAATGATCTATAGGTATATCTGTATGTAGAATATATGTAGTATATTGGAAATTAATAGTACCATTGAATCTTCTGCCCGTCTCATTCATGACTTTAATCACAGTAATAATATATCTATTACAACAGAAACGTTATTTTCTCAAATATAATGATAGATATTTTCGTGAATCTGTTGCAATAGTACACAAAATGATTTATTCTAAATGTCCTAATATTACTACAAATCATATTAAATAAATGACACCTCTAAAACTCGGATCTTCAGAATATATAAGGTTCATTACGCAATTAGTAATTCAACTACTAGATATGTTAGAATGACAACACCCGTCTATTGCTAGAGGCTTTCCATTGATATTTGAGAAGTGATGAATTCTATTCTAATCGTTTACCCGTACGACACACGTTAAACGTTAAACATATACACATACATATGGTATGCCTATTACATATAAGTGTACTTATAGGTTCTATAAATGTAATTAATGTAACATATTTAATTAAGTGTATCATCATTATCATAATTATCATTATCATCGGCATCACCATCATCATCATCATCATCACCATCATCATCATCATCATCATAATCATAATCATCATCACCATCATCATCATAATATCATCCTCTTGGTTAACAATTCACTACAACCTACTATAATAGTTACACTCCAATGATACTATAGTATATATGATACTATACAGTATACCAGGGACATTTCCTTGCATGTACTATGCATATATACACTACGATAAACAAGATAAATAGTACCGAATATTGACCGAACTACACTATAGAATATAGCACACACTAGGGGGAGGGGGGATCGAAATAGAACATCATTAATTATAGTAAGGATCTATTGTTATTGATATTGTTTATCCGCCACCATTGTTGTATATTCGATTGTTCATCACATCTGGGCTATTCTAGATTATTCTATGTAAATATAGGCTATTCTAGAATATGTATTATAAGTTATAACACCCTTTATCGAAAGTTTAATTTATTTCTATTTAGCGTTATATGCTTAATTTTAATTAAACCATGTGCATATACAATATATATATATATATATATATCATATACAATATACTTATCATATATGGAGCCATCGATATAATACGTGACATCCTTGGTAGATATCAGTATTCGTACACACTAACTCCTATACCTACTAGCGCTCAGCCAACCCCTGGTACCTAATCAGCTCCCATATGGGCCCCGATGACCTAGATAATAAGTCGCTGAAGGGGTGATGTGTTATGAATCATAACGTATCACTGATTAATGCTACTATATCGAGGCATCCCACCGAGGCACGCACTAGAAACCTCTAAATGTCACGTTTTATTTCAATTACTATTGTCAGCCATTTATTCTAACTACATATATATATATATATATATATATATATATTCAAACAATGTAGTTTAATCGATTATTGATTAAACCTAGTTATAGCAAGCCCCCCCCCCCTTATCTGTACTATACATAGATACCACCACCACCACCACCTATAGAGTGTACCGATGAATACATGTGTATACAATGTTATCGGACATTACAATGGCCGAGAGTACTTTTCTGATGCGGTACCATCGGGGACAACTACTTCGGTAGTCGTACGTTACTCTAGTAGTTATTACCGACTATAGGTCCCTATAGTACCCTATAAGGGATGATGAACGATTGTGAATGTCCAACCAATCAACATAAATTGTGTGGTAAAATTGGGGGGGGGGACCATAATATCTAGGAGGTCCATCCTAGATTTTAAAGTGGGGGAGGGACATACACGCCCCCCCTGTTGCAGCGCCCCAAGTACCGACATGTGTAGTTATACCCCTTAGTTATAACCAGACTGCATATAAGTATTAGGTCCCCCCCCCTTAAGTTTAACTATAGTTAAGGGACTTCGTTATTATATGAAGCCTGCTATTATAGGGCATATTAATAATGTAAACGCGTATACGACTTCATTATTGTATCATATGCAGCCTGCTTCTCTTAACATATTATCATTCTAATATATATATATATATATATATATATATATTTGTATACAAAAACGATCGTATCTGTTCGGGTTCGATACGGTAAAAAGCATGAAGCTGGTCCCTGATGGATGATGACCTAATCTAATTATAGCCCCCCCCCCCCGCTCTAAGTTTTACACTATAGCCTATTGTATTGTATCTCTACGTTGAGGGCATTGTTTTAATAACAATAACACTTATCATTGTTGTTATACTACTGTAGAGGAGTGATATAACGATGCGGAGGTATGCGCATGCTCAGCGTCGCACACTGTGTGCGTTTAATAATACCCACCCACACACATTCTAACACCCACACCCACACACCCACACACCCAAACCCAAACACGCGCACACACGCACACACATAGATACATACGTATAAATTACATCCTATTAATAGCGCAACAGCATACGCCGCACTATTATATGATGATATCGCTTAGCTCTCGTACCATCACGTTACCATCACGTGGCCGTACCATCACGTGATATATTGCACGTGACACGTATCGCACGCGACGTCACTACGGTCAGTTGTTCAGAGACAATATACTGTCCTAGGATTAACCTTGGATAATCTTTAGCTATCTCCGTAATGTTAAATATTATCTTAGTACAATCCTTAGCTATCTCCGTAATGTTAACTATTATCTTAGCACAATCCTTTGCTATCTCCGTAATGTTAAATATCATCCTAGCGTAATCCTTAGCTATCTCCGTAATGTTAAATATTGTCCTAGGATAATTCTAAGATAGCTTATTTCCTCAGAAAAACTTGGACCAGGTCGCTTAGGGTGAAAGTTTGTCAGATGGACAGGTTGTCAGGTGGACAGGTTGTCAGATGGACAGGTTGTCAGGTGGACTGTCACAGTACACGGGTACATCGCGTAGATACAACTATTGCCTATCTATCAGTCCAACTGTCTTATAGGACATAGCTATTATTGTCCATCAGTCCAACTGTCTTAGCTACAACAATCACAGCCTTAGTCGATGTAGATAATCCGAGCGCTAACGTTATTCAATGTAATCTAGCTAGTATTTCTATTTCTATTTTCCATAAAGTATTTCATTTCTATACTATTTCATATGATATAATATTATAGGCAGTATTGTTATGTTATTATCTTTAATATAAAGTGCGAAACATGCCTCCGCTGGGAGTCGAAGCCAGTCCCCCCGTGTAAGTTGAGAACAGAGCATCTATTAATATGCTTATCTGTCACTTTTTCTTATCTATAATGAGACTATCTATGTACGATCTATTTAAAGATCATAAATAAGTCATATTTATATGTTATATATATATATATATATAATATTACAATAGGAGGTATATTAGAATATATATATATATATATATATATATATATATATATATATATATATACACACATATAACGTAATAACCAATATAAAAACAATGATCTGCTCACTCTTACATAACATTACAACATAACATCGTATTGTTATCTGCAAGTGTTAGTAGCCCTCCCGCCCTCCCGCCCTCCCTCCCTCCCTCCCTCCCTCCCGCCCTCCCTGCGGCCGTGTATTCATTACGTATGCATTACACGTTACACTCGATGTCCTCTCCGTGCGATACACACTATTATGATATAACCCCGGTGTTGGTACAAGTTCAATACACACTATTACGCCAACGATTTTCCGAAGGAAAGATATAACACTTACGCGAAATCGTGTAATTCGAATTTGTATACAAAATTCTCCAGTGCCACCTATAGCGGGTTACTTTTAGGAACTATGCGTTGTTTATAATGTAAATTCGTATTTAACTATACACTTTTAAAATGTTAAATAATATGCTTTAAATTAATATTTATATAATGAAAACTAAGTGTTCATTACTAATATATAACAAACAAATATGATATGTATGTTTTAAATGCTATAAGTATATATTTAGTGAGTGAAAGCTAATTTATATTGCATGTAATTTAATAGAGCAATGAAAACATTGTTGTATGCAAACAGAGCAGAACCTAAATCTATTTCAGTGATTTCGATACTACTGCTAGCAGCGGTTAGGGATATTACTAAATTACGTTGCATGCATAGGGAGTGTTATATCTTTGCTTCGCAAAATCTTTGATTACGCTGTCACCCATGTGTGTGTGTGCTGGTGTTTGTAACACCGGTCATCTCTTAACTGCATGCACAGTAAAAAGTAAACGTTCATTAGACATTTTCAGAGTCTAGTGAACGTTTAATATTATAAATTTAACCTAAACGCGTTCTTGAAATATAGTTATATAATGAAAGTTTATAAACGGTGTACAAACGTTCTTTAGAATATAGATTCTAATGAAAATTTATGCAAAAACGTTCATTAGAATATAAAATATAATGAACGTTACAAAAGATTCATTATTTCGACCACCCAATGAACGTTTAAATTGAGTCTAATGAAAGTTTATTTTGTACAGGCTCCCCATAACTAAATAATAGTTTATGAACACCTCCGCTGTTAGTGAATAACGGAGACCATCTCAAACACACATGCGGGTGGGCTATATGTCTATCTATAGCTATATACATATAGCTATATCTATAGTCTATTAGATTTATATTAGATATATATATATATATATATATATATATATATATATATATATAGTATACATACATTATAATGTATAATGATATATATATATATATACATATATATATATCTATAATAACATACGTACAATGTACGTTGTACATATTCCATAGCTACCCAATGTATATGAAACTCCCTCCC
>OZ025242.1:91545420-91552920 GCA_964019155.1 Osedax fenrisi
AATAACGTGGCATTTTATTAACTAATGTTTTATGAATAATACACTGTATTCTATATATAGATTTCTGTTGAATATTAAATATTCTATACTCAACCATTCTCTTTGATACACTAGTATAATCAGATAATCGTTGTCTGTATATTATCCTTATGCTCGTTCTGATTATTCTCGATATATTCATCATAAAATTATTAGGTAAACCGTGATAAATAAATGAGCAATAATCAAAACGAGACATTATTAATGATGTTATCAACATTAGAGTTATATCTTTTGATATGAATTGTCTAGCTTTACGAATATTGTAGAGGTCATAGTTAGACGTACGACATACTTCAACTATATGTGACCTAAAAGTAAAATTTCTATCGAATATGACACCTAAATATGTTATTTTATCACTAGGAATAATAATGGTATCATCAATAGATACAGTTGTGAATTGGTAGCCAGTAGGAATATTCAGTAGCTCAGATGTAGATGTATTTAATAATAAATGATTAGTTGTAAGCCAATGATGAATTGCGTTACTACAGCGCGTCAGTAAAATCGAGTGTTTAGATGAAAAACGAGAGAGTGGAACATAGAGAAATATATCATCCGAATATAGATGGTATTTTGTATTTTGGGGTACACCAGTTGATAAGATACGTATTGATGATATAGAGTTATTTTTTTAACAGAAAAAACTACTATATAAGTTGTAGTAGTAGTAGTAGTAGTATACTACTATAGTACTAAAAACTTGGCACACGAAATGTATCAAGTTGTAGTAGTAGTAGTATACTACTATAATAATGACCTTGACATAAGCTTGTTAACGTGTTCCGGAGTGTGAATGTCGAATACTATTATAACCCGATAGCCTATATTAATGATGGCTTATATTAATGAGATAACCTGTGTGGATTTAGCGAAGTATTATTCTAATAAGAAGCGTTATTAATAAGCAAATAACATGCGCACATACGCACACACACGCACACGCACATACACATATGTATACATGCACACACATATACGTATGCCATCCATTATAACCCCACCTATAGTTATGTAAAACGTTTATATAGTAAATGATTATATTAATAGATATTACATAATATATATTACATAATATATATTATATAATATATAGAGATACATAGAGAGAGAGAGAGTAAAATATAGCGACATATATAGAGAGAAAATATATAGAGTAAAAGATATAGAGAGATAAAAAGAGATAGTGAGAGATATATATATATCTATAGAGAGAGAGAAATAGAGAGGTAAATATATAGAGAGAGACAAAGAGAGAGTGAGAGAGATGTAGGCAAAGACGGAGATAGATAATAATAACGATAACGATAATGAGAGAAATCTTCACACCACGTGGTCGGTTATTACATAACTGACCGGTCGGCCTACATTAATCACAACAGTGCGGTGTTACGTCATTAAAATGTGAACCATGGCCTAGATAATAGGTTATCGCTCACTCTCTCTCTCTATGGTACTTTTTACTTGCAGTGTTATCACGGTTACCATGCCACGTGTTGCACACATCCCACGAGGTACATTTACCACGTGTTGCATGTATGTATATATGTATATATATATGTGTATACATATATATGTGTATACATATATATATATATATATATATATATATATATATATATGTATATGTATATAAACACCTATGACCGTGTGTGTATGTGTATGCGTATGTGTATGTCACTGGTATCATTATAATTACGATACAAACAGGCGTTACACCTTTACATGTACACTAATTCGTAAGATATGTGTATGTCGTGTTCACCGCTACACGAATATCACCTAACTCTACCCGTATAATAACAAACGTAGGCATATGTATAGGTATATGATGGCTAGCCTTTACGCGCTGTTCCGGTACTCGTAACATTTCGAATCATCAATTAACTCTTTAAAACCCAGTCGTCTCGGACACAAAAAACCCAGGCGTCTCGTATCGTCGCGTAATCTATCGATTTAACAAACAAATACAACCTCACTGCTGACCTAATGCACCTAAACCACACACACACGCACACACACACTATTACGAGTTGCGCATGCGTGGAGTTTGTTTATTACGTAATACCGTGATGTTACTATTATACAGAATACCGTGCCCGTGTTATCAGTGCTGCATATAATACCGTTAACAAGTTAATCGTTTTTTAGTTATTATTTATATATTATTTTCGGCTTAATTATATATAATTGATTAAGTATAGTTAATTATATAATGCATAAAGTTAGGCTATGAATTAATGATAACTTATAACTAAAAAAACGTAATTTATTAGCTGTATTCGCACTATGCGCAGTACTAATATATATATATATATATATATATATATATATATATATATATGTTTATGTGTGTTTTTTTATGCTATTCTCGAGTTATTCGGAAACATTAAATACCATATTTCAGAGTTCAGCGAGTGTTAACATATATCGCGATGCACAATCATCTGTACGTAGAGCGCAGTGGTTCTATAGAGTATGCCGTATATCCAAACACACACACACACACACACTACATGATAACTGCCTGCGTAGCTTAGTTGGCTATAGCCGTCAGACATGCAAGCATACGGCTATATAGGGATATACATAAGGGATACGGGTATACCCGTATATACCGTGTATACAAGCCTCGTCCGAACTTATAAAATAGGTCTTACAATGATTTTAAAAGTGATTTTATATAATTGTGTATACATAAATTATCGGCTATCGTTAAAACCATGGATGCCTATTCATGAGAACGGCTTCGAATGGAAATTAAAGCCATATATGGTTATAAATGAAACTTCATCTAAGTTTCTGGATAGGATGAAAGTACTCCACTATAATAGAATAACCATAACAACAACAATAACAACAACAACAACAACAACAATGTTCGTTACTAGAGCTTACATTGCAGGTAATACAGCAGTGAGTGTTCCTGGTTGTAACGTTCACGTAGGGGCTAGCAAGCATGCGTTGTAGGCGTGAGGTATCGTAATCAGTGTGTACGTGTGATAGGTTAAGATGGTGTATAAAGAATGTATAAATCATGTATAAATCATGTATAAATCATGTATAAAGCATGTATAAATCATGTATACAACATGAATAAATCATGTATAAATAATTTATAAATTATGTATAAATAATTTATAAATTATGTATAAAATATGTATAAATCATTTATAATTCATGTATAAATAAGTAGGCTAAAACATAAATAAACAATCACTGATTTCTAATAAATGATTTATAATCACTGATTTATAATAAATGATTTATAATCACTGATTTATAACCACTGATTTATAATCACTGATTTATAATCACTGATTTATAATCACTGAATTATAATCACTGATTTATAATCACTGAATCATAATCACTGATTTACAATCACTAAATAAACACTAACAAATAAACACGTATACGTAAACACTCCTGTATACCCCACCGCCACTCTTGTGTTATGGACACTCTTATCGATAGGGCGCTTTGATTGATGGGTGTTACGTCACACTTCCTGTTGTCGCGCCACCTAGCGTGTACTCGGTGCCCACGTGACATCCCTCATCGGTGAACACGTGACATTAACTGCGATCCTGCCTTAGTAACTACATACATCGCGTTGCATACTGTAGTACGTCACAACTAAGGAGCTGGAACGATGGTGTGTATGTAGGGGGGACCAACCAATCAAAATAAATTGTGTGGTAAAAGTGGGGGGGGGGGGGTAATACATAGGATGTCCCCCTAGATTTTAAAGTGGGGGGACATATCCCCCGTCCCCCCCCCTGTTGCAGCGCCCCTAGTCACAACCCGAGCCTCATACCTAGAAGTTCAGTGTATGTTATTTGTTGTATGTATTATTCGACGCCTTCGCGTTCTCCTCTCATTCTTGTAATATAATATTATTATTATTATCAGATGTAGGCAATGCCAGGGTAAATATAGAAGTAGTGTTACTTATCGAGACAATTACCCCTCCTATATGATAATAGGCTTCGCGTTTATCGACCTGTTTAAATCAATTATATATTTATTATTATGATTTGTTATCTACTATGTTTTATATTTCTTGTCGTTTTATATATTTTTTACAATAAACTGTATTTATCGGGATCTATCTATTATCACTTGTTAAGTTTATTTGTATTATTATAATAAAGTGTTCGAGAACTGTTAATTACTACGATATAGCGTATAATATATACTATATATACGTATACTATATATAGTAGAAGGGATATTTCCGCGAAATAAATGAATTATAATTTGTTTATAATATAGCTTTCCGTTATATGTGATTTACGTATTAAGCGGGTTTGTTAGTTTAATAATGTGTACACCGTACGCCGTAGAGTGTACATAGTATACTGTGTACAGTGTATATCGTAAGGGGTAAGGGGTGCGGGATAAGGTGTACGAGGTAAGGGGTACGAGGTACGGGGTGCGGGGTATGGGGTACGGGGTGCGGTGTCGTACACTCTACGTATCAAAGAATACCACTATTTAGATTCGTTGTAAATTGGTGTTCCTAATGAATATTTCATTATACATGGGTGTCGATATATAGAGACATATATAAAGACATACCTTTATATTTAGTAAATTGTTAATTAATTTTTTTGAATATTACTAAGGGAACAACATAACTACTAAATAAAATATGAAAATATGTAATTAAATATAATATGTGTTAAAATATATAATATAAATTAATTATTTAATAATAATTTATATCATTTAATTACTATATAATACATTATTATATAATTCATTATGTAATATATTACATTATAATGCATCATATGATAATAACGATAATAATAAATGTATATATAAGGATAGTAAATAGATAAGTATAATTACAGGGAGTAAACAGAATACAACATATATTTAATTATATATCTTTTAGAAATACAGAACACCGTATGGCGCGTGATTAGTATTTGTGGGCGTGTCGAAGTAGGCGTGGTTTCGTGTCGTTTATTGACACAAGCGGAATCATACTAATTGCACCCACCCACACATACACACACACACACGTCGAACATTGCGTAATGCGGTGTTTACTTAGGGGTAGGGGGTATGATACACTACATTATCTAATTGTTATTTAATTGGC
Organism: Osedax fenrisi; assembly: GCA_964019155.1. NCBI lineage: Eukaryota > Metazoa > Annelida > Polychaeta > Sabellida > Siboglinidae > Osedax > Osedax fenrisi. The sequence goes on from OZ025242.1 coordinate 91,550,579, forward strand.
AGGGTAGTTAATTGTCCGCTAGAATCGGATGTGAATAGAACATCGCTTTTTATCGGTTTTATAAATTCATCGTTCGTGTAATTATATTGTAAAAATATACACATTTGCGTATTTTTTGTTATGCATAATATATATTTTATAATTACTATATAGTATTTATATATATATATATATATATATATACATATATATATATATTTTTTATTTTATTTTATTTTTATTTGGTGGAGTCCTTTCATCCCATCCAGGAACTTAGATGAAGTTTTCACTTATAACCATATATGGCTCTAATGTCCCTTCGAAGCCGCTCTCATGTTAAGGTATCCATGGTTTTAACGAGAGCCGATCATTTATGTATACACAATTATATAAGATCACTTCTAAATAATATTTTAAGACCCATTTTATAAAATTAATTAATGGTCCGGACAAGGCTCGAACTCGTGTCCTACTGCTTGTGTGTCTGACGCCTTAACCACTGAGCCACACAGGCAGTTAATATATATATATATATATATATATAGGTATATAAATATATGTAATTGAATATAAATATAATGATTATAATATAAACTCTAATGCGCATGTATCGATAATAAACCCTTACCCCGTTCACACCGTTTATAACAATGCTTATTACGTCACACTCACACACACACTCACACTCACACACTCACACTCACACACTTACACTCACACTCACACACACAGTAGCGTTGAAATCGTCGCCTCTATTGTATCCTGCTCCTGCCGGTACCAAGGGTCCATTGTCTCCTGGTGCTACACCCTAGGGTCTATTGTCTCCTCAGCCTCCCGCTCCTCCTCCTCCTCATCCTCCATCTCCTCCTCCTCCGTCGTGTCCTTCACTCGAAGCTCGCCAGACCGGAAGTGGTGCTAGCCATTCCGAGCCGAGTTCAGAGGACATGAACGTCTGTCCTCTACAGTACAGCGGCGACAACGCGTCATCGTGCATTACGTCATTCAATCAAACCGGTTACGTAATACCCTATAGTTATTACATCATCGCTATTACATCATAGATATTACATCATCGCTATTACCGCATAGCTATTACCTCATAGCTATGCGATATCGTCATTTAGAATATATATATATATATATATATATATATATATATGAGTGCGAATATATGTAAACATAATTCGAATCTGGGTGAGCTGATATCTCAGAAATTAATTCGTTATCCATTATCTGAGATTCCGTTAATTGTATACGGTATGGGATATACATATGGTATATGTGTATATACGTGTGTGTATGTCTATATGGTTACTTCGTGTATAGATATATCACTATTGACTTAATAGTATTAAGTAATATTAATTATGTGTAAACAAAGTATGCGTTAAATGTTGATATTCATATTAATTAATTAATTATATTAATTATTATTATATATATATATTGTATACACTAACTAATAACAATCTTGAGCATGCTTTATATTTTCGCGGCATCCTTATTTCGTACGTTCTATAAATATCCGGAAACTGTAATTAATTAATAATGTTAACAGCAATTAACTACATTAATTATATAACGATTAAGTGCATGGCACATGTGCACATATTTCATACCACCTATATACCTATATATATATATATATATATATATATAATATTAATCCTATAAATTCTATAAAATATGAATTTGTTTAAACGTTTATATAACTTCGTAAGGCGTTATAAAGCTAGATATTAAATATAGAGTGATCCACCTGAATCATACTCGTATAGGTTACGAGATATAGCCTCGTGAATGGAGTTATATCATTTGTTGAAGGGTGTTAGGGTGTTAGGGTTGTAGTCCACTGTACTCGTGCGCTAGCGTAATCATTATATACACAAACAAATGATGATAACGTGATATATATTATTGACGTCGAATCTGTTATAACAATAGGTATACGAGGATGCTAATGTGGCATAGTGACACTTCTCGTAGGTGTTACTATAGTAACGGGTAGGGGTTACTACCCCTCGAATAGACGTACATGTAGTGTAGTTCATAATCATCGACAACGATACATTACTTAATTAAACAAAACGATAAACTAAAATAATTTATGAAAATTGTGATGATACATTAATGCGCATTATGCATGCATGCAAATAAAGTGAATAAGTGAATACATGTAGTATTACATTAATGTTATATAGTATATTCAAAGATTTTTCTAAGGAAAGATAAAACACTCACAATTTTGTATACAAAAACCAATAGCGCCACCTATATAGGATAATTTTCCGGAACTATTTGTTGTTTATAATGTAAATTCGTAACTAACTACACACTTTTAAAATGAAAAATAATATGCTTCA
>OZ025242.1:91557920-91770420 GCA_964019155.1 Osedax fenrisi
ATAACAATTAAGTTGTTTCAATAATAAGATATATCTTATATCTCATTGTATACAATTAATAATTTATATATTATTAAAAGCGATACTAACTAGATATATCTAGTCATATATGATATTGATTACACTCGGATAACGAAAGCGTAACTAAAGGTTTGTAGCACGACATTAGACAGTTGGATAGTTAGACAGGTGGACAAGTGGATAGGTGGACAGGTGGACAGGTCAGGAATGTACAATCAGTTAATACGGTGCATAGATGCAATGGTGGTTTATCAATGTGTTCATCTGTCCAACTTTCCTGCGGAGAGAACAATAACGGAGTCGTCTGACTCACTTTATAGTTACAATATGCGTTATTTAAAAGTTATTTAAAGCGGTTAATTCTGACCGGTGTATGTTTAAAAGTAGATAATACAACCAATTTTGTATAAAAACAAAATCTATCGCGTCACCTAAATCTCAGCATAAGTCGCGTTTGGCCGGTGATTACGTCATCGCCTATATTACGTCATTACACCACGTGACATCATCACAACAGATAGGAAACTGCGTGATAATCCTAGTGTTGTCGTGCGGTCGCGAATACCGTACCCTGAATAGGAGGGTGAACATCTTCATCATAAACCTGGCGATAGGGGATCTCAGCGTTTGCTTATTCACCATGACAACCGAGGTATGTGTTATATATGTTTACGTATGTGTATATGTGTGTGAATGTATATATCTAAACTGTTTATAATAAACATATATACATATATATATATATATATACATAAACATGTATACTGAACAGGATACTCATTTATTGAGTGAAGTAATTTTTCTTATTTTCTTTCTATAATATATATTTATATACATATATATATATTTATATATACATATATATTTATATACATATATATACATATATATATATATATATATATATATATATATATATATATTATAAGTATTTTATATATATATATATGAGATTGTAATCATATTTTTTGATTGATGAATAATTTAAATGGTAATATGGTAACTATGTATATATATATATATATATATATATATATTGTCCGGTATATTCGATATGTATCCAATATATATATATATATATATATATATATATATAATCTCCTTATTATCGGTGACAACAATAGAAGTATAATTTTATAATTCTCCTTTTTTCTATACGCCCTTAATAGTTTGAATACATGTTTTTTGTAACTAAGTTAATTGTTTCGAATCTAACCTCATCGCATTAATCGCCTAACAAATGAACTGTTGTTCTGGAGTAACTGTTGTTTACAATCAATTGTTTCATATATATATATATATATATATATATATATATATATATATATATATATCAATATCGATTTAGATTTAGGTTGGCGTCAATTAGGTTTTATTATTTGATTGTCGCTTTTATTATTCGATGTACATGCCCTATATGATATATATGTTGTACTTAATTGATCCACCGCAATGAGACTTTACAATTAATTAATTGATTGATAATATCAATGTAATATATGATTCAATATCAATTTGATATAGTTTATCGGAAGTCATATAAAACAAACAACCAAAATTATAAAACAATATATATAACAAATATACGGAAACAAATATATATATATATATATATATTAGTAGAAAATTCAATATATCATTATTAATACTATATAAGTCATATGCAATAAATAAAGAGACGTTGAACAAATATTAACAACATAATTAAATGTAAAATATAGTATATTTTAAATAAAATAAATGCAAATTGTAATATTTCTATTACATAGTAAAAGCTCAAATATATAAAATGTGTACATTATAAAAAATAATAAAATGAATGACAAATTAAAAAGTTCCATTCCCAAATAATTACTTCAATTTGTATCTTCACATGTTAAATTTGAGAACTGGGATATACCTTTAATAAATAAATATTTTTGATAATGAGTGGTATAAAATTAATATAAATATATATACTTCGAAGAGACAGTAGAGCGATATTATTATAAGTGAACAATTCATCCAAGTTCCTGGGTGGGATGAAAGGACTCAACCGAAACAACAATAACAATAACAATATAATTATTAGTAAATTCTATATATATATATAGAATACTATAGTAAAAATAGTAGAAGTGTGCGCGATTAACATGAGAAGAGAAAGTAACTAAATAAGTAAATAGAGAAGTAATATAACAACGAAAAAAGCTATAAAGTTGAAGTTGGGAATTATTCTAATAACACCTGATGTCTACCCATCTTCGAGGAAAAGTTCGTCAATCATAATTCATCGCGAGGGTACAAAATTGATATTTTAATAATACCCTATACTGTAACGTAACACTCATACGGTAGACAACGAGTACACGTGTACCCATTAAGGGGTACATATATGTATACATAGCACGTGCGTTCTTTACGTGGAATCTGACGATTCGTATGATTAAATATAATAAACATAATCAATAGCCCTCACCCGGGCTATACGGTTATACGGTTAATATATACACAGCTATAAATAGAATAGCGTACACACGTCGCCAGAGTGATGACGGGGGTCTCCGGTACAGGGGTTATCCAGTCTGGTGATGGCGCGAGAACAATAGGCATCGGACAATGGGGCCTATAGTACAACGGGGTTACACAATGGGGCTACCGCGCGATGATTCAATTGATTATGCAAAAGTGATCGATTTCGTTATTATGAACCATGGTTCAATGAATACGTATATATATATATATATATAAATATAGTTATTATAATTATAGTAGCAGATAAATTGAAGAGTACATTATTATCGAATAAAATTCATATATAGTATTTCCTTCGATACCAATGTACATTTCTATTTATCTATTTACGATATACTAATATAGTAATATACACTATAATAATGTATATAGTGACTATATACACTATATACACTACATTATAGTGAATGCCGATAATGATGACGTCATATTATTATTTAAATATCATGACGTCACTCTTTCGCAGTGAGTCACCTTTGGATCAAACTTCCACGACCACTAAAATAGGTACACATTATTACTAATACATTTAAGATTAAATTAAACGTTTATTTCTCGCACGAACTGTAGCTGCTTCCGTTTTACCACCCCATACTCTCTTTTATTGTTATACTATCAGATATTCTATTGTATTTATTATATTTCCTCATTCCCCCAATCTCGTTTCACATTTTTGTATTATTTCGATTATAATTATTTATTAACTGGCGCACCGTTATAGTTCGTTATTAAAATATCAAGTTTTAAACTAAACTACCCCTCTATCTATCTACGCATAGCTATCCGTGACGTAAATATAGGTATCACGTTACGTAACACGTGTAACAGGTCACGTGGTACCTAGTTACGTCATCGATAACCTCTATGACGCCCCCCCCCCTTCATCGCCACACCGGTGCTGTACATCGACGGCGAGACTCACACTTCGTGTTCAGCCAAGCGTGACGACGCTCGTTATACACGACGCGACGTCTTCTACAGAATGCCGTTAATGTTATCAGCAAACAATTTCGGCAGATTTAAAGCAGTAACGAAAATTAAAGCAGCATTTAAGCAGAATTAAGTCAGATATAAATATATCTTATATGTGATGATTATTAAATCAGAATTAAATCAGAATTAAAACAGATTTTAATAATTATTTATTAAAGCAGTATATATATGCTTTAAAACGTTTTAAGTATAGAAAATCATTAATTAAAGCAGATTCTTAAGCAGAATGTTCGAAAATCTGCTTTACATTTACCATTTAATCTTCTTTAAATCTGCTTTAAATCTGCCGAAATTGTTTGCATGATAATTATCATCTAAGTATACTATTACTACTACTTAGTTACTTAGTCCCGTGACGTAGGCATCGTAAGGGGGAGCACATGACAACGTGTTTAATAACTTTCTCCATTTATAACGATCTTTTGCGATAACTAAAAGTTGCCGAAGAGGGAGATTAGAGTATTTAAAAATATCATTTAACCAATTTTTCTTTGGTCTTCCTCTTTTTCTATTACCTTCGACATATATGTAAGGCTATAGTCTTGAAGAATTGTTTTGGACATGGAATCGTGTATACTATTATAGTCGGTCAACTGTAAACGCAGAAGTATGTATCGCTTAACTTGCGTCACGTGACTTTGACGATACGTCACGTGATATTTACGATAAAGCACCACGTGACTGAGACGATACGTCACGTGATACTTAATATAAAGCAGAACGTGACTTAGCTGATACAGCACGTGACTTAGACGATATGTCACGTGATACTTAAGAGATAAGGCGGTAACGATCATCTCGGGCAATATAAAACCGCGATTATTATTCTGAATGGCGAATCGTCGTAAATTCGCGCGAATATTCGCAATATTCGCATTCTCGTAATGCATTCTTGTATGAAGTAACAGTTCACTGTTTGGTTCGCTGTTATCTCATCCGTTATCTCGCTGTTATCTCGTTATCTCCGTTACTTCGATCATTCGGATTAAATATGTATTTAAAAATATATATATATATATATATATTTATGTAATTAATTATTTTCCTCTATCACGAATATGCGGTTTATATATATATATATATATATATATATATATATATTAAACATATGTTCGTGATGGAGGAAAACAATGAATGCATGATAGATGGCCGCGTTTTTAACGTAAAGCGCAATATATCGCATAAACAATTGATTTAAAAACAAAACGCATTTGTCAATGATTACCTGCCCATCAATAACCGTGGCGGCGGAAGTAATGCTATTCGTTATGCAATATTAGCGCGAATATAATCCGGATTACGTAACAGTCACGTCACGCGATACACGTCACGTGCATGCGTATAGGGAAGATGAGAGGATAGCGTACACCCGGATGTTGGTAATAATAGCCTATTTAGAACACTTCGGCGACAACGGTATACGGATGCTAATGATACGGATGCTAGCGATTACTGCGCGGAGGATAGTAGGGGTGATGGGGTGATGGGGGTGGTGGTGGTTGTGGTGGTGGTGGTGGTGTCGGGTTACAATGAGGGTGTCCTCGATACCCTTCCTCCACACCGCTACTAGCAGATCTAATTTCATTAATGACCGCGAGGGGCGACCTTATTTAGCGGCTCGTGATTACGTAATTAATACACACTGGGGCGATGATGATGATTACGTCATACCACGTGATAGATAGTGACGCCTAATTGAACTATCATTAATCACGTGATAGTTCAGTGCCCACGTGATGAGGACTTCACTTCACGCGTATTCGCCAGCTACTATTCGCTCGATAACCAGCATTTACGAATATACGTTAATATCTGCAGATATACTATTAGGATATAGATATATATATATATATATATAGATATTATATTATCTATATGTATATATATATATATATATATATATATATATATATATATATATATATATATATATGTATATATATATATATATATATATATATATATATATATATATATCTAGGTTATGATAGTGATGATTGTTTATTAAACGCAATAATAGAATAGCGAACGCTATTCTCGAATGTGTATATAAATAATTGTATTAAAACGAATGATAAATAAATAAATATATATAATACAAATAAATAAATGGAACGATAAATATTATATAATTAATTTGTGTAAGTGAAAGGTTATACTATTATTATATGTATATAAACATGACACGTTTGATCTATAATAAACCGCAATTCGCGAATAATGGCGAATAATCGCGTGAAGTGTTCGCAGATTAACGCAATAGGGGGCGCTAGTATGCATGGACCTCAGGTAGTATACGACTGCTACGTATCGTCAAAGCCCAAGATACACGGTCGCCTATTAAGCCTATGTAAATAGTAGTATGTCATCCAGCACATTTTTAGGGGAACATGGGTATTTAATTATATCACAGATAATAATAATATGTTAATATCTTTGGTAAATAGAAACAAGATCAAATTAATTTTAAAATCATTTGATTATTTTATATATTTATTACAATAGGAATATCAAATATATGCATGCATTTATTAATATTATTTAGAAGTATGTGTACTATTAATTTAGTAAACATTTAATAAGCATATTTTTTGTTATGATACATTCTATTTTTCATATTAATTATAAAAATTCATAACAAAATAAATTTAAGCAATAATATTATTATGTATTGCGAGTGTTTATTACGTAGTATAACGATATACTTACGTATAAATATCAATATAATATAAATATCAAATGAATATAATCATTTATTAATAATAATAATATTAATATTATTTAGAAATATGTGCATTATTAATTTAGTAAATATTTAATAAGCATATATCTTGTTATAATAAATTATATTTTTCATAATATTATTGATATTTAATTTAAATATAAAATATAATACTCAAGCCCTTTGGTATTATCAATAATATCGTATCTTAAGTTTATTAGCATGCATAGTACTATAATTATCAAATGAATATAATGTGTTAATACTAATATCAAGTCATATTTTATGTTATAATTATATTATTAATTCAAAGTCAATATTAATAATTAAATTCAAATTCTAAGTCTCTTGAATATAATTATTATAAATACATATTATTATAATATTAATAATTATAGGATAATATGATTTAGTATATAAATCATTATTACATTGTTAAATAATGTTCAATCATTCTAGATAAATAATTATTTATATATATATATATATATATATATATGTATACATAAAAGTTATATATATATATAACTTTTGTATATATATTAATAAATAAACAAAATAAGTAGTTAACCTATTTATATTATTATATTTATTGAAATATTAAAATTTTCTAATTACATGTATAGGTAAATATTCACACACTCTCTCTTACTTTCTCATTCTCACTATCACACTATCTCTCTCACTCTCTCACACATATGCACTCTCTCACTCACACTCTCTCCCTCTCATTCTCTCACTCCTTCTATCTCTCAATCTCCCTCTCACTCACTATCACTTTCACTCTCTCTCACTCTTAATATATCTCTCCCTCTCTCACTCAAACTCACTCTCATTATCTCACTCCCTCTCCCACTCTCTCTCTCTCTCTACCTCTCCCTCACTCTTACAATCACTCTCTCCCTCACTTACTCTCACTCACTCATACTCTCCCTCATTTACTCTTTCTCACTCTCTAACTATCACACTCACTCACTCTACCTACCTCTCCCTCACTCTTACTCTCACACTCACTCACTCACTTACTCTTACACTCATTTACTCTTACTCACTCTTACACTCACTCACTCTCATTCTCTAACTATCACACTCACTCACTCACTCTCTATCCTCTCCCCCACCATCCCCTCCATCTCAATATTTATATATCAAAAAGTACTAAAGGTGCAAAGTATATTGATATTATAAAGCCTAGATATTAGAATATTTCTATAGGAATTTGATATTTGAAAAGCCATTTTAATTTGATATAAGCAATTATTAAATATGGAAAGAACTTTTATATTGGTAAAGATTTGATATTAAAAACTCATATTGGCTTTTATATTAGTATAACATTAGTATTAGGATTACTATAATTCTACATACAACAACTTTTGATAGATGTATAGATTTACTATTAGCAGAGAACGTTACTATTTTTTTAGATTTACTTCGTAGGAGCTCTGATGATTTCCTCACAATATTTTCCCCTTCTTCTTGTGCCATTTACAGTAGCTTGAAATATTAATTTCGACATCAAATTAGTGTTGCGATATACATGTTCATACCACAGTAACTTCTTTGTTGCTATAAACATTATTATATATTAATATATATATATATATATATATATATAATATTAAAATATACCTTTTTTTATATAATGTTGTGCTATTAAATTAATATCATATATATATATATATATATATATATATATATATATATATATATATATATTAATGTATATTACATAAATGTTTTATATAATATATTTATTTATTTATATATATATATATATATATATATATAATAATAATTAAGTTTAATGATATAATTTAATTAAAAATAAACTAAATGTTATATATAAATATATATATATTTAAATGTATATTACATATATTATAATATATATATATATATATATATATATATATATATATATATATATATATATATATATATATATATATATATATATATATATATATATATAATTTACCTACATTACATATTACATTTTTATAAAATACATTAGGTTTATTGTTTACCTATTCATTGATTTGTATATATATATATATTGTATATATATATAATTTTATCACATTTTTGCTCATATCTTTTGTTTTAATGAAAATTAATAAAAACTAAAATATGAACATTATAATATAATTTAATAAGCTTTCCAATTATACTAATTTTATTATAATTACATCAATATAAAAAATGAAATTATTGTAGCGATTAGCAAATTTTTACCACATTTTTGCTCATAACTTTTGTTTTAATAAAAATTAATAAAAACTAAAATATGAACATTATAATAGAATTTAATAAGCTTTCCAATTATACTAATTTTATTATAATTACATCAATATAAAATATCGCATTATTGTAGATATTATCAAAACCCGCTTTGCTATTAGTTGATCATAATAAAAAATGCCCTTATCTAATATTTCATAAATCATATAATTTGTTATACTTATGCATATAATTATATAAATATATAATTATATATATATTATTATATATATATTCATAAAAATATACTAACAATTTATATAAATCGTGTTGTATTTGAATGTTTAATTTGAAAATATTTTTCAAATAATATTAAAATATTTAGGATATAATACACTATTTTACGTATTTAACATTATACAAATCTAAAAGTAATTATTGTATCTATTAAATATTAAAAATATTCAACCTTACATTTATTAACTTTGTCTCGAGGTTCAGTAATTATATGTTAAAATTGATATTATATGAAAAATTAAAATAATTTACATGTAAACTAATACAAATATTATATTTCTGACCAATTGACGATGGGCGTGTCTTAAATAAATCATTGAACCGTGAAAAAAAAATTTGACATATATTGATTGACCGTGTATCTTGGGCTTTGGTATCGTAGTGTGTACTGGTGTGATACACGCCGTGCGAGTGGCAGAGCCGCAGCTTAGTTTAGACATAGGAGATGTGTTATATTCTTAATTAGATCGCAATATATCGCAATATATTTATATATATACCCCCGTAATACCCCTATGATACGAACTAGTACAAATATATATATATATATATATATATATATATATTCAGTTAATTTCAGCTAACTCTGATTCGAAGGGACCGACAAAAATGCTTCTGAGTTAGCATATTTTCTAACTTAGCGGGAGTTGATAGCATGAAGTGCGTATAGTAAACGCATGAGTCCTGCTTAGTGATGGCATCGAGCCGAGTAATTTTAGAGCGGTTTCTAGTAATTAAAATGTTTAAATTACGATTCCGAGTCGGTTTCGAGTAATTTCGAGTCGGTTCCGAGTAGGTTTCGAGTAATTGCGAGTAAAAAAATGAAACCGTTTCGAAACCCTTATCTTTGAAACTTACACGTTTAGAAACCTTAACATTGGGTTTCATTCCCATCACTAGTCCTGCCCCAGACCCACGATAGACTCTCTTGAAGTTAATAATAACATATGTATATATGAAAAGTAAGCGATATGATGAATTTATCGCGATAAAAGTAAACAAATTATCGCGGTATTACCTCTACATGGTTTATTCGCTAGTTTAACTATTAATATATGAACACTTTTGCCCAATACTTTATCCTAGTACTTTGACCGAGTACCTTATCCTATTAGGGGAAAGTAACCTAATACGGACACTTTAACAATAAATGGTCTTAACATTTTATGACTCCTTATTTTTATTCAAAAATTACAATATATTAATATTATATGATTATAGATATTATTTTGATTTTAAAATTTTATTTAATCTTTTAATTCAATAAATAACGGGGGTGTCCGTATTCGGTACCCATGTCCGAATACGGACACCCTATATACTACAAGATAAACTATATACTATTGATGAATCAATCAGACAAATTACAATTACATTATTTATAATTAATTTTATGAATAATTTATTCTAATTTAATTAGTTAATAATTTATTTATTTGTATTACATTTTTAATTAATAGTACAATTTAAGTATATAAATAATACAAATTTTAGATTTATCTTTATTGGTGGTATTAATATTATAACGCACGCGATTTTTATAAAAATGAGAATATTTCATACGCTGCGCGCTGATTGGTTATAGGGTGTCCGTATTAAGACATCTAGAGTGTCCGTATTAGGGACTTATATGATCTCTAGATATATTCTTATAACTTAATGAATATTTGATAACAAATATAGAAATTATATATATAATTTTAGAATAATTTATTTGTTAATAATATAGTGTTATATTTTATATCGATACATTTGTATATTCTTGAGAAGGTTTTAAGTTGGCATTTTTTCATAAATTTAAAAACGTAATAAAAAAATCAGTTTATTGGAAATATCAGCAATATTTTGAATAATTAAAAAATAAAAAAAACTTTTTTAGACTATTTATATGATTATGAATATTTTATTCTTTAAAATTTTTTTTGTAGGATTTATAATTTATAAGATACCGAGAGTGTCAGTATTCGGGCACTCTCGGTATTCGATTACTTTCCCCTACTTCAGTAGCGGCCACCTTAAAGGAACCGTAAGTTCAGCTTAGTATTAATAATATAACTATAATTACGTTCGCTATACAAATAACAAATAGATATACAAAATTAGTATTAAATAAGTATTAAACGAGTGTGTTGTATAGAAACACGCACCTATAACAGGTATATAGCCGTAGGGTTAGTAGAAGTAACGAAGAAAAACAATAGCTCAACATCTATTGTGTATCGGGAGCCAGTGGTTCCGAGAAAATACGTTATTCTAGGATTGTTCTAGAACAAGAGAACACCAACTACAGTTGTACATATCTATATTTAGATAACACGGAGTTAATAAGTTAACTTATGAAATATAATAATAATAATATCAGAATTTAGTCATGACCAAGGTAATCGAAGAAGCGCAATGATTATCTAGTCGTTTACCTGATATATATATATATGTATATATAAGAGTTATTACCAATAGTAATAATGATGGGTTATTCGCGAAGAGCCACTCGCCTCAACAACAATACGGCAGACACGTGATTACGTAAGGTCGCTACTAGGTGTACCTGACCGGCTACATATAGGTATCACGTGCTATACCACGTGGTACAGCACACGTGACTTGCGTTACTCCGCCGCTGCAGTAGTAGTAGCAGCGGTAGTAGCGCGATTGTTAACGAGGTTTCTCGTCGTATATCGCCGTATCTCGTCGCGATCAACAACTAACTAGGCCGAAGTGCACGGATTACGTATCGTCGCGTACTTCACGTGTGTTCGGTGTAGCTGAACGTCGTATTCACTAGTGAATTACGTCGCTGAATCACGGTGTTACTGACGTCTAATACGCCCATCGGACATGCCCAGTAGCGACAACCGGAGCCTAGCGATACTGCTTCGTCAGCATAATTTGAAGTCGTGAAACCAACACGTAGCGCACACCGATGGCACATGGCTACAGTAGCATCAAGGGCATGTCCTTGGTAGCATTACGGGATCATGTGATCAAACGTCCGTTCGCGTACCTTACTTATTTATGAAGGTACGCGATTCTAAAATCGCAAATTATAAAACAATAAATGTATGGGACCAAGCACATAACAAAGATGTTATACAAAAATACTAAAATACTAAATATTTATACTATATATATTAAAATAAATATTATTTAATTAATTCAGTGTCTTACTTATAAATATATAATAAAACATATACAAATATCTATTGTGAAAAATACAAAACTCATAGTATAATATCACCATATTTGTTATATTCTTGGACCAGTACATTTATTATTGATAAACTTGTAAATTACATACAATGGAGATAATTGATATCATTGATAAATTCATGTTCTTGTTCTTTGATTTCTTGTTGTTCTTATATAAATGTATATAATAAAATAAATAAAAAATGGGTAAAAAATACAAAACACTGTAGATAATCGATATATTTGATAATAATTATAATCATGTTCTTGTCTGCATAAATAAATGAATAGACACACTTATAATTCACAGTAGAATTTATTTATCCGAGGTGTAGTTATAAATGTTTTAAAATCGGTAAGGAACGCGATTCTAAATAACATCTTTGTTATATGCTTGGTCCCATACATTTATTGTTTTATAATTCGCGATTTTAGAATCGCGTACCTTCATAAATATGTAAGGTACGCGAACGGACGTTTGATCACATGATCCGCATTACGCACTCCAAGTCACTATAGTCGCTATAGAGGTAATGCTGGAACGATTGTGTATGTATACATACTACCCCCTATAGGGGGGACCAACCAATCAAAATAAATGTTGTGGTAAAAGTGAGGGGGGGGGACAAATACATAGGAAGTCCCGCTAGATTTTAAAGTGGGGGGACATACCCCCCCCCCCCCCGTCGCCCACCATGTTGCAGCACCCCTACCAGTCAGGTGTCAATAACCCGGTAGCCAACACGCGTACACTTAGCCCCATACACTTACTAAGCTGTTTATCGAGGCTATTATGAATACGTACGGAGTGGTAGTAGCTGTACTGTTGTACTTCATGTACGGGCATGTACGGGCATGCTTAACATTTATATTAAACACTCGCGTGTATCGAACTGAAAGTATCGGTGTTGACATGTGTCGCTGTTCTGAGATTAACGCGAGTTCTACTCGTTGATTACGGATTCGTAAGTAACACATTCCACCCCCTCTACGATATCCGGTATCCGGTATAGAGCGGCGATTCTTAACCGGGGTGACTAGAGAATTTAATGAACGTTGTGTTTTTATTATTAGAAAATAATTAATAAATTATTAGAAAATAAAAAATAAAAAGGCTAAAAAAAGTAATAATAGCGCAACACAAACCACAAGGATCGCATTAATATACATACATGTATACATAAGCGATTTAATAACTTGTAATTTCTTGTATTTTTGAATCAATTTATAAAGAAAAAAATATATAAAAATTAGGGTAAAGGGTACGATTAAGAAAAAAAGTAAAGAATCACTTTTCTAGTGTCTAACACGCAGTTATGCAATAGTGTGGTCACGTGATGTTCATCTGGACCAAAGTTCGTAGTGTCGCGTAAAACTATAGTTTAGATAACAATAGGTAATAACAATGGAAACATATCCATTACACATTAGAGATCGAATATTCATACTTAACTCTATAATCAACAACACTGATGTATGTTTGTGTTTATAAATGTATATTCTTACGACGTGCATATGTATGTGTGTGCATATGTATGCATGTGTGTGTATCATATACTATAGTGGTTAATGAGAAATAGTTCATAAATAAACGCATAAATCAAATTATTCAAATGTATAGTTTTACATATGTGTGAATATATGTGTATATGTATTTATGTGTATATATATATATATATATATATATATATATATATATATATATATAAGTATATGTGTGTATGTATGTATATATGTATTCATGTAGTGTGGAATAGTTTTTAATAGATGTAATTCATAAATCAACGTATAAATCGATTTATTTAAATATACAGCTTCCAACAGCTAGCTATAGCGCACCCATGATCGATTTCATTGGAAAGCATGGCGGTACACATCTATCGACCCTTTTAAACAATGGACTCACTAAACAATAGTTATCTTAATAATAGACTACCAATGATAGAGTCCCTATCTCGCTACGGAGAAGTGTTCCTTTGTTACGTGAGTCTTCGTTGTGTGAGTCATTGTTCGATACGGATTCTTCGGTTACTACTAAAATCAATACTAATCTATTAATAGAATCTATTAATAAAATATATTAATAGAACTATAATGAAATTTAAATGGTTTTTTCTAACTATATTACCTCGTGATTAGATCATTAGTTACGAAGCTAGCATCCGCCCCAATATCGCTAAACCGGGTACACTGAATGTTAACCCCAGTGTTAAACTCCGATACTATCACTCTTGACATGACATCTTGTATTGTTAACACTTCTTATATATATATATATATTGTTATAGTTATTGTTAATTTTATTTAGGTGAGTCCTTTCATCCCATCCAGGAACTTAGATGAAGTTTTCACTTATAACCATATATGGCTCTAATGTCCCTTCGAAGCCGCTCTCATGTTAAGGCATCCATGGTTTTAACGAGAGCCGATCATTTATGTATACATAATTATATAAGATCACTTATAAATAGTATTTTAAGACCCATTTTTTAAAATTAATTAATGGTCCATACGAGGCTCGAACCCGTGTCCTACTGCTTGTGCACCTTAGTCACTGAGCCACACAGGCAGTTAATATACATATATATATATATATATATATATATATACACAAACAAACTTTACTCTGTATAATTTAGTTAAATATCTATAGAATAACAATTGATTCTATTGACAACATTCACTGCAAACATACAATACATGTTATGCATTCTTGTTCTCTACCTTAAAGGCAATATAATAACACCAACACATTATGCTTACTTTATGTGTATATATATATATGTTATTATTGAATAATTGTAAGTAAATATAATTTGAAATATATTAATATGCTAATACTATTGATATGTGTGCTGGTGTGAGTGCGTGCTGGTGTGTGTGTGTGTTGGTGTGAGTGCGCGTGTGAGTGCGGGTATGAGTGTGTGTCAACATTAACAGTACACGTGACGCACGCATACGTGTGCCTGGATGCATGCGTTTACATGCTTACGTGCATGCGATGTATGCAATATCATTGTTATACGTATAAGTATTATATAGCTTCACTATAGCTAGCCTCTTTCGTATTGTTATCATGGCATGACGGAAGTATTAACATTCTCCATTAAATCATATGATATATATATATATATATATATATATGTATATTTATGTACCTATACGTGAATACAGCGAATAGGTAGTAGTAGTGGTATTAGTTCTAGGAATACAATTAAGATTTCTTATCAGCACGTGTATTATTGTCGCCACGTGATGTATCATCTGCAGATCATGATTTATGTATACGTAGATAACATGTGAATAGAATATATATATATATATATATACATATATATTCTAGTATTGCGATATATATACGTAAACAATTTGGATAATATTACAAATATATTTGTAAAAAGATATTTATAAACGAAACAAAAAAATATTCTTAGAAAATATTATGTAAATGTATTACTCGCGCAAAGTTCCAAGTTATCCGATTTATTTTCTATCGTTAACGTTAACATTCCAGCCTATTTTTCCCGTACTCTTCCGTGCTCGGTCCTCTCCTCTTCAACGTCTACATCGTCACATTCCACCCTATTATTCACCCCTACATCGATGTATTACAAGAAGCCGTAGTGGACTCGAATACAATTTAATTATACATAATAATAATAAAATATTAATATTTATTAACAATCAATAAAGCTTATCGCTTTCATAGATCCACCTTAGACTTTTTGTCTCATTTAGTGAATCACGGATACAAATGAAACCGTTAAGAAGTCATGGCGTGTAAATGTTAACTGTGAGGGCTACCCAGGACGATACACTACAAATAGTAACATTTTGGTTTCGCGTACTTTCGTGTATTCAATGTTGGTTAAGTTCTCGATGAACGCGAGATAAAACAAGAACCGCCCGGAGTCGAGCCCGTGACCTCTGGCTTACCGGCGATGTCACAGGTCGTTATAGCTACGGCTCTCTCCATCGCTCCACTCGCACACGATAACTCGACATCATCCATCTTTAAACGCTCCCTATACAGTAACACCCCCCACTGGTAACACCCGCGGCGACAGTGTATAATGTAGGCAATGTACAATTATGCAGGACAGATATGTACATTGTACATCTCTGTCCTGCGTAATTGTACCTTGCCCTTCTCTCAATTCGTCTTGTTAATTCCCGCTTATTCCCGCTTTCGAATACACATAAGTTCTCGCGATATGATTGGTCAGGCTCGTCGAGCTATCACTAAACACAATTAAACATATATGTATACCTATATATATATATATATATAGGCTTCGAAGGGACATTAGAGCCATATATATGGTTATAAGTGAAAACTTCATCTAAGTTCCTGGATGGGATGAACGGACTCCGCCAAATACAAATAACAACACAACACTATACTTATAGCATTATTGCTGCACAGTGTTAATGCTGTATCTCAACTGGACAATAGGGTCATAGGTCAATAGGTCATAGTGGCCGTATTATCGATAGCCATACAAGCACAACTATTACTTGAAATATACCTGTGACCTCGTACCGTCGAGTCGAAACCGACCCCTGGCGACGTCCATGGTAACTATTCTCCATCCCGCTCTGTCTCTAGCATCTATAGTAGGAGATTCGTGATATCTTTAGAGCAATAATTGTTTATATTGTCGATCCAGCGACTGGGGTATACCCACTAAAAATCTCATTATTAATATCGATAATAATATTCATAATTTAAAAAGTACATCCAATCATTTCGTTACACGCAATTACCGCACGACGCGGCGTTTTCAAGGACACGTCATTTCGTATTATAAGTCGATAACCTCCTACTAGGAAAACCTCCTACTAGGAAAACCTCCTACTACGACATCTGATACGCTTATTTCATTATTGTATATCACGCTTGTAAGTATTATGCACGCGATTACACTCTCTCCCACGCACACACTCACACATTCGCACACGCGCACACACGCGCACACTCGCACACGTGTCTCTATATCAGTATGTGTGGGTGTTATTATCTATATCAAATATGTTTATATTTAATAACAAATACAAAGATAATTATTTTTAAATATATATATATATATATTTATATATATAAGTGTAATATTTTGTAATATCGTGGGCGAATCATATGTATATAAACATTACTAATATAAGTATATTTGTATCACGTGTGTATATATATATATATATATATATATATATATAATATATTACAATATTACATACAAACGTAAACGTTTGTTTTTTATACTCTAAAACCTGCGCTTAATATTGACGACGTACATGATAAGCGCGTAATTGATCTGATATATGTCCCCCTGTCGGACGGCGTGGACACTAAAAACACTAGTCACGTGATGTTATCGTCGTCGTATGACGTAACGTGTGCGTGCGCGTGTGTGGGTGGTAAAGAGCGAATCTCGCAGAAACACCATCGCGCGACCGGTGTGTAAGTGTACCTCATTTATCCGTCCTTTATCCGTCCTTTAAGTGACGCTTAGTGACGCTTAGTGAGATAGATAAGGGCACGTCCTTGAGGTCGAAATCGGTTACGTAAGTTTGCTGGTGTGCGGGTATGTGGTGTGCGGGGGTATGGTGCACACAGGGGTGTGGGTGTGTTAGTGGTGCACACGTATATCGTGTTGTTGATTTTTGTAAACGTTTACAAGAATATATATATATATATATATATATATATATATATATTTGTATACTATTTACACTTCCGCTGCCTCATATTTAGTGGTAAGTTTATTACAGTGTACAACTGTTCTTTTATGCCCTATATAATACATGCCCTACACATCATAAGCTCTATAGTTTATAGAACTATTTCTTAATTATGAATATGAATATGAATATTTATTTCCTGAAAATTGAATTAATAGACGGAAGGATATTCAGAAGCTATTCGTAGCTTATATTAAGAATATCCTTATAATAAAAATATCAAATATTGATAATATTATTAAAAGTGACTAGACAATTATATTATTGTATATGTATTGGTAGATTATTCCAGCAAATGGGTCAATAATTGGTTATAATAAATTTATTTGCGTTGGTATCAAATAAATGTATTTTTAATTTGTATTTATTATTATCGCGTATATTATAAGTTGAGTGTTGTAATTTTAATAAATTTATAATTATTGGTCAAATTTGGTAATTGCTAATCCTAAACATAGCGATATAGAATATCAATTCTTTCAAAGTTAAAATGTGTTGCTCTTTGTAAATATTATCTACATTAGTTCTATTTTTTGACGATATAATATTCGTATTGCTTTGTTTTAGCTATAGCTAGTATATATAGCCAGTATATATATATATATATACTTATATATTTTGATGTTTAATCATAATTATTCCCCTAGATATGAGTTCAATAAATAAGATGGCAATGAAAAACAGAGTAAATACATAGTTTGATTGCATTTTTTGAACAATTATAGTACAGTCAACTCCCGATAAGTCGGACTCGCAAGGGACCGGGAAAAGTGTCCGACTTATCCGAGATTCAGAATAGCATGCAAATAATACATGCGACGCGCAGCGTGAGTTAAATGGTTACCGAAATGTGGAATTATGCACAAATCAACAACATAAAATGTTGTATTCAATAATATTACTTACTAAAATTATAATATTCATTATTTAAAGTAAATATTTCTGACAATTTATAAATATTCCGACTTATCCAGTATACAAATCATAAAAATGGTTATAATATGTGTCCGACTTATAGAAAAGTTCGACTTATCCAATCCAACTTATCTGACTTATCCGATTAATTTAATATGGAACTAGATACAAATCCAACTAAACCAACTAAATGTGTCCGACTTATCGAGAAGTCCGACTTATCCGTAGTCCGACTTACCGAGAGTTCACTGTATTATTTATTTTTATTAAATATTAAATAGTTTATATTGTTATCGAATGGAACTGAGGCCGGTTCTTTGAAAGATACAATAAATTAGCCGATAGTATTCTAGAACGTAATAGTTAACGTTGCGGAGATAACTAAGGATCATGCTAAGCTAGTATACTATATACTATACACTTATAAGTGTATTCTCACAACAACCGGCCGCCGCGACTTCACTATAAAGCAATAGTCTACATGTATACATACTGCTCTATAGAGTCATTGCACTGACGCCAGGTATATGTCACGCTTATCTCAAGGACATTATAATTACCCTTCTCGTCGTCGTCGTATCATTGTGTTCTCACCTTGAAGGTCATCGTATCATTGTGTTGAAGGTCATCTACCTACGGGTAGCGGTGCGCACCCTTCAACCCGTAGCTTACCAGGGCTCGACTCGATACTAATTATTTACCCGGCCGGTCACGTGATCTCGAGACGTGGTCACGTGCTCGTATTATCACGTGATCACGCGAAACACCAGCGCGAGTTAGTGCAACCGTGATATCGATGTGGACACGTGATCATGGTGTGGGCACGTGATCTCGATGCGGACACGTGATCATGGTGTGGGCACGTGATCTCGATGTGGACACGTGACTATGATCGTCACTCTCGCGTACAGTCGGTTATAGTCCGCGTATTCCATTCCGTTTGTGTACACAGTCACCCGTGTATAGGCTACCTATAGGCAGTGATGGGCAGGATCGCCATCATTGATCGGTTCAGAAAGAGAGGATCGGGATCGGGATCGGTTCAGAAAGAGAGGATCGGGATCGGGATCGGCAAAGGATCGGGTAACGAATGGAAGATCGGGATCGGGAAAAGGATAGGTGCCCATCATTGCATATACATACTCTAATATTATTATATTTATTTATAAGAATATTAACAACATTTATTATTATATTATTACATTGAATTGATATTGTATTGATCATTATTTTGTAATATTTTCTAAGGTATTGCAAGACTAGGTTAAACCTACGTAGTATTTAAATAATAATTGTTATTTTTACCATAATAGAATTTAATCAATTGATATCATATAAGTAAACCACCGACTTTGACTCAACATACAATGTACGTCGTATAATGAGTATATATTTGTATCCAATTCAATGCATTTATATTAATAAATTATATATTAATTCACTATATCATATAGTTTATATGATATACATTAATAGGTATTCCTATTCATTTAATTCAATTCAATTATTATTGAAATATAATACAATATATTAATAATAAATATTATGTACAATTATTAACAATTTATATTACATAAGTATTATAACTACATATATATTGTTTCGAATTATGAAATAAAATCGTATAAATTAAATATATAAATAATATCGTGATCGGGATCGGGATCGGTTAAGAAACTTAGGATCGGGAAAGGATCGGGTAACGAATTGAGGATCGGGATCGGGAAAAGGATCGCATAAGAGAATAAATAGAGGATAGGGATCGCCGATCCAGGAAAAAAGGATCGGTGCCCATCACTGCCTGTATGTATATGTGTTACGATTATATTCTCTTGTTGTTATCACGTGACCGTATTGTCGAATTATGATCACGTGACAATGTTACGATCAGATGATCAGACAATTAATACGATGTCGTCGGTATCTCAAGTGCGAGCCGCTGACTCCGAATGACCGCCTTAAGATGACCGCCTTTAGATGACCGCCTTTAGATGACCGCCTTTAGATGAGCGCCTTTAGATGACCGCCTCGAGATGAGAAGAGAATGATGAGAAAGTCACTTATAATACCCCTTCACACCGTGGTAACGTTACACTGCCACATATCTACATATATAGATATATATCTACATATATACATACGTGCGTGTGTGCTGACACGTAAGAATGTACGAATGGTAAGAGTGATCATTCAGCTTAATATAGGTCAAATATTAGCTAACTCAGAACGCCTATAGTATAATTTACAGTATAATAATAAGTCAACTCAACAACATGTTTATTAATTTTAAAATCAAATGGGGTGCCTCAATTCCTAAAAGTTTAATAATAATAATAATAAGATTGGTTCCTCATAATAAATGAAATTGAACCCATGTAGATATAGAAGTTCACTGAACTTATCGAGATATCTACCTGTGAGCAACATGAAGAGAATGTAAAATTGAATATGGGTATGTAAAAAATTACTAAAAAGTGACTTTTAAACTACTAATAATATGTTTTTTATGCGTCGCACGGATAAGAGTTATTCAACATGACATCCTTGATCTCTATACCAATAACAAATGTCAGTAACATCAAACTTTAATAAATGTTTGGAATACATATTAATATATCATATGTATATTCCGCCGGATATTTATAGATAATAATATATATATATATATATATATATATATATATATATATATATATACATTGAATATGTTGATAGTACGTAAATATAATGAGAAATGAAAAATGTAAATGTGTACAATAATTCTAAGGATTATGTACACTTTTGTTCGGAAAATAACTTGATTGTATAGCAACTCAAGTTTATTTTCATCTATTTATTAAGAAAAACACTAGAGCGTCACATGTCAGGGAAGGAATATATTATAGTGTCACATGTCAGGGAAGGAAGATACTAGAGTGTCACATGTCAGGGAATGAAGATACTAGAGTGTCACATGTTAGGGATGGAAGCTATTATAGTGTCACATGTCAGGGAAGGAAGATACTATTGTGTTACATGTCAGGGAAGGAAGGTAATAGCAAGATAGGGTTCTCGTGTGATTGCTTACGTCAAGGGAACGGTTAAAGTTGCTTATAGTAGGTGTAAAGTAACAATGCATGTACGACGTGTTTAGTGAATACAATGCAAATAGAAATAGTGACACATAACATTTAATATATCTAAAAAATTACATATAATGATGTATTATATACCTTATTTATATATATATTATATATACATATATATAATTGTATTTTTAGGAAAGTGTAATAAGTAAATTACTCGATAAGCACCATGCTTCTTCGTTTATCCTGGAAATTCCTATATCATGATATTATTATTATTAGTATTATATATATATATATATATATATATATATATATATATATGTGCGTGGGTGTGAGTGTAGTATTATTGTTGATTATGCACGAGTCTTGCTGAAGGCAGTAGGTGAACTTTGGTACACTTATTATTGAAACAAGTGCGCCGTCTATTATTAATATATGGCAAAGCGCATGCGCGATAATCGTGACACGTGCAACATCACGTGCAGCTGATCACGTGAGAACATCTAGTCGAGATGGTAACGCCATCTAGCGAGTGTGCCGGGTTCATAAAATAGTATTAATACTAAGTAGGTCACTATTTTCATTATATATTTATAGGAATAATTCGGGCTTGTTGTTATAATAGGTGCGCGTAATTCCTTATTCAATGTTCGTATGCTACGGTATTTTAATATATGATTGTATTATCATACTAAGTGCATAACCTATATGTACATAGGTAATAAAGCTATAGATAACAGTGTATTGTAGTGAATAAAACAAAACAACACTGAACAATTAAAGTATATAAAAAATCATGATAATATATAAATAAATCATAAATATCCAAAATATAAATATTATAATTATTATTATATATATATATATATATATATATATATTATATATATGTTTGTTTATATTCGTATGTGCGTATATTCTGAAAGATACTAAATTCATCACACACACACACACATGCACACATGCACACGTACACACACGTACAAGCAGACTGGAATATAACGCTGAATAACGGATAATCTCGCGTTCTCGTGTCCCCTATTCATGTCCTAGCGCGACCTAGTTGTATCTTGTTTGCCATCAATTCGATATCGCAACAGACGTGCTTATAATGTTATGTAAATTAAGGTATTCAATTCGAAATTGTGATCATTCATAAATATGTATATACATATACATATATATATATATATTTATATATATATATATATATTTATTTTAGTTATTTATCGTTTCTGTTATTTTCTTTTCGTTTACACTTGTGAGATTGAAAAATGTACAAGTGTATAAATAAATAAATGACTTACATACTCACTTATATATACATATATATATATATATATATATATATATATATATACGTGATATAAATATGTGTGAGTGCTATGTTATATAACTATAGTGGGTTCTGAGATATAGGTATTGATAGTAACGCAATGCATGCATTATGCATAACACGATAGTGATGATGATGTTGATGTTGATGCTGATTTGGATAATGGTGATGATAATTATGATGATAGTAATTATATACTACTGCTATCGAGATAATAGAATATACCTACAAATCCTATATATGCGTATACGTCATGCATGGCACCATTATCCAAATCAGCATCAACATCAACATCATCATCACTATCGTGGCATCATCATTAGTATTAGTAATATTAGTATTATTAGTATTATTATTACTATTGTTATATTGATATTTTTAATTTTTATTAAAGACAATATATTTTAATATATAGTTGAGCTAACGATAACACGAGTCGTTGAGTTGTGTAATTACCGTATCTATGGTTACCGTAACTATGGTTACACGAATAACAATAGACAATTTCTATATTATTTTATTTTCCACTTATAGAAACCCTGGATAGAAACCATATTCATTTTTAAAATAAATGATTATACAATGTGTATATACATTAGTCGGACTAATATAGTCCCTAAAGTCCCATTAGCATTATTCCCTTAGTCCCATTAGCATTATTCCCTTTAGTATATATAACTCTAGTTATTTAAATGTGAATGGTCGCCTTTTTTAAAATGGTGTGATTATAGATTTCCAAATTGTCGATATATTACCCGATAATAAAGACAAATTTAAAATAATATATATATATATATATATATATATATATATATATATATATATATAGGCTATAGCCTGGCTATATATATAGCCTATTCTTAAATACATAAGTATATAATAATTTCAACATAGAAGATCGTATATCGTTAGCTTCAAATATTGAGTAGTTTGGAGTGTGTTTCAAAATATTACAATTATTTCAGAATATATTCATCAAATTACCTATTATCAAATTATTATTTAGTTATATTATAAATTTCTATACCAATGTTGTTGACTTTATCGAGATCTTAAAATAAAATAGTATTCGATATATCAATTTTATAAACTCGATTCTATAAATTATGTTTCTTTTTTATACATGTATTATATTTAAATAATGTAACTTATATATACTATTTGTATACATATTGTAATTTTTATATTTTGAAATTAATTTTATAATGTTTACTTCTTCAAATAGTATTAGTGAATATCCGTTTTTTGGTATTCTTTATACTAGGAACAGATTATATCATATATTTATATACATTCTATATATATTTATAATTTATAATACATTTATAATTTATTAAATACATTATTATAATATTCTACAATTTGAATATGTATACCAAATGAAATCTAGAACAATATAGACCAATCTAGAATAATCGTGTTACATCTATGTTGTATCGGCGTTACTCCATGTATTCAAATGTAATATTAATATATGTATATTTTATTAATAAATGAAATATGATGTTAATCGTGGCACCTGTATATATTACGAAACTGATATTTCATTCTCAGATTTGTAATACAAATAGAACATTAAATTATCAATATTATTTTTATTATTATTATTATAGGAGTATTAATACATATTTAAACCTATTCTAAATGAACTTCTTCAAAAATATTCATATATGTATATATATATATATATATATATATACATATGTATATATATATATATATATTATAAACTATATTGGTTAAAAATGTATTAATTTTTACTACAATTGTGTTCGTATATTTTTATTAATGAATATATACCTAATGAGTAGACATCTAATATGGGCGACTACGGTAGACAATATTCTGTATTATGTGAAGCCCGTTAGGTGGAGCTAGCGTATTCAGATTGTAAACTAGGAACCGAAACAGAGAACAAACACAATTATTATAATAAAGATTATTATTATTATTATTATTATTATTATATATTAATACTATTGCATATATACCATATATGATATTGAGTATACATGATTACATCACTTATACTACCTAACTATTACATAACCTACATTACCTAACTATTACATAACCTACATTACCTAACTATTGCATAACCTACATTACATAACTATTACATAACCTACGTTACCTAACTATTACATAACCCACATTACCTAACTATTACATAACATACATTACCAAACTATTAAATAACCTACATTACATAACTATTGCATCACCTACACTACCTAACTATTACATCACCTACGTTACCAAACTATTAAATAACCCACATTACATAACTATTACATAACATACATTACCTAACTATTACATAACCCACATTACATAACTATTGTAGATATTATTCGTGGTGTTCAACGAAGAGTGGATACTTGGAGCGGTCGCCTGTAAAGTGTTGCTGTACATTCAGATTATCACGTTGGCTTCCACTACCTTCATTCTGGTGTCCATGAGCATTGACAGGTAAGACATCACCCCTCTCGTCCCCACCTTCCTCCTCTCCTTCTAATACCGTCATTCTATTGTTCATGATCATTGCCATGTAATACATATAACATATTCCTCGTCCTCCTCCTCTCCTTCCACTACCTTCATACTACCTTCACTATAGTGTCCATGAGCATTGACAGGTAAGACATATAACAGCCTCCCTACTACCATCCCACATCTCCATTATCTAGCTTGTATACTATAGTATACATGATCGATGATATATTCTCAAGCATCCTACAATATGATAACGAGGAGGAGGAGGAGGAGGAGGAGGAAGGTGCATCACGTGACAACCGTACTTCACACCTCGCTCCTCGTTATCATCATCACCGTTATCGGCAGCTTCCTCATCCTCTAATAAATCATATATATTTATATTCGTTTTAGTATACTTAATTAAGCGTGTATATATATATATATATATATATACATATATATATATATATATATATATATAATAGACGGGTGGAGCCCGGCTACGCATTTAGATTAGTATTTTATATTACTTATTTATTTTGATAAACCGATAATGTATATCATATATACATATATATATATATATATATATATATATATATATATATATATATATATATATATATATATGTAAATATATATATTTATGACGTGTACATCACCGCCACACCTATCCATTATGATATAACATTACATAACACCGGGCTTACACAAAGGCGTACTTATGCCTCAATCAAATACCACGCGTATTATATGTGTATCAATCAATATGTCAACGTAGAATATGATATACCTTAATTTCACAAGTATTTATCTAGTCCACTAGGCGTTATATGACACACATATGTGTGTGTATGTGTGTGTATGTGTGTATGTGTTATGTGTATGTGTGTATGTGTATGTGTGTATGTGTGTGTGTGTTATGTGTATGTGTGTATGTGTGTGTGTGTGTATGTGTGTGTGTGTGTGTGTATGTGTGTATGTATGTGTGTGTGTGTGTGTGTATGTGTGTATGTATGTGTGTGTGTGTGTGTGTATGTGTGTGTGTGTGTATGTGTGTATGTGTGTATGTGTGTATGTGTGTATGTGTGTGTGTATGTGTGTGTGTGTGTGTGTGTGTGTGTGTGTGTGTGTGTGTGTGTGTTATGTGACATATATTACATAGTATTACCAAACAAATGTCTAAAGAAAGATATAACACTTACGCGAAATCGTGTAATTCGGTTTTGTATACAAAACACCCCAGCGCCACCTATATCGGGTTAATTTTAGGAACTATGTGTTGTTCATAATGTAAATTCGTATCAAACTATACACTTTTAAAATGTTAAATAATATATTTTAAATTATTATTTATATATATATAATGAAACTAAGTTTTCATTACTAATTTAATCCCTACTATTATAATAGTGAACAAGTGTAGCTGTCACTAGCTATATGTACATAACAAAAGTATGGCATTATAGTTCTATGGAGAGTTATATATATAATATATATATATATATATATTATATATATATATATACAAGTATGATAATTCATTCTAATCGCATATATCGGTATAAACTCGGTATCACCGCGCACTACTCGGCATAGCTCGTTATTAATCGTTATTTCTCATTATTACTCGTTATTAATAGACATTATTCGGTAGTAATGGGAATTTATCGGTACTAGTCGTTATCACTCGGTATTACTCGGAATCACTCGTTACTACTCGGCATTTCTCGATACTACTTGTTATTACTAGTAATATTAAAATTATGATGTGTATTAATGAAATATATACCTATATATGTTCTATCCACTCATTGATAATAAATTATGACCTTTTATTTCAATCCCATACTTAATATTACTATTATTGTTATTGTATTTAATTTCTACACTTCCTATTGGTCAATATCGACTAATTTAGATATTCAATAAAAATCGCCATTATCATATGTATGTATATATATGATAACAAATAAGAAATAATATATATACATATACATATACATATATATATATATATATATATATATATATATATATATATATATATATATATACATATACATATATATATATATATATATATATATATATATCTTTAATTATAATTTGTTGCAAAATGAATTAGATTGCAACACGATATGTTGTGTGTTTTCTAAGTATCAGTATTTTCTGGTGAATCATCCAGGGGTCGCTCTAATGTGCAGTCAACGCAAAAATGGGAAGTCAATAATTTATTTGTGCAGTAGACCGGTTCGTTCGATTCAATTTTTAATCCTTCATATAAAATATAATACATATCTATATTTTAGTATAATATGTATTAACAATTTTTATAAAAAAATAGTTATCTTTGGTCACGAAGCATTTAAAGTTTGAAATATAAATTATTATTTTAAGATAAAATGTATAATATTCCATGTATAATAGTAATGACGCCATCTTATTATCTTTGATGTTTACAAATATTTAAATTAATATTTAAAATTAATTATGTATTTGTATTATATTTAATGAATTAATATAATATATACCATTATTTATATTTATTATTAATATAATATCTATATTTCATTTTTATATCTACAAATTACCAATATTAATGTCTCCTAAAACTCGAGAAAATACACCATTTTATAAAGTATTTATTTCAAAATAATTCAAAAAAATAATTAATTTTTTAAAATTAATATATATAATTATACTTTACATAAATTTGAGGTATCAAATTGTATTGAATTGTGGATATGAGTTAGATATAAATGTCCTTTATACAAATAAAATTAAAAAAATAAAAAAATATGTAAATATATTTTGTATTTCATATTTCAAATGAAAAACCAAAAAAATTTAAAAATGATGTTAATTTTTTTTCTAAAAATAATTTTTAATTTTTTAATAATTAATTTAAATTGTATTATTATTATCTATAAATTATATATTTTAATTTTTAAAATTAAATTGTAATAATTTATTTATATTAAATTATACGATTTTTAGATATTTTTATTGACTAAAATTATTTTATAAAATTTGGGCATCTAGATTGTTATGAAAAATATTTTGTAGTGTTAATACTACTTGTTATATATGTTTCTAGGATATATCCATAGTTGGCTTAAAAAAAATCATCCAATTTTATAAAAATTGAATAAAACTTATTTCTATATCTCCCCCATGTTAACTTTTGTATGTATTCAATGTTAAAATAAAAAGGTCTCGTGACATAACAATATTTAAGATATAGGTCTAAAATTTTAAATACTTATTCATCATAGCATACATAATTGTCACAGATGTGAAGGTTTATAAAATTGCGAAAAAATTTTTAGTACGAACCGGTCTATTGTGCAGTCAATTTTTCAATTTTGTGCAGTCAATTTTTCAATTTTGATCAACAATATTTGTATTATTCTAATTAATTTTTTGAGACATTATGTAATATGCATACCATGGGGGGAGTTTCCCGATATTGTTACATTACTAAGCACAATAAGATCACCAATAACAACAGATTGTGATGTAATATATAGAAAATAGACTATTAATAGTATTCATAATTATGAAGCATCTAAGTTCTAAATATCATAACAAATGTATTATTTCTTATCAAAAAAATATTGAAGGTATAAAACCATCAGTTAAGACATATGTATATTAAAACAATGCACGCATGAGTCATGCGTAGTATTACTATCAATATCTGCATGAGTCATGCGCACTACCAATGCATGAGTCACGTGGGCGGTCTCTGCTTATAAACATCACTATTAGACCCTTAAGGGAATGTAATTACATATAGTATAAAATATATATATATATATATATAATTAAATTTAACATTCACTTAAAATACTGGCAGAACGCGAGTAGTTCAACCTATATGACGTCATACACTCCCCCCCCCCCCCGATATTTCGCCACACGCCCGTTGTTATCACCCCTATTAACCCCTATTAACCCCTATTAACCCATATTAACCCATATTAGCCCCTATTAACCCCTATTAACCCGTATTAACCCCTATTAACCGCCAGATACACGGCGATATGTAAACCGTTGAGCTTCGGAGCGACGAGAAGTCGCGCTCGTAAGATGATCTCGCTGTCGTGGTTCATGGCTCTGGTGTTCGCCATCCCTCAGTTGTTCATCTTCAAACAGGTTTGTATCTCGAGGTGTGTGCGCTCGTGTGCGTGTGCGTGTATGTAAGTGTGCGTGTGTGTGTGCGCTCGTGTGCATGTGTGTGCGTGTGTGTGTGCGTGTGTGTGCGCTCGTGTGTGTGTGCGTGTGTGTGTGCGCTCGTGTGTGTGCGGCTGGGGTAATTGTCTCGACGAGCGGTAATGCTTCTACGATTACGCGCGGGTACTTGAATACCTGAAGCTGATTATAGTAAAATAAATAATATATATATATATATATTATATAGATGATTGTACGAAATATAAAGTACAACATATATCAATACATACAGTAGTATATAACAGTCCTCTATATTATTGTTGTCCGTGGTATATTCAATGTATATTATTATTAAATTATTATCGTATTACTATTATTTTATTATTATTTTCTTCCCGCACGAGCGAAAGGGTCTACATGACCTTATTTTAGTTCATAATACACCGCATATCATCATCATATGTGTATGCATTAAATGTATATCAATACCTAATTAACTAAATAAGATCGTCACAAGAGATTACCATTGCTATGAAATATCGAAATAAATAAGCATTTAATTAAGCAATATATTCCCTAATAATCTATTTTTAATAATAATCACATCGTTAATTCGATTGTTTCTCTGGTGCAAATCTACTATTTCGGCGGGTATACCCTTATGAAGGGTATATATACCACAGTATCACTACGTTATCCTCGTGCGCAGTGCTGTACGCGTGTGTATAGCTGCGTGTGTGCGCGCGGTCGAGCTTATGCGATTAACAATTGTGTAGCTGTGCTTCAGCGAGGTAGAAAAGCGTATGTAAATTGCATTAGCCGGTTAGTGGATTATCGCCCGATATTTCATCGGAAATAAATACATTTTATATAAGTGTGTATACATATATAGTAAATATATATGTAAATATATATATATATATATATATATATAGTAAATATATTTACTATATATATATATAGTAAATATATATACATATCCACGCATAGACTCTTATACACACATGTGCATACACTACAGTACCCCCACACACACACATTATACATATTAAGCAGTATTAGGCAATGTGTTACCTGTCACGTGACCGCAGATTAGCTACCACGTGACGTGACGCCTAGACGTATAATGCATTGTGTCACGTGATGTGTCACGTGCGGCCCAACCTAATCTCTAGATCGATATCCGCCGCGGCAGTCCCGCAGCTAATAACCGATACAAATAATAACAATAACACGTGTCTCTCTCTCTGTCGCCGAGTTCCGTTGTCATCATTAAAAACAATGAAACATCGCTCGTCGCGTGCGGAGATCGACGTGGGTGGTATTCGCCTCGTCTAAGGCACTCCGCTTTGCAATCCATTAGAGTACCTTTTTATTTCCGTTCTCCGTTCGCATGCGACGATATTGTTAATAGATTACAAATTAATACATTATTAATACATGTTTTTGGTGAAATAATAAATCAGATGATAATATTATATATATATATATATATATATGAATCAGATAGAGTGTAAACACTCAGGAAAATACAAAAGCAAAGCTTGACTAGGTATTTTCCCACTCAACTTGATAACAGCATTACAAGAATAAAAAATAAAAAAAATATTAGTAAATTATAAAATGACAATAACTTATTTTAAAATTTCAATTTTGTATATCATTAGAACTATAATTGTGTATATATATATACTATTGTATATATTATTAAACTTATTTGATTTGTAAATGTGATTCGTGTAAATGAAAATCGTGCTGAATAAATAAGTAAGAATATACTTGAATATTGTTATCAAGGAGAGGTCATCATTTTTAGTTAAATACAAAATAAAATATAATAAATAATAAAAGTATATATAAATAAAATAAATGTATATTAAAAGAAGAAAAATATATAACACAAATGAAATAAATGCATAAAATATGTAAAAAATATAAAAATGAAAGAGAAAAAGATAAAGAAACTAAACACAATAAAAAATATAAAAAGTTAACTAATACGAAGAGGTAATAAATAATTTAATATTTGTTTTAAAAGTTTTTTTATTCATTAATTTGTGAAAAGAAGCTGGTAATGCATTCCATATCTCAGGAGCTTTGTTAGTAAGGCAAAACAATTTTCTATGTGTTCTAATTTTGGGTAAAACCAATTTTTTAGATAAAGGCTTATAAATATTTGAATTTTGTGTAAAAATATATTGTAAAATTATAGGCAAAGATTTAGTCATATATCTATTTATATATTTTAAGATATTAATCTTTATAATATCTTGAAATTTTAAAAGATTGAATTTTTTATAAATTGTATCTATATCTACATTAAAAGAAAAAAACAAATTTTGTATTACCCTATTTTGCAATATAATAATTGGTTGAATATTAGACAAAAATGTACTACCCCAAATAGATGAACAATAATTTAGATGACTTTCAAAAATACTATGATATATTTGTATACGATTTTGTAAAGGTAGTTTATGTTTTATTTTATTTATAATAGCAATGGATCTACTTAGTTTTGATCTGATATAATTTATATGATAATTCCAGTTACATTTATCATCAATTATTATACCAAGGAACGATAAATGATTCACCTGCTCTATAATTTCATTATAAACTATTAATTCTAGTTTCTTTTTTGATTTAGAATTTCGAATATTATAGAGCATAACTTTGTTGTATATATATTATATATATATATTATATATATATATATATATATATATATATATATATATATATATAATATTATATATATATGAAATCTAATGACGAGTTCCTATTACGTACGAACATAATGATATAATCCTTGATAACGATATAAAAATATATATATGTATATATATATATATATGTGTATACACTGTAAACAAGTATTTTGCGAAGCAAAGAATTGTCACTCTAATGAATTTGTGAAATTAATGAAAAAGTAGGACATATATACTGAAAACTAATTATATTTGTATTTCATATTTATTTACATGTTTGTATTATGTACATTTTATAAATGAAAAGTTATGTACATTTTTGAATAATAATAATAATATTTATTAGTAGAATTACAATTTGTTTTAACACATTATAATGTATACATACTATCGCCACCTATATTTCAAACCTATCATCATTACAATGCATGTCACTGTGTAAACAGACACAAGTAACATAACTCTTTAATCGTAGACCGTACTAATCAGCTCGACCTCGGTATACGTAATAACCTCTGACCTCCGCGTAGACGGATGTTGATCTGTTGGACGGAAGCCACAAAACCACGTGTACTAGTACCGGATACACCTCCGACTGGCAGCGTGTCCTCTACTTCCACTTCCTGGCGTGCTACATCCTCGTGATACCGGGCATTGTGATCTCGTTCTGCTACATCAACGTCGTCAGGGTTGTCTGGAAACAGGTACGCCTACTACTACTGAATGAATATACGCCTACTATCTGCCTACTACCTGCCCACTACACATCCACTACTGACTGACTACATTACTACTGATACTACCTAACTATCCATATATGGGTATATTATAGTATAGTATACTACCTGCCTACTACTACTACTAATGATAATAATATATAACTATCATACCTATAGGTATACCACTACTAATACTAATACTACTAAAATTGAAATTAAATTTAAACCAAATAAATTATTTCTTTATATATGTATAAGACATATGATAGAATAGAATAGAATATAAGTATTGAGCACTACGTTATTATTAGTTTTCATATATATTATATTCATTCGAACTTTAGAGTATTTTCATTACTCGAATTTCTTATTTTCCTTTTCTTATAATTAGGACAGTTGTCTTTATCTCGATTTCGCCGAATATATATATATATATATATATATATATATATATATATATATATATATATATATGTGTGTGTGTGTGTATGTGTATTATATATTCTAATTACTACTATACGGCAGGTATATATTACACCGGATGTCATATATTGTACGACCTACATTATTTAATGTTATATAATAGATTACTTATATATAAGATATATCAAATAACATATATTTATATATATATATATATATATATATATATATATATATGTATGTTGTCAAGTGTAGTATATAGTTATGTTGTACGCAAAATGATGCATCATTATTACCCTATACTACACTCGACAATACATATATGAAATTTGATATAAGTAATATATTATAATATATGAAATAATTAATTATACCTCCCTGGTTATAATCATTAAAATATATGTATTTTAAAAGCTAATATTTTTTATAAATATGTATATATATATATACTAAACTAAAATTAATGTATTATGTTTAAAAGTATTGTCATTAACATACATAGTAATAATTTACAAAAACAATACATATATACACACACATATATATATATATATATATATATATATATATATCATTAGCACTTGTCCATCACACCTCCTTCGCGCAGTCGTACATAGGCAAGCAGTCGACGGAGCTCAGCTCGGCTGGTCACTTGTCCGCCGGTTCGGACAGCGGTCAGATAATGTTACGTAAGTCGTTGCAGAACCAGAGGTCGATACCGCGAGCCAAGGTCATTAGAGTTGGTATTCGCGCCGTCGTAACCCCTACCCGACCCTGACCACCCACGCAGCCGTATTCCATTGACGCACATGCGCTAGATTCTAGTTTTAAAATCGCGTCACCGATACTGAACCGAAATGTATCTATTTTAGCGAAATAGTGCCGCGAACATCATATCTATAGATACTGCGGTGTTTTCTATGAACTGGACAATAAAAACACTCGTAATTCGCGGTTATAGCGTTACCGCGGATACGTGCGAACTTCGCATTGTGAAGTCATGTGATCCGCTAACTGATCATGTGTTAATAATAAGCCAGTTTGATTGGCTGATTTAATTTCTGACGCGAAAAATAGTCTATTTTTAAACTATATTTTTCTGGCGCGCTCTATTTTTTTAGGAAAAAAAATGAAATGGCTTAAACATGTTTACAAAATACACATATATAATAGTACATATTTAAATACATTGATATCGTAGGATTTGTTAAAATGTTAATCATTAGTATTACGCTATGAACAAATGTCATTAAATTTCATTAAATTTGACAAACAGTAATTGAAAATAATAGTTTTATCGGTTTTTGACTATAATATATTACCGATTTACTTATATATTATATAGTACTATAGTATTAGTATCACTATATTACTATATATAGTACTTATACGTATTCTACAATACCTAGCATTACGTATACCATGTATTGTAGATATATCTAGAATATAAGTACTATATATAATAATATAGTACATCTAAATTTGTAATAACAAAGTTTTCGTTTAGTCCTTTAGATTAATTATTTATTTTCTTTTCGTTATATTTACGTATGACGTATACACAATATCTACATTTTATCGAGTGGATAAACAATGTATAATAATAATAATATAGTAATAATAGATGGCGTAGTACTGAACAATGGAATGCGGCAGCGATTTAGTACACTATCTACACGCGTGGTAATAATCAATATTTCGGTTGTTCTTATCTATTGTTTGCGATGGTGCACTCTTCCCTATCCTATTACAACCTCACCGAGTTACGTCATACTTAACCTATAGGTGTACTTTGTCCTCTTTATCGTGTCTCTTACACGAGCGATAATAATGTTCATCTCAGATCCGCGAATCGCTTTCCACGTGGAATGCTAATTTTGCGCGACGTATAGAACGTGTTCGATTTCGTCGTATTTAAACATAGGAAATCTACATTAATGTAGATTTCCGAATTGTTGATCGCGAAAACTTTCGCGCCGCGAGTCTCACACTGCGAGTTTCACATGGAAAGCTGTTTACGTATCGTGTGAACGCGTCTCGTGTGATCTAATCTCTATTTATTATTTGCACTCTTTATCACGTGGTTAAGATGTTACGCTGCGATATCGTAATTGTTACGTAATAACACGTGTTTGTCACGTGTTAACGCAATACATTGAAGTTAAGGACGAGGTAGGCGTAATGTGACAGGTAATTTAATGTGTAATAACTCGTAAATTTGTAAATAATTATTATAATTATTACAATTTAAATTGCTAACTTAAATTAAAAGATTTATACTTGCTATTTTTAATAAGTATTTGACCTATTCATGTATACAGATGTTTACGACACTAAACATATGACTAAGCGTACGTACAGTGTATACACTGTACACGTAGTAAACGTGTTATAGATGTGATCAGACGTGGCTGACGTGTTCTGTTGTTATTAGATTTAATTCAAGAAGTAAGAAGTTATTTTAAGTTACGAATATGTTGGCCGACATGTTAACCACGCTACCTGTGTTTTACATTAGCTGGGTTATCCGTACTAACCTTTCATCTCGTTAATTCATAATTTACACATATCATTTATTAAACATACTTATTAATCATAATGTATACACGTGGTACCCCGTATCTACAATCATTCACAAACATATATTCGTATAATGTTGTTTCTGTAATTAATGTAGAGCACTTTTGTTTGATTTCATTTGTGTTTAATAATCTTGATATAGGTATCATCACGTTAGTTACTATGCTAAATACAATACACTATATCATATATTATATAGAGTATATATCTATATATATATATTATATATATTACAATTTATTTGTTATCAGATTATTTATATGTATATATTTGTATGTATACGCGCAATAATATATCGCTTAATATGAATGAAATAATACTCTATTATACATATATATATAATGTATAATATAATGTATAATGTATAATATAATGATTTGTATTGCGTACAATAATTAATCATATACACATATTAATAAAGAGATAACCTATGTAATATTAACGATTTATTTAATTATAGTCATTTAGAGATATCGCTAACTTTTATTTATGACCAATATATATATATATATATATATATATATATATATGTTACATATGGAAATAAGTGATAACATTAATTTGTGAATTATAATATAATATATAATTACGATATATTAAAACTTGCATTATCGCTCGCCATTAATCACCTACATTACGCTACACCCGCGGTTCCGATTGACCCCCGTTAACCCCGCACGCCTCGCGGTCACGTGTCAACAGGTGAGAACCGTGAAGATGACCTTGAGTATCATATGTTCGTTCGTTATCTGCTGGACTCCGTACTTCGTCGTGCACATCATCAATATCTGGACCGGTAAACAGATCATCGCCGGGTCTATAATGGTGACCGCAGAGACCATCCCATTGGTCAACAGGTAACACGTGACCTGTTTTAGCCGATGTTACGCATGCGCACGCGCGCGGTATAGTGACGTCATTATCGTGTGTAGTTATTAAATATGGTATAGATCTACTTCGAGGAAATATCCTAAACACTAGAATAATGAATACAGTAACAAACACACATACACACACATACATACACACATGTACAGTATATGTATGTATATATATATATATATATATATATATATACGTGATATAAATAATCATGAGTGTTCTGGAAAATACAATACAAAAAGTATATTTGCATATATATATATATATATATATATATATATATATATATATATTATATAATATTATACATATATGTGTATTTATTTTTCAATAACCAGGTAACAGAAACAAATTTTTCAATCATAGTCTATTATTATAATTAGTAATTCTACTTATACATAGTGTTATATTTAATATCAGATCACTACGATAATATCGCTCGGATGACCTTGTAAATACGCGAGAAACCCTCGCGAACAAGGTCATCGAGTACATCACTTGAATACGTTAGTGGATACATACAGAATTTAATCGGCACCTTATAATACGATAATTAAATCTATTATCTGGGCACGCATCTGATCGCAATACTTTCACCTAAATCGACCTATATACCTGTATATACCTGTATATACCATCGATGTAGTGAAGTGGTTAAGCAATTGCATGTAGTGTATTGCTCTTTGCGATAGAGGCGCTGCAGTCGAAACCTACTACTAAATACCTACACAATTTTTAATTAGTATTATTTATTTATACATATGCATATTACATATAATGTATATTGATAATTACTACCAATTTTAATGTACTATCTATATTAAAAATAAAATTATATATTTAAAATACATCATATCAACATAATGTATATCAATATTCTTCATAATTTATGTATTTAAATTGAATAAAATTGATAAAATTTTCATTCGCGTATCTATCTTTTACATACTTATTACGTGCGTCAATTTATTAATCACTTTCTTTACATCGATTGTATATACCTTTATATACCTGTATATATCGTTATATATATCGTTATATATCGTTATATGTCGTTATATGTCGTTATAGCCCTGCTTATAGCGGTATTATAATACCTCTTATGTCGAAAGCATGCGTAAAAGTAGCCTCATGGGACTAAATTGATTGAGATTACACTGTAGACAAATAATTCTGACACTACCAAAAACCTATATATG
Source organism: Osedax fenrisi (assembly GCA_964019155.1). Classification (NCBI taxonomy): domain Eukaryota; kingdom Metazoa; phylum Annelida; class Polychaeta; order Sabellida; family Siboglinidae; genus Osedax; species Osedax fenrisi. The sequence continues at coordinate 91,596,109 of OZ025242.1, forward strand.
GATATAATATATATATATATATATATATATATGTGTGTGTGTATGTGTGTGCATTTAGTTACGGGTTTTCCCCATCATTGAAATATTAACAACCAGGCAGGGATGTTCTACTTGGGTTGTAGTTATTTATGGGATTCAGAATATATTAACATTAGAATTTACTACGGCTCATAAGTTAATGCATAGTTATGTAGACGTATTATAGAAAACCCATTACAAAAAAATACTCTTAAGTTTTCAATGATGAGTATAACAAATAATCAAACTTATCTACATAGTATATGTTTTTGTCGGTATCAGTTAGAGGTGTTTTACATAGACAAATATAGTATTCTTAGTTGGAGGTGTTTTTCTTAGTTAGAGGTGTTTAATAGTGTATCAATAATATATAGATTTACTGATGATCAATGACCTCTCATTCCTTCTCATGAACATACTACATGTGTATTATGTACTATTTATAGTTTAAATGAAATATATTCTACATGTAATAATATATGATGTGGAACATGATTCTGCTAACACTTATTGGTCGTATATCTTATCTCTTATCTCTTATCAGATAGCACGTTTCTCTTATCTCTTATCAGATAACAAGTTTCTCTTATCTCTTATCAGATAGCACGTTTCTCTTATCTCTTATCAGATAGCACGTTTCTCTCATCTATTATCAGATAGCACGTTTCTCTTATCTCTTATCATATAGCACGTTTCTCTTATATTTTATCAGATAACAAGTTTCTCTTATCTCTTATCAGATAACAAGTTTCTCTTATCTCTTATCAGATAACAAGTTTCTCTTATCTCTTATCAGATAACAAGTTTCTCTTATATCTTATCAGATAGCACGTTTCTCTTATCTATTATCAGATAGCAAGTTTCTCTTATCTCTTATCAGATAGAACGTTTCTCTTATCTCTTATCAGATAACAAGTTTCTCTTATTTCTTATCAGATAGCACGTTTCTCTTATCTCTTATCAGATAACACGTTTCTATTATTTCTTATCAGATAACACGTTTCTCTTATCTCTTATCAGATAACACGTTTCTCTTATCTCTTATCAGATAACACATATACATTTTTAGATAAATGAGAGAATCTAAATTTTCGGAATCTTCGCTCGCAACTTAAAGTAAATTAAAAACGTATCAACATGTTTACCTGTAATGGTAATATAATATTAATTATATATGTTAATGTTTAAATGATACATTTTAGAATGCAATGTAAATAATATAACGAAATATAAATGGACATATGAAAATATCAATATCATCATATAAATGTGTATGTCTAAATTATTAATATCTTCAGATTATATAATATAATTATTGTTAATATTTTTAAAGAATTAATAAATATATAATATATAATTATTTATTAAAATATAATATATATATATATATATATATATATATATATATATATATATATATATATATATATATATATATATATGTATGTATGTATTAAGTTACAAAGTTACTAATATGGTGTTGATAAACTTCAATTCCATCCACACTATACTTTAATATTATATAGTATTACCCTAGTATTATATAGTATCTTAATACATTCGTTAACTTTATTATCACATGCGCCGCAGACTAAATTTAATAATCTATATAATACAAATAACATCGCGCGATGTTCATTATGTAATTCACCGATAACAACAATAGTAGCGATTGTTATAATACAATATGCGTCGACTACTCACGACTTACACGACCACACACAGCGCTTTGAATCCGATCATCTACAGCTGTTTCAACGTGAAGATAAAGCGCGGCCTCATAGAACTGTGCTGCAAAACTTGCAGACCCGCGGAATCCGGATCGCCGGTGTCGCAAGTGAGGTACTGCTACTACAAGGGAGGTCAAGGTCGGGCCAATCAGACGCTGATCACGAGACGAACGTTGACTAGTGGCTCTTCTAGCGGCGGGGGTGAAGGTAGTGGGTCGAGAGGGGGCGTGGTCGGGGGCAGGGGGTCAAGCCTCGTATCGCAACAGAAACAACAGCAACAGTCGTACCAACAACAACATCAACAACAGCTGCTACTGAAACAACAGCGACGGGAGGAAGAAGACCAATACCAAGAACAACAACAACAACAACAACAACATTCTCTAGACACCGTCACACTGGTGGATGCGAACACTGTTAAAGTCCGACTGGCGAATCGATTCTCGTGCTCGGATAAAGGCGTTCATTCTAACGGAAACGTGGCTCCATCTCGCGTTTAAGCCGGGAACTAATCGAGTTCCGGTAGCGCCATATCGCGTTAAAACCCGGAACTAATCGAACTTACGTAGCGCCATCTATTGAGTCCGCCGCGAACTCGTATCTAAATATATGTACATAATATACTAAACATTTATACACCTGCCGTTATGGAATGTGTGACACACTCTATCCACTACTATAACGTTATTAACCGTTAACCTTTTATAGCGCCTGCTAATATTTAGTTATCGCATTATACCAATGGGTATTAGAGTTATTTATAGCTCTTCAATATTAATATGAACGCGTAATTCAGTATCTATTCATAATTAAGAATTATAGGTGCATATATATATATATATATCCAAATGTAATATATAACATGTATATATATATAATATTTGTAAATATTAAAATAGTAAACAATTATATTCTACAACTATTATTCTCTTCACGATTATAAACGACTATGTTAATGCTATGGCGTCTGTGTTCATACCCACCATCACGTGACTCCTCGCCATAGAGTCACGTGATCACGTGTTACGTCATCATGGCCGCGTTGTTTACTTACCGATGATCACGTGACATCGCCATTAAACCGCGTCACGTGTCCACAACAGTTTCGATATTTAATAAACGAAGATATTAGCGATTATTTTAATATTAACCGTACACGGTTCACGATACATGTATATATATATATATATATATATATATATATATATATATATATATATTATAATTTCACTATATAAATATTATATTATAATTATACGGAATGCGTATTCGAACCCATATTACTATTATACACGATGTTTACTAATACCGTTATATGAACACCATGCACGGTATACGTATATACCCCCTATATACCCCTATATACCCTATATACCCCCTATATACCACTGAATGTGATCACTCGCTATTACGTCATCTCCGTTGTAACATATTTACTATGACATCATCTCCGTTACGGAGCGTTACGTCACTATTATTACCCGCGAGAGTTTCATTTATTATTTATTAAGAAAATTGTCTAACGAATTCTGACGATATTTCGTATTTATATTGGAAGTTTCTTTCTCCGAAAAAAATAAGTAATTTGTATAAAAAAACTCAATAAACTATTTATTTATAAATAGAGAACGATGTATAATATATATATATATATAATTTTATCCTAAACTATAGTTATATGTATAGCATAGGTGTATGATTAACGGTTATCACTTATATTATTGACACCGTCACACGTATACTCGTACATCCGGATATTGGGGGACCTATTTAAACATATCGATATAGGCAGCTTAACATTATTCTATTTAGACGGACTAAATAGATCGGACAAGTCGGCGATCTCAGAACAGGCCCGTAGCTACGGGGGGGGTGCGGGGGGGGCTGCGGGGGCTAGGCTCCCCCTGATATCGGCTAGGCCACTAAAACTTGTTTCACATTAAGTTTTTTTCATATAATATTTACTAGATATTCAATTATATTTATATTTTTATTTTATAATTTTATTTATAATTATTTATTAGAATGTATGTATTTTAGTTATAGACATTATAGTGAGGATCTAATTCAGTATTTATGGTTTTATAAAATATTTTCTAAAATTATGGTAAATATTAAAAATTTTTAATTTATTAATATATTAAATTAACTAACTATATTTTACCTATCATGAGCAAACAACAAACAACTATTTGGTTTTCTAACTAAAATAGGAGCAGACAAATAATAGATCACAGAATAGCAGTAAGAATCAAATATCAAACCAACCCCAATCCCAAACAATAGCACTACAAAATATGAAAAAATAATTTTAAATTATCGTCCATCTGATCTCGGAAATGTTTGTCCTAAACGTACAAGTGGTATAAAATCTTTTGGAAATAAAATAAGAATATTTACCGATAATATGTATATATATATATATACATATATATGTATATATAATATGTATATATATACGAAATAAAACAAATTTAATTTATATCCATTAGTAGATTATAGTACTTTCACAGTAGATGAAAACAACCTAAGTTACTACAATTGCAATTCATCAATGGAAAGAGTAAATAATTTGATAAATGGTCCTAATCATGTGATTCATTATATGAATCGCGTAAAAAAGATCCAACTGTTGATTGACTACCAGTGCACTCTCCTAAAAAGTATTATATTCAACTCCTCAATTCGAGATCAGTACTAAATAAAGTTGATTTGATTACACAATTAATTATTGATTATAATTGTTCTATATCTGTTATTACTGATACTTGGTTAACTATTGATGATTCTGCTCTAGCTTCCCAACTGACTCCTGATGGTTTTAAAGTATTGCTTGCTAATAAGTATATACTTATATATACAGAACATCATCGTGGCAGCCTTATTATCATTGGAACTTAAGCTTATTTCGTCATCTACCCCATGTTTATCTTCATGTGAAATGCTGATCCATAATATTCAATTTCATTCCTTATTTAATATTATAAGTATACTTATCTTAGATAAGTTATCTACCGTTCACCTTCATCTAGCCTGTGGAGTTTCTTATCTGAACTATCTTCTATTTTAGAATCTTTCACATCAGTTAACATGGTTATTCTATGTGATGTTAATATTCAAATCAATAATTAAAATCATACTTCCTTATCTCTGAATAAACTTATATTTGAGTATTCCCTAACTCAACATGTTTCCTTTAATACTAATACTAATAGTAATAATATTGATTTTTTTTATATTTAGCTAATTCTAATTTAATTTCATATCCCACTCAAAGTTCTCTAATATCTGATCACTTTGCCATATTATTTGATTTGAACTTGCCGGTGATACAAATTAATCGACCTTCTAGATCATTTCAGAAAATATCCTCTATTAATAAACCAATATTGGTAAACTTATTATAAGTTTCCCTGGTTTAATATTGAGCTTGTTAACCTGAGGAAACTACTTCGTAGACTACAACATAAATATGCATCCTCTAAACTTGAATCTGGTCTTATTTCATTTAAAGTTTTCCATCGATTTACCAGAAAAAACTTCTCTCTACCAAATTGTCATACTACACTGATATGCTCGGTAGTTATGGAATATATTCTAAGTAAGCTATAAATTATCTTTCACATTAATAGGTAAAACCATGAACAAGTGTCTTCCTGCCCAACCTGATTTAGTTATTTGTTCATTATTTTCCAATTTATTCCAACACAACATTTCTAGCATTATCAATCTACTCTCAAACATCAACTCAGCATGACTCAATCTCAATTTAACATCCACTCAAAATCACTGTTCATCTTTTTCTCTTCCCATACATGACATTATACTCTCTTTGATGACATCCTTGAAAACCGATCCCCCTTGATCCTATTCCACTAAATCTATAGATTAGAGATAAATTCAATAAAATATGGTGATAATGAACGAAGTATACTTCGTTCACATCAGATTATATATCTTTGCGGCGATTGCTGTTAGAGTAATTCCTCTATAGTTTTATGTGATGGAAAGGTTTCCTTTTTTTAGGAAAAGGAAATATACATCCATTTGTCCAACTTATAATAGGTGCCTGGAAATAAACACCGTTATAGGATTCTAACAAAAATTCTTTGAAATCATTTTATTTCCAAACTTCAGCCGGTATTTCGTCCAAACCCACTGCTTTCCATATTATATATTATATGTAGCTTTTATCACTTCTTTTTTTTCTTGAAAAGGCCGATTTTAATATCAAGATTATTCAATATATGAGCTGAATTTTGCTATAAATTGTTGATTGGGTAATCTTGCCAAGTAACTCTTTGAAATTATTTTGTTAAAGGTTGATATGTTCATTATCACTGATTTCTTTTAGTTTGGCTTTATTTGATTGTTTTCTTCCGTTGATTTCATATATTGTTTCCCAGCTGGGCCTAGGCTAGTGCATATTTCTTATTTGTGGCCGTCTTTTGGATTTCATATATATTTTTATTTATACATTTTGTTGTTCTGAATCATAAGAATTAACTAAAGATTCCTGAGCATTTATATACTTGTTGATATTCATCTGTGTAGGCGAGCTTTCTTTCAGTTGTGCTGCTTTGTGAAGTGTATCACGTTTTTGATAGATGTTTGATGTATCCCAGGGTATTCGTTTCTACAATTTAGGTATTAATGGTATTACTTTATTGGCTGTATCTTTACATGCTTTTTCAAAATATATATATATCGTTTATTTATACTATTCTTCCATTTATTATTTATGATTATGAGGTTAATCTGTGATTTAAAATCATTTGGAGAATAGAGCGTTATTGATCATGTCTTTTTTGGAAATAAGATTTTTTTAACATAGAATATTCTTTTCTTGAAGATAGTCTTTGAGCATTTGGCCATTTCAATTTGAATTTTTAGATATGCATACTTATATCCACTGTATTTTCCGATGTGTGCATTTAAGTCCCCTCCTATGATTAGAACATTAGGCTTAGGTATGTACTATAGACTATAGTATATAGTACTATAGTATAATACGAAAATGCAAACAAATTAGTATACATATTTACTTGATAATAGTTTGAAGATTACAAATACATGGTATATTTTAAATTCTATAATTAATCCGAGTAAACAGAATTTATTAGAAATTATAATAAATTGTAATTGAAAAATGTTCAGTGATAATACAATTTTTAATAAATGAATTATCATTTTACATAAATAGGTAATAAACTAGCTGATAATATTGATGATATACCTTATAAATAATTTCTTGATTATTTAACAAAATTCAATTCTATGCTTTTAACTCCTATATCAGCTACTGAAATGTATTCATACATTAATAATTGTAAACCTAAATTGTATAGAGATGAACTTGATATATCATTGATATGATTTCAATGCAATTTGTTCAAGAGATAGCATCCTCTATTATAAATACTTTAATATATATTTTTAATAAATCATTATAGGTACCTTTAAATACCTATAATGGAATATTTTCTATAAAATACTATTTTCTTAAAATATCTATAATTATTCATATTTTTAAATAAGGTTTAAAATGTTATTGATTTGCAATTTTCAATAATTTTAGAAAAATTATTTTTCAATAGACTTTTTGCGATAAAATTAATCTTATGAGTGATGAACAATTTGGTTTCAGAAAGAATATAAGTATACTTAACTTAACACTTAATACAGTATATATATACTTAACTCAATTGATATTTTACAAAAGAGAGTCATATAATATTTGGACTCTAATTTATATTGTGTAGGGTTGTTTGTAGACCTAAAAATACGTTTGATACCCTCAACCATGATATTATAATTAATAAACGAAAGTATTATGGAATAAGAGGGAAACCTCTGTGTTGGTTTATTAGCTATCTTAACAATAGACAGCAATTTGTACAATATAAGAAATAATATATATATATGAACCTAATAAAAGTAAATCATATATATATATATATATATATATATATATATATAATATTTGATATGGAGTAGCTCGATGTTCTTTTCTTGGACCATTACTTTTTTTATATTGATAATGATATGATATTATTTTATCCAGAAAATAAAATCCTATTATTTGCCGATGATACTTAATATAATTATTAGTGATAAATCATCTAATAATCTAAATTATAAATTAAAATCAGCATGTGATGAGATTTTTCTATGTCCTAAGCTTAATAAAGTATCAAACAATATAGAAAAAACGTTTAATATTAGGGAGAGTACTCTATTATCGACATGCACGTAATATCGACACACTAGATATCTCCTAAAATATAATTCCAATCAAAAAATAATTAATGTATGAAATGTTAATCAATATAATTCTAATTCATATAAGTATAATTTTTTTTTTAATATTTATATTTTTTTAATTATAAACAAAAACTGATTTTTTCGTTACAACTCTAAATTTATGAAATTTTTGAAGTACAATATCGATTCTCAATCATTTGAAAATTTAAATATTTAAAATATATTAAATACATTCTATAGATCTAATTATATTTACAATGTGCCGAAAAGATTTTGTATTTTTTATAATTTGTTACAAAGTTATTGACATTTACCTAAGCAACATACCTTTTCATAATACCGATACCCTAATTGCACGTAATATCGACACCATTTAACCAACCAGCGTTATTTGTTTATAATGTACGTGCGTTATGATAATATTCATAAATTAATAGACATACCTAATAATATACACATATACTTGGAATTGATTCTACTTGGAATTAAATAGTCTTTCAGAAACTATATAAAACTCCTATGTACGTACAATATTCGTATTATGTAATTTAAAACTTAATATTTATAATATAATATAAAATATTAAATATTTTCGAAAATTAATTATAGGAAAACAACGTATGAATTGCGATGTTAAATAAAAGTAACGCGCATTTAATTCTGATTGGATAGTGGATATTAAATAATATATGGTATATCTAAATATCGATATATTTAGGGTGTCGATATTATGTGCCAAGGTGTCGGTATTCGAGGCAGCGCCTGTAATATCGACACCACTGTTATATCAGAATTAAATTAACTAAATTAAATTTTAAAATAGCTATTATATGTATATACCTATTTAATACTTATAAATAAAATTTGGAAATATTTAATTGAGAAATAATAAAGTTATGGTGATTTATTGTTAGGGTGTCGGTACTCTCCCCTAATATTAACAAAAAAACCTAATTTTAATATGATATAATATTTAATATAAATATATATATCTATATATCTATATTTATAGATAATACACTTCTATAAAATGTCTTGGAATAAATCTAGATAATTGTTTAAATTGGAAATGGCATTTAGGTTTTCTTACAAATAAATTATTATAATTAAAATTGTATGGATTATAAAAAATGTTTCATACTTTGTAAATACATATTCTATGATCAAATATATTATTCTTTGATTTATTCATATTTAATTTACTGTGCAGAAATATGGGGTCATAGTTATGTATCGAAATTAAATAGCATTTATCTAATTCAAAATAATATTTTTTAAATAATTGTTAATAAACCAAATGTTTTCATCTGTTTCTATATTAAATAATAATATAATATTATCATTAGGATGTAAATGATATTTGTAAGTATAATACTTACTTTACATGTTCTAAATACTCTATAGGTTGTGCCATCCTATTATTTGTAATAATTGTACATTGATGCCTAAAAAAGATTTAATATCAGGAATAGGTGAGATTTTATTTTTTTTTCAACCTTATTTTTAAAATAATGATATGCATAATACCTTACTTTCACTCGGACCAATACTTTGCAATTATTTAAGTATATATATGACATTTTTTACAAGTCTCATTCCTTATCATTATTCTGTAAAAAGCTTACAATAATTATATACAATAGTTAGTATATTTTAATGCGTACATTTTTAATTAAATTTTGTATTTAATATATTTGATTTATGAAAATATTTTATTTTAATTTGTATTGTATTTGTTTGACATTATAAAAATACTAACATTATATTAAATTTTGACACTATAACAAAATCTTACTTTATATAAATTAGTATATACTGATATCAATTTAATAACAATATAATATTTAATGTTTACATTTTTTGACATTAATTAGTAAATAAATTACTTCAGGAAAAATTAAATTATAAAATGAATTACAAATATTTAAACATATGCACATGTGTTAATGTATATGTGTATATGTGTGTATGTATATATATATATATATATACGGCGTGTGTGGCTCAGTGGCTAAGGCGTCAGACACACAAGCAGTAGGACACGGGTTCGACCCTCATCAGGACCATTAATTAATTTTATAAAATGGGTCTTAAAATATTATTTAGAAGTGATATTATATAATTGTATATAAATAAATGATGTACTCTCGTTAAAATCATGGATTCCTTAACAAGACATTAGAGCCATATATGGTTATAAGTTATAATGATAACAATAACAATATATATATATATATATATATATATATATAATTGTAGGTTTTATGTGCAAATATATAATACTTATATAATAATATATAATACTAAAAATGTAAACTGCAGTTTACATTTTTAGTATTATATATTATATGGAATCAATATTATATATATATACTATAAATATATGTTTTAAACATGTTTAATATATTATTATTGATTTTCCAATTATAAATCATATTGATTTCATATTGGTGATACGTTTGATACACACGCTATATTGATGCATTAATTTTTTAGAAATAAAAAGTTCGAATATTCTAAATGTTACATAATTTATTGAAATTGTCAATTTTAATGTACATTTAAATATTTACACTATTTTATTTTTACTATTTATACTATTACCAAAAATGTGGAGAAGCAAATATAATATATATATATATATATATATATATATATATATATATATATATTTATTTAACTGACTGTGTGGCTCAGTGGCTAATTAGCCTTAGGCGTCAGACACACAATCAGTAGGACACGGGTTCGAGCCTCGTCCGGACCATTAATTAATTTTATAAAATTTCTTAAAATATTATTTAGAAGTGATCTTATATAATTGTGTATAAATAAATGATCGGCTCTCGTTAAAACCACGGATGCCTTAACATGAGAGCGGCTTCGAATGGACATTAGAGCCATATATGGTTATAAGTGAAAACTTCATCTAAGTTCCTGGATTGGATGAAAGGACTCCACCAAATAAAAATAACAATAACAATAACAATATATATATTCATTACGGAATGTAATATCATTGATTTTGTTGTCAATTAATGTTAACATTTAAAATTGAAAAAAACAATACATTTAAATTATTTCAATTTAGACAAATATATTTCTAAATAACAGTAAGTTTATTCATATTACATATATATATATATATATATATATATATATATATATATATATTATACGTATATTTATTATATACTATATATATTACTATAGTATACTATTAATACTACTAATAATACTACTAATACTATTACTAGTACTACTACTACTACTACTACTAATATTACTAGTACTACTACTACTACTACTACTACTACTACTATTACTATTACTACTACTACTACTACTACTACTATTACTACTAATATTAATACTACTACTAATACTACTACTACTTCTACTATATAATATATATATATATATTATATATATATATATATATATATATATATATAATAGTATCAGATTCAGTTGATGACCGAGATCAAAAACCCAGGTATGGTATAGAAGTTCTATTGAGCTTATCGAGATATCAACCTGCTATTGGTAATGAGAGAATTAATACACAAATGAATAAATATAAAGAGTATAGATATTTTGCAATTCTATTTTGTTCATTCGTATTCTGTCTTATAAAAAATCAATACAATAAAATTAAATCTATCTCTCAAGAAATCATCATGTATATAACAATAAAATAATAATAAAATATAATAAAAATATATGATAAAATATTAAAAAATATAAAAAGCTACTAAAATAATAAATAAGTTATAAAAATCAAAGAAAACGAAAGACCAAAGTAAGGCTACAAAGATACAAAATATTTATATAATACGAACAATTTACGTTACGTATTAAACAAAAGTTAAAATCATGGGAATCAGTACTATATTTTGAATCACAATTATAAACAAAGTTTTCAATTTCTATTGATGAAACAGGATTTATAAAAATGTAACTATTATTACTAGTAATATTTTCATATATATTTTGAATAGAGTGTTGTATATTTGTATTTAATTCAACACCTATATTTGAAAAATATAAATTGAACATATTAGCATTTTGTAAATCTGTTAATTTATTATCAATATTAGTTCCTGATTTTTATTATATCCTATAACTTTATTTAAAGTACGCCAAGTATTTTTAATAATATTATTTTTTATTTTATTTTCATAATATTTTTTCTCTGTATATTTTAATATTTTCATTAAGCAACTTTTATAATGTGTATATACATTTATTAGTGAATGATTATTTAAAGATTTTGTATACATTTTATTCTTTTTACCCATACATTTAATGATGGAAGGGGTTAGCCATGGTGTATCGAAATCTCCAGATTTAATTTTAACTTTTTTTAATGGACAACATATATTATAGGCATTAGTTAATGTGGAAATAACATTTTTTAAATATATTTGAATATCAGTTTGAGTTAAAATGAAAGACCAATTTATATTAGTCAGATTATTATTAAAATTTAAATATTTTGTTCTGAATGATCCCTAACATATTTATAAGAGTTTTTCGGTTTTGTATAGATATTTTTTTTTTAATACAAAATATCGGTAGATGATCACTGATATCAGTCAAGAGAACGCCATTAAAAAGTGGGAAAGATAAAAAATGTGTGTAAATATTATCGATAATAGAATTGTTTGATTAGTTATATGAGTTGGTTTTATGATTGTTACTATTAAATTTAGGGAATAAAGAGTATCAATAAAAAAGTTAGTACTTGTATGGGAATTATATTTATTTATATTTATATTGAAATCGCCTGTTAAAATTAATGATTTATTTAGATGACGATTAAATGTATTATATATAATATGAGTAAATTCAATTATATTAAATATAGGTGCTTTATATATACCTGATAGTAAATAATTAATATATTCGTATAAAAATGAGATCGTAACCATATCATAAGCATCATTGACAGATAATGATAAATTATCAATTAATTTATATTTAATATTATTATTAATGAAAATGGAAACTCCACCTCCATTATTATTTCTTAATATATATTCAGATGAATAATTGGTAATATTAAATAAGTGTTGATTGGATGTAGTAAGCCATGATTCAGTTATTACAATAATCGTAAAGTTTATTTTTAAATATAAAAGGTAGAATAAAATCAGTAATAGAATCGACTTTTTTGGAATACTCCGAGCATTAAATTATAATAATAGATAATTTACGACATATATTTAAATTTGATAAATTATCATAATATTTACACTGTAAAAAAGTTTTATTTATATTATCGATTATATTATAATCGCACTTTAGTTCGTTAGGTATGTAATTATAAGTTGAGACTTTATTAATTTATGGTTAACTAAATAGCATAACTAATATTTATATAAAGAAAAAAAGATATGTAAAAAGGACAATGATAGCTAACAAAATAAATTAAATAAAACTAAACTAAAAGATATATAATGTTGAAAAAAAAATGAAATACTAAATAAACCTGAATTGAATAAAATATAATAAAACTATAAAAACTATATACTTTTAAATTCTAATACTTGTATGTAAATGCAATACAATGTAAATAGTAGGTAATTATTATATAATATTGGTAAAAATGTAATACTGAATAAACCTGAAATGACTGAAAAATAAATAAAACTATAAAAACTGTATAAACTTTTAATACCTGTGTATGTAATTGATGTTATGTATTATTATATAATATTGTTAAAATTGTAATACTGAATAATCCTGAAGTAAGTTAAAGAGTGTGTTTACGAATATAAATTTTATAAATTAAATATAAAGTATAAATGCAATATAATTAAGAAGACAAAAAAATTTGATTAATATTTATCCAATTGATTAATATTATTAATTGATATTATTGATTTTTAATCTTCTTTATTAGTATTAATATATACAATATATTTATAAATCCAAGTTTTATTTATTTTTCCTGCTTTTCTTAATTGTCTTTTTTATAAAATATGTTATGTGTATTGAAAGTTAATTGCTGGCTTATATATATTTTTGTATCAAATAGTTTATTTTTATTTTTAAATATTTTTAATTTTGTATCTAAACTATCTAACTTAATTATATATTTAATACACTCTGTATCATCGTATTGATCATCAGTTTCAGATTTATTATTGTTATTAGTATTTAATATATGTATATTTAAAATATTATTATATGATAACTTTGTATCCAATTTTGTATTTATAAAATCTGTAAAAGTATTGGTATTATTAAAATCAGTTTTTAAATTAGAATCTATATGTGTATTGGTAAATATTATATTATTAGCTATATATTTATTATTATCTATATCCTTAAGTGTATTAGTTATTGTATCGATATCAATACTATTATTATTTTGTATTTTACTATTACTAATTGTTTCTTTAAATATATTATTTTCCTTTGTTAAATTTAAAATTATACTTGTCTGATAATCAACTTTATCATTTAATTTATTAATTTTGTCTGATAAATCTTGAATTAATTTATATAATGTATCATTAGAAATTGGTGACATAGTAATAATCAATACTTATAATATACATTTAAGAAACTATATAGTATAATGTATAAATATAATGAAGAAATAACTATAATTAGTAACTATAAACAAGTAATCAATTTAAAATGTAAATAATTTAAACTAGAATAAATCAGTGAAGCGTACCACTAATTTTGCATACTATTTATAAATGTATATTATTGAAAATATATAATATAAATGTAAGTTATAATTATACTAATGAAGAGACATATATTAATAATTACTTTAATAATTAATTTATTATATACATACTGGAAAAATATTCATCATGTATAAACAAAATAAATAAAATTCAATACATATATACAGGAACAATATTTATAATATATAAACAAAATAAATTATGGAATGTAATGAATTGAATAAATAATTCTATAAATAATATAACCTATTGTTCACTTATCTTGAATTGATTTAATAGAAATTAAATGTAAAATGTAAAATAGAAAACACGACCGTTCAATAAGAGAGACAGAATACGAATGTATATATAATACTATAAATATATACATATAAATATTCAAATTTACAATATGGTTTGTATTTTAATTCACTAAATAATTGAACATCATCGTAAAGTTAAGTGTAATACTGTGAATTATAATATAACATAATATATATATATATATATATATATACCATGTATACATAATATAACTGCAACATCCCTATATTGGATATACTAGTATATACCACATCCGTTTAATATTCAAACTAGTTATGTAATATTATGGTAGTAATTGATGCATTGACATGAATGTTGGCGATGTAATACAATCGTATACAGACACTATTTTTTAAATTAATATTTAATTCCTATTTCAATAAAACACATTAAAGTAATCGTAATTGTAAGATATGTTATAATCACAAAATAACTATTGTATTAGCTAGATGTACACTTATTTTAAATATATATTCTAATTCTTCACTTAACATAATTGCATATCTCGATGTTATTAAAATAATACAATACCTACGCTGTAATACGTTGAACGCTACGCGTATATTCTATTTATAGAATGGCCGATATTGTGACCTATCCTCATATCAAACTGGACGTGGATTTCACTATCAAAAACGACGATGTCACCTATGAGGTATGTACTATATATTAAAGGTAGACCTATACGCCTATAGGAGATATCACATTATTCTTAAGTAACGCTTGGCAATACTATAGTACTATACTATATATAGTATTGAATATATATATATATATATAGATCAATATTTCAACTGTAGTATACAGTATATAGTATACTATATACTGTATACTATATAGTATACTATATTTACAATACATGTAGCCGCGTTATTCTAGTGGTATATCGTTAGTTAAATATAATCTATATTCATATCTTCATATTATATAACATACATAGTATATAATATATATATCCTATAGTCTTTATTACCTATTGGCGCTTAGTTTTATCTAGATCGATAATCCTACAATCCAGTCCGACACATTATGTCACATATTAACTTATCAGATGTAATGTTGCATTTTAACATATGTTACCAAAGGACTTCGATATTAACGGGGAGTTCTCCCCGATATTTCTATATATATATTTATAAATAAATTACTTTTTAAATTAAGCCCCTCCCCTAATAAATGATACGCCCATTTTTATTATTGAAGGTTAAGCTTTTTTTGAAGCTTTAACCAATCAGTGACGTTTGGAACCTGTATCCTACACCTTCCTATACATAGGTCCTTAACATTTTCTCAGTGTTAGCGTTTCCTATAAGTGAACATAACTTCGAGTATTAACCCCACCCCCACCCCCACCCACTCCAGACACACCGGATAATCGTAAGTTACGCCAGCGCCTACTTCCGTGACTTTATACTGGCTGAAGGTGACTCCGGTCGTAGTGAGATCAGCTTCAATGACACATTCCCTAGCGAACCTTTCCGCGAGGTGATGCGGTTCATCTACACCGGCAAGATGGAGTTTACAGACGATAATATTGAATGGGTACACACTATCGCCACCTATCTGAAGGTTTGCATATTACTATTATTTCTATAGTACGTGTACGCATGCGCGTGTATGTTTATAATGAGTATGTCGTCTGCTATCTATTTATCGGTATGAGTTATATTCTGAGCGCGCTGGCATATATTATTATCAGTGGGGTATTAAAATGATAGACGGCATGTATTTATTTATTTATTCTATACACACCGGATTTATTTATTTATTTATAAATTTATAAACAAAAATGACTGCAGACCCATAGTTCAATAGGATAAATCAGGCAAACTTTAAATAAAATTATAAATATTACTTGTGAGTAATCGTCCTGTCATTGTGCCCTATTAATTGTATACAATTTCATTTATATACCAAAATTATATTAAATGATATTATTATCATTATAATAATTATTATATATTTAATAAATTAATACGATACATTTAATATATGAATGAATGAATTGGTTTATTTAAAAACATCGAATTTAGCGGGAGCACTGGTTTATAACGTAACGAACAAACAAATAAACAAAATAAAACGACTATATACAATAATAATAATAATTATTATTATTATTATTATTATTATTTTATATATATATATAATATATATATTATATATATATATATATAACGATTACTCTTTATTTATTTCAATAACAATTATTTAAATCTACGACTTAAACGACTTAAACGACGTATATATATATATATATATATATATATATATATATATATATATATATATATATACGTACAGTGTACGTTAGGGGAGCCCGTTTTTGAAAGTTTTTCTCTCTCAGTTATACTAGGTCATACATGTCATAATAAACATATTTGGAAAGTTTCATCACAAAATATGTAATATTGGTAAAGCGAAGTGTACTTTAATGAAGAAATATTTCATTTATTTTACAATGTAAATTTCTATAAATAGAAATTTTTTCTTATGTATTTTATATATTTGTGCAAGTGCGCATTGTCATAAAAATAAAATATTTGGCAAATACGTTTATAAACATATTATAATATTAATAAAGTAACAAATTATTTAAAAATTTTAAATTAATTTTATTTTTTTTTATTTTTTAATTACTATAATTTATTCGACTATTTTTTTGATAAATTATTTTAATTAAGGATCAAACTTTGTTGTGAGCATATAATTGATATTTACGAGGTATAATAAAAAAAAATATTTAATTATCTAACAAAAAATTTGTTACGACTATTTTACCCCAAAATTAATTTTTTGTTAAAATGCTCAATAAAAGTCATTTTTTGAATAAATATATGCTATTTTTATAACAATAATTATAATTTTATATTCATATAATGATGATAGACATATATAATATATATTTTTTTTTTGATTATTCCATTGTTTTTTTTTTTCAATTTAGAAAAAATTTAAAAATTAAATTAAAATTTCCGTAGATCGATTTAATTATTTTTTAAAAATATTTTAAAATATTTTTTAAGGAGGTTGTTATATATTACATATGCTAATATGCAATTTTTACTTGTAAACATTTTTGTCTTTCATATATCTGTAATTTAAATTTATTCATAAATTTTCAATGTAAATTCCTATCTATTTTTGAATATGGTTTCGCTTTCTGAATTATTGTCAAATTTCAATTATTATTTTTTTATTATAACTGAAATGATTAAAATGAGTTATTCCTAAATTGTATATGAAGGGAACTAAAAAAATTACAAAAACGAGATCTCCTAGTGTACGTCTTACACTGTACGTCGTACAGTAGAGCGCGCTTGAAAAATATAAAATTGTCAGATAATTTATCGCTTCAGTAAAATAATATTAGAAAACATGTAATATAATTCAATACAAAAAAGATTAACTTAATTCGTAAAATATTTAATAGTCTTTTTTTTTTTAATTTAATATGACTTTCAATTTTAACATAGGATTGATAGGAAATCTTATAATGGAGTAGACACAACATTAATTCAATACATTTTGTAATATACTTCCTATTAATGAATTTTGTCATACGATATATATGTACTAGAATTAAATATTATTAACAGAATAGCAGAAAACAATTTTTTAAAATAATAATTTCTTTATAATTTTATCATTTCTAGGATTGAACTTTTTATATTTATTATTGATTGAATATTTTTTGTTTTTTGTTTTTAATCATATTTACTATATATGATTATAAAAAAAATTTGTTTAAATATTTTTCTAGGAATAATTTGAATTTTAATGATTTCTATAGAAAAAATAAATATTTTCAAGGACTGATTAATACAAAATTTCTAGGACCTAGTCAATTTTTTTTTTACCATAATATAATTTTAATTATCATTGAGATGACCGCAATACAATTTTTTTTATATTATATTTTGTACTAATTTAAAAAAAATAAAAATATTTTTAACTATATAAAATTTAAAACTGAGTTTGTTAGATCCATATTTTGATATAAATATACTTAAGTCTCTTAAATGCATATTAAATATACAATTAAATTAGAAGACGATATAAATGAATTGGTTGTCAAGGTAAAACTAAAGATAAATAAATACTACGAATGCGCAGTAAATTTAATTATAAACAAGTATTTTTCCTATAAAATGTTATTAAACATCAAATTGACAACTCAATTGAGTATAACACAATTTATAGTTGTTACTGTTTATATATATGATATGTTTATAGTTTTTACTGAAGCAACATATTTAATGACTGACGAGCCACCCTAGCGTACACCCGTATCTACGTCGTACAGTAATAGTGATCATTCAACTGAATATGGTTCCTCCAATATTAGCATACTCAGAGCTTACAAAATAATGTATACATTATTTTGTATATATACAAATAAGTCACACAATAATTTATTCATTTTTGACCATGCTAGGGCTCGCGATAATTCCTAAAAGTTTAACATGGAGATACGAAATTTAACATGGGAAAAAGACTAAAAAGTGACTTTGAACCTACTAATAAAAAGTGTTGTATTATG
Organism: Osedax fenrisi; assembly: GCA_964019155.1. Classification (NCBI taxonomy): domain Eukaryota; kingdom Metazoa; phylum Annelida; class Polychaeta; order Sabellida; family Siboglinidae; genus Osedax; species Osedax fenrisi. The sequence goes on from OZ025242.1 coordinate 91,615,674, forward strand.
AATTTGTAATAGCATATAGAATAAATGTAATAATAATCTGTATACAGATAATAAAAAAAATTAAATTTTTTAATTTTGTTCCTATAACTGAAATGAAATTAACGACATTTCTAGGATTTTTTTAAAAACTCAAATATATGAACGAATTTTGTTTACAATGTATTTGTATTGCTAAATAATATAAAAGGGAAAATTACAAAAAAAAATATTTAATTTAAAAAAATATAATATTTATTCCACTTTTACTATATTTTTTAGAAAGATATCATATCTACTAGAATGAGAGCCATGGATAAAAAATATTAAAGAATTAAGTTGTAGCAACCATTTTCATGTATTTTCGTATATTTTCATTAACATTATTTTTCTATAATACTTTTCAATGTAATTTTTAACTAATTTTTAACGGTTTGTCTCATCGTTAATATGAGCTCAAATTGAATATTTGTTTGCCTTTATCTTAAAACATCTTAATTTAACTTAGAATCACTTCCCCCCAAAAAAATATTATCCAATGATCAACCTCAATGTACGTCGTACACTGTACGTTAAGCATGATTAAGTTGACTTATTGGCGATGGGTTATGCTTGGCTGGTGGAAATAAATAAATTATAGTATAATAATCACTCAAGCATTTGTTTGGATATTTTGGATGACCACGAGGGCAAAGTTTAACCCGGAAGTTTACATGGGTAGGCACCCACATACAATATCTAACATATGAAATTAAACAAATATTAAAAAATTATTTTTGATCAACTTCACATTTTTTTTGTTACATGAAATTTTAACAATAAAGAGAATAAGTAAATTTCTTCAAAAAAATAATATTTGTAATACTTTTGTCCTCGAATTTTCCAGGAAATGTATATAATTTATATAATTTTACTAATAATTAAATTATGATGAATTACCAAATGAATGTCGAACGATGTAATACTCTTTTAATACTATTTATAAGGGTATATAGATAAGTTGAAGAACAGTGTACGACGTATAGTATACGCTCTACTAGTACATATATATATATATATATATATATATATTTATGTGTGTGTATGTGTGTGTATGTATGTGTATGTGTGTATAAAAAAAATCAACAATAAACAACCCATTAACCAATACGGTACATAACCAAAACGTCTACCTCACCCGTCAGATGCCTTCCCTGTTGGATAACTGTAAGCAGTACCTGGACATGTGCGAAGTTTACTTTGAGGATTTCACTGCGTAATACATGCGCCGACACATACGCATGACGGCATCTATGTTGTCATGACGACGACACTAGTTACGTCATCTATAGATGGGCATAATAATAAACTAAATAATTATATTAAATAAAATTTAAAACAAAAACAAAATCTTAAAAATTATTAAACGTTATATGTACATATAATACATAAATTATGTATATATATATATATATATATATATATATATATATATATATATATATATATATAATAGTAATAATAATATAGAGCTAATGATTTATTTATATATAATATATAATATATTATATATTGACTATAGTCTTTAAAACAAGATGATATACATCTAAATTATGAAACATATATGCCCTTTAAACTTATAATAAATACACTTATGCCACTTATGCCACGTATACCTAGACGCCATCTTGAATAACGAAGACACTGTGCAGTAGGCGTGTGAGTCATCTTCACGAGGATACACTACTACGGTAGAGAACTTCTTTAGTACTTAAGTACTTAGTAGGTACATGCCGTCGTACCAGTATTAGAGGCACTACTATCCTGTGTGTCCCCGTATAAGGTATATCTTATAAGATATATAGGATTAATCTTATAATCTATAGATTATTCCTACGATTATTCTAAGACAATATTTAACATTACGGCGATAGCTAAGGATTGTCCTAGGATAATTGTGTGTATTTCCGAAAAACTGGCCATTGGTATACAAATGGCCAGTTATTCGGAAATACACACAATTATCCTAGGACAATCCTTAGCTATCGCCGTAATGTTAAATATTGTCTTAGAATAATCGTAGGACACTTTATTTTTCCAGAACAATTTATTCCTATTATACTAGTATAATGACTGTTCATAGTGACCTCTGTAGTGACGTAATCGTGACCTTCAATAATAATAATAATAATAATAATAATATTAATTGAATCACACAATAGACCCATCAAGATGTTATAAGCGTGCACATGTTATATATAAACTGCAGGGATATAGACAATTCATTCTGTCTCTATCGTTCAGAGTGAACAGACGTGTTTTCTAAAATTACTATTTTGAATCCAGATTCTATTGTTTCAAAATTGAATAGCATTCGAGATATACTGCTGCTATATTGTCTAAAAATAGTTAGTAGCGTTATATATTGATTTTCTATATTGTATGCATTTGTTCAACACACACCAATACATTTATAATATTATGTCTGTATTCTATATCTACAGATAATATATATATATAATCCAATTTCTTGAATTAATATATTATAATATATGTATTAATATAATAGCCTTATGGCTTGTTATTAATAAGTATACTTATTTATTAGTAATTTATAGGTATGACATGCTATATATGTACAAATATGTCTCAAGAAAAATTATTAAGTTGTTCATGTGGTAATCATATACACATTAAATGTTTACATAAGGCTAAATTATTATCAAACCATTGGTCTAATGGTAATCCACCTAAGTATGTGCTGGAAATTTTCGACTCTCCTAATTTTAATTTTAATTGTCTTTCTTGTGATAAAACTAATGCATCGAATTTAAGTAAATCTGATAATAATCATTCACTTAACCTATCTGACATTAATAATAATATAATGATAAATACTAAATTAATTAATGTAATTAATTCTAAAGTTAGTGAAATGATATATAATCAACCTACAAAATCATATGCTAGTGTTTTGAGTGATAATTTTATAAATATCAATAAGTCTATTAATTCTATTAATTCTGATATGCATGCTATCAAAATTAACGATGAAAATACAGTTATTTTTGAAAACCTGCCTACAATTAATAATATGTCATTTGATAATAACTATTTAAATTATTTTAATAACATTATTTCCACAACTTTTGATATTCCAAATTATAAATTTAACTCTAGCTTTAATTACAGTCTTAAATCTATTATTCTAAAGCTTGATTCACCTATTTCGAAAAATAATATTATCAATAACTCTAAAATTAAATTAAATACAATTCATGATTTTAAAAATATTTTTACTAGAACATCTCTTCCAAATTCTGAAATTATTCGTAAAAAAATCCTATATCATGCTATAAAATCAAATATGTTGGACTCTAATATTAAATTGGTTTTCAACAAATTTACAAATAAATACGAGCTTCATAAATTAGTTGATAATAAGATTGACTGGCATTCAAAAATTCCCGAAGTTGATTATGAGAAGTGGTCCACATCGTTTATAACATATCAAAAATCTTTTTCTTCTAATGACAATTCAACCTGACTATCAAATTCATCTAATTTAAAAGTTATGTTTTCAAATTGTCGCAGTGTTAGAAACAAACTACCTTATTTAGAGTTAATTCTTAGTTCTAACATGTATGATATTGTTTGTCTTGTTGAAACATTTCTAACAAATGTTGATACTGATGCTTTACTCCTTTTTGGTAATACTAACTATAAAATATATCGTAATGATAGGAAATCTCATTCAGGTGGTGTAGCGATAATCTGCAAATCTAATTTAAATCCAATTCAATTATATTTCAATAATTTTAATAATATTGAGCATATTACTCTTGTACTACATTCTACTAAAAATATAAGATTATCTTGTATTTATCGTCCACCTTCAACTGATTTTAACACTCATAAATCGATTTGTAAATTTTTATTTGCACTATGTGATACAATTTCACCTACTATTATTGTAGGAGATTTCAACTTACCTCTTTATAATTGGAATGGTAATACATTTCCTAATTACCCATCAACATATTGCGAATTTGAAAATAGTCTATGTCAAAACTCACTCATTCAATTAATTACTTTTCCAACTCGTAATAATAATTTGCTGGATTTATTACTAACCAATAATCCTATGATTATTTCGAAAATTAATGAATGTCCCCCTTTTGGATTTGGTAAATATATTAGTGACCATATATCATTTTCATTTTCTCTACCTTTCCAAGCTAATTTAAAAATAAATCAAAAAGTTGGGCTAAATTTTAGAAAGTCTAATTTATATAGTATACATCAATCCCTTTCTTCTATTGATTGGAATTTATTATTATCTAATTCAACAGATATTAATAATATGTTTAATATTTTTTATAATACTTTATATAATATTATTAATGATAATGTTCCAGCTTATAAACATATCAAAAATAAAAAAACGTATCCAAAATATATTCTACGTTTAAAAGTAAAATGTTTAAAATATTATAAAACTAGATTAGATTCACATAATAATTTTATAAATTGGAAAAATATTAAAAAATTATTAGATTATAACATTAAAAAATTAACTATCGATAGAGAAAAATTAATTTTATCATCTAATGACAAATCACGATTTTATAATTATATTAATTCAAGATGTTCCTCTTTTTCCACTATAGGTCCCATTAAATCAGACGATAATACATATATTTTTTCAGATACAGTTAAATCTAATATACTCAATAATCAATTTTCTTCTGTATTTATTAATGATAATGATAATATTCCTCATTTATCTCCACCTAAACATAATTCAACTATAAATAACTTTTTATTCTATAGGCATAACATAAGAAAGCATCTAATAAATCTCTCACTATCATGTACATTGCCACCAGATAATATCCCTTCAATAATTTTCAAACAATTCTCATATGAACTATCTATTCCACTTACGATATTATTTAATAAAACTTTATCAGCTGGTGTATGTCCTGACATGTGGAAAGTAAGTTATATAGTTCCGATATTCAAAAAAGGTGACCCTTCAAATAGAGAAAACTATAGGCCGATTTCAATTACCTCAATTATGTCTAGAGTATTCGAGCGTATATTAGTTGAGGAAATTAATTTTTATCTAGAACGTAACTCATTAATTACTGATTCTCAATTTGGATTCCGTCATAAAAAATCTGTTGAACTGCAACTATTAAATTGTTATACTAAATGGATTACTGCAATTGATAAAGGCAGTTTTATTGATATCATATATCTTTACTATGCTAAAGCTTTTGATAAGGTCTCTCATAGTAAATTACTTGTCAAATTAACTAATTTACGTATATGTGGTAACATACATTCTTGGATAAGTAGTTTTCTATCTGGTAGATCTCAAAGAGTAAGAGTTAACAATCAAATGTCTGATACAGTTAAAATAATATCTGGTGTTCCACAAGGATCTGTAATAGGGCCTTTACTCTTTCTAATATATATCAATGATTTAGTCGAAGTGATTGATAAAGATATATCCATTAATCTTTTCGCGGATGACACTAAATTGAGTTTTATATCCAATGACATAGATCATAGATATAAATTACAACATAATATTGATAAATTTTATGAATGGTCTAATTCTTGGCAATTAGAAAACGCTGCAAAAAAATCAGCTGCTCTTACATTAGGTAATACTAATAAACCATTGTATACTATAAATAATGTTTCAATAGTAAACTGTAGATCGTATCGTGATCTTGGTATCAAATTTGATCCATCATTACATTTCTCTGAACATATTGGTGTGTGCTGTACAAGTGCATATTGTGTTATCAATCGTATATTTCGCTGTTTCATTACTAATAATATGCCAGCTATTAGAAAAGCATATATATCATATGCTAGACCCCACCTTGAATATGCGTCGACAGTCTGGAATCCGGGATTAGATGCCAGGACATTCAAAGGACTGAAGATAAAACTAGAGAAGGTCCACAAATTCTTTACGAGAAGATTAATCGAGAGATGCGGTTTACCTTATAAACCTTATAATGAAATATTAATATACCTAAATCTAGATTCTCTAGAAATCAGAAGAACTAGATTTGATCTTGTTATGGTATATAAGCTATTTAACGGATTGGTATCTATGAATACATCATCTATTATTAATATCAAAAAGACCAACTACAATACCAGAGGCCATTCTCTGCAAATTAGTATGAATACATGTAAACTAAATGTAACAAAAAATCTACTAAATAATCGAATAGCTAAAATTTGGAATGGTCTTGATGAACATATTGTATTAGCAAATAGTTTATATACCTTTAAAAATCATATTAAAAAAATTATAACTTAATATTTATTTATACATATATATATATATATATATATAAGTATATATATATAATTTTATAAATTATTAATTTTAATTATTAATTGTTTTTATCACCGGCACATGTGATACGTTTCTAATTTACTATTGTTATTTTTATATGTGTACTATCTACGTTTTGTTGTCGTTTTGTGAATTTATCACTACATATTGTTAATTATTACTAAATCGAACTTGAAAAATTCATAATAAATATTCATTCAATTCAATTCAATACAATACAGTAAGTAAATGTGTTTCTTGTATGCTGAAACATGTGTTATCAACTTGATGATAAACATCGGAGAACAAATAAAAACGATCTGAAGTCGAACTTGGGACATAACTTCCCAGAATGTGCATATATTACCGTTATACTAGTATGTTGGTTCCATGCAATGGATGCATATGTATTACTGGGATAAATGCGATAAGATAAACTACTGGTTGTTTTATTTCTTATTTCTTCTCGCATCTCCTACCAACAAGTATTAACACTTGTAAGGGCTGCCTTGAGATATCGATTCTCAGAATACATTATTTATATAATCTCAATTTTGTTTATATAATATATATATATGTGTTTAATATAGCATCAAACTTGTAGAGTTTCTAGTTTAATTATTTTTCCAGTATAGGACTCCACCTACTCCATTTCTTTACTCCAATAATGAATAACGTATTATTAGTAGCAATACATTTAGATGTTGGTATATTATTTTATGTACTATGTTTTAAGTTAAATTAGATTAAAATAAATATTATATATATATATATATATATATTATTAATATTATTAGTTTACATTATATAATAAAACATAACGTATTTATTATATTTATAGTGTGTAGACCATGCATGTAAAATGAATGAATTTGGTTAATTCTGGTTTATAAATATCATTAAATATTGTAGAATTAATAGCTGTCTACAGATATAGTAGAAAGTAATATAATAGGGACACTTTAACAATAAATGGTCTTAACATTGTATTACTCATTATTTTTATTTAAAAATTACAATATGTTAATATTATATGATTATAGATATTATTGTCATTTATAATTTTATTTAATCTTTTAATTCCATAGATAACGGTGGTGTCCGTATTCAGTACCCATTTCCGAATACGGACACCCTGTGTTATAATACGGATACCCTATATACCACTAGATAAACTATATATATATATATTATTGTTAAACTATTATTAAAATTATTTTTAAACTATATATATATATATATATATATATAATTCTAAATTAATTAGTTAATAATTTATTTATTTTTATTATTTTTTATATACAATTTAAGTATCTAAATAATACAAAATTTAGATTTAGCTTTATAGGTGGTATTAATATTATAACGCACGCGATATTTATTAAAATCAGAATAATTCATACGCTGGCGCTGATTGTTTATAGGGTTTCCATATTAAGACATCTAGAGTGTCCGTATTAAGGACTTACATGATCTCTAGATATATGCTTATAACTTAATGAATATTTTATAACAAATATAGAAATTATATATATAATTTTAGAATGCTTTATTTTTTAATAATTAAGTGTTATATTTTATATCGATACATTTGTATATTCTTGAGAGGTTTTAAGTTGACATTTTTTTTCATAAATTTAAAAATTTTATAAAAAAATCAGTTTATTGGATATATCAGCAATATTTTGAATAATTAAAAAATAAAAAATACTTTTTTAGACTATTTATATAATTATGAATATATTATTAATTAAAAATTTTGTGTAAGATTTATGGTTTCTGAGATACCGAGAGTGTCCGTATTCGGGCACTGTCCATATTCGGTTACTTTCCCCTGGTATTAATATTTAGGATATACGATGTATTTTTCTGTGGTATGTATTAATTATATTATATGGGTATACTATGTATGTTATATTTATTATGCACAAGTTGAATCGATACTACGAGTTATATATAATGGGTGTTATAACGTTGTCTGATAGTTTAGGGTATAGTTTAGGATTAAGCTTATAATCATAACCTAAATTTACCTTAGCCTAGGTTTAAATTGTATTATACAAACGTGGATATTAAACTATTTATCTATTGTAATTTGTGCGCTATTTAAGTGACTAAATGTTGTTGTTATTATTATTGATCTTAACAGTTCAGAGGTTATACGGAAGGATAAACCATTACAAAGTGTAAAATGTATTTAAGGTGTATTAGATGTGCTGTGAATTGTATATCTATGAAGTATTAACTTAACTAGTTAACTAGAACAATGACAAGTAGTCGTATGGGGAATATGATATGGCGAAATGCACAACTTCATCCAACTATAACGGTCTTTAGGTTTCACCAAGTAATTATCGGGTAGACATACTTACCGGTCTACTCATAGACATCGTCTAACCAATTCCTTTTAGGGCGACCTCTTTTCCTTGTACCTTCAACACGACCTTGTAAATTAGTAGTTGCCAATGTGTCATGTCTAGACTCATGGTCAAGCCAACTAATTTTTCTCCTTTTCACTTTCTGTAAAATATATTCATACGAACCAATTATAGATATAATTTCCTCATGGTTATATACATTTGTCTTTCGTTTTCTATATGTGGTGTTTAGCATTATTTTATGTGAATTAAAACAACTTAAGCATTCAATCGTTTCTTAGTTTAAATTATTAATATTAATTAAGTAATTATAGAGGTTGAATTTAATTTTAAAACTTATTTCTCTACTTCTCCAGATAATTTCCAATCTTACAATTATGGATGTGGCAGTAGAAATTCTTATTGTTATTTCGTTTTTGCTATTATCATTATCTGTAAGTGTAACCCCAAGATATTTAAACGATTTTACTTGTTCTAGTTTTTTTCCATACATGTTTATTGTCAGATTATTACTATTAAATGTATTCGTATCAGTATCATTGACTAAAATCTTACTCTTTTCGTGATTTTTCCATTCCATATCTATATGCACTTTTTATTTCATTAGATGAACCTGTGATGATGTCTATATACCTTATATATTAACATGTATATCGTCTGCAAAAGAAAGATTGGTGATAGGAATGTCTCCAATAGATATAGTAGAGTCATCATCTTTTAGCGTAACTTGCATTATCTTCTCCAAAAATGTGTTGAATAGCACAGGAGATACAAGCAACCTTGACGAAAACCTACTATGGTTGAAAATGGATCTCCTATTTGATTATTAAGAGTATTGAGCTTCCTGGAGAGGCATACAGAACTGAAATCATATCGATTAATTCCTTACTTATTCCATAGGTTACCATGGTATGACATAACCCCTTATGCCATACTCGGTAAAAGGCTTTTTTTTAAGTTATAATATAAAGGTTTCTGTTTGGTCTATGTATTTTTCCGTCAGCAATCTATGAATTAATATCTGTTCTACAGTGCTTCTGTTTTTCCTGAAGCCGTCTTGTTCATCTGAAAGGAGTATTTCCGCCTGTCTTCCCTCCGCTTGTCTCGTGTTTGTCTGTTCAATATAATTCTGAGTAGTATCTTGAGTGCCCAACAAACAATTTATTCAGAACTTTTCAGAACTTTTAGAACTATTGAGAACTTTTTGGAACTTTAGTTCTCAATAATAATAATGGGAACTTTTTTAGAACTTTTGAGAACTTTAGTTCCAATAATATTTTATATTGAGAACTTTTTAGAACTTTTGGGAACTTTAGTTCCAATAATATTTTATATCGAGAACTTTTTAGAACTTTTGGGAACTTTAGTTCCAATAATTATAATTGGAACTTTTTAGAACTTTTGAGAACTTTAGTTCCAATAATATTTAATCCAGGATTTTAATATAATTCTAGAATTAGTGATTCACTCATTACAGTCCTGGATTTTATAGATTTATAGTTTGGTAAAATTAAAATCTAATTAATTGCTAAAAGTTCAAGAACTTTTGAGAACCAGGATCCCAAAAGTTCTGGAACTTTTTAGAACCAGGATCCCAAAAGTTCTGAAAAGTACTAAAATAGAGGAAAGTATACAAATAACGACAGGCGACGAATACCGACACCCTATCGTAATTCAGTAAATATATATTTTTGAGAAAAAGTTATTTAGGATTATAAGAATTATAAATAATTTAAGTCTAATAAATAATATGTATGTTTTATTCTGGAAACACCATCTAAACAAAATATATGTGTACTTTGAAATTTTTCCATACAAAATGTAAAAATAAATATAACAAAATTAAAAATTAAATTACATTGTAGGTCTATATAATCCTACTGCTTGAATATTTAATATTCCTATTGATATTTTTTATATATTTAATAGAAAAGTTTGTTTAAAATTGGATAGAAACAAAAATAATTTCAATATAATATTTAGTTTCGGATTTATAGGCATTTAATAAACCCACCTAAATTGAAAATACTGACACCCTGATGATCACTAATATCGACACCAATTGGGTAATACTTAATTACCAAATAAGTTACTCTCTATCTTAAATTGAAAACTATCATATAACTTGCATGTTTTATTTATTGTGGGTTAATTTATTGTAGGTATGTTATATTTTGTATATCTATTTATACCTATTATTATTTTGTATACCTATGTTAACAATTAATTTCTACAAAATAATAAAAATTTAGATTTTACATAAATTAACATCTAGGTAGGGGAAAGTAACCGAATACGGACAGTGCCCGAATACGGACACTCTCGGTATCTCAGAAAGTATAAATCCTACAACAAAATGTTTAATGAATAAAATATTCATAATTATAATAATAGTCTAAAAAAGTATTTTTTATTTTTGAATTATACAAAATATTGCTAATATATCCAATAAATGATTTTGTTATTACGTTTTTAAATTTATGAAAAAAAATGTCAACTTAAAACCTTCTCAAGATTATACAAATGTATCGATATAAAATATAACACTATATTATCAACAAATAAAGCATTCTAAAAATTGTATATTTAATTTCTATATTTTTTATCAAATATTCATTACGTTATATGTATATATCTAGAGGTCATATAAGTTCCTAATACGGACACTCTAAATGTCTTAATACGGACACCCTATAACCAATCAGCGAGTAGCGTATACAAAATTCTGATTTTCATAAAAAATTGCGTGCGTTATAATATTAATACCACCAATAAAGCTAATTCTAAAAAAAGTATTATTTAGACACTTAATTTGTATTATTAATTAAAAAATAATAAAAATAAATAAAATATTAACTAATTAAATTACAATATATTTTTCATAAAATTAATTATAAATAACGTAATTGTAATTTGTCTGATTGATTCATCAATAATATATAGTTTATCTAGTGGTATATAGGGTGTCCGTATTATAACACAGGGTATCCGTATTTGGACATGGGTACCGAATACTGACACCCATGTTATCTATGGAATTAAAAGATTAAATAAAATTTTAAAATTAAAATAATATCTATAATCATATAATATGAATATATTTTAATTTATGAATAAAAATAATGATTCATAAAAAGTTAAGACCATTTATTGTTAAAGTGTCCGTATTAGGATACTTTCCCCTATATACTATATACACCAGGGGTCGCGCTAATGTGCAGTCAACACAAAAATGGGAAGTCAATAATTTATTTGTGCAGTCGATTTTTCAATTTTGTGCAGTCAATTTTTCAATTTTGAGCAACAATATTTGTATTATTCTAATTAATTCTTGAAGGTAATATGCATACATAAGTAAGATGCATTCCATGAGGGGAGTTTCCCGATATTTTTACATTACTAAGCACAAAAAGAACATCAATAACAATATATTGTGGTGTAATAGGTATATATATAGAAAATAGACCATTACAAAGCATCTTAAGTTCTGAATATCATAAAAATGTATTATTGCTTATCAACAAAATATTGAAATGATAAAACAATCAGATACAACTCCACAAGAAAACTATATATCAAAGGCAAATAGTGATGTAGCTTATAAGATATGATCGTTATTGATCATGGTGTATTATGATGCACATAAGTTGAGTTTACCTGAATATTCTTTCCCTGTTAGAGCAGTTGTGAATATGATGGCATCAATATTTCAATATAATTCTGATGATAATATTATTATGAATACTGATTTACAATATCTAATTCATAAAGAATTATTATCCATTATAAGATATACATATATGGAAACATTATACAAACAAAATAAAACATTATACTGCAATATCTATTCGGTCAGACGGTATACCGTCTGTATACCGTATACACTATAGTGTAGACAGGACATATGTAGATAAGATATACACACTTGCGAAATTAATAGATAAAGTTGGAAACGAATCGCTTATATTTGTAGGTCTAGGAGAACCTTTGGAACGTGAAGCTCGTGGGATATTTAACACAATGATTAAATCAATGATAAATCTTCTTGGAAGTAACGTAACAAATTTAATAATGAAAGAGGTTTATTTATTGGTGAAAGACGGTACATCTGTAAATACAGGATATAATAATGGTTTATGGAAGATATTTCAATATTATAGATTGGAGAAGTTCAGCGAGCCCGTAGCTCTTATACATACAATATGGTGTTGTGCATATAATTCAAGTCTGGCATGGAAGTTAGCAAGCAATAAAATACCAGAAATTAAAAATATGCTGATGACATTAAGTGGTATTTCATCACATTTCGCTAAATCTGGAGTCAGATGCAGAGAGTTAAAAAATATTGCAGAGTACAATAACCTTATTGTTTACTCATTTTCAAAAATATTTGAAATACGATGGAGTGAATTCACTCATCAACTAGTTGAAATAATATTAAAATCATGGAATATATTATTAATATATTTTAATTCAACAACATTTGTTCGGCATGCATAAACAAGGCGTTTTTTATTAATTATAAACCTAATGTAAATTGTTGTACCATGTCGTTTTGGGTATCAATTTATATATATTTTTTCTTCGTTATTTTTTTTTAATATATTTATTTTTTGTTTACCTAATAAACTATATATTATTATTAACATGCAAGGAAGCCCGTGGATTTTCAACGTACCTTTGCAATGAACATAATCTTCATCTATTATGCTTTATAACCGATGTAATAATTATATTATCTCGATATCAAAAAAAAAGATGCAATCCGATTCGACTACGATATGTGATATTCATCAACAATTTAATAATATTGAAGTTTGTCATATTTATATATTTAATAACGTTTCATAATATTTCATAATATTTTGTAACTTTAATAGATTATGCTGAATAAATTATTAACAACCGATTTAATTGGCGGGTGGTTACTAAGTTAATCGAATCAATTGAAAAAAACCAATTGTACTCATTACTTGAAGTTATTAAGTTGAAGATAACAAATAATCGTGAAGTAAGACATACTTTATAGGTACCTATGTATCTGAAATGAGAGATATATCTGCAATAAAAGTATAACTTATAAAAACATTAGTAAATAATCTTATCTCTGAGCGATTTACATAAGATGAAAATATATTTTCAAAACTTGAAAATTTTATTAAATTAAAAGTAGAAGTGAAAATAAAGCAAGTAGCCTACTTACTTTAATAAGTGCTGATTTGAACTTAAGAGATGTATACTTACAATATAACGATTTATTATTGCATTCAGAAATTAATATATTCAGAAAATAAAATCGTCATGAACTTAAGTTATGTAACATAACAATTGTTATAAAGCTATCAACGTAAGTATGAAATATACATAAAATATACCCAATATAAATTTATTATTTTCTAGCATGATATAAATGTCTACATCGTGTTGTACACATTGTATAATTATGTGCGCTAAACCACATGTTTAGAGTGTTTATTTTCACATGTTTAACAGTGCCGATGTGGGAAGAATTATATCTGCAAATAATTGTCCTAAGTATGTACATAGAAATAGAATTAAAATAGAAACTGAAAATAATCAATTATTTATTAATTATAATATGCCGGATCTTGAATATTGGAATCCTAGACCTGCGGTTTTAGCTTGGTTAGTTATTTAGATAAAAGTCATTAATAATATTGTAGCCATCATTTAATGACATTTCAGATTAACCTAAAATATTTAGGATAAATAAACGAAATCATAGACATCACGATAGAGAGCATGCTATAATCATCGATGATCTTTCTTTACATCGATGGGTAAAACACAAGAGTATTGCAAGGGAATTTTTTCTGATGCAGGAAAACATAAAGGAGAAGAAGAAAATGAAATTCCTTTTAAAACAATAACATTTTAAATATATCACAATAAATAATAAACATAAATGCTTTATCTTTAAAATATATTTTGTAGTCATACTATTTTTCTGTAATTATTTCAGCTTACATACATATATATCAATATATCTACCTATGCATTATAATAATTATATATAACTATTAAAACTTTACAATATTAATTGATAAATAATTATTAATAATTATATATTTATGTGCAGTCAATATTATTCCTTAATGAGACCCCTGATATACACCTATATCCCACATTTATATATACGATCGTAGAAAATGTATTATATACTAATTCATAAATACTAATTTATATAATTGTCTATATTGTCTAATTATCCTATGTTTAATTGCGTGAGTTTTATTTTTTTTTAATTAAAGCATTAGCCTAATGAAAATGGTTCTATATGATGGATGATTTACCTTGTCGGTATTTGTAGCTAGTTTTTAAAAATATGTCGATATTTAAAACCGAGTTTATAATATGGACACCCCACATTTATTGAAATAAACTAATTGTAATTTAGTATAGTAACCTATATACATATATAATATATATATATATATATATATATATAATATTTATTAAATTGAACTATAAATATCTATAAATAATTGTTAACATTATAAGCATCTGAAAAAATTCTCCGTTAGGGTGTGGTAATTGTATACATTATTATAAAGTTTATAATAAAAATAGATTAAACTAATTAGATAATTAGCATTGTAGTTTTTTTTTAATTTGTGGCCCCAAAACGTAAGGGCCCCAAATAAATAATCGGCTCCCCTTCTATCCAATCCTTGTGGTAAATAATATTATGTATACCTAAGCTTTAATATATATATTTTAAGTAAGTTATAAATTATAACTGTTATAGAACCTAATTAATAAATCTACCTATCACGTTTTTTTTAAACTAATTATAAATCTATAATAGGATACCTATTATATATAATATATATATATATATATATATATATATGTGTGTGTGTGTGTGTGTATGTATGTATGTGTGTGTGTGTGTGTATGTGTGTGTGTGTGTGTGTAGATATACATTACATGGTTTTGTCCTAATGTAGGTTTTATGTCCTATTAGAAAAGGGATTTGCTATTGGCATAACGAATATATTTAATGACTATAGAAAATTTAATATGTAGGACTACACTCATTATAAATAAATTGAGTTAAATATAAATAAAAAACCCTAATAAACTATTACCCTCTCAATACCATAGATAACGAATACATTTATTATTTCTTCTTGACCATTACTAATGAAGTTCCGAAGTTAAGTGATGAAGTTAACTATTATATAAATCCTATTTATGCTTTCAATATGTCAATCAAAAGTTTCATGTGTTGATTGACATCTGAAAATTTAATTTTAGAAAAATATATTTTTAACAAATTCTAGTTTTATATATAACGATTTTAGATAATAACTCTATATCAAATGTAAGTATTATTATTAAAATGATCACCTCTTTATTTAATAAATAATATTAAATGTTCTATATTGTTTGATAACGGTATAAGTTAATATCAATTATTTGTATTTTATATTTTAAACAAACCTACCTGTGAAATTAACATGACCTAGTTACTCTCTCATGCATTAAATTCATGATAATCATAACTATTCCCATTTTTAAATATTTTGTATTATAACTTAGTAATATTTAATAATATATATAATAATATAAAATTGCTTTTTAATTCCAGTATTTAATAAATATGTATACTATAAACATTATTTCAAACTAAATTTAAATATTTAGAATCCTAGATTTATTTATATAATATCCTGGTTCTTGATGAATCAATACACAGAAATATACAAATTTAAAGTTATTTTATATAATTAGCTATTTAATATACTATTTTATATACATCTAGTATTTAGTTTAATATGTATCATTGATAATGAGTAACCATTATCATAATTATCATAATTATTTCGATAATCATATTAAATATGATATTCGATATCATATTCAATATGATATTCAATATGATAATGATATCGATCTGTGCTTCTTTTATTGATATTAATATTTTAAATACCTATTATATATATGGTTTTTTTATTGTAAAAATACATCGCATTGAACAAATAATGTATATTAATTAATTACATAATCATATTTATGGAATATATTTAAGTTTATATGTATACAAATGTAAAACGTTATAACTTTAAGTTATAATTTAAACTTATAATTATTATATAATTAAAATTTAATTATAATTATTAATTATATAGTATATACATTTAATTTTACATTATTATAATAATACTATAATTTATATAGTTACTATAATAGTATACAACTTTATAATATACTATTATAGTAACTAAATAATTATTATAATAATATGTCATATAAGTTATATAGTAGGTAGTTAACCAGTTTATTGTCACAATTCTAAATATATATATATTGAATTATACTATCAGTTGATGTAAGATAAATACAATTTATTAAGAATTCTATTTCGCATATACTATATCATATAGTATATGCGAAATAGATATATGCTATATGATAATATATATATATTGAATTATACTATCAGTTGATGTAAGATAAATACAATTTATTAAGAATTCTATTTCGCATATACTATATGCTATATGATATAGTCACTATTATAGTGACTCACTATATGTTATAGTATATCATATGGATTATGGTCAAAAGCTTCGGGAATTGAACGCCCGCAAATTTTTTATTCGAATTAGTGATTTTACAATAGCTTATGATTGGCCATTATAATTAGCGTATGTCTATTTATAGACTATCATACATGCAACAGCTTATCATTACCATATATTTATATATGTGTGTTTTATAGGCTCACTCGGGATGTAATGCAGCTAAAAAAACCTAGCAATATAATATTGAATATTAAAACTAAACCCAACCAAACCAAACCAAACAAGCGAAAATAACTAAAACTAAAAATATTAATGTTTGTACAAACAATCATACGCTATTATAAATTCACTAATTCGAATAAACAATTTTGCGGGCGTTCAAATCTCGCATCAATCGCGAAGCTTTTGACCAGGTACCTATCATATACTATATTTTATTATAGAGTTACCTTATATCACATATAGTCTATGTGACATATAGTTATTCTAAGAGTATAGAGTTACTATAGTAGAACTATAATAGTATATACTATATACTATATTATATAGTATATTCTATATACTATTAAATATATATATATATATTTAATAGTATATAGAATATACTATATAATATAGTATATAGTATATATTATTATAGTTCTACTATATTAACTCTATAGTAACACTATTATAGTTCTACTATATCATATATATATATATATATATATATATATATATATATATATATATATATATATATGATATGCTAATTGATAATTAAGTTAGTATATTAATTATTTTAATATATTATTATAATATGTAATAATAATTATATCAGAAATTATAAAAAAATATAAATTTTTTGTAACGTTATATATAATATTTTAACAATTATGCTGAATATGAAATTATAAATATATGTATTTGTTAATTTGTCAATTGATTATGTGCATAGTTAGAAAATATTAAATTGAGTATTAAATTAGTATTCGTATAGTTATAATTAATTTTGTGAATATTATAGATTTCAAATATAGTTGACATAAATATTAACGGCATGTATTATTCTCTTTAATATATCGCACTCTTCCTTATAGTGGTAACACTTATTCAATGTCTACGGAGGATCATCAAACAAATAGTTTCGATCACCTAATTGCTCATACCAAGAAGCAGGTTTTTATTTTATATCTATATTTCTATTTATCGCGCTCTGTAAAACTGTGATATAATATATAATCATATACTCGTATACA
This sequence comes from Osedax fenrisi, assembly GCA_964019155.1. Lineage (NCBI taxonomy): Eukaryota > Metazoa > Annelida > Polychaeta > Sabellida > Siboglinidae > Osedax > Osedax fenrisi. Next base: position 91,634,164 of record OZ025242.1, read on the forward strand.
TATGATTATATACGAGATTAATAATAAGTTATAAATGAAATAATATTAAAACTAAGTAGCCATTTGACCATTTGATAAAGATATATATTTATAATTAACATGCTTAGATTCAAGGTGTAGTTTTCTATATCAAGCTCTACTGTGTATTTATTCAAATATATTCCATCATCTAACAGTATCTTTTTTATGCAAACTCTAAGATACTTTAAAAGATTTCTTGTATTATTACCAATTTTTCATTACTATATTTCGATATTATAAAGTTTATTAAAATAATTTCAATTAATTATATAATATTAATAAATGTTCAATACATATATATTTATAAATAATACATAATTACTATAACTATGTTAATCACTGTATGAATAACATGAACTATATATTCCAACCCTTCAGTGATTAGTTATCTGAAAACATTCAGATGATATGATATATGCTGTATATCACCTATATTATATTTAATTATATAATATAATTACGATATTAATAAATGAGAAATTACGATATCGTTATAATATCTATCTCACCTTAAATCACTAGAATACGTGTTAATACATTAACTTTCATGTCATCCGAAGTTTGGGTAACCATGTCTGGTAAACTATAATACCGGTATGTAGTATTAGTAGTAGCATATAGTATTAGAGTGTGGGTATGTAGCATTAGTAGTAGCATATAGTATTAGAGTGTGGGTATGTATCATTAGTATTATCATATATTATTTAGTGTGTGGGTATGTATCATTAGTAGTAGCATATAGTATTAGAGTGTGGGTATGTACGCGTGCAATTGGGATGTAAACTACTATACCGAGTCGATGCGTCTAACATGTCAATTTCGTTAAAGTCCCACCCCTAACGCCCGGCCCCTAACATCCCGCTCCCTTACGTCCCGCCCCCTAACGTAATCGCCAATCCACCTCGAATCAGCGCGAAGAATTCGAATCGTTGACGAACAAACTAGAACTAGAACGTAAAGCGATTATTCTAGACCTACAGAAGGTATATCGCCGTCGCGACCCCGCCCGCGCCCCCACACGTACACACACGTCGCGGTCCACCGCCCCCCCCCCTCAGTACACCGACGGCATTAGCGACACGGTCAGCATACGGTCTGTCAGCGACAGCGAGCCATCCGACTACCACCCCGTGAAACCTCCCCGAGAGTGCCTCCTCGATCTGTACGTGAACAGACGCAAGTGAGTTATCGTGGCGGCGGCGAGAGAGAGAGTGTGAGTTCAACAACCCAACCCCGCTAACAAAGTGTGCGTTTGCTTGCAGTTCTTTCTCTTCTACTGACACACCCGCGCGACGCGGCGTTCCGATGCGCGCAACTTTCTCGATGATGCGCGCGGTTTACGATCGAGTCGTTTGTTTTCCTTTTTCTCTGTTCCGGCGCTCTCGGTATCTGGTATCTTGTAGTCGTGTGGTCTCTTCTCGACCCATTGCCACGTATGATACGCACCATCGCAGCGACTGTGAGTATTTGCTAGGTGAAAGTACCGGTGACATCGTGCCTCTACCCCGAGCTATAACCTCAAGCCCCGCCCCTTAAACGCAATCATTCTACTCCCTCGTTAATACTATCCCGTTTCACAGTGAAATTCTGAACAGACGATCTTTAATGGAGACACTAAACTAGTAAGTGATGCGAGCTCTATACCCCACCACACCCTGTACTGCCCCTTTAACACAATCATCTCCCCTTTCTCAGCGACTCTCCGAATGCTTCCAAAGACAATCCGCCTTACCGCGACTACAATCAAAACACAGGTTTAAATTAAACAGTCGCAGTTGTACGAAACTTTAAATAAAGTATTATATATCACTCCCTATCTACTCAACATAATTAGGAGTAACCCTACGCAGTAGTATTGGTCATTACAATTAATATTGTAATCACTGAATTATAATTCGAAATATAAACAAACTTTATAACGCTGTTTTAAATGCCTATATAAATCAATGTATTAAAATACTTCTCTTATATTTCTTAATTAAGTAGTTCTTTAGTTTAAACTTTTGAAATTGAATATTACATTAAACTAATATACAAGTGTAATGCGCACTTACTTTTTATGTAAATGAAAAATAGATTTTATATCTATAATTTTCATTTTTAAATTGCCAGCGAGATACAAAATCTAATGTATTTTTAGTTCCGATATCTAATATTACTTAATGTAGTGGCTGTCATATTACTCATGTCTGAGTGATATTTTTCTTTTGGAAAATATTAACTAGTAATATCTCTGTATTATTTGAACTTTATCCCCAAATCTCTCCACAGAACCTCAGCACCACGCCGGACCTACAAACAATAATAGTGCAATGGTTAGTGCACATGCTTAGTGTCTTTGTTCATTACTCTGAGTTTAATTAGAATTATTTATATATTTATTTAATAATATATTCAATTATATTTCTATTTAATTATATATCTCTGGAAATGATTTCTTACTTCTGTATTTAGGAATGTATTCAACCATGTAAATGTTTAAAAACTAATTTCTTCTTTACACTAATACTACTAATACTACTCATACTAAAACGATAATACTATAGAAATTCTCTGATAATATCATCTTTTCTAGTAATAACACAACAATAATAGTGACAATACTAATACAAATACAAAGATAATAATGCCTCTACAAAGACACTAACGTTGCAGACGAAGAACGCATCCGACGACAGGTTTTCATTCCACGACTTCGAGACCGGCTTACCCGTATACGACGGACTGCTCAGCTCTCAACAGGCTCTTAACTCTCAGTCTAGTAATGCGGGCGCTGATGTCTCTAAACAATACACCAGGTATGTGTGTGCGATGACCTAATTGTGTTTATATTTACGTCGCATTAGTGAATTTATAGATTATGAAATTATTACCTCAATTATTTCAGAATTTAAAAACTCAAATTTACGATGTAAATATAAATATATGTGTGCGTATGTAATTATATATGCGTGTGTGTATATTCATATACACAAATATGCGTAGTATTTATGTAATTATAGTAGGTGAATTTGATACACAGGGTGTAATAAAAACTTAATGATCACTGAAATACTTCAGATGAAGGCATTAAATAATATATCAGCAGGTAGTATGATCAACGATACATGTAGTACGTGAAACAACAATTATACTATACATATTGTAGATACGTGTATGTATAATACATTTTATTGAGATTTTTTAGTGTGATATATAACTGACAGTTATTAACTGTATATATAATTTCTTGTATAATTAAAATATTAAAATCACATTAATCTTAGTAATAATAGATATAATTATAAAAGTAAAAATAAATTAATGCTTTTTATGTTTAAATCAATGATTATAGACGATATTTATAAAAGTAAAATATCATATTCTAGTAACTAATTCATATTACATTTAAGTATATATTGTTTACAAATTTATATTTTATGATATTAAATAATACAAGTTTTACATAATTATTACATGTAAATTGATATAAATAGGGATTTAATAATGCTGTTATAGTAACAAAATAATTTTAAAAAAAGTTCAAAATTCACTAATAATTATACATTTATAATTATTAAATGATTAAATATAAATTATTGAATATAAAAATAAATTAAATTTCAATGATAATAAATAGGGATTACCTGCTATAATTAATATACATCATATTTAAATATAGATAAATAAATAATATTTAAATTTTAGTATATTCTTTGATAGAAGATTTTCTATCACATTTTTATATGCAATTGTTATATAAGAATTATTTTAATCACGTCATATTATTTTAATTTATTTACAAATTACAATAAATACTAACAAATTAACTTGTGAAAAAATTATATTTTTCTAAAGTCAATAGAGAAATTACCTCAATATTCACTACATTAAATAGTTGCATCGATTCCATTCGTAATTAATCATTTTTATTATTTTAAAAATGAATACCACTACTTATAATCTTTATTTATAAATAAGCTACATTGCCTGATAATTTAAAACATGTTTGAGATATATATTTGAACGTAGATTTGATCATAATACATATATATATATATATATATATATATATATATATATTATGATATAAATATTAATATTATATAGAGTATATTAATATAATATAGAGTATATAATATTAATTATGTTAATTTTTTCCAATAGATTAAATTATAAAATGTAAATTTACTATTCGATCATTATCTTCAATTAACAATATATGATGTTTCATTAAAACGATTCTAATACATTTGACAGCGACACCGATTACCCAGACTCCAATAGGTATTACAACGAGCGAGAGGTGAAACCTTCTTCTGGATACAGAGAAAGTCCTTACAACGAGTCCATCAGAAATACACCCTACTCTAATAATGTGACAGAGGATCCGTACGCCGCTCATAGTGTAAGAGATGATCCCTATTCTAATAACGTGGAAGAAAATCCGTACGCCTCGCATGCTGTTCGAGAAGACCCTTACTCTAATAATGTGACTGAGGATCCATACGCTTCACACAGTGTTAGAGACGACCCTTATTCTAATAATGTGGCAGAAGATCCTTATGCCTCTCATAGTGTCAGAAATGACCCTTATTCCAATAACGTCGAAGAAAATCCATATGCCTCGCATAGTGTTAGAGACGAGCCTTATTCTAATAATGTAGCAGAAAATCCATATGCTTCTCATGCTGTTAGAGAAGACCCATATTCCAATAATGCGGAAGAAAATCCGTATGCCACTCATAGCGTCAGAGATGAACCTTACTCTAATAATGTGGCAGAAAATCCATATGCTTCTCATAGCGTCAGAGACGAGCCTTATTCTAATAATGTGATAGAAGATCCTTACGCTTCCCACGCAGTGAGAGACGAGCCTTATTCTAATAACGTGACTGAAGATCCATACGCTTCCCACGCTGTCAGAGATGACCCTTACTCTAATACTGTGACTGAGGACCCATACGCCACCAGTGCTGTCAGAGACGACCCTTATAACAAGTATAATAACACGGAGGATTACGAGCCGGTGACGGCGTTCGCTAAACCACCTAACAACGATGATAACGAACAAGTTAACCCCTCCACCGGTAACTATGACGGTACCACGTATGAGTCGCAAGATCACGGCTCTTTCGAGGTCAACGATAGATTTGAAGGTTATTATAGTTACGCTCTCAATAATGGTACTAATAGATTCAGTCGACTATTTCATTCATTTAATTTGTTTTTATATGTTAATTAATATATTCATTCGGTTGATATATTTTCTCCCTTCATTAATCGATGAAACATTGTTTCCACATTAGATGACAGATACAGAAAACCTGAGCTATCCGAAGTCATTGAGCTTCTACATCACCCAGAGGCTGTGGTTAAACTGAACGCAGCTGCCTACCTTCAACATCTCAGCTTCATGAACGACATCGTTAAACAACAGACTGGGTAATCCTACTACTACCTCACTACTACCTCACTACTACTACTACTACTACTACTACTACTACTACTACTACTACTACTACTACTACTACTACTACTACTACTACTACTACTACTACTACTACTACTACTACTACTACTACTACTACTACTACTACTACTACTACTACTACTACTACTACTACTACTACTACTACTACTACTACTACTACTACTACTACTACTACTACTACTACTACTACTACTACTACTACTACTACTACTACTACTACTACTACTACTACTACTACTACTACTACTACTACTACTACTACTACTACTACTACTACTACTACTACTACTACTACTACTACTACCATTACTACTACTACTACTACTACCATTACTACTACTACTACTACTACTACTACTACTACTACTACTACTATTACTACTACTACTACCATTACTACTACAGGGCGTTGGGAGGAATACCAGCATTAGTTGAGCTAGTGAATCATGATAAAGCAGAAGTACAGAGAGCTGCATGTGGAGCCCTGAGAAATCTGAGTTACGGACGCAGTAACGATGATAATAAGGTGACTAGGCTACTAGTTTACCCCGCCCCCCCCACCCACTTTTTAACCCCCTCATACTATCGCTAACTTATCTACAGAGAGCCATTAAGAATTCATCGGGTATACCTGCATTGGTTAGATTACTACGCAAGTCTACTAATGACGACATTCACGAACTTGTGACTGCAATCCTGTGGAATCTTTCATCTTGTAAAGTTTGTATCTATACTCCTTTACCTCCCTCCTTCACTCTCTCCTCTCTTTATCTCATTCCCTCACTCTATCCCCTCTTTACCTACCTCCCTCACTCTATCCTCTCTTTACCTCTATCCTCTCTTTCCCTCATTCCCTCACTCTCTCCCCTCTTTCCCTCATTCCCTCACTCTCTCCTCTCTTTCCCTCATTCCCTCAATTTCTCCTCTCTTTACCTCATTCCCTCCATCCCTATCTCCTTTCAAGTTACGTCACCTTTCCCTCCTTACTACATCACTCCCTCCCCCCACCTCCGCCACCCTCCCTTACGCCCCCCACCACCCCCACCAGGACCTAAAGAAGTGCATAGTAGACGACGCCCTCACAGTACTAGTAAACAGTGTGATAGCGCACTATTCCACCAACATGATGACTATAGTATTCCGTAACGCCAGTGGAGTCCTGCGTAACGTCAGCAGCGATGGCGAGTATGCCCGCCGTAAGCTACGAGAGTGTGAGTCACTGGTCAGAACCCTGCTGGATGTCCTTAAGAGGGCCACCTCCAACACCACATCACCTGACACCGGGTCTATGTCCTCTCTCGACTCCAAGTCCATCGAGAACTGCACCTGTACCCTGCGCAATCTTAGCTATGCAGCTCAGGAGTCTACTGATGTTGACTATCACCAACGTCGACGAACCGACGGCTATAACACTATGCCTATGACTCATGTTCACAATGAAACTAAAGGTACTACTGCTGCTAGTGCTATATCTAATATAATACTATGCCTATGACTCATGTTCACAATGAAACTAAAGGTACTACTGCTAGTGCTATATCTAATATAACACTACGCCTATGACTCATGTTCACAATGAAACTAAAGGTACTACTGCTGCTAGTGCTATATCTAATATAATACTATGCCTATGACTCATGTTCACAATGAAACTAAATGTAGTGCTGCTAGTTCTATATCTAATATAATACTACGCCTATGACTCATGTTCACAATGAAACTAAAGGTACTACTGCTAGTGCTATATCTAATATAACACTATGCCTATGACTCATGTTCACAATGAAACTAAAGGTACTACTGCTAGTGCTATATCTAATATAACGCCTATGACTCATGTTCACAATGAAACTAAAGATACTACTGCTAGTGCTATATCTAATATAACACTATGCCTATGACTCATGTTCACAATGAAACTAAAGGTAGTGCTGCTAGTGCCATATCTAATATAACACTATGCCTATGACTCATGTTCACAATGAAACTAAAGGTACTACTGCTAGTGCTATATCTAATATGACTCATGTTCACAATGAAACTAAAGGTACTACTGCTAGTGCTATATCTAATATAACACTATGCCTATGACTCATGTTCACAATGAAACTAAAGGTAGTGCTGCTACTGCTATATCTAATATGACTCATGTTCACAATGAAACTAAAGGTACTACTGCTAGTGCTATATCTAATATGACTCATGTTCACAATGAAACTAAAGGTACTACTGCTGCTAGTGCTATATCTAATATAACACTATGCCTATGACTCATGTTCACAATGAAACTAAATGTAGTGCTGCTAGTGCTATATCTAATATAACACTATGCCTATGACTCATGTTCACAATGAAACTAAAGGTACTACTGCTAGTGCTATATCTAATATGACTCATGTTCACAATGAAACTAAAGGTACTACTGCTGCTAGTGCTATATCTAATATAACACTATGCCTATGACTCATGTTCACAATGAAACTAAAGGTAGTGCTGCTACTGCTATATCTAATATGACTCATGTTCACAATGAAACTAAAGGTACTACTGCTAGTGCTATATCTAATATAACACTATACCTATGACTCATGTTCACAATGAAACTAAAGGTAGTTCTGCAAGCATAGTTTATGCTATTGTGTTATCAATCTCATGGCTATTAGTGAGGGGTTTAATTGTAAAATATAAAATATAGATTATAGGGTTATTAATGGATTTATATAATATATCACTTATTAAATTTACTCATTTTTATATTTTAATCTATATGTTTATATTATATATTTATTTTTAATAAAATTAAAAATAAAAATTTGTAGAGAATAATAAAGTAGGATGTTTTGGCCGAAATAAGAAAAAAAATACAACAAAGAAGCCTATAATCGCCTATCAAAGGTTAGCCTAAAGAGGTCAAAGTTCACACACACGATGTCATATGTTCTCTCTCACAGCGAACTACTGAGGAACAACCCAGCAAGAATACACATCGAAGCCTTATGGGACCCTGAAGTAGTGACGGTCTACCTTCCACTGCTCGACTACTGCACTAATCCCGAGACTACCGAAGCAGCTTGTGCCTGTCTTCAGAACCTCTCAGCCTGTGATTGGCAGGTATGTATTCAATGTGGCACTTGTTAAGCTGCTTTCACACTACACTCAAATAGTCTGGTATCTTTGAACATCAAATTAGGGCAGTATCGGTATGAACAGCTATTATTACATACCGATATCTGTCAGGTCGACGCATGACTTATGTGTACGCTTATATTTACCTATTATCTAATTTTAAATATTGCCTTGCTCGATATCTAGTACAAATTTAAAAATGATTAATTTGAAGTAGCCGATATTGGGCTATTTTTTAGTATGAAAGTAGCTTTAGGGTATGATATTTGTAGCATTGAAAGTTGGCTAGATAGACAGGACATATCGTTGTGTCTACGCAATGGATTGTCCATATGTCCTGTTACACCCATCACTCCCTTCTAGTGTTGCTATCTAATATCACTAATGTCGTTGCCATCACAGCCCTCGGTGAACATAAGAATCGCAGTCCGTAAAGAGAAAGGCTTACAGATCATCACTAATCTGTTAAGTCTTCAGTCGGATAAAGTCATCCACTCTGCAGCCGTTACCCTGCGAAACTTGGCCATCGACGACAGTAACAAACAGTTGATTAGTTAGTCAGGCGGCCAGTTTGCGGGAATAACACTGTCCTTAACACCTATCCTTATCCATCTCCTTACCCGTTACTGTCCTAGCATTATCCTTACCCATCTCCGTAATGTTACTGTCCTAGCATTATCCTTACCCATCTCCGTAATGTTACTGTCCTAGCATTATCCTTACCCATCTCCGTAATGTTACTGTCCTAGCATTATCCTTACCCATCTCCGTAATGTTACTGTCCTAGCATTATCCTTACCCATCTTCGTAATGTTACTGTCCTAGCATTATCCTTACCCATCTCCTTACCCGTTACTGTCCTAGCATTATCCTTACCCATCTCCTTACCCGTTACTGTCCTAGCATTATCCTTACCCATCTCCTTACCCGTTACTGTCCTAGCATTATCCTTACCCATCTCCGTAATGTTACTGTCCTAGCATTATCCTTACCCATCTCCGTAATGTTACTGTCCTAGCATTATCCTTATCCATCTCCTTACCCGTTACTGTCCTAGCATTATCCTTACCCATCTCCGTAATGTTACTGTCCTAGCATTATCCTTACCCATCTCCGTAATGTTACTGTCCTAGCATTATCCTTACCCATCTCCGTAATGTTACTGTCCTAGCATTATCCTTACCCATCTCCGTAATGTTACTGTCCTAGCATTATCCTTACCCATCTCCTTACCCGTTACTGTCCTAGCATTATCCTTATCCATCTCCGTAATGTTACTGTCCCAGCATTATCCTTACCCATCTCCTTACCCGTTACTGTCCTAGCATTATCCTTATCCATCTCCGTAATGTTACTGTCCTAGCATTATCCTTACCCATCTCCTTACCCGTTACTGTCCTAGCATTATCCTTACCCATCTCCGTAATGTTACTGTCCTAGCATTATCCTTATCCATCTCCTTACCCGTTACTGTCCTAGCATTATCCTTACCCATCTCCGTAATGTTACTGTCCTAGCATTATCCTTACCCATCTTCGTAATGTTACTGTCCTAGCATTATCCTTACCCATCTCCGTAATGTTACTGTCCTAGCATTATCCTTACCCATCTTCGTAATGTTACTGTCCTAGCATTATCCTTACCCATCTCCTTACCCGTTACTGTCCTAGCATTATCCTTACCCATGTCCGTAATGTTACTGTCCTAGCATTATCCTTACCCATCTCCGTAATGTTACTGTCCTAGCATTATCCTTACCCATCTTTGTAATGTTACTGTCCTAGCATTATCCTTATCCATCTCCTTACCCGTTACTGTCCTAGCATTATCCTTATCCATCTCCGTAATGTTACTGTCCCAGCATTATCCTTACCCATCTCCTTACCCGTTACTGTCCTAGCATTATCCTTATCCATCTCCGTAATGTTACTGTCCTAGCATTATCCTTACCCATCTCCTTACCCGTTACTGTCCTAGCATTATCCTTACCCATCTCCGTAATGTTACTGTCCTAGCATTATCCTTATCCATCTCCTTACCCGTTACTGTCCTAGCATTATCCTTACCCATCTCCGTAATTTTACTGTCCTAGCATTATCCTTACCCATCTTCGTAATGTTACTGTCCTAGCATTATCCTTACCCATCTCCGTAATGTTACTGTCCTAGCATTATCCTTACCCATCTTCGTAATGTTACTGTCCTAGCATTATCCTTACCCATCTCCTTACCCGTTACTGTCCTAGCATTATCCTTACCCATCTCCGTAATGTTACTGTCCTAGCATTATCCTTACCCATCTCCTTACCCGTTACTGTCCTAGCATTATCCTTACCCATCTCCTTACCCGTTACTGTCCTAGCATTATCCTTACACATCTCCGTAATGTTACTGTCCTAGCATTATCCTTACCCATCTCCGTAATGTTACTGTCCTAGCATTATCCTTACCCATCTCCGTAATGTTACTGTCCTAGCATTATCCTTATCCATCTCCTTACCCGTTACTGTCCTAGCATTATCCTTACCCATCTCCGTAATGTTACTGTCCTAGCATTATCCTTACCCATCTCCGTAATGTTACTATCCTAGCATTATCCTTACCCATCTCCGTAATGTTACTGTCCTAGCATTATCCTTACCCATCTCCGTAATGTTACTGTCCTAATACATGCCTATTCGCGCTCCACTACACAACCCGTCGCGCTCCACTGCACACACACACTACCTCGACTAGGTCAATACGCCACTGAGAAACTCTGCTCTAAACTACCTCCCGCGAATCCGCAACAAATGCAAGAGTTCCAAGTTTCCGACGCCACAATATGTGCCGTCGAAGCAGCTATCTTTCAACTGGTGCAGGATAATCCAAACTGTGCTAGGTATGTCCATACATACCCTACATCCCTACACACCCCTATGTACATACACACCTACGTACACATATCCTACATCCCTACACACCCCTATGTACATACACACCTACGTACACATATCCTACATCCCTACACACCCCTACGTACACATATCCTACATCCCTACACACCCCTACGTACATATACCCTACATCCCTACACTCCCCTACGTACATATACCCTACACACACCCCTACATCCCTACTTACCCCTACACACCACTACACTCTCTGTTACTATCTTATTGAGCGTATTTGTTACAGTATCATACTTAAAGACGGAACCGTTCCCAAATTAATCGAAATCAAAACATCTCCTATGAGATACTCTTCTAAAGTTATCAAATTCGCAATAGCAGTTAGTAGTATTCAGTAGTTATCAGTATCGCTATATGTGTATATAGATAATTCTGTAGTTATCGCTATATCTATAGGTATATCTAGATAATTCTGTAGTTATCGCTATATCTATAGGTGTATCTAGATAATTCTGTAGTTATCGCTATAGCTATAGGTATATCTAGATAATTCTGTAGTTATCGCTATATCTATAGGTGTATCTAGATAATTCTGTAGTTATCGCTATAGCTATAGGTATATCTAGATAATTCTGTAGTTATCGCTATAGCTATAGGTATATCTAGATAATTCTGTAGTTATCGCTATATCTATAGGTGTATCTAGATAATTCTGTAGTTATCGCTATAGCTATAGGTATATCTAGATAATTCTGTAGTTATCGCTATATCTATAGGTATATCTAGATAATTCTGTAGTTATCGCTATAGCTATAGGTGTATCTAGATAATTCTGTGTGTTAAGAAGTCATTTATTTTTAAATTACAAAATTTATTAATTAATTACTTAAATGTGATTATAATAATTTGTTTACCTTTGATATAGTTAGTAAGTTCATTAAAGGTAATTAAACTTTAGTTTAATGATTTTATTAACTTCTATATCGGAGCAAAATCCTTTCATAGTAACTAGAGAAAATGCGATTTTTATCATTTATTTCAGATATATATAACATTAATAAAGGGAAATCTCTACCCTTATTCATTATATTGAAATTCATTAATTTTGTAATTTTCACATAAAATATATTTGATTTATATTATTTTCAATTTTGTTTTCAGACATCATACTCTGTAGATATAAACCTCCCTTTTCGACTATATTAGCAATATAAATAATAGTATATTAATTAAATTTCTACGTTAAATTATTGTTGAACTTCTTGAAAAATGTTTGAAAATTACACAAATATCTATTTACTATAATTATGGGAGTATAATATAATCAAACATTTAGTAATTCAAGTAGTAGTATAACATATATAAACTTTACTTTTAAATACATATATATAACACATACTGATCTACCAACTACATTTTTTTATCACTTACTTTAATTTTTATTGAAAAAGTATATTATAAGATGTTAATTTAATTTTATACATATACATGTTTTTGTACAATAAGTTTAGACTTCTAATGGAATAAAACATATTTATAAAGTTTATGAATAGTATATATATATATATATATATATATATATATATGTATTCATTAAAGCATCACATATAATTTTTTTATTATTAAAAATAAGTTATTTATTTTATTGCATCATTAAGTCTATATTATGTTTTGTTAATAGCATGTACTTATCGATGTAGTGAGACACTGCATAAGAATGAAGTATATGGCACTTTGCTATAGAGGCGATGTTGTCGAAACCTACTACTACATTTTAATTATTATTATTTATTTATATTGATGATTAGGATACATTTAATGTACTCTAAAAATAATAGTTATATATATATATATATATATATATATATATATAATTACAACATATCAACATTCCTTATAGTTTTGTTATTTAAATGTATTTAATTGAATATATCATACTGTTTTATTGATTTATATAATCTAAATCCATAGATATAAATAGAAGTCACTTTTATCTATTTCGACAAAATTCCTACTATTTTAATATTTTACCTATATAATACGGCTTATATCCAATCAAAATAAATGTGGCCATTTCGTTATTTTATCGAGAAAAATGCTATTACCATATCTATCTTTTACATATACTACGTATGTCAATTGCTTATCCACTTTCTTTATATCGATGGTATTTATGTGATATATATTATAATGTAAAATCAAATAAAATAGTTCTACGGTTGTATATAATATTAAATTATTTTATAAAAATTACATAAGTATTGAATTGTATTCTTAATATTAATATAACAGCATTAAAATGAAATTTAATATTCTTATATTTAGTATATTATTCATATTTGAAATATATATATAAAAATAAATTATGAATTTGACAAAAATCTATATTTTTTGCAGTTATTGCATCAGCTAAATGTACACATCAACTATTAATAAACTACAATAATACAACATAAAAGTATTCTATCAGAATAGTACATTTCTTATTATTTCATTTCATTAATATGCATTCTATATTTAATGAACTCTTGTAAATATTTAGATATTAGACGCCATGTGGAAATTTAAAGATTTACATGAAGAATATAAGAAAAAGAACCTCAAAGAAAGTGATTTTATTTCCAAAACATTAACAATAAGGTTAACTATCTATTTCTTCAACACAAACTCTGTTCCTATACCAACCCTCCTTCCCTCATTCTAGAAAAGACAACAGTTATAGCACTCAGACTACTTTGCAGAGAGACAATTTAGTATTCGACGCTGGTGGTACTATACAAAACAGCAAAGAACGGGAGATCTATTACGCTTCTAGCGGTAGCGTTGCTAATGTTGGTATGACTAATAGTTTGACCTATATACGCGTGATCTGATTCGTCGTAATCATTTATAGCAAGCGTACAATATGAACGAATTCAGTACAACTTCGAAAACTGCCGACTATTACTCTAGTTCTACCCTGGATAATAGAACTCAAGGTGTGGCAGCACCGTCTCAACAAGGCAACGGCACTCTAAACTCTCAGGTATACGCTAGCGATTACATCATCTCTATTACATCATCATCTCTATTACATCATCACAGCAGGATTCGTTGGCTAGGAACTCAGAAGTCTATGCACAGGTGAACAGAAACCCTAAAGGGGGTGAGGGTGGCTTAGTTAATCTAGAGGGTGGAGACTCGGCAGGCAATGCTGCAGATTCTTGGGTATAGTATTCTTAAGGAGTTGCAATGTAAATAATAATAATAATAATAATAGCAATGTATTTATCAATTAGATCATTTTTTATAATGCTTTTATGCTTTTTATATCATTGATATATTGGAATTGTATAAATAAATCCCATAAATAAATATGTATTCTTTTATTGATATCATAATTCAAATGTAGGTGTGTGTGTTTGTGTGTAATACGTGGTACGTTCTGTTATGGCATTGCTTCTGTCTCATTATTCAAGCATGGCATTGCTTCTTCATCTCATCATTCGTACTTTGCCAAATTATCTTGCAACTTCTCTGTAATCTTCATAATAAAGTGAATGTATTATTAGTTGTATTCTATTGTATTAATGTGTCTAATAACATACCTGTTGAAAGAATGATATTTGTTGCTGTAGGTAATTCTTCATAATATCATTGAAATCATAAATGCGTTCGTTCTGGAAATGATTAATTTCGGCTAGTGTTGTATAGGCTATCACATCTGCCCTCTGATTGGCCCTTCCCACTTCATCTTCCGTTAGCTTGCCTCCTACTTCTTGTATCTTCTGTGTTGCAGTCTGTAGGAATAGTAGTACAACTATTATATTTATTGTTTTTAATATAGAGAAATACTATTCGTTTAAATCGTGAGAAATACTATTATTATAAACAATACAAATTCAATGAATGCATTAAAATATTATTAATACAACAATATGTACTTATGTATCGTTTAATATAAAGTTATCTTATACAAAGAGCTCTCCTAAAAGATGGCACACAATACACATTAAAGCCTGTATTCCATTAGTTAGCATACAGCTATATATTGTACTACTAATAAGTTTGTTATGATGAATTCATATGTTCAATGATTATAATCTATTTACCATCACCTAAAGCTTTCATGGCACTTGGAGAGAAGGTCATATTATACATATGTCGTCAAATCACAAGGCTATGACCTCTAAATAATCGCCAGTACATGATCATCACATTAAACATATATTTTATAGAATACATTATACACAAATATTTAACATCAACATATAAAGTGAATTCAAATAATAATGATTATATGTATTTATATATTTATTATGATAATACAAATAGTTATTTATAAAACTCAATATATATTAATTATTTTCATATATCAAATATTTTTATTTACGCAATACACATGTTATTATACACATATTATAACTATTTGGCTTATGCTCAATTAACTGGATGTCTAAATTTATAAATAACATAATAATTTATTCATATTTGTAATATATATATATTTTATTTTAAATAGCCCTAAACAGTCATGATATATAAATATATATATATATATATATTTTTCTTAATATATTGAATATTTAAATAAAATATGCATTATTAAATATTCTATCTTTCATAAATGATGTGAACATGAAAAGTGAAACATTATTATTATCATATTAATTATTATTATTATAATCATTATTCTGAGTTATTAGTCTAAACTTAATTTTTGTTAATGAATATAAATTGAATTTATAATTTTTACTTATATTTAACTACTGAGAAAAGTAATTTTAAAGATTGTATTTCATTTATTTTAAATTTATAAATTTATTTATTCGTAAAATGCAAATAATCTACTTAAATAAAAAATGTTTGTATGCATTATTTGTTATCAACAAAACAGTTATAAATTCTTTTCATTACTAAAAATGCTTATTGATATTCAATATACTATATATAGAAATATATATAAGTATATTTATTTTCCCTGTTAGTTTTTTATAACATATATAGTAGTAACAAAATTATTTTGAAATTTCAAATAGTAAAATACTTTATAGAGAGAATAGCAATAATCTGATTACATGTAAATACCCACAATGGTCGGTGCAAGTAGGTGCACTTAAATAGGATGCCATTAAATATAATTTAAAATAAAATATATAATTATTAAAAGAAAATAATAAAATGGGTAATATATGTATTAAGGAGATACAGCAGTGCACACGCCATTTCACATGATAATAGATAGCACATATTCCATTCGAAATAATGTTAGATAAAACTACTCAATAAATGGACTAATTTGTAAATGTTATATACACCTCAATACATCTTCTCTAGCATATTAGATATCAGTAATAGTTTGTATATCATTACGTTTATTTATACATATGTAATGACAAATAATTATACCAGGTAAAAAGCATTCACATTTTTACAAACAAAACTTTATTTTTATGATGTTTCATCAAAAATACTTTTTAAAACATAAAAATATACATGTTTTACATTTTTTTAAATTAGTAATATAATAATTATTTATTAAATATTATAAATAAATGTATAGCAGTTAGGATGTTATATTACACAATAATTAATTACATTTAATTTTATATTGGTGTTTCGTAAAATATGCTTTTAATGTTATTTCTAAATAAATTCTATTGCTGATTTTTGGATAGATACTAAATAACAGTATAACATTTTATAATACAACTTTTTACAATAATTTATAGATATTTGTTATATTTTGATCTACGATATACCTTAAAATATATATTATATATTTATTTATATTATTATTATGAGATGTAGGCAATGCCAGATATTACATTATAGAAGCAGTGTTAATTATATTTAAATTAAATGATTTATTTTATTTTTTAAATGTATCCAAAATAATCAATATTCAAGTTAATGTTAAATGTAATGTATATGTGCTGAATAGAGAAGATAGTAAGAGATCAACTATGGCTTAATGTTTACTAAACTAATGGAGTCTATATAGAACCATACAACACATGCACATACAGTGTAATACAGACCCTATAGACAGACAAAGTATCAGGAAAAGTAGACAGGATTCCTTTGTATTCATGCATAGCCTCCAGCATGGGTATCACATCTTTAGTGGGCTAAACAATGGGGCGTGGGGGCGTGGTTAATATACGGGGGGGAGGTGCTACAAAGTGGGTGGAGCTACCTACCTGGGTGTCGATTAAATGTGCTATGGATTCAAAAGTTTTGCCAGTGTCATCAATAGCCAATGTTAATCTGCTAGCAACTGTAGAGGTGGCCACATGCAATTAGTGTTTATACATAGTTATATGTATCATATATATAAGTATATAAGTATAGATATATGTATGATATAATACGCAAACACATATACATACACATTCACACACACACATATATACCTACACTCATACTCATACAAACACACCTACACATTAATACACATACACATATACATACACATTCACACACACATACATACATACATACATACATACATACACACATACACATCTATCGTGTGTGTGAACCTGGTCGTTCATCATATTCAAAAGCTTTAGAAAGTCCGCAGAGAGCATGTCCCATCTTCAGGAAATCCTTCCGGAAGGCTGTGGATGTATAAAGAGAGTGACTCATGTGTTGTAAGCATACTATATGGTATATGATCAATGCAGCACACATAGGTCGCAGTACAGATATTATAATTAACATATTGGTAAAGAAAGATTTTAATTTATGAATCATGATATTTTAAACTGTATTGGTAACTTGCATACATTATTAGTTTCAATATGACAGGTCTATTTGATTCTACATAAAGTACCACCACCATAAGTTAGTTTATGCAATAGTAATTATTTTATAATGGAATGGTATTTTTTTATAACATATATTGTAAAATATTTAGTATATAAATATTTCAAAGATGTACTTTTAGTATATATTTTACATATAATATATAAATATATATCTTGCATATAATTTATATATATATATATATATATATATATATATATATATCTTATATATAACATATAAATTTTACACATAATATATATATTATAATGAGTTCATAATATAAATTCATATATATAAAATATGTATTGTGAAATAATAATTATAATTCTACATATATCTAAAATATATAATAATTATATAAAAATATTAAATAGATTTTATAAAATCATTATTTGAAAACACTAAATCAATAATCAATAGACAGCCACCTCCGACACCTTTGATGTCATTAAGTTAATATATAAATGGAATTTGCATTATTGATGAAATATTAATATAAATGTTATGCAAATTATGCATATGAATTTAGTTAGCCTAGGGGAGGGAATGATTAATAGGAGAAACAGGCTTTCATACACATTTGTATACCCATCACTTTGATGTACACAGCATGTAACACATAATGATTAACAATGTGTGTGTGTGTGTGTGTGTGTGGATATTTAATATGAAAGATACATATACACTAGTTGCTATGTAATAACTGCTGCCATCTTTAATATAGGTCATGAGGAGTATGCTTATTACAATGGTAACCAGGTAATTAACATGGTATTAATGGCAATCAATAATCTAATAGGAACATATAGACCTATTTAATAACTGTATGGGATACATCAACTTTGCATATAACACAATTGTCATGTCTATAATCTCGGATATTAAAAGTATTAACATGCTTAATAATAATAATGAAGAATTAGGCATAAGTGAATGCATCATAATGTACCAACGAAATATTGGTTAATTTAGAATTTAAATGTAATTTAAAATTACTTCTAAATAGCAATAACTATGATGCTTGAAGATATTTGATATTTTATTAAATTTCTAATTTAAAATGAAGTCAAGACATTCCAAATAATATAATCTGTATTATATATATTATGAATTAAATATAATCATATTAAAAGTATTGATTTAAAAATGAGTTTTAGTATTGATTATTGTATTTAATTTAAATGTGTAATCCTGGAATATGATACAATATGATAAAATAACTCAAGCGGAAAATACAAATTTAACAAAATATATGTCCTTGATGAAGTATAATTCAATTTATATATTAACAAAATAAAGTAAATTCAAATGGTTATTATAATTTACGTAATAACATGTAGTTTTGATTAATTAGAATATACCATTATACGAATAAATATACATTTTAAATAATGTTAGTTATAAATAAAAGATGAATTAAATATTTGATTAGATGATTAAATATTTGATTTTACATTTTAAATAGTTAGTAATATTTTATTTAATTAATAAATATAAATTGGTGAAAAAAGAACATGTATGTCGTTCTATTGTCATTCTATTGTAAGATATCTACTACAATAGTGTAGTAATGTTTTATAAGTTAATCACTGTGAGCCTCTATTCATAGATCACATGATTATATTGTATACAATTATTAGTCATCATATTGTTGTTATGTATATGAATACAATAGAATTGTAGTGTGCATACAATCTATATGTGTTAGAAATGAATAACAAACCAAACCTATATGTATTTTGTATGTGATAGTTAATTTATAAATTCAGTGTAATCTATTTTACAATCCCATTACATTATATTATTGCTGTGAATAATACGATACTATACATTACAATTGTAAACGCTGTTATAAGCTAAACCTCTATATGAAGCCCATATCTAATCTCAGCTTAAATTGTCAAATCAATAATTTCAGTTGGGCTGCACAAAGTCAAGTATATGACAAAACGATGTGTGTGTGGATTATTGACAATTATTGAATTAGTACATTATATAACATTAAATGATTTATCAGTTCTATAGATAATTGATTTATTTAATGATTTGTTAATTAACAAAATAATTATTTTAAAAATAAATTTATTTGGTCTGTATCGTATATGGCTCCCGTTTGTTTTGATTATGATATATGGGGTCAAATTTAAAATACTCGTTTCGGTATTTGACACACTAGTGTACATGTTAAACTAATATTAAGAACGAACATATATTATATATTATAAGATATATATATTAATAACTTATTATAATTTTAAATTATATACAAATAAAATATTTTAAATTTGAACTCGGAAATCATAATAAAAACAAAATGGGGCCATATTCGATATTCTCCATTTATTTACATTTAATTACAAAGGTCACAATGTTCACAACATGTGGAATGTGGATGTTATACAACTACTAATGTGTAGACATGAGAATAAATAGAATGTGGATAAACTTAAAACTTATATGAGTTGATAAATATAAATAGAATTATTTAATGAAATGGTTATCTATTTTAAGATGTACACTGAATCAAAAATTAGTAATTGATAATAAAATTGATTTCTTTCATATGACATTACAGCATTAAGGACCGACAAAATAGGAGAATTATTTACATAGTGAACGTAGGAGATTTAACTATATTTATTGATTACTACAGACAAGATAACTTTAGAATAACATAACATAATATCTAATTATGTATCTTATAGATTATATTTAGAACTATATATATAATAATCATTTAAAATTGTATGATAAGTATAAGAGACCATGAGAATGGGACACATATGTCACCAATTTGTAGAATAATAAGTATTCCAGAAATTTCCAAAAATGTGTAATGTATTATATGTAATCATATATTTTAAGTTGTTTGTTATATCTGAAGAGTATCGTAATATAAATAAATTCTGAAAGTTTCATATAGTTTTATTAAGTAATTATAATTTATATGGATTCTAAGGCAAACAACTAGTTTAAAAATAGATCAGATATACTAGTGTTTTAAGTTTTAATTAAATTTAGATATTTATATTTAAATATAAAAATGTATATTTAAATATAACAAAATAAAAATATGTTATATAAAAAATGATGAAGTAATGATAATAGAAATAATACAAATAAACATATTACAAAGGTTCATATTCAGCACTATAAGCAGAGGTAGTTTTACAGATGTTATCCTGCTTCTTAATGAAAGTTATTTATGGCAATTATAGTTACTTTTATGTATCATATCATATATCATTTTAAAAGGAAATAAATCAAATTTTCTTTTTTTTATATAATATAATTTTTAATAAATAAGATAATATTAAATAGGTATTTCGATAGATATAATTTTTTATCAACTATTTCACACAATATTTATATGTACATAAGATTATATTTTTACTTATACATATGTTTTAGTAAGATAACTATTATAGTTATATCTATTATAAACATGTATATGTACATAGTGAAAAATAATTATTCCAATTAAAATGCATTCAAAGTTTTATAAGTACAAAATTAATAATGGTTTGTAATAAAATAGGCTCTTTATAACAACTAAAAGTAAACATTTTATGTTTCCATTTTAAAAATCATTAATATAAGTATTATTTATCAAATATATAATTTATAAAACATAATAAATAATTGTACACCAATTAGGATGTTGCTTCATACAATAAATTATTAATTTTAAATTTTAATAGTGTATCATATAAGATTTTGTTATGCTATTTCTAGATAAACTCCATTGCTAATTGTTGACATACACAAATAACATTCAGTAATATAATATAATAACACTTGTTGTGATTTGTTCATCACGTTACCCCTTAAAGTATGCACGGGTCTAATACTACTACTGATGTGGGGGTGGGGGTGGGGTACTTACGCTCTCGTCTCCTCTTGATATTCTGTTCACTGATAGTAGAAAGCTGCTTAACGCTGTCATCCATAGACTTGATGAACCGACCAAAGTCCTCAAATTTGTTGTCTCTATGTGTCGAGTGAGGGAGAGAGATGAGTTATCGGGTAGATGAGAGGTTCTTAACCAAGAGGGGGTATCGCTCTATTGAGGGTATTATGACAGGGGGTGTTTTAGTGTAATGGGTGGCAGGGAAAATAGAAAGTAGAGATATAATAAGATATATCTTATATATCTTACATATAAGTAAATATTCAGAAAGTAATGACTTTATAAAGAAATCATAAGTCTGCTAGATATGATTTTTGCATTCATATATATATATATATATATTATACAAATGATATTGGAGGATAATTAGGATGAAATTTATTCAAGTTAATTTCAAAAAACAAAGTTAACAAATACTAGTCTAGGGGGTAATGGTGCTAGCAGTGGTGACGGCATGGTGGTGGTTGTGGGGGTAATGGTGCTAGCAGTGGTGGTAATGGTGGTGGTTGTGGGGGTAATGGTGCTAGCAGTGGTGGTGATGGTGGTGGTTGTGGGGGTAATGGTGCTAGCAGTGGTGGTTATGGTGGTGGTTGTGGGGGTAATGGTGCTAGCAGTGGTGGTGATGGTGGTGGTTGTGGGGGTAATGGTGCTAGCAGTTGTGGTGATGGTGGTGGTTGTGGGGGTAATGGTGCTAGCAGTGGTGGTTATGGTGGTGGTTGTGGGGGTAATGGTGCTAGCAGTTGTGGTAATGGTGGTGGTTGTGGGGGTAATGGTGCTAGCAGTGGTGGTGATGGTGGTGGTTGTGGGGGTAAAGGTGCTAGCAGTTGTGGTGATGGTGGTGGTTGTGGGGGTAATGGTGGTGCTGGTTGTGGTACTGGCAGTAGTGGTGACGGTATGGTGCTACCAACAGTAAGCAAGAGTCCAGTGGTTTACTGGGCGACGCTATCTGAATGAAAAACTTGGCACCACGGAATTCATCTTTTTCTGCTTTCCGTTTGCCGGTCTTCCACATCTGATGGTAATGAATTTTGTGGTGATGTCAGTGGTGATGGAGGTGGTTATGATGGTGGTGGTGATGGCGGTGGTGATGATGGTGGTGGTGATGGTGGTGATGATGATGTTAGTGGTGATGATGGTGATGGTGATTGTAATAATTATGTTGATGATTTAATTTAATGAAGCTTCTAAAGTAAAAGCAAATTGTATAACACAATCAATAGAACGGAACATAAACGAAATAAATAAAATAATTATTAATAACAAACAATAAGGAATAAAGAAGGTACACAAGATTAATATATGATTATATATTGATATCAATAGTGAGCAGGGATGTGTAGTAGTAGATATGTTTTAATAGAGCTTTAAATGGATGATGATGATGATGACAGTAATAACATGACTACTAGAGACCTCTGTAGCTAACCTTTTCGTCTGCTACAGTCATGAAATGTATGAACACTTCACTGCGAGCCACTACGGGATGTCTACACATACGGTTGATCCATCGCCTCAGTTGTCTCATCCGCTGGTCTATGAAGTCTGTCTGGTAGCGGCCTACAGCAGCAGGGGGGAGGGGAGGGAGGAGTTAAGATGAGTGACGGCGATGACATGGCGTACGGGGTAGAGGACATAACCTTGAGAGTCATAACCATTAGTCCTTAGGACATAACTGTATCAATATTCACTAGTTGTGAAGTATGATTTATAGATGAAAAGTTAGTATTATATTGACTATAATACGATAGTTAGGAATATTTACATTGATTAATTATTCTATACTAATAAAATTCCACGCATGTATTATGTTGAAGCAGCTATTTATTAATTTCTTATTAATCATAATTGTATTTATCGAAATATAAAAAACTGAATGAGTCATTTCTTATTATCGTGTTAGAAGTACTAAGATTAGTAACACTGAAATATGTTATCCTCATTGAACTGCAGATAAGTTATTGATAACATAGTAGGCAATTCAAATTAGAATATAATGTGTTGATTAAATTTTAATATAACTATAAAAAAAGATACGTTTAAATGATAAGATCTACATCTCAAGTGTACTAGAGAATCAAGGGAAAGTTGGACGAATGTATCAACTGACAGTAGTCAACCTGACAACATATCCTACTACCACAATCACGCTGTAAGAGAGTGACTTACCGGTGACTTGTTTATCCGGTAATGGCGGTATCGTTAAGGTGGTGAACTTCTCTTCGAGGCGAGCGTGTAGCCAATCAAAATGCTTGTATCGTCGGCTCACTTGAATGTTCGTAATCTGTCAGGGGGTGGGTGGGCGGGTGGGTTACATCTATTAATACTTAATAGTTGACAACTATTAATACTATCCCGTTAATGAAACTAGTAATATTTTAGGAATAAGGATATCCAGTCTATCAGGTTTGTTGATAGGTATTATTAATTAGAAGTAACGGTTTGGGGTAATATTTTAGATAATTACGTATCAGAAAGTAAGCCAGTGAAGTTTGTGTAGAAAAAGAGATACTTTAATGTGAGAGAATTCATTAATTTACAAGTTAAAATTTAAGGGATCAAATGAATCAAATGTAGTAGGGATGTTAAGAGTAGAGACTGATGTTCAAGCAAACAATTATATTTTAGCTCTATCTAAAAATGCTAAGGATAAATTACTTATAGAGATAATTTCATCATTTTGTTATATTCAACAGACACTTTCCTCCATCATATATATTATATCTTTATATAAATATAATTAATTTAAAATGGTGTAAAAAATAGTCTCAATTAGTTAAATGTTATTTTTTTATTTTTGTCATTAAAATGATAGTTTATCATCATTTATTTAATTAATATATAATATAATAATAAATCCTACAGTATTTATATAGTTTTATATATTATATATTTACAGTATAAATTTCAGATAAAAATAATAAAATTCAAAAAAGTAGTAGGCATTTACATATGGTTACTACGAGAAAAAGTAGAAACTTGAGAAAATTACATTCAAAGTTTAATATATAAAATTTAATAAATATACATACAATTTCAATAATTAGTATATCGATTACGCTCATAAAACACTTTAAATTGATACTCAAAAATAATTTGAGAAACATCGATAAAATTTAATAAAAAATAATTGTTAAAATAAAAATATTAAACATATTTTAACTCAGGTGTCTATCCTTGATGAGAACACAATTATAAAGTGTCACTATATCACAACCATCAAGTATCAGATTAGGTTCGGCTAATTAGGAATCTCAGAGATGCAGACTGGGTCAAATATCAAAAGTATGGGTTCGTATCATTATAAGATCGTATCATTTACATCACTACTTTATATATATATATATATAAATATATGCGACCTCATTAATGTACGCCTAATTTAGCTAAAAAGTAGACTTTAGATGCCATGATATCTGGGCAACGTCTACGTTCATAGCGCCAGATTTAACAATAGATAAGGGGGTGAATGCATACATTATCTTATAGTTTACTACTACTAGATAATAATATTAGTTTATGATAACAATATATTATAAATTAACGAGAGTAAATAAAGAGTCATATAAACATGAAATGTATATTTCCACCATAATATCCTACTCGCAGTCATTTTATTTAATAAATATAAATAATTATTAATTTTTTTAAATAGTATTATAATTTATTAATTTGTTTACATCTGAATATTTTGTAGACAATTTAATAACATAGTAAGTTAACAACAGACACCATACATACATCTATACTAGTAATAGCCTACAGAGCTTAAAGAGTATATGAAAACATAAAGAGCCCCGTTTAGTAATATTACTTTAAATGTCCACTAAATAATCATTATTTAAAAGAGACATCAAAATATGATTATTTACTGAAAATATAAACTAAGGCAATATTATATTTGCGAAATAATCCATATATATATATATATATATATATTTATGTATATTTATATTGTATTCAAGTTGATTATAATCTTTAGGTAATGAATCACTGTTAACTCTAATGGATAACACTACCACACACCACACAGTCTCACACACCACACCCACTCCACTAGTATTGTATGATTGTAACCATAATATACTATTGTACTATTGTATAAAATATAAAATTTGTGTATTTTAATAAGTCAATTTAGTTTTAAATATTAATTTGTTAGTACAAATTCTAATTTGAAAATATATTCGATTACAATATTTATAAATGAGATGCTTTTAATTAAAGTGAAATAATACACTGTACATGTACATTAAGGTGGTGTTTTAATATAATAGCATTTAATTACTGTGTACTGTATCATAGGTTATAAGCTTTACTAGTATGGGTAGGCTTTCTATATGTTAGAGTAGCTAGGCAAATGTATTGATTAATAACTGTGAGTATTATTTATGAATGAATGAAACACACACTTTCAATGGGTTCGTACATTTATATATATATTGATGAATACAAAAACAAAATACTAATACAAGCCTGATTATTTATGTTATAAAAAATAAAATAGAGACATGTATTACAATTTATGTATTCACATTGAATTCGAATAAGGAGCAAAAGGTGTCTTATATCAGTGATTCAATATGAGTCATAGCGGGTGAAATGAGTCATAGTTGGTGACATTAGTCATAGCTGGTGATTAAAACTGTGATATACGAACTGTGGGAGTAATCTGATAGACTATGAATGTCTTCATGCCGTGATATTTGGTTTCTTTCTTGGGACTCTTGATTTCACATGTGTAGCCCTCATGCGGAAGATTCCACTGAGGGAAGCCATCTTCATCTTCCTGTCGTCCGTATATAGAGAATAATAGTATTTATAATTGATATTTGTTATTTTCGGTTTATATTTCATTTGACATTAGGCAGATTTAGTTTCTTTTAATTAATTTATCTTTCACTTAAATATACTTATTATATATATAGCAGAAGAATGACATGATGTATTTGTTAACACTTATTATTTTATATATTCACTGATATATATACATATATGTCCATTTGTATCATCTCTTATAAATATATATATATATATATATATATATATATATATATATATATATATTCATATTATGAATTCAATATAATTTTATACTACAAAGTATTAACTGATTGATATTCAACAGTGTCACTAATGAGACACTAATGAGAAAGACCAGTAATGACTGGTTATAGACAAATATACTAGATACTGTAGATGTAAGCTAATAAGATACTGTAACTAACACATACAGTGACTTGATTACAACTCGATGTTTTGGAGGGTTCCTCCTCGAATAGATAGGCATCTCCACCTGATTTAGAGAAGCCAGAGAACTTACTGCAATGTAGCATACATCAACATATAGATTATATCATAATATATTGCATCAGTAGTTTACATCATAATAGATAATATAACAATAGATTACATCATAATATATTGCATCAGAATAGATTACATCACAATATATTTCATAATAATATGTGAATAATTTACTACCTATATATTTGTAATGAACAATATTCATACAACATATTTCTATATACTATCATGTACAGTACAATCTACACACACACACACATACATATATATATGTATGGCATCAATTCATTGTGATATTATTTATATAAAATAGAGATACATTGCATATTTGTATATAAATTGCTTAATAATCATAAACTCCAAAAAAATATATAATTTCTCCATTAATCAGAAACTCAAATGGGTATACATTTCTATAACCCCCCCCCCCCCCACCCCAATATGGACATATTTCTTTAACCCCGCAATACATATATTAAGTATTACCAAGAACTACTAATACAACCACCACCACCACCACCACCACCACCACCACTACCACTACCACTACCACTACCACTACCATTAATCACTACTGTATAATGTATAAATGCTTGTATCTCACTTACATAATATGATAACACAATGATTCATCATACATTTATTCAATACATTAATATACAAGTGTATGTGTGTATGTGTATAATAGTGAGAATGATATTGATAGAGTGGCAGAAAGAGAGAGAGAGAGAGAGAGAGAGAGATAGAGAGAGAGAGATAGAGAGAGAGAGAGAGAGAGAATAGAATAGTAATATATTACATGTATGTGTAGATATGCTGGCTCATAATTTATACACACACAATAGAATAGCATACATACATTGTACTTATTCATGTTAATATACAGGTGTTGACAATGACTCACTGCAATCACAGGCAATGAGTCACCAGTGTTAACTGATGACTCATCATATCTGTATATTATTACCTCTCTCACACACACATACACACTTACCCTCCAAACTTTCTTCCTATGGTCTTCTGTTCTGTAGACTTAGAATCATTAGCTGCCGTCTGTGGATGTGCATACAGTGGGTATAGGTTAGGTAGGTATGTAGGGTTTAGGTATGGGTTAGGTTAGAGAGGAGCATAGGTAGTCTACAGGGTAAGGTCAGGTGAGATTTAACTAGATAGAGGTATTAACAAGTAAAGGGGTTAACTATTCGGTATGGGGTTGATTATCTAGGATGGGGTTAACTAAAATAGTGTAGGGGTTAACTATCGAGAGTGGGGCTTATCTAGTCAGGGTGGGGGTTAACTATCCAGAGTGGGGCTTAACTAGTCAGGGTGGGGCTTAACTGGTCAGGGTAGGGCTTAACTAGTCAGAGTGGGGCTTATTAAGGCCTAACCACACTACTTCTCGTGCTTACTGAATCATCAAATTCATCTTCATCCCAATCATCATCATCCCATTCATTGTCTGCACTGAAACTTTCCTATACACATGTGTGAGATGATAACAAAGTATTAATCATCAGGTGAGTCATTGGTACTATCAATGGAAGCATGTATAAAGGGGTGTAACCTGTTTCTGATTGGTCAGCATACGGGATGATGAGGGAGGAGGTTGTGAGGCTTCTGTTGATTGTTAATGTATTGTATATTGTTAATGTATAATCAGGCTACTACTACTACTACTACTACTACTACTACTACTACTACTACTACTACTACTACTACTACTACTACTACTACTACTACTACTACTACTACTACTACTACTACTACTACTACTACTACTACTACTACTACTACTACTACTACTACTACTACTACTACTACTACTACTACTACTACTACTACTACTACTACTACTACTACTACTACTACTACTACTACTACTACTACTACTACTACTACTACTACTACTACTACTACTACTACTACTACTACTACTACTACTACTACTACTACTACTACTACTACTACTACTACTACTACTACTACTACTACTACTACTACTACTACTACTACTACTAATACTACTACTACTACTACTACTACTACTACTACTACTACTACTACTACTACTACTACTACTACTAATACTACTACTACTACTACTACTACTACTCCTATAACTAAACTTTATGTAATGTAATTCTAAATAGTATATTGATATTGTTACTTGATATAGCTGCTATACTATTAGTAGCAGTCAATATAGTAAGAGATAGTTTAGTTTGTTATATTAACCTTGTTGATATGTAGGGGCTGATGGGGCTGGAGGTGGGGGCATTGTAGGTTCTGGAAATGCCTCCTATAATCATAAAGATGATGTTATAATGCAATGTATGTCTAATTTTTTTTAAAACAATACAAATTAACATCATTATATTTTTTTTTTTACTTACTTTATTTATTTGGTGGAGTCCTTTCATCCCATCCAGGAACTTAGTATAAACGATAATAATAACAATTTTATTTAAATTATATCTCAATATTTCAATAAAATATGCTTCAATCATTTAAATTTATATTAAAATTTAATTATTTTGGAATATTAGAAAAATAGTTTACATTTAATAGTTATTACATTTTATTAGTTTTTTATTTTTTAGAATAACAACATTATAATGTAATACATAATATAATTTAATCATAATATAATTTATATTATAATGATTAATATTTAGTAATTAAATAATTAATTAATATAAATATGACATTATTGAAAACTAATCTTACTAAACTTCCTAACTAATTAGAGAAATATATTATCAAACTATTATATAACATTAATTAATAAGAATTGGATAACAAATATAGAATATTTTAAAAGGAAATAATATTATTAAAATGTTGATAAACACATTCTAGGAATTGCATTACAATAAAAGTAGTTATTTTTACAAAAATACAAACAATTTTTTTTTATATATTTCTGTTTGCAAAAATTATATCTTTTTATTAACTTTTTTTTTAGGTAATTTTGATTATTTGAATTAAAACACATCAAATGAATAATACTAGCCATAATCATATAATAAAATATAGTCATCATACAATCATTTAGACCTCATCCATTATCAATTATTTATGTATATAAATAGTATCCAAATTGAAAATCAATATTAAATACAAGCCTAGAAAATTATACAATTTTTATTTGCACATTTATATTCAATAAATATTAAATAATAAATATATATGATTTGTACATGTTACATAATAATTATTAATCTATGTAGAATATCTATTTTTATATAAAATCATCTACAAATATAATTAGATTTTGTAATATTTGTAAAGGATATTCAATAATATAATTTACTTTGCTTCGGGTACATTCTAAGTAACATCAGATATATCTCTCTAAGTAACATCAGATATATCTCTCTAAGTAACATCAGATATATCTCTCTAAGTAAAGAGTTTAGCAGTATATGTATATTATCAGAATATCAAATGCATAATTATATAGTATATAAACCAAAAATGTGGTTAGCAAAAGAATATATTGTAGTCATTTTGGAAATATGTTAAAAATAAAAATAGATCTTGGTACATCCGCACCACAAATAATAATACATTACTTGTCGATATACATAAAGGTTATTAAAAGGTAGACTTAAATATTATGTTATTTTAGATAGAGATTTAGGATTTGGATTATTTTGTTTATATACATTTGTATACGTGTATTTATGAGTATTTAATTATACATAAATATATTATTAAATTAATATTTAATTATTGAATTTATGAGCATATAAATATAGCTATAGTATAATATATACAGTTAATATTAAAATATAATATATAAATTTCATACATTTTTGTATCATCTGATTATGAAATAATCTAATCAGATACCTTATAAAACTATATAAATAAATATAAATATATATATATATAATTTTTTAAGAAATTTATTAAATCTCATTATATGCATGTATTAGTAAATATAAAATCTATTTGTTTAGTTTTTAATATATAAATATATTGATTATATATATATATATATATATATATATATATGAAGTTCATATTATTAACAATGTATAAAAACATAAACAATTAAGTTATATATATATATATATATATATATATATATATATATATATATATATTATCTATTATGTGTATCTATATTGTGTATTTATTTTTTATATAAGTATGAATTTCTAAATATAGATTTAATATAGGCAAACATAAGAAACTTAAGATTTATATACATATAATTATTTGATCAAATATAATTGTATAAACTTAACAATACCGAACATTCTATCATGAATATGAATAATCATCAATATACTGGAGATAAGTTAACTTTTACAGATCATAGTATAGATATGTGTATTCTATTGTACTTTAATAGTTAATAGTTGTCATGTATAGGTAGTGAGGCGTAACAAATCATTCTTTAATAGTGAATTTAGAAATGAAAAATTAAATTTTGTCTTCACAATTTTAAAATCTCCGAGTCATACGATTTCATTCCGAGAATATCTACATTTATTTTAAAATGGAGATTTTGCTATAACAAATCATTTATTAAATTAGACATATCGATACCTATGATTCACACTGATCAGTGAGCGTGTATTCTATAACATAGGTGAATGCTACACTTATGAACAGTATCACTCGATAGTAAGTAAAAACGTTAGAATTAGACAATCAGTTTATCAATGGTTCAGTGCAGAGAGGAGATATATACACTAGTTATATTATAATCAATTTCTTTTTTAAAATAACTATTCACCACACGCATATATCTTCTTATATATATATATATATATATATATATATATATATATATATATCTAATTTCATATATAATTTAAGCATCCACTCAATAAATATACATCCAATACATATCGATCTTATTTTAATAATGTATTTTATTATACAATTTTATTTTTTAAATACTTATTTGTATTAACGTTTCAAATTTTCGTTTTTAATTGATTATATTTTGCGTACAACAATTAGAATATTCAATGTATTAGAGGTAATACGTAAATTTCAGAATATTTGTGGATCTCGACATCTTCGAATAATGTCATTTTGGATTCTCAAGACTCTCTCGATAAGTACATTTGAAACAAAAATAATATCCATAGACTAGTTTTATACAGAATCTATAGATTTAAATAGTTTTAATTACATTGAATTAAGATTTAGAACGCAATTCTTTAAGTAAGTAGCACATCGTGATGAGTCATCACTAATCGTAAACCTACAGGAACACACACGTACCTATATCTATATCTATGTATCTCTGTGTATCTGATATCATAATACATTATAATTTAAATAGTAGATCGCTTAGGGCAGCACCTCATACGTAGCTATAACGTAGGTTGTTTACACTGATGCCATGGCATTATAATTATTGTACACAAGTATACTACGAGTATCTAATATTGATATAGTAACGGGAATATCGTACACAGTATCGGGTAGACTACAATAGAATACTTGTATGGGGTTTGTATTGGAAGAGATTTGTATTGGCGATCTATTGGGAACAAACAGAATGTGCCATCGTATTGCTATTTAATTTATAGTCACAAATATTCTATACTCTATATAAATATATATATATATATATACATTATATCTATTATAGTAATTAACAATAAATATAGACACTATAGTTATAGATGACAAAAAAGGAGAGGAAATAGATGATTAAATGAGTGATTGATGGGAATAGACTTCTACTATGAGTGAATCTTTCCCTAGGTGTGTGTGTGTGTGTCGGTGGGTGTGTACAGGAAGTGACATCGGTACAGGAAGTGACAAGAACATGTGCACAGAACATGAGAAGTACGTACAGTGTGCGGTTTAACGTAGCGGGAACATGTATATATGTGATACACACACGATAACATATACGACGTGATAGATATTATGTAACAAATGATGTAACAAATGATGTAACACTGACCTAATGAGTAGTAGAACAATCTATAAATACACATGAGTCGCATGTTATGAAGGTGTTGATGTTTTATAAATACACTATACACGATTCAATGGTATACAAACTATGAATACCAGAAGTGTACTCTAATATCTTATAGGGTCGTCGCGTGTTACACTAGAAATCATTCTACTCGATAATAGAATCTATTTATAGGCAAAATATAAACATAACATTAAGTTTGGCTACAAAAAATTGTAGATAATAAGGATTGTATTTCAGTAAAAAGCAAGATTGTGTGGATACATGATTACATCTATCAGGTGGTTAACATTATGCATTGTTTATCTGAGTATGCAGGTATTTTAATAGAATTGTTGTTTAAATAATTAAATTCTATGTTCATAAGAAAACATTATACTATTTATACTACATTATAAAGTAATTATTCACAGACTAATAATAGTATATAAAAAATGATATCATACGCAATTATAATATATTGTTTACACGTACAAAAAGAAGTAATATCTAAATTCTTTCATGGTATAACATCATGACATATAGTAACACTAGAAGTTAACAAGTTAATATTCATATTTGATTGTCATACATTAGTGTACTAATGCTGATACTTACTTACCTCCAAATATGACTCTGGTACCAAACCAGTTTTACCATTAGAATTTCTTGCTTCCCACCATCCTTCTCCAATATCCTGTATGAAAATTATTATATATATATATATATACAATATAGTATATAGTGTATCAAGTAAACAAATATATAAATGTATGTATCAAATATAATCGATAGTCAAAAACACACATTGTTTATAAACTTTATATAATATATACAATTAAATTAATATAGAATAATTTATTGATTATTGCATTTCTAGTATATAGAATAAATCATGCATGGATACCATGGCTAAAAAGAATAGATTGTCGAGGCATTGATACATATCCTATATATCACAAATATATAATTCCGCTGAGATAAACATAATAATTGATGTACATACTTAGGATGTGTACAAGTCATATAGCTCCGTTAGTAGATATTCAAGGATTACTTAAACTGCTTTCACACCAAAAAAAAACAGCCCGATATCGGGATATAAAAATTATTTATTATTTATTCGTTTTAAAACATTTACTAGATATGGAGGCAAGTCAAAGATTTGATGATATGTATATATAAACGCCTGTATAAGGCGACGGTATCACGGTTTGTAATAATAGCTGCTTACATCGAAACTGTATCCACGATATCAGGCTGTATTTGTTGATATGAAAGCAGTTTAATAAGGCTACCTGGTACAATATTAGGTATTCTTATCTATATCAGTAATTCATTGTCATATGATTATTAATCTGATACCAATATAGATTAACTAATTAATAATGGGCGTGTCTACACTGTACACGTCATGTGTTCCTGCGTAGTTCTATTAGTCATAGACCCAATGCTAACGTGATAGTATAATTAATGAGTGTGTCATTTTATCTAAACAGATTATTGATTATGATGATTTTAGGGCATACTTATTCTCCAAGTTTAAAATGCACTATGTAAAATTTTAATGATTTTTTTTATAATATATAAGTTTAATTATTTGTTCTTTATTTTGAATTATTTATGGCTTGATATACTAAACTATAATACTATTATTCAATAGCATCTACAAGCATTAATTACACTTTTAAGTGGTTAGATAACTATTTAAATAAAATGCATCAAATGTTGTCAACTAATGATCAGCTAATAAAAAACTACAATTTAATATATTTATTTATTTCACATTTATATCTGCGATGGAGACAATTTCTCCAAATAAAGAGAAAATAGAAAGTACAAAATTTCTATCAAAGTTAATTAAATTGATATTATTATTATAGTTTACTATTATACCCCGTTAAATATAGTTGAACGAAGAATTTAGCGTTACACAATAGCGTTGTAAATGATGATTTCGTCGGATTAAAGAAAACCACAGAAAATATAATAATCATTCGCGCATTCGCAATATAATATTTCGTAACGTCATCGCGTTAGGGTTACGTGGTATATCGACGACTAGACGAACAACCTGTTTAGTGATGGTGAGGAATTCGTTCTCTTGAAACGAGAGTTCCCCGTTACCGCCCGCCGAGAAGGTGTATATCGCGCGTACCTGCATGCCTCCTCCTGTCAATCAAACGGCGCGGTTAGGTAACGTATGAGCTGCCGCTGTAGCGATGTACTGCCGAGCGTGGTTAGGCGACATTATATGTTACTCGATATAGGGCGATAAGGCGAGTAGAGATGGCTGTATGAAATGCGCGGTAAGGCGGTGTTAAAACGGTAAATATCTACGACGATGAAATATTGTACATTTCGTCATACGGAAAAGACGGTTGTAGATTGTCATCTGCGACGATTTTATTTACAGTATAAACGCGCCCTAATTCGGCTCAACTGCGCGAATACATATATAGTATCACTCGGAAATAATTGACTTCGGGATAAAGGAAACCGATGATTATAATGTCATAACTGTTATCGTGGGGTTCGTGACTGATTAACCGTAAACGTAAAGTGTAGCATATACCGTTTAAACTTTTCTCTAACATTAATATTTTATATATATATTATATAGGAATTATATATATATATATATATATATATATATATACAAATATATAAGAAATATATGTATATAAATATATAAAATAATAAATAAAAAAATATTTGTATATAAATATATATAATAATATTTTAATTGTATATAAAATAAGTAAATAAAGTAAAATATATTATATCTGATATCTAAATTTCACAAACTTTCTAGATAAATAGGTACTTGGACGTAATCCGCACATTGAAAATTAAAAATCCGCAAAAGTAACTCCCGCAATTTAAATTACTATCTGTATATAATATGATTGGCCATTGTAAATAGTGCATGACTATTTATAGACTATCATATGTGTACTGGTTTATAAGTAAGATATATAGATATATGTTATTTTCACATGTTTGATTTGGTTGGGTTTAATTTTTATATTTGCAGGTTTTTGTTAGCTGCATTCCATTCCGAGTGAGCCTATAAAAGTATATATATATATATATATATATATAAGTTACTGATAAGCTGTTACATCTATATTAGTCTATAACTAGACATACGCTAATTATAATGGCCAATCATATTATATGCAGATAATATTTAATATTGTGGGCGTCGCTCGTGCGGATATTAAATTTTCAACGTGCTTATCAACGGATTATGTGCCATATATTTACTCCGGCTGTTATTTATTAGTTTATGTGTTTTATTGATTGACTTTGGTAATCACAATTTTTAATGAAAATCAATAACGCATTAAATAGCAGGTAACATAGCTATTTCTATAAGAAAATAATTCAAAATCACTATTATCGAAAAGTATTACATTTATTTTACAATATATATAAATAATATATATATATATATATATATATTGACAAAAGTATAATATAGATAATAAATATAATATAATTGTATGGTACAATAAGTGTAATATGAATGAATAAAAAATAAATCACTATTTTATGTTTAATATATAATATATTTAATATATTATATAATATATTAATATATTATATAATATAATATTATTATAATAATTATATTGGGATAATTACTACTCTCATTAAAATAATATTGATGCATGACAATTACAATGAAATTAACCATATTTTCATGGTATTGGTAACAGTTATTATAAATGTTTTATTAATACATATCATATTGATTATTATATATTAAATATAATATTTAAAAATACAAATTTTATAAACAATACTATTTACTATAAAAATAAGTCATTTATTAATTTCCAAAGTTGGAAATTATTACTGATAAAACTAAATCTTAATCATAAATATTTAAAATATATCATATAGAATAACTTATACATTAGTTAGAACTTCTAGTTTTAGTTATACCTTTAATAAATGATATCATTATGATAATATGATAATAATATAAATTATATGATGTAATTATTATAATTATATCATATAATTTATATATCATTTATTAAATGTATAACTAAAACTAGAAGTTCTTCTAATTTAATTATATATATATATATATATATATATTCTATATGATATATTAAATATAGTATATAACAGGTACTTTATCCTGCTACATAATTCTATAAATAGTGGATATAATAGCGAGTCACCATTAACAAATTAGTAACACTATAAGTATTATTATATTAAATATTATATTTAATATACTATATTTAATATAGTAAGTAATTTAAGTATAGTAATTTAATAATTCAATTATTAATAATTAATAATTTAATTAATTTAATTTACTTCATTTTTATTTATTTTATTAATTACAATTTTAATCTCGGTTGTAGTGAGCAATACTAAGGTTTATATACATGTAATTATATCATTCTCAATCTGTATGATACTGAATATATATATATATATATGGTGTTATATGTGGTTATATACAAATTATGAATATACAAAATCAAATAATCTCCGGACAAATAATTAAATATACAATAATCATGGTTTCAAGTTAATGGTTAATTATATTGTTTAATGCTAATTAGTAAATATAAATACTTAAGATTATAATTATTATTATATTATAATAATTATTATAATAATATAATATAAAATATTCAATATTATATTGTTAACCATTTTTATAATTATTATTTTAATAAATGAAAATTTAATTATTAACTTACAGGTTTTTATATCATTACGTATATATAATTTGAATTCCTAAATATAATATAAAGAATATTTGTAAAATATATACTAATAAATTATTCAATAATATAATTCACCAATTGTCAAATAAAGAAATAAATAGATGAAACTAAAAATAAAAATAAATATGACTAATATTTTGTTTTATTTCAATACTAATAACGCCATCTATTAATGGGGTTTTCGTACAAAGATATTAAAAAGTTTATCAGTTCAAGTTTATCACCTAATGTTCTGGATTTATCATAGTTTTGTATATTACAAATCTATGTAGTTTATTCACAATGATATATATAATATATAAGTATGAGTATATATATGTGTATATATATTTGAATTTATGGATAATTATGATCATAATATATGTTATATATCGGTGTCGTATAATAAAACGGTTTATATATAATATATATAGGTAGAATTATATATAAATATACCTATTTACTTGGTAGGTTTACATCATGTAGTATCTATATCATATTATACTACTGTTTATAATAAACAGGTTCAATATACTATATACTTGATTATAGTTCGTATCAAGTTGCTAGTAACAACCACAAAGATAATGATGAATACCCCATATGAATTATTGTAAATAATAAACATGAACCAATAAATACAATATTACAGATTAGGTTTCAACTAGGAGATTATAATCTTAACCTATCTAGGTACGATAACATTCTACACTAAATATGTCATACCGTATTGTTCGTATGTCCTGTCTACCTACAATTTAAGTTATTTTAGTAATATGATATAGCATATGTAGGAATATGTAAGCATATGTAGTATATGCATAAGGATTTTTATTTAACTATAGTATAATACATATATATAGGTACGGGTATTTAACAATAACATGTATTAATTTATATGTAAATATATTATTTTAATAATCTTAAAATTAATTAATATCTCCATTTTAAAAGTTAAGAGAATTTTATTTAATTAGGTAGAGGTATTAGGTATACCTACCTAAATTAATTTGGTAGATATACCTAATCTTTAACAAATAGGTTATAGCATGGAGGCTATATGTTATATACCTACACATAAATACTTCAATAAAGTGCAGAGAGTATTTACTAGAAGATTAATTAGGACAATAGGAAAATATACTATGTAGGGGAAAGTAACCGAATACGGACAGTGCCCGAATACGGACACTCTCGGTATATCAGAAACCATAAATCCTACAAAAAAATGTTTAATGAATAAAATATTCATAATTATAAAAATAGTCTAAAAAAGTAATTTTTATTTTTGAATTATATAAAATATTGCTAATATATCCACTAAACTGATTTTTTTATTACGTTTTTAAATTTATGAAAACAAATGTCAACTTAAAACCTTCTCAAGATTATACAAATGTATCGATAAAATTTAACACTATATTATTAAAAAATAAAGAATTCTAAAAATTATATTTTTAATTTCTATATTTTTTATCAAATATTCATTAAGTTATAAGCATATATCTAGAGGTCATATAAGTTCCTAATACGGACACTATAAATGTCTTAATACGGACACCCTATGACCAATCAGCGCGCAGTGTATGTACAATTCTGATTTTCATAAAAATCGAGTGCTTATAATATTAATACCACCAATAAAGCAAATTCTAAAAAAAATATTATTTAGATACTTAAATTGTATTATTAATTAAAAAATAATAAAAATAAATAAATTATTAACTAATTAAATTACAATATATTTTTTATAAAATTAATTTTAAATAACATAATTGTAATTTTTCTGATTGATTCATCAATAATATATAGTTTATCTAGTGGTATATAGGGTGTCCGTATTATAACACAGGGTGTCCTTATTCGGACATGGGTACCGAATACGGACACCCTCGTTATCTATGGAATTAAAAGATTAAATAAAATTTTAAAATCACAATAATATCTATAACATATAATATTAATATATTGGAATTTTTGATTTCAAATAATGAGTCATAAGTTAAGACCATTTATTGTTAAAGTGTCCGTATTAGGTTAATTTCCCCTAGTATATTACACTATGTAAGAAATAGGAATAGGAGTTCCTATAGTATATAGGAAATTCCTACAAATGCATAGAATAGTAATTATTAATTCAATAAAGATATAGGACTATAGGAATATTTTAAATACAAACATTTGAAGGCCAACTTATAATATTATAAATATATCTAATCAAAAAATGTTAA
The DNA here is from genome assembly GCA_964019155.1 of Osedax fenrisi. Lineage (NCBI taxonomy): Eukaryota > Metazoa > Annelida > Polychaeta > Sabellida > Siboglinidae > Osedax > Osedax fenrisi. The sequence continues at coordinate 91,674,588 of OZ025242.1, forward strand.
ATTAAAAATAATTATACATATAATTAACCCTATAAATATATCTGATATCATTAACATTTAGAATAATACTATAACTAGATCTATTATACAAATTGTAAACATTAAATATAATAAATAATTATGATAGTTTCTAATTACCGACTCCTAAATGATTATTTGTAGTTTTTACTATTAACTTATTCAATTATTAACCTATTAGTATATTTATTATTAATTTATATAATTATTTAGTTATTTAAACAATTTTGTTAGGGGAAAGCAACATAATACGGACACTTTAACAATAAATGGTCTTGACATTTTATGACTCATTATTTGTATTCAAAAATTACAATATATTAATATTATATGATTATAGATATTATTGTGATTTTTAAATTTTATTATTTTGTTAATATCATAGACAACGTTGGACCAACGTCGTTGGTGTCCGTATTCGGTACCCATGTCCGAATACGGATACCATGTGTTATAATATGGACACCCTATATACTACTAGATAAACTATATATTATTGATGAATCAATCAGATAAATTACAATTACATTATTTATAATTAATTTTATGAACAATTTATTCTAATTTAATTAGTTAATAATCTATTTAATTTTATTATTTTTTAATTAATAATACATTTTAAGTATCTAAATAATACAAATTTTAGATTTAGCTTTATTGGTGGTATTAATATTATAACGCACGCGATTGTTATGAATATCATAATTCGATATAAAGAAAGTTTTCTTTATATAGTTTCTGAGATACCGAGAGTTTCCGACGGACACTATCCGTATTCAGGCACTGTCCGTGTTCGGTTACTTTCCCCTATATTATGGTAATAAATAATGTAGCTATTTTTAATTCTTGATATAGTTCCTAGTTGCATTGATAAGAAAACGATAGTGCATTGGAGACTTTCCCCTAATACAATTAGGTAATATATCATTAATAAGTTAGAACTACTTGATCAGTTAATAGGACTATTAAATGTATATTATAGAATAGTATATTATGATTATTCCTTTATTCATTACATTATGAAATAATTAAATATGTTACTAATTCATCTTTTAAAAATTAAATAAATAAAATCTGTTTGACAGATATTACAATTTGATATTAATTTATATTTATTTTTATGGATTATTATTTAATTATATATTTTTTATTTTTTTTATTAATTTGCATCTTCGATTTTTTTTCTTAATTTAAAATACGAGTTTTATATAAATATATTCCATATTTACTATAATAATATTAACAAATTAATAATTAACTATTATTTAATATACTAGTTATAATAATATATATATATATATATATATAGTATTATTTAATATACTAGTTATAATAATATATATATATAGTATTATAACTAGTATATTAATTAATAGTTAATTATTAATTTGTTATTTTAATATTATTATAATAAATATGGAATATATTTATATAAAACCCGTATTTTAAATTAAGAAAAAAAATTTAAAAATGTATCAATATAAAACATAACAATATATTATTTAAAAATAAAGCATTTTAAACACTATATTGTGATGCACTTCTTGATTTTATTGGTTATTTACAAACTAATAATGATAAACATTGCGCGGCAGTCTCTATTGATATTAAAAAAGCATTTGATTCACTTGATCACTACATTTTACTTGAAAAATTGTATTTATATGGTTTTAGAGGTTTAAGTGGTGATTTTATTAAGAGTTACCTAACTAATAGAAATCAATATGTACACTTTAATTCATCTATATCTTCTACCTTGCCTATAAAATATGGTGTTCCACAGGGTTCGGTGTTGGGACCTATCTTATTTTTATTATTTATTAATGATTTATCAAATATACAAAATCCTTGTCATTTTACACTTTTTTCAGATGATACAACTATTGCATTCTCTAATAAAAATATACAACACCTAGAAAATATTATTAATGAAACTTTAGTTTATATTCATGAATGGCTTAATAATAACAGATTACAACTAAATATTGATAAGACTAATTTCATATTATTTCATAGGTCACGAATTAAACATAAATTAAATATAAAAATTAATGACTTAATTATAAAGCAATCATCTTATATTTTATTTTTGGGTATATTTATAGATGAAAATCTCAATTGGAAAAAACAGATTCATAATATTAAAAACAAACTTAATCGATGTATCTCTTTAATAAATAGATTAAAATCTAAATTGAATAGAGAATCCCTTATGAACATATATTACTCTTTATTCCATAGTCATTTGCATTATTGCTCAATACTCTGGGGTAATACGTATTTTAGTAATATTAAATGTATTACTATATTACAAAATAGATGTCTAAGATCAATTTATTATCTACATAATAGAACAAATATTGACCATATTTATATACATAAACGTATTCTCAAATTTAATGATATTATTGATTTAAATATTTACAAATACATGTATAAAGCTTGGTACAATAATAATATACATCCACAAATTATTAAGTTATTTAATAAAAAAAAGACAATATATTCTCTAATGTCAACTAATGAATTCGTTGTTCCCAATATATCACGTTGTTATGATAAATTCTGTATTGGTTATAAAGGTCCTTTGTTATGGAATTCACTATCTATTGATATCAAAACCACTAACCCTTTGAAAAAGTTTTTAAATGTTTTAAAACAAAAAATTATTGGTCACTATTAAAGTCTTATTTATTTATTTATTTTTATTCATTTTATATATATTTTTTATCAAATGATGAAATTCAGTAATTGGAATAGTTTTTAATTAAATTATTTTTTTTACAATATTTATATATTTTAACAATTGTATTATCATTTGTTTTTAAATGTATTGTTTATTATTATTCTTATTATTATTTGATTAAATTTGTATTACGAGTTACCTATTATTATTAATATTATTATTATTATTATTGTTATTATTGTTATTATTATTATTATTATTATTATTATTATGTCTTGTATATATTTTATTTTAATTTTATTTATAAGATTTATTTTTCATTACTATTTATTATTTTTATTAACTGTTTATTATTATTTTATTAACTGTTTATTATTATTTTATTATTTATATTATATTTTTTTATTTTTTATTTTATAAAGAGGAGGAATTTCGTGTTTTTTGTATATTGATTGTAGCGTGCGGTGGTGTATTATATGCCGAGTACTAAGTTTACCGGTATGATTGTGGTGGGATCATCTCAAGGTATTAAGGATTTGGCACATCCTTACTGAAAGTTGGTAGCCTTATACTATTCGTTCGTTGTGGTCGTTTTATGAACTATGTGTTGTTTTTCCCTCTTTATTTGTACATGTCTTGTTTTATTGTTATTTTTATCTATTATTATTATTTTTATTATTATTTATATATAATATTTATTTGTATTTTAACTATTTTAATATTTAAAATTTTACTTTATATTTATATTTTACTTTTAATTTCCAATTTTATTTTATCTTTGTAAATTTGATTACTGTTTGTTTTTTTTTCCATTCCTTTTGCTGACAGGTAGATATCTCGATAAGTTCAATGAACTTCTATATCTACCTGGGTTCATTCTCGTTTATTACGACGAACCAATCTGATTATTATTATATTATTATTATATACATAATTTCTATATTTGTTAGCAAATATTAGTTAGGTTATTGTATATATCTAGAAGTCATATAAGTCCCTAATACGGACACTATAGATGTATTAATCATCGATGTAAATAAAAGTTTACACTTTTTACACGTTTTACTTTTATTTACATCGATGGTATTAATACGTACTCTATAACCAATCAACGCGCAGCGTGTGAACTATTCTGATTTTCACAAAAATCGCGTGTGTTATTATATTAATACCACCAATGAAACTACATCTAAAAATGTTATTATTTAGACAATTTTCTTGTATTATTATTTAATAAAATAATACAAATTAATTAATTAATTACTAGTTAAATTATATTCAATTATTCATCAAATTAATTATATATAATTTAATTATAATTTATCTGATTGGTTCATTAATAATATATCTAGTATAATATAGTATATCTAGTGGTATACCATATATATATAGGGTGTCAGTATTATAACACAAGGTTTCCGTATTCGGACATGGATACCGAATACGGACACCCCCGTTATCTATTGAATAAAAATACAATTTTAAAATCACAATAATAACCATAAGAATATTATTATTATCAGATTTAGGTACAAGTACCTGGGTAATTGTAGAAGCATTGCTGCTTGTCGAGATTGCATATTAATATATTATTATAATTTTTGTATACAAATATTGAGTCATAAAATGTTAAGACCATTTATTTGTAAAGTTCCGTATTAGGTTACTTTCCCCTATATGTTTGTTCTGTATTACTATTTTATTTAATTTGATACATGTCTCATGTGTGATAGGTGATATAAAATGTATCATTTAAATATCAATTATATAATTAATTATATATTATTAATAATATTATTAATATTATAATATATATATATATATATATTACTATTTCATGTAGGACCTAACAAGTTAATAAGTATACAATTTATTTAAAGTTACAAACAAATTTGAAGATTATTGTGCACAATAAGCATTGTGCTTTCCCTTGTCAAATAATGCATATTGTGTTTCTGTTTGCGAGTATTTCTGTTAATGTTTAGTAAACATTGTTGTAAACATACTACAGTCAACTATCGGTAAGTCGGACTACGGATAAGTCGGAATTCTCCATAAGCCGGACACATTTAGTTGGTTTGGTTAGATTTGTATCTAGTTCCATGTTAAATTCATCGGATAAGTCTGATAAGTTAGATTGGATAAATCGGAATTTTCTATAAGTCGGACACATATTATTGTCATTTTTATGACTTTATACTGGATAAGTCGGACTTTTTATAAATTGTCAGAAATATTTACTTTAAATAATGAATATTATAATTTTAGTAAGTAATATTATTGAATACAACATTTTATGTTGTTGATTGTTGCATAATTCCATATTTCGGTAACCATTTAACTCGCGCTGCGCATTTCATGTCTTATTTGCATGATATACTTAATCTCAGATAAGTCGGATATCTCGATAAGTCGGACACTTTTCCCGGTCCCTTGCGAGTCCGACTTATCGGGAGTTTACTGTATTACAAATATATAGGACTATTGGAATATTTCAAATTAGAACACTTGAACTTATAAGATTAAATCTATATCTAACCAAACATATATTACAAACTATATTTACGTATAAACTATACGTCGTACATTGTGCATCGTACATCTACTATAGTAGGTTTATAAATGTAAGCGATAGGTGGCAGTACACTCCGTGAAGTAGGTTGTTCATAGGTAAGTCACGCGTGCATAGAACGCATCGTGACACCTATAGGCGAATATGTGTTATAATATATATATATATATATATATATATATATGTGGGGTAATTTTCTCGATAAGCAACACTGCTTCTATAATTACCCTGGCATGGCATTGCCTAAATCTGATGAAAATAATAATAATAATAATAATATACCTAACCGATATTAATCTATTGATTAAAATATGGACATACATGGACATAATACGTAGGTGCTAAATCGTGGTGTTGTTACTTAGCCTACATATGACGAGTTGATGTTCTAGTTATTATGTATACATAATTACGTATACGAATTGTCTTAACTCTTCATCTACTACCTACCTGTACTACACCTACACCTACTTGTATACACATGCATACACTATATATAGTGTATACACTAAATAGGGGCTATACACCTATAGTTACTAGCCCACGAAGTACGCCGCACATGAATACGATGCATACACAAGCATGCCTAGCCGAACTCATATAGGGATACCTATATATATATATATATATATATATATATATATATATATGTATAACCTATAAGTATCTACATTCATATTTGATTGAGAATACTATCAGAACGTAATAACATTATTAAGGACAGAGATTGTCAGATATGACGTATGATGTCGTACGGCAATATAAGAATATCATCAGTAGATACTAGCTAGTACCTAGGTTACCTTTAACCTATAGGTTATAGGTCCTTACTATGTCCTACTACTGATACACATACACTACCGTTCAGTATATCAGTACACCTACCAGTGTACTGATATAAAGGCATACCGATATAATGTCTAGGTGCGCGTGTACTTACGGTTACGTACTTTTTAATAGGTATACCTATAGGTATAGGTCTATGTCTATAGGTATATATACCTACACTGTAGGTCCTACACCTACATTCGCGCATTGCAGTATGTCTATAAATATCTAAAATATAGATATCATGCCAGCACATATTCTATATCTAACGAGGGTTATACACATACACACTCGCACAATTATAGTTATAAATATGTATACATATTAATATATATATATATATATATATATATATATATATATATAAGATAAGATACATTTTATTATTGTAATCATTATAAAAGAAAAACGATAAACGGACAAATAAAATAGTCAGAAGACTTTCGAGGTATTTGACCTTAATATTAATAATATATATATATATATATTTATATATATATATATATATATATATATATATATATATATATATATATATATATACGTTACATAAGGAGTAGAGATATCGGAGTATACGAAACTAGTAGTAGCTAGTGTATTCTTAAATAATACACGACTTGGTGTACTCTTACCTGGAAGTTGATGTTCTCGAATATACCGGATATCGTCGGTAACGCTTTATGCTTTATTTATTATTTATTTGATTTATCGTTGTATTTAAATTTATATATATATGTTTTTAATTTAGTTATATTTTCTATTTGAATATTAATTTATTTTTTAAATTAATTTTTTATTTTGTATATTTCTATCCTGGTGACATTTTACTTCTCGTAATCTAGTTTATCGTGTGAATGCCCTATCAATCTTTTGATTTCCATTCATCTAGGCTTTCAGACAACTCTGAATTATTATCATGCATAGTAACGTACGAATTAACACATATATGTACAGTATATATATATATATATATATATATATATATATATATATGTAATATACATGATAATAGTATTACATTTGTGGATATTATGTGGAGAACTCAGTTTGCGTAGGATCCTAGGCCAACATTTCTTCATTTATATTCTAAATTGATATGGTGATGTGATGATACTAACTCTAATCCACCGGATCCCCAGGTTTCTGATAGGGGAACAGCAATTAGATATAATGGTTAGCTGCGAATAATGTATATATATACACTTATAAACAGTGCCGGACTGATGAATATCTAGGTTACCTCTTGGCAAGGCATAGTACCTGTTAGACATACGCGAATACATCAGATCTGATCTTCTTCGAAGCCGGATGTTGAATATGGCAAGGCGTTTTTCTATATTTCTTAGAAGTATTATATCGGCAATGCACGTAAACTCTTGCAGAGAATACTGCTAACATATGTATGGAGTGGCGACCGCATGTGCTCACAATGGCCATTGAAAGCAAATCATAATACAACCAAACTTAATTCCATCCCGCATCGTTCATCGCGCGGTTAAACAAGGAGCGCGTCCTACAACATCACCTCAGGTTTAGTAGAAAATATAACTACTATGAAAACAGCCTATCCTAAATTATTAAATCCAACTAAAAATGTGATCGTTGGATCGCTAAATACCCAAACAATTCAAAACGTATGGAAAATACCAGAACGTATAGCCTCAGCCGAAGTAAAACAATAGGATATAATAAGCATACAAGAACATACACTCATTAAGGAACATGCAATAGGAAAATGGAAATTACTAACCTGTTCAGTCTGGGAAAATAGTATTAACGCCACCACTGGAGGAATTGGAATGTGTGTTAGTCTTCACTCATATAGGTAATTATATGCCTACTGCCATATCGAGTATAGATAAAATAATATCCAGAATAATTATAATAAATGTACATGCATTTCTACAGACACCAGTTATATCATGTCACATTCCAACAAATGTTAGTGATGAACAATATACCGAAAGATTTTATACATATCTCACGTCATTAACAAGGCAGATACCAAAGCATATATGCTTTATATATACATTATACTGTACTGATAATAGAAGAAGAATTTAATGCACAACTCGCTCAAAATGATGGATTTAAATATTAATTTCATAAACTAACACACTTAAATGGTTATATGCCAAAAGATTATCTGCTAGAAATAAACTCTTATGCCTAAACACACACTTCCAGAAAATTCAAGGTGAATACATAATTCATCAAATGCCTCTATATCTCAAATTGATTATATTATCATAAATATAAAGTGGAAGAATAGTGCTAATAATTATAAAGCTTATAACTCATTTATCAGTGTCACATCTGATCATCGTATTATATCAGAAAATATAAGACTGAGTCTTAGAGCTAATAACAAGAAATCTAGTAAAATCAAATATTACGATTGAGAAAAATTAAAGAAAGACACAGAAATCCGATACACCTTTATTACTAAAGTGAAAACTAAAATCGAAGCCTTACAGGAGACCACAGTTTCGCTACCTTCTAGCAAAAGGTATACTCAATTCGAAACTGCTTATAAGGAAACTGCTGCTAAAGTAATCCCACTGAAACCTAAGTTGAAAAAACGTATACCCTAGGTAACAGATACTATCTATCAAACCGTAGCATACTACAATAGGACGCGCGACATAAAGAAAATCAACCGACACCAGAAAATATAAGACATTTCAACGAAGCTCAAAAGTATCTTGTACAATCGTATGAAAAGGAACAAACTAATCACCTTCAGAATAAAATAAGTAAAATTAAAAATGCGATGTGTAACAAAAATCAGCCTTAGCATAGAAAATAGTAAATGAAGTTATTTGAAGAAATAACTCTGAAAGAGACAATAGTGGAAAAGAACGAATTCAACTATGGCACGACCATGTTAAGGAAATACTTGGTAAACCAATAATTCCCACATCAAACGATGAAAGTACAATGACTATACAAAATGAACTAGATATCGTGAACAACGACTGAGGTTCTCCGGTCATTGCTGGAGAAACAGAAGCGAAGAAGTGAGTGAAGTATTATTCTGGAATTCAAAACACGGACGAAGCTCTTGAGGAAGGTCTATTAAAACATACTTAGATCAACTAAGAGATGAAACGATGTGCACAAATGAGGAACTACCGATAGCGATGAATGATACAGAGGAATGGATGATACGTGTAATGAACTGCCGAACATGCTCGACCTGGTAGGGTAAGGCAAGGTATTACATTCAATGTTTACTTATATATGCGTATACGCATAGGTATTATTGGCGGCCTGTTACTCTCGGACATGTGTACCTAATTAAGGACATAACCTACACGATTACGTAATATTGGTCACATGTGATATCCTCATAATTGTATTAGAGGCGGATACATGGAGCATGTGTGGCTCTATACCCCTCCATATAATGTGGTATATATATCCAATATCTATAGATGTACCTTACCTTGAACCTTGGTCCCTTAGCTTTTCAATCGTTAACCACAATTGGGGCGCGTCACTTGTTTAACTAATCATCTCCATCGCGTTACGTTAGTTGGGTTACCTCTAATAATTACCGGTCTATGTTTATGGGGTATTACTCCAAATCTTCTTTGACCTCAGGGCTGAAGTTTACCTTCCACATTGCCTCGTAGTTTTAGTTAGGATATCCCCTTCGATCTAGATACATACCAATACCATACGCCGTTTGACGATATTAGCTCAGCATAGTTCCTTCTCTTGATATCTGATATATTACTTCTTCCTTAGTTACTCTATCTATATTGGTAATTTATAAAAGTGTACCGACATTTTTCATTTCACAGGTCTTTATTGTGGTTTCAAGTTCTGCGGAAAAGTTCAAGTTTCGTCTGCATAGATAACATTCGACGTCACTAGTTTTCTCATTAATCTAAGCGTATTACATATATACTACTATAGTAGAATGTGTTCTTAGCTACATATTGGCTTCAACTTACTGCATGCATTAGCTTACTGGCGTGTTTAATTAGACTTATAGTACGATAGTTATTGCATTGATTTTACATTACCTTTCTTTCGAAGGATTAATATATATATATATATATATATATATATATATATATATATATAGAATATATATATTCTCATCCAGATCGACAGCCAACCCTGTTTCCCAGATGTTTGAGCATATCGTTTACAGTAGTACCTACATTAACTATGGCATCACCACCGTGAATTATAAGTTCAGATAGTATGTTACCCATACCAGCATATTTACCTTAGTTCGTTGTATTCGTGTTAGTTTCCTCTTCATCTCGTAGTGTGATATCATCTTGAGATATTTCCTCTTTTTGTATGTGTTTTGCTTAATTATTATACTTGCATCTCCTCTACTCTAAAAGTTGTATATATATCGTTGAAGTATTCTGTCAATCTTCTGGAAATATCATATCCTGCAGTAATATATTACCCCACAGGGTTTACCTATATGTGTCATGACTACTTTTAATAGTATTATAATTTTCTTATTTATTCTTGTAAGAGCATATATATATCGTATACGAGTGTATGATTTGTTACTTATCACTGGCAATTGAGTTTTCGATATCATTCGCATTTTTGAGATATAACATTCAAATAAGTAGTATAGGACATTACTAGCGTAATATATACTACATTACTAGGTCACGAATTACTTAAATAATAATTATATTTAAATAATAATAAAAAAATAATAATTTAATATTAATATTAGTTAAATACTAATAATTATTCAAATATATATCTATTTATAAACTTATTTTTACAATATTGTGTAGGACCTATTAATTAGATATAGTTTTCAAGGATTGGCATGTATACATGATACACATATATATCTAATAGTAAGTATTCTATACTGTTCATTATCTTACAATTATTAATCAATGCATATTATGATATTATTTTAAGCTGTAGTTATTTAGTTATTATAGATTATTTGTTTAATAATATCTTAAGACATGATCATTTGACAAACACAATACTGCAAGGCTATGTGGTAGACACAAGAAAGAGAGATCGACATAATAGACAGTATGGGTGGATGCTATTCACAATTGGTCTGCATTATCAACTGGTGAACCACTGGAACAAGATATCTTGATAGCCGTGAATGGAACGAGTTGTGCTCTCAGAAGTATCATGTCCCCCCTATAGGGGATATTATACTACGAACTATATATAGTCACGGCAACAAGTAGGTAAGTCAACGTTATTAAAGTAGTCAGCTGTGTATGTTATGATCATGTTTTACATAAGTCGGCCAAATTAAAATAGTTTATTTAAACACAAACTATGTATTACATATTAATTATAAGTTGTTTCTTATCATTCAATATTTAAAGATATTTTAAAGATATTATTGATGTTGTGGAATATTATTACTGGATCATCGTACACTATGTTGGTGCGATATGCATATAGGCACGTTCAATGTTATCACGATTATTATACTTATTTAGTATTATTTTGTTGTTTAAAATAAATATAAGTTTATTATAAGTTATTTACATATATATATATAACACTTTACAATATATATGATGGTATATTACAGAGTTTTTACTTAAGTAATAGTTATAAAGTTTTATAATTTATTTGTAGACATATTCGTGATTAAAATATCTTCACGGAATAGCTCAAATTTCACATTCAGATCTTTCTTATGCAGGCATATTTCATAATCTCTTTGATAGTATATTCTCTTCTATGTATAAGAAAATATGAATTACTATTAATATATACATATAATTATAATTAATATATACATATAATTATAATTAATATATACATATAATATGTGATACACTACTATATATAATCTATATATTAACCTATACATACATATATTGAGTTTTATGTGTAAAATAAAACGTGAAAATATAAAACGTTAAATAAATTAAAATAGTGTACATATTTATAACTTATTATAAACATAGGTGGCGTTACTAGTGCGAGTGCTATAGCTATATTCGCTTACATATTTCACACACATACACACATATATATATATATATATATATATATATATATATGTATTTAAGTAATTAGCTTACTAATACATGTATATGCATATACAATACACTATGTGATGGAAACGAAATTTAAAGGTAATGTAAGATAGATATGGTTGGAGGAAGGTAGTCGAAAACTGTCGAGCAAGCTTGCCGAAATTGTAAGATTATATAGGCATATTTCATCGATATTAATATATACATTACATAATATATATATATATATATATAATATAAATATTATATATATATACATTATTTTTATATTGTATTTACCTTGTTTTCTTAGCAATATCCTACATTGAATGCGGCCATTGGTTTGATCTTTATGCTTATCCTCTTCGGCAATACTGTACAATAAACTTCCACAATAGCTAACAGTTCCGTTGATACGCATTAAGCTACACTAAAGGTCAGATAACTAACTATGAAAATAAACAGTTAAGTTATAGGTCATTAGACGATGTCACGTGACTCGTGTCACATGTCACATGACCCACGTGTAACCTACACTATACCACATGAATATACACCACGTGTTATGGTATACCACTATCTACGAACTACCACCTATCGTTAGATTAATTAACTGATGATGGTGTCTATTTAAATACCTATTACCACACATATATGTAAGTTACATGGAAATATCTGAATTAAATATAAATTATATGATGTATATTATGTTATTTCATATGTCGGGAGTTACTCACTCAACTCAGGATATCTACGAATATAAACACATATGTAAGTTATATGGAGATATATAACGAACAGGTGCTAGACCTATTAGTCCGGAGAAAAACACGTGACTTGAAGATAAGAGAGAATCCGAAAACCGAACATATGTTCAACATTTTAAAGTGATCAGTATATATATGTCTATTATATATATTTTTAATTATATATTTTGTTCGGATGCTCCCATATCTTCAAGTCAGTATATATATATATATATATATATATATATAAATTATATGATCTATATGATGTTATAACATATGTCGGGAGTTACTCACTCAACTCAAGGATATAAATGCACACATATACGTCAGCTACATGGAGATATTTGACATATGTCAGGAGTTACTTTCCCAACTTTAGGATATATACTCACACATATATGTAAGTTATATGGAGATATAAAATGTACAGGTGCTAGACCTATTAGTCCGGAGAAAAACACGTGACTTGGAGATATGAGAGCATCCGAAAACCGGACCCATGTTCAACATTTTAAAGTAATCAGTATATATATGTTTATTATATATATTTTTAATTATATATTTTGTTCGGATGCTCTCATATCTTCAAGTCAGTATATTTATATATATATATATATATAAATTATATGATGTATATTATGTTATATCATGTGTCGGGAGTTACTCACTTAACTCAAGGATATCTATGAATATAAACATATATGTAAGTTATATGGAGATATATAATGAACAGGTGCTAAACCTATTAGTCCGGAGAAAAACACGTGACTTGAAGATAAGAGAGAATCCGAATACTGATCCAATGTTCAACATTTTAAAGTGATCAGTATATATATATGTCTATTATATATATATTTAATTATGTATTTTGTTCGGATGCTCCCATATCTTCAAGTAAGTATATATATATAAATATATATATATATATATATATATATATATAAATTATATGATCTATATGATGTTATAACATATGTCGGGAGTTACTCACTCAACTCAAGGATATAAATGCACATATATATGTCAGCTACATGGAGATATCTGACATATGTCAGGAGTTACTTTCCCAAATGTAGGCTATAAACTTACACATATATGTAAGTTATATGGAAATATAAAATGTACAGTTGCTAGACATATTAGTCCGGAGAAAAACACGTGACTTGGAGATATGAGAGCATCCGAAAACCGGACCCATGTTCAACATTTTAAAATGATCAGTATATATATATGTTTATTATATATATTTTTAATTATATATTTTGTTCGGATGCTCCCATATCTTCAAGTCAGTATATTTATATATATATATATATATATATATATATAAATTATATGATGTATATGATGTTATAACATATGTCGGAATTACTCACTCAACTCAAGGATATAAATGCACACATTTACGTAAGTTATATGGAAATATCTGACATTTGTCAGGAGTTAATCTCTCAACTTTAGGCTATAATCTCACACATATATGTAAGTTATATGGAGATATATAATTTACAGGTGCTAGACATATTAGTCCGGAGAAAAACACGTGACTTGGAGATATGAGAGCATCCGAAAACCGGATCAATGTTCAACATTTAAAAGTGTATATATTTTTAATTATATATTTTGTTCGGATGCTCCCATATCTTCAAGTCAGTATATTTATATATATATATATATATATATATATATATAAATTATATGATGTATATGATGTTATATCATATGTCGGGAGTTACTCTCTCAACTCAAGGATATAAATGCACATATATATGTCAGCTACATGGAGATATTTGACATATGTCAGGAGTTACTTTCCCAACTTTAGGATATATACTCACACATATATGTAAGTTATATGGAGATATAAAATGTACAGGTGCTAGACATATTAGTCCGGAGAAAAACACGTGACTTGGAGATATGAGAGCATCCGAAAACCGGACCCATGTTCAACATTTTAAAGTAATCAGTATATATATGTTTATTATATATATTTTTAATTATATATTTTGTTCGGATGCTCCCATATCTTCAAGTCAGTATATATATATATATAAATTATATGATCTATATGATGTTATAATATATGTCAGGAGTTACTCACTCAACTCAAGGATTTAAATGCACATATATACGTCAGCTACATGGAGATATCTGACATATGTCATGAGTTACTTTCCCAAATTTAGGCTATAAACTTACACATATATGTAAGTTATATGGAGATCTATAACGAACAGGTGCTAAACCTATTAGTCCGGAGAAAAATACGTGACTTGGAGATATGAGAGCATCCGAAAACCGGACCCATGTTCATCATTGTAAAGTGATCAGTATATATATATATATGTCTATTATATATATATATATATTTAATTATGTATTTTGTTCGGATGCTCCCATATCTTCAAGTCAGTATATATAAATATATATATATATATATATATATATAATATATATATATATATTATATATATTTATATATACTGACTTTTTATATATATATATATATTATATATATATATATAAATTATATGATCTATATGATGTTATAACATATGTCGGGAGTTACTCACTCAACTCAAGGATATAAATGCTCATATATGTCAGCTAAATAGAGATATCTGACATATGTCAGGAGTTACTTTCCCAAATGTAGGCTATAAACTTACACATATATGTAAGTTATATGGAAATATAAAATGTACAGTTGCTAGTAGTGCTGTAAAATTTCAAATCTCAAATATCAAATCTCAAATCTTTTTTTTTCGGTTCGGTTCAAATCTTTAATTTTTGGGTATTTGGAAAGATTTGATGGTCTCAAATCTTTATTTTAAATTTAGTTTCGGTTCGGGTATCATGTCGGGTAATTGTTCGGGTAATGATCGACTAACATAATTATGTAATAAGTTTTTTTCAACTATTTTAAAATATCCATTAAACTGTAGATACTATTAATTCTATCATCAGTTATGCCACCTATATGATAATATATTTAAAATAGAATAATGTTATCAAGGACACCGTGTCCTTGATTTATTATCCATTAATAACAATATTTAAAAATTAATACGTATATTCTGCATATTCCTGAAGGAATATCATACCTACTCTTTATTAATATATACACATTTTAATTTATAAACCGTTTAAAACTATATTTGTCTTAAGTATATTTTGAATAAATATTTTACACTATGGTATATATATAATATATTTATATATAGTCTAAATATAATATTTATATTTAACCTTCTATATATATATATATATATATAAGCTTTGGTGTATATAGTATATAGGATTCCTCTTACAACTTTACTAAATACTATATACTGATATATATGATTATTAGAATAGTAGCGTAAATAATTCAATAATTCAAGTAATTAATAATTATTTATTGTTAATTATTCAATTATAATTTATTAATTAATAATTATTTATCAATTATTATTATTAATTAATAATAATTAATTATATATTATTTTAATAATTATTAAGTATTTTATTATAATTTATTAATTAATAATTATTTATAAATAAATTATTATTATTATTAATTAATAATAATTATTTATTAATTATTATAATTATTTATTAATTATTATAATTATTTATTAATTATTATAATTATTTATTAATTATTATAATTATTTAATTATTATTATAATTATTTATTTATTATTATAATTATTTATTTATTATTATAATTATTTATTAATTATTATAATTAATAATTAATTTAATTAATAATAATTATTTATTAATTAATTTATTAATTTATTTATTATTATTAATAATAATTAATTAATTAATATCTCATTTTTGTCTTCGTTAACTTATTTTTAAATATTATTAAAAGATTTGAAGTTCTCGAGAACATACCTAAATATGAGAGATTTGAAGTTCTCGAGAACTTGATATTTTTTTAAAGATTTGAAGTTCTCGAGAACAATATTTTAAGATTTGAAGTTCTCGAGAACAACCAAGTATTTGAAATTTTACAGCACTAGTTGCTAGACATATTAGTCCGGAGAAAAACACGTGACTTGGAGATATGAGAGCATCCGAAAACCGGACCCATGTTCAACATTTTAAAATGATCAGTATATATATATGTTTATTATATATATTTTTAATTATATATTTTGTTCGGATGCTCCCATATCTTCAAGTCAGTATATTTATATATATATATATATATATATATATATATATATATATATATATAAATTATATGATGTATATGATGTTATAACATATGTCGGAATTACTCACTCAACTCAAGGATATAAATGCACACATTTACGTAAGTTATATGGAAATATCTGACATTTGTCAGGAGTTAATCTCTCAACTTTAGGCTATAATCTCACACATATATGTAAGTTATATGGAGATATATAATTTACAGGTGCTAGACATATTAGTCCGGAGAAAAACACGTGACTTGGAGATATGAGAGCATCCGAAAACCGGATCCATGTTCAACATTTAAAAGTGTATATATTTTTAATTATATATTTTGTTCGGATGCTCCCATATCTTCAAGTCAGTATATTTATATATATATATATATATAATTTATATGATGTATATTATGTTATATCATATGTCGGGAGTTACTCTCTCAACTCAAGGATATAAATGCACATATATATGTCAGCTACATGGAGATATTTGACATATGTCAGGAGTTACTTTCCCAACTTTAGGATATATACTCACACATATATGTAAGTTATATGGAGATATAAAATGTACAGGTGCTAGACCTATTAGTCCGGAGAAAAACACGTGACTTGAAGATAAGAGAGCATCCGAACACCGGACCCATGTTCAACATTTTAAAGTAATCAGTATATATATGTTTATTATATATATTTTTAATTATATATTTTGTTCGGATGCTCCCATATCTTCAAGTCAGTATATATATATATATATATATATATATATATATATATATATATATATCAATTATATGATCTATATGATGTTATAACATATGTCGGGAGTTACTCACTCAACTCAAGGATATAAATGCTCATATATACGTCAGCTAAATGGAGATATCTGACATATGTCAGGAGTTACTTTCCCAACTTTAGGCTATAAACTCACACATATATGTAAGTTATATGGAGATTTATAATGCACACGTGCTAGACATATTAGTCCGGAGAAAAACACGTGACTTGAAGATATGAGAGCATCCGAACACCGGACATATATGTCCGTATATGACATATATGTTCTACATTTTAAAGTGATCAGTATATATATATATATGTCTATTATATATATTTTTAATTATATATTTTGTTCGGATGCTCCCATATCTTCAAGTCAGTATATTTATATATATATATATATATATATATATATAAATTATATGATGTATATTATGTTATATCTTATATCGGGAGTTACTCACTTAACTCAAGGATATCTATGAATATAAGCATATACGTAAGTTACATGGAGATCTATAACGAACAGGTGCTAAACCTATTAGTCCGGAGAAAAACACGTGACTTGAAGATAAGAGAGCATCCGAAAACCGGACCCATGTTCAACATTTTAAAGTGATCAGTATATATATGTCTATTATATATATTTTTAATTATATATTTTGTTCGGATGCTCCCATATCTTCAAGTCAGTATATATATATATATATATATATATATATATATATATATATATATATATATATATATATATATATATAATTATATGATGTATATGATGTTATACCATATGTCGGAATTACTCACTCAACTCAAGGATATAAATGCACACATTTACGTAAGTTATATGGAAATATCTGACATATGTCAGGAGTTAATCTCTCAACTTTAGGCTATAATCTCACACATATATGTAAGTTATATGGAGATATATAATTTACAGGTGCTAGTCATATTAGTCCGGAGAAAAACACGTGACTTGGAGATATGAGAGCATCCGAACACCGGACCCATGTTCAACATTTTAAAGTGATCAGTATATATATGTCTTTTATATATATTTTTAATTATTTATTTTGTTCGGATGCTCCCATATCTTCAAGTCAGTATTTATATATTTATATATATATAAATTATATGATGTATATTATGTTATATCTTATATCGGGAGTTACTCACTTAACTCAAGGATATCTATGAATATAAGCATATACGTAAGTTACATGGATATCTATAACGAACAGGTGCTAAACCTATTAGTCCGGAGAAAAACACGTGACTTGGAGATATGAGAGCATCCGAACACCGGACATATGTTCTACATTTTAAAGTGGTCAGTATATATATATGTCTATTATATATATTTTTAACTATATATTTTGTTCGGATGCTCCCATATCTTCAAGTCAGTATATTTATATATATATATATATATATATATAAATTATATGATCTATATGATGTTATAACATATGTCGGGAGTTACTCACTCAACTCAAGGATATAAATGCTCATATATATGTCAGCTAAATGGAGATATCTGACATATGTCAGGAGTTACTTTCCCAAAGTTAGGCTATAAACTCACACATATATGTAAGTTATATGGAGATTTATAATGAACAGGTGCTAGACCTATTAGTCCGGAAAAAACCGTGACTTGAAGATAAGAAAGCATCCGAACATCAGACATATATTCAACATTTTAAAATGATCAGTATATATATATGTCTATTATATATATTTTTAATTATATATTTTGTTCGGATACTCCCATATCTTTAAGTCAGTATATATATATAGATATATATAAATTATATGATCTATATGCTATTATAACATATGTCGGGAGTTACTCACTCAACTCAAGGATATAAATGCACACATATACGTCAGCTACATGGAGATATCTGACATTTGTTAGGAGTTACTTTCCAAATTTTAAGATATAAACTCACACATATATGTATGTTATATGGAGATATATAATGAACAGGTGCTAGACCTATTAGTCCGGAGAAAAACACGTGACTTGAAGATATGAGAGCATCCGAACACCGGACATATGTTCTACATTTTAAAGTGATCAGTATATATATGTGTATTATATATATTTTTAATTATATATTTTGTTCGGATGCTCCCATATCTTCAAGTCAGTATATATATATATATATATATATATATATATATATATATATAGATATCAATTATATGATCTATATGATGTTATAACATATGTCGGGAGTTACTCACTCAACTCAAGGATATAAATGCTCATATATACGTCAGCTAAATGGAGATATCTGACATATGTCAGGAGTTACTTTCCCAACTTTAGGCTATAAACTTACACATATATGTAAGTTATATGGAGATATATAATGCACACGTGCTAGACCTATTAGTCCGGAGAAAAACACGTGACTTGAAGATAAGAGAGCATCCGAACACCGAACTTATGTTCAACATTTTAAAGTGATCAGTATATATGTCTATTATATATATTTTTAATTATATATTTTGTTCGGATGCTCCCATATCTTTAAGTCAGTATATATAAATATAAATTATATGATGTATATTATGTTATATTATATGTCGGGAGTTACTAAATTGAACATTACATCGCACTTATTTGACATATTAAACACTCGATCTATTAGACGTAAAATAGTTATCTGACACTCTAGTATTACTTAATGGTAACAATGGAACTGTAGTAAGGTGTCGCCTAATGACGTAACTTATTATCGTGGGGTCCGAGTCTAAAGTTACGTAACTTGTTATCTGTTTAGGCACAACACGTATTATATATATATATATATATATATATATATATATATATATATATATATATATATGTGTGTGTATTATATATATATATACATTGTTTATAAACATAATATTATATAAAGTAATAATAATATGTAATATATAATATCCCTATATATCCCAGTAAACCAATATTTGACAAATTTTCGAAAATGTTTGTAATTTATTAAAAAATTTGACAAATTATATAAATAATTTACAATGTTTGCAAATTTCTGTATTATTTTTTGAAAATAAAACACGAAGTTTACAAATCGTATTATTATATTCAAAATCCTATATTAATATAAAATAATTAATATATTAATAAATTTAAAATAGATAAAATGTTACCATCTTAAAATTGATTATAAAGTTATTATAAGTAACTTATATAAATTGATATACATATTTTATATTTAACGTCATTATTAAGGGTTATATATATTTTTCATAGAATTCTATGAAAAATAATAGAGGATAGGTCTGCAAACACTAATTAATAAACTCTTAATAATCCGCTATTTAAATCAATCAATGAAGGAAAACAATATGTATTTGATATAGATTTATAATATTTATATATATATATTTTTAAATATATAATCATGATTAAAAATATTCAAAATATGCAAAAAATGATTAAAAATATGCATATTTTTTTTTTAAATTATTTTCTCCATATCATTTTTTTTAATCGCAAATTTATTGATTGTTGACTAAATATTTATTAAATTCCGAAAATTATTTGTGAAGTTTTCAAATTATTTTCGAATAATGTATGAAAATAATTAAAAATTATTTGCAAAATTTACAAAAATGTGTACACAAAATGTTTGAAAAATTAAAAAATTATTTTCAAATTATTTTCAAATTTGGTTTAATGAGATATAACCATTATAGTGTTGGTAGACATTACTAGCATAATATTAATCATTTGGTAGACATTATTATTTTATATACAATTTCAATTTCCACCAAATTTGCATCACTTTAGTATAAATTGCCTACTTATAATAAAGTTATATCATGAAAATATATAAAGTATATTAGCATATTATTTAATAATAATTTTGATTGCTCTATCCAAAATATTATAAAATTAATTAAAAAATTAATCTTAATATTGTCAACAAATTAGTTAACTTATAAATAATATATTGTTGGTACATATTATTTTATATATTTTTATTATTAATTATTTTGAAAAAAGTAATCAAATAATTAACATAATATCATAATTAATTAATAGATAGGCCTAAATTTTCAACTTTATTGCTATATGTTACAAAAAATGGCTACCAAGTGATTATATTTTGCATTTTCTACCAACTAGTTATAAAATGACTAAATATATAGGTATATAAACTAACATATAACTCTATTCCTTTCCAATATGTGAAGGTAACTTTCATACTTATTATTTATTCTTTACTACATATTAATACATTAATCACCTATATGTGAGGGATAAACTATTAAAATAATTAGATGTACTTGTGGATCTCATACATCTCATGAAATAATGCAATACAGCTATGATGTAATACTTTATAAGTGTTAATAATACTATATCATATTCGAATATACACTGTATATTGTACAGTGTACATTGTACTTAGTACAATGTAATATGTTATGTACAGTGTACATAGCACAGCATTGTACAACGATATGTTTACTGTTTGTGATCATTAAGTAATGACACTTTTTGATCTTTAAGTACTAAGTACCTATAGTATCCTATAGTACTAGGTTACTATAGTGTGTCACTGTGTTAACAACCTATTAACATATGTTAACATAAAGTATACATTTAAAAAAAACATTAAATAAATAAATATATAAATATATATATATATATATATATATATATATATATATAAATATAACATTAAATGATACTAACAATGTATGTCCTACATCTATAGTTACATGTATTTGATAGTCCATGTCCATCGTACGTGATGGTAACCTGAAACACATTATAGTAAGTGTGTTATGTAATATTGTGAGTCGGAAACTAACTATGTATAACTATAGTTAGGTCTAGTTATATGTGTATACATTAAGTGTGTGTATAATACCTATTACATATTTGCGTAGACGCTATATTACATGTGATTTAGTTACGAACTTTAAATAATGAAAAACGAATAAGTTTTAAATTTATAACAATTATTTGTTTACAAACATTGTAACTATGGTTATTTATAGGTTAACTGTTTTAAAAATAACAAAGACATTAACTTCTATAATTATTGATTAACAATGATTATTAAATAAATCATACATTTATATAGGGTATATAGGTAAATATATGCAGTACGATGTCGGCTATTATAAGTGTAGTCACTTTATTTATATGTATTGTATATTGTGCACATGAACTATATGCTGTATACTATACTGTATAATCTATACTGTATAGTCTATAATCATGCATTATACACACACTGCATTATTATCACTAACTATATATATATATATATAGACTATAGCCTAACCCCCAAGTATTCGTCGTATATTATAGTAGGGGACGTGAGCCTCAAGTCGTGAAGGGGTTGCCGGTCGAAGCCAATATAATCACAACGGTAATATATATGAACATAGTTTACATTAACGAACTGTGTGTTATAGGATATATAAGTATACATATGTGTATATATATATATCAATATATATATATATATATATATATATATATATATAAATAATATATATAAAAACAATATATATATATATATTTATAAATAATATATATAAACAATATATATATATATATATATATATATAAAAACACTATATATGTATACCTATATGATGATACCCTACACACACACTGAATAACCATGTTCACCTCTATCGCTGACCCCTACAGAGTGTTTACCTTCTTCATCATGTGACTGAGACATCACGTGATGTTATTGTCATTGGTGTTATCTTATCACGTGACAATAACACTCCTTCTATATAGTCCTACAGTGCTACTTAATCTCTCGAGAGAGCGTTTGATACATTACATCTTACAATTCTCTCTAATAGATGTCCTACTAGTATGGTCAAATGTATATGTTCATGTATTTACCCTAATTACCCTAATTACCTAGTCACGTGCCTTATATCATCATTATATATTAATAATACTCTATATACACTCTATATACTCTATATACTATATATATATTAACTATGTTATGAATGAATGAATGAAATCAGTTTATAGACACGTGTCTAAGGAGGATAATTGAAAGCTATAAGTAGCTTTATTAAAATGTATAGATACTATTAATTCGATCATCAGTTATAACTGATGTGCATA
This sequence comes from Osedax fenrisi, assembly GCA_964019155.1. Lineage (NCBI taxonomy): Eukaryota > Metazoa > Annelida > Polychaeta > Sabellida > Siboglinidae > Osedax > Osedax fenrisi. Next base: position 91,698,549 of record OZ025242.1, read on the forward strand.
TTATAACTAATATGCAGAATATACGTATTCATTTTTATATATTGTTATTAATGGATAATAAATCAAGGAAACGGTGTCCTTGATAACATTATTCTATTTTTAATATATTATCATATATATATATATATACCTATATATGCCAAATATTTGAAACTATGGTATATATATATAATCTAGATATATCTACTAGGTATATACTCAAAATATAATATTTATATGTAGCCTTATATATATATATATATATATATATATATATATGCTATAGCATATATGCCATATATATATATATGGTGTATATAGTATATGGGATTCCTCTTACACCTTTACTAAATACTATATACTAATATATATGATTATTAGAATAGTAACGTATTCAATAATTCAAGTAATTAAAAATTATTTATTTTTAATTATTCTATTATAATTTATTAATAAATAATTATTTATTAATTATTATTATTAATTAATATAATTAAGTATATATTATTTTAATAATTATTAATTATTTAATTATAATTTATTAATTAATTAATATAATTAATTATATATTATTTTAATAATTATTAATTATTTAATTATAATTTATTAATTAATAATTATTTATAAATTAATTATTATTATTATTAATTAATAATAATTATTTATTAATTATTATAATTATTTATTAATTATTATAATTATTTATTAATTATTATAATTATTTATTAATTATTATAATTATTTATTAATTATTATAATTATTTATTAATTATTATAATTATTTATTAATTATTATAATTATTTATTAATTATTATAATTATTTATTAATTATTATAATTATTTATTAATTATTATAATTATTTATTAATTATTATAATTATTTAATAATTATAATAATTAATTATTAATTATTATAATTATTTATTAATTATTATAATTATTTATTAATTATTATAATTATTTATTAATTATTATAATTAATAATTTTGTGAAGTTCTCGAGAACTTGATATTTTTTTTAAGATTTTAAGTTCTCGAGAACAACCAAGTATTTGAAATTTTACAGTACTAATATATATATATACTATAGGTATAATATAGGTATATAAAAAATATATTATAACTTTATTCCTTTCCAATATGTATAGGGTACTTGCATTCTTATTATTCATTAATAAATATTAATAAATTAATCATGTATACATATATATATATATATATATAAAGATGGTAAACGGTAAAAAAATTGATTAAGCGATAAACAAATATATATATATATATATATATATATATATATATATATATTTACAGTTATATATTGTATAGTGATATATTATATAGTAATATTAAATATATATATATATATATATATATATATATATATATATATATATATATATATTACTAGAATATGTTAGTATAATATATTATATTATACACTATAGTGTATATATGTATATATATATAATAAAAGTTTCAATACTATTAGAAATAAATATTATATTTACAACTATGAAATCATATAACGACATATATTATTAATAAAAAGGTTCATTCAGTACCGAAAAATATGATTATTCCTATTTCACTTTCTGTACAGAAAACGATTAATAAAAATATAATATGACTCTTACTGAACATTTTCTGTAAATGATTAATTTTCTGTACGGATTTCACATAACGTAAGGAAAACGGAATTGATGTGAACGCCCTATATTATATATAAAGTATACATCTATAAAAAACATCAAATAAATATATATATATATATATATATATATATATATATATATATATAAATATAACATTAAATGACACTAACAATGTATGTCCTACATATATAGTTACATGTATTTGATAGTTCATGTCCCTCGTACGTGATGGTAACCTGAAACACATTATAGTAATTGTATTATGTTATATTGTGAGTCGGAAACTAACTATGTATAACTATAGTTAGGTCTAGTTATATGTGTATACAGTAAGTGTGTATATAATACCTATTACATATTTGCGTAGACGCTATATTACATGTGATTTATTTACTAACTTTAAATAATGAATAACGAATATTTTTTAAATTTATAATAAATATTTGTTTACAAACACTGTAACTATGGTTATTTATATGTAAAATGTTTTAATAATAACAAAGACATTAAATTCTATGATTATTGATTATCAATGATTACTAAATAAATTATATTGTTTATAAGTATACTTATATAGTATGCTATATATTATACTATATATATATAGTATGCAGGTATCCTAATAAAACGTCAGATATTAGTAGTGTATTCGAATACAATGAAGTGATCACTTCATTTATATTATGCATATATGCAATATATAGTTCATATATGAACTATCGCTGTAGGCCTATACTATATTATACTATACTATACTATATTTATAGGGGAAAGAAACCGAATACGGACAGCGCCCGAATACGGACACTCTCGGTATCTCAGAAACCATAAATCCTACAAACAAATATGTGATGAATAAAATATTCATTATTATATAAATAGTCTAAAAAAAGTATATTTTATTTTTAATTATTCAAAATATTGCTGATATACTTATCCAATAAACTGATTATTTTATTACGTTTTTAAATTTATGAAAACAAATTTCGACTTAAAACCTTATCAAGTATACTTATATATATATATATATATATATATATATACAAATGTATAGATATAAAATATAACACTATATTATTAAAAAATAAAGAATTCTAAAATTATATATATCATTTTTATATTTTTTATCAAATATTCTTTAAGTTATAAATATATATATATATATATATATATATATATATATATATATATATATATATATATATTTAGGTATATAGGTCATATAAGTCCCTAATACGGACAGTGTCCGTCGGACACCCTATAACCAATCAGCGCACACTGTGCGCCGCACAGCGTATGAACTATTCTAATTTTCATAAAAATCGCGTGCTTAATAATATTAATACCACCAATAAAGCTACATCTAAAATTATTATTATTTATATACTTAACTTATATTATTAATTAAAAAAATAATAAAAATAAATAAATTATTAACTAATTAAATTAGAATAAATTGTTCATAAAATTAATTATAAATAATGTAATTGTAATATGTTTGATTGATTCATCAATAATATATAGTTTATCTATTAGTAATTTATCCTATATAGAATATCCGTATTATAACACAGGGTGTCCGTCGGACACCCCCGTTATCTATGGAATTAAAAGATTAAATAAAATTGTAAAATCACAATAATATCTATAATCATATAATATTAATATATTGTAATTTTTGAATAAAAATAGCGAGTCATTAAAATGTTTAGACCTTTTATTGTTAAAATGTCCGTATTATGTTACTTTCCCGTATAATTTCCTACATAGATACATTATACACACACTTAGGGACGCAGGAATGTATATTTCATAAGGGAGGTCCAATTATTTATAATATATAATTTAATATATATATACTATAGTAAATAACTATTAGTTATGTGTGTACAATTAATTATAAATTATTAGATATTATTTAAATAAATAGGTCGATACATTTAAATAAAAGTAGGTAGTACCTACATATGAATTTATTAGGTAATATTAATAAATAGAACATCTTCTCTCCCCATTCTGTTTTCTTTAGAAATGATGACATCAATTAATCTATAGTGTCACCTTGAATATTACATATCATTAAACTATTCTGTCTCTTTCTTGTCCAATTGAATTTATCAGACAGTTCTTTATAATGTGCATATTACTACAAATATTTCACTGTCAACTGAACTTATTTATCTTACAATGAATAATGTCATCAATATTTTCATGTTAGAATATATTTTCTTTATATTTTCCTAAATATAGGGGAACGTAACCAGGCTTGTAGTCACGGGGGGGGGGGCCTGTGGGGGCAAGCCCCCCTGAGATTAGGTAGGCCCCTACAACTTGTTTCACATTAGGTTATTTTCATATAGTATTTACTAGATGTTCAATTATATTTATATTTTTATTTTATAATTGTATTTATATTATATTTATTTAGTAGAATGTATGTATTGTAGTCATAGACATTACAGTGAGGATCCAATTCATTATTGATGGTTTAATAAAATATTTTCAAATATTATGGTAAATATTAAAAATAATTTTTAATAATTTAATTGTAATTATTAGTTACCCTATCATGAGCAAACAACAACAAACTACTTATTTTTATAACTAAAATAGGTGCAGACAAATTAATATAACACAGAATAGCAGTAATAGAATAACATATCCAACCAACCCCAAACAATAGCACTACAAAATATGTCCATCTGTATATTAAATTATCGTCCATCTGATCTCAGAAATGTTTGTCCTAAAAGTGGAGAGTGTACAAGTGGTAAAGCATCTTTTGGAAATAAAATAAGAAGATTTACTGATAATATATATATATAAATATATACAAAATAAAGCAAATTTAATTTATAATCAGTTGTAGATTATAGTACTTCACAGTAAGTGTTTACTACAATTGGAATTCCGAAATGGAAAAAGAAAATGGTTTGATAAAGGTTCCCAATCATGTGAATTCTTCTATGAATCTCGTAAAAAAGATCCAACTGTTGATTGACTATCAGTGCACTCTCCTATAAAGTATTCTTTTCAAATCCTCAATACTAGATCAGTACGAAATAAATTTGATTTGATTACAAACTTAATCATTGATTCTAATTGTTCTATATCTACTATTAATAGTAATTACTGAGAATTGGCTAACTATTGATGATTCTGCTCTAGCTTCCCAACTAACCCTTATTTGTTTTTAAGTATTACTTGCTAATAGGTCTACATTACATTGTCGTGGCGGCCTAGCTCTATTATTCTCATCGGAACTTAAGCTTATTTAGTCATCTACCTCATTTTTCTCTTCATATGAAATTCTGATCTATAATATTCAGTTTCCTTAATTATTTACCATTATAATTATACTTATCTACCATCCATCTTCATCTAACCTATGAAGTTTCTTAGCTGACCTTTCTTCTATTTTAGAATCTTTCACATCAGTTAACACGGTTATTATTGGTGATTTTAATATTCAAATTAATAATGAAAATCATGCTTCCTTGTCTGAATAAACTCATATTTTAGTAGACCAAACATATTTTCTTTACTACTAAAACTAAGAGTAATATATATTGACTTTTTTTATATTTAGCTGATTCTAAATGAATTTCATATCCCATACAAAGTTCTCTAATATCTGATCACTTTGCCATATTATTTGATTTGAACTTGCCGGTGATACAAATTAATCAAACTTAATATATAAATATAATCTCAAAGGGTAAATTACTCTACAAACTATGCTTTTTATTTATTCTGGCTAACGCTTAAACTATGATATTATATATATATATATAAATAGTATTAACACTTCATATAAATGATAGTGTATGGGTAGAAATAAGCGTATTTGTTTGATAAGGATGGTAATGTTAACGGATGCTATCTGTGAAGCTGTCTAACATTCCTACATCAAGCACAATTCATTATATATAATCGAATACTTAAATAAATAAATTCCACCTTAATCAGAAAAATAAATTTAATAATTAAATAAAATCAAGTATTTTTATAGTATTAACTTAATACCATTAAGCATTATTAGTCAAAGATATGACCTTGAAATGGTTATATTCAAGATAAATATAGGCTATATAAACACAATGATATGTCCAGCATTTAATAAAAATATACAACATAATATAACAAATAAAACCTTAAATGATTAAATTGAATAGTTTGGTTTTTACTGCATAATTAGGTGTGGCTAACAATAGGCGGGTACATCGTGTGTACATCGAGGACACGAGAGCTGACATATTCGATAGGCGAGGATAACATAACCATAACAATGTCGGGGTCTACGAACTGTATAGCTAAACCCAAACACAACCCAAAACCCAACCAACTCCGTTATTATAACGATATAAAAACACGACTATCCCGCCCGCCCCCACTCCCACCCGCCCTTAAAGGATTTTTGGGGCGAGCTGCATTTCGCCATTCATCGAATTATGATTAATATATTACGTTATTTATTTATATCCTATATCGTAATCGTAATTGTAGCGTATTTGATTAAAACACGACTTTATTAAAACCCAACCAATATCTATATGAATTAGGTAACGGAATACAGCGAATGCGACTTGTCAATGTGGTGTTGCTAAAAATAGGCAGGTCGTGTGTGTGCATCGAGGACACGAGAGCTGACCTATATATAGATATAATTAATATGAAGAGTAAATGGTAAAAATAGTAAAAACACGACTACCCCTCCCGCCCTCCCCCACTCACACCGCCCTTAAAGGATTTTTGAGCCGAGCTGCATTTCGCCATTCATCGAATTATGATTAATATATTACGTTATTTATTCATATCCTATATCGTAATCGTAATTGTATCGTATTTTATTAAAACACGACTTAAAAATAAATAAATATATATATTTACACGCACATATATATTTATAATATATATGTATGAAACTAAACAATAGAGTACTGCTGAACACGATATTGATATGCCACAGTAGTGGTATATTAAACACTGATAACAGACTAGTAGCAGTACAGAGAGTGTTGTCAATAATTATATTTAATAGGCCAATGTACAAATATAAATATCAAATAATTCAGCAAAATCATTCACATATTATATAATAAGTATGCATTGCACTATGGTCCGATTAATTCACCCCTCACGTTCGATTACTACATGTATTCTTTATTAATGGCTCGACCAATCAACATGCGGCGTATCTCACTGGTTCCGCCGCCTATTTCGTAGACTTTCGCGTCCCTCATGATTCTACCGACGGGGTAGTCGTTGATGTAGCCGTTTCCCCCTGGTGGTGGTGGTTGTCGGTGATTATGTACTAATTCGAGTTAGGTAGATGGTTGTTACGTGAGCTAAATGGATAGGTGATACATATAGGTACATTGAAAAGAGTGCGCACTCGATACTATTTATTGAACTCAGCCAATTGTGTTTGTAATATATACTAGATATATAATAATCATTATAATAAATATCTATTAAAGGGGTTTCATACCAACTCGAACGCAATTATTAACTCTAATGATTAGGTGTCCCCTTTTACAGAGATTTAAATTATATAGTTAAACTTTAACCTCTAATAATTAAGAATAAGAGTTAATAATTGCGTTCGAGTTGGTGTGAAACCCATTTTTAGAAGAATTTTGTGTCGTTTTCTAGTTTATAATATTAATATGCTTTTTACTCCTAAAGGGCTTCAAAATAGCAATATAGCATACTTTCTGTTATCGTCGTCCATGTATATACTAGATATACATATGCTATACAAGATATTTCTAATATATAATATAATTCATATAGAATAATATAGACGGACATATTTTATTTTTTTCCGGTGCTTCAATAGAAATACGCTTTACTCTATATTATATCTAATTATATTTATGAAAATATCAAGCTATAATGTTATTCATAATTATGTTAAAAAGTAAAAGTATAGCTATATTATAGGAGAATATAACTTTTGAATGCGTAGAGATAGCAGAACATAATTATTCAGAATAAAACGCATCTAAAGTTTTACTAATGAAAAATAAATATATGAAATTCTAATAAAAACTAATAATATAATTATAAATTCTATAAATGTATTATGATAATATATGTATATATATATATATATATATATATATATAAACTATAAAAACTAATATATAAATAACACTAAATAAATATAATAAATGATATCAAAAAAATAAATACTAATTAAAAACTATAATAATTAAAATATGGTGCTATAAAAGATACTTTTTATGGGATTTCTAGATTGATTAAATTTATAATTTATTGACAGACACACGCATTATGTTTAATTTTTTAATTTTATCCTTAATATTATTATGTAATCAACATTATTTTTGTTTTATTTGATTTCAATGGGATTTTAAAACACAACCCTTGAACTATACTTAACTTATTTAAATTAAACATAATTTATTAATATTATTATAGACATAATTATTTCTACACATTACACTGATAATAGATTACATTACATATGTTACATAGGTATTAATAAGATACATACACTATGATAAGAATGAATTAAAATTCAGCTGGGACGAAAACAAAAGATATTAATTTATTAATTTAGTAATACTTTATTTATTTAATTATATTAATTATTGTGTAACATAATATTTATTTGTAATTATAGTGTATATATATTTTTATATTTTATATTATATATACTATTTATATTGTAATCAATTATAATAAAATATATTTTACTTTATTTTATAAAATATTTGAGTAAATCATAATTAATTTTCATAAAGTTTATTTGAATAAAAGTGGTATGCATTTAATAAACTGTTCTATAGAATTATATATAATATATTATATAGTATACATATTCCTTTGTAATTATTGTAAAATTAGTAATAGAATATATCAATTATATTATAAAATAATCAGTAATTTATTAAGGGCAAGCAATATTAACTATATTATTTAAATGTATGATACAAAAAAGGACTAGTTTTCAAAGACTATCATACATTTTATTTGTTATCGATGTATTTTTCTACAAGTTATGCAATATATTTAGAAACAAACATAGAAAAAATGAAAATTTTATTTTCAAAATAATTATAAATCAATATTATAAATAAAAATGTACGAAATAATGATACATATATTACGATAATATACTTTAAAAAAATGATTCATTATTACTATATAATTTATATATTTATATGAACTCAATTGGACACATTTAAATTGATTATTTTAAATAAATCCAGTTTATTTTAAATGTTCATTATTTTATTGTTCAAATTAATAATTTCATGAAATATATGTGTATATACATATATATATATATATATATATGTCATGCATATGTTCAAATAAAAATATGTAAAATATACATAATTATATTTATAGAAACTAATAATAAATATATCATGAGTATAAATAATAATACAAAATATATATAAAATATATTAAAATTAACTCTTTATTATAATATTTATGAAAAATATTTTAATTTATAGTTTTAGTGGTGTTTTTAAATGTTTCTGTTATAAGTTATTGGACAAAAGCATCAATGCATAAATTTAAAGATAATATTTCAAATTTATTAAAATAAATTATAAAAAAAATATTAGAAAATAATTTGTTATGGTGTATTTATTTTACATTAAAAGTATCATAAACTAAATGTATATATAGTTATATGATATAATAATATATAGCATGTGATAATCACTGTAAACATAATCTTAATCCATCAATTCAATATATTTACATATATAAAATATTATTTCTTCATATTAATATTATCCTACATACATTTAATGATATTGCGAGTATACATGATAGATTGTTAGGGAGTTACAGGAGGGGGTTACAGGAGGGAGTTACAGAAGGGAGTTATGGAAGGATGTTACAAAAGGGGGTTACACCGTTTGGGGGTAAACTTTACGATAACCATTAGGTGCTTACTTGTTACTGTTGGCATGAAATATAAAGATGTAACTAGAGTTTAACTAGTGGTTAACTAAAGGTGAATTAGAGGTGAACTAGAGGTCAAATTGAGGTGACCGCTAGAGCTAACCGAGAATTTGAATAGCTTCCATAGCTACTTTAGTCGCAGACTCTGCACATAAGAGAATCATTGCAGCGCATTCCTGAAAGACAAAGACAATAGATTACATAATCAGCATCGTACGCATCATGTTAGTATAAGTGGTTCGCTTAGGGCATTAAAAACAAAGATATCGGAACTTTATTAATACAAAAATATAATAATAATTTATTGGAAGTTAATTCTTTTTATTTATAATAAAATAAATATGAATGCAAATATTCTGGTTTATTATTATGTTATTCTTCTAAAAGGGCTTCGAAATAAGACTGAAGATGAATATCATATAAATATATATATATATATATATATATAAAGCTAAACCTTGGAGGAAATATGTCCAATGGACGCAGCCTTGGCAATACTGTAACAATAGGCTTTGTTGGCGCAGAGCAACGAGGACATATCAGCCATCTTGCCTTGCATCAGCTGAACAATGAGGGGTGGGGGTACGTTATGTAGACGGGCAATGTAAGATAAAGAAAGGTGATTGGTGCAGATTATAAGGCAATCTTTTAACATTAACATCAGAAACACTAATATGAAATAACAATTATTGTGATAGCAGAGGTACAACCGGGGTAAAATTAGCTGTTAGATAGGGGGAGGGAGGGAGAGAGGGTTAGAGTTAGGGAGGGAGGGTAGGAGGGAAGGAGGCTGGGTGGGAAGGAGATATGATCATCAAACACAATCTAATCGCTAGTCGGATTATCAATAGAGTTCAAAGTTCAACACGTAATAAACTATCTGAGATTAATATTTTACATCATATGTATTTCTGTTGTAACTAGTTCTATATAATTAGTCTTAAATAAGAACAGTAAACGATACCTATACTATGATCAAGTTGGGGTCAAATACACTTTATCAAATACAAATATATTTTTCTTAAAGAATCAAATACAAGTTGTCTGGCGCCTCTGTAACTCGCAAGACAAAGATTACAGATAAAGATACATCCAGTTATCATGCAGGGAGTGGCGAATTAAAATCAAATTATATATAATAATAAAATGTATAAACATCATAAATTTATTTATTTATTCGAAAAAATATTGATAACAACTTTAGAAGTCTGTATCTCAGAATTTGTTTTCACAGTAATTTATTTTTTTGATTTTCTATAGAAATTAATTTTATTTATAAAAAATTATAAAATCTGGTTTTCTGAAGCAATTATGTATTTATAATATAAATATATAAATTTTATATATTTACAATAAATACATTTGCTTTGAAGTTATAATAACAGAGGTTTATGTTAATTAATTTGTATGTTAATAATAGAAGTTAATAATAATATATGAACAATAAATTTATGCATTTATAAATTCATTCTAATATATTATATTCTTCATATATAATTTTTCTATTATTATTCTAATAAATGTATTCTTCATATATAATATTAATAGTTTTATTCTTATATTATAATTCTAATATATGAATTAATAAATAAATGAATTACAACTATTTTTATCGATGAGGTTTTTGCCGGTTTTTACCATAAAATTACATAGAAGAGATAGGTTTTTGCAATTTTTGCCACAAATTTCAGAACACTGCTTGTAAGTGGTTATATGTTTAAATATAGGATAAGTTTTATAGATATGATATTTAGCTAACTATAGTTAACAACAATTAGTTGATTATATGTATTTGTTTAAAAGTAGTACTCATTTTAGTGACCCTCATTTTCATAATTTCATCATCTTAAAGATAATGAATTATATTTTAAAGTAAAATAATTTATGATAATAAATTATAACCTCAACAATCATGTGTGTGTATGTATGTGTGTGTATGTGTGTGTATGCATGTGTGTGTATGTGTACACATGAGTATTCTAGATGGGAGATATATTTAGGTAATTAAATTGAACATGTTTTCTTAGTATAGAGCGAGCACTAATACAAATTTAATGATTTTCGACTTTGTTATTCTTTTATAATTAATTTTGTTTTATTATGATTCTTTCTTTACAAAAAAGGTAATAAAACAATAGACTTATAATTTACAAATAATTGTATTACTGAAATATTATTGTTAATATATAGTGATAATATATATAAATTACATTAATTGCCATTCAAATATATTCATATATATATATATATATATATATATATATATATCATAAGATACATATGATATTATCTAAGAGTTTAAAAAGTTACAAAAATTCTAGATTAAATCTATTCATTATTAAATATTTGTTATATTTATAATTTCATGCAATCACATGTAAAAGATAGTCAATATTAACTATCTTTAAACTTCTCCAATATTAAATATTTTATAAATTACATATATAATACGAATATATAATTCTATAATGTGGTCAATTTTTATTAATACAATATTTAAATTATATATTACATATCAATTAAAAACTATAAAAATACTATAAAATACTATAACAATTTAATATTATCTTTTTATATATATATATATATATACTGATAATGTAACTAAATTATATAAACTAATAAAATAGTTTACCTTTATAGTAGAGTAATGTTTATAAAATGTTAAGAAAATTAATGTCTAAAGTTCATTGACATTTATTTGAATATAATTTTAAAATAATATAAATTATAAATATTTATCATAATGTATGATACAAAATAACTGTATAAAAATGTTGTATCCTAAAATTTATATATATATATATATATTTATATATGTTATATAATATATTATAAATAAAAATATATACAAATGTATTATTGAAAACAAGTTATTTAGAAAGTATACTTGTATAATTAGTTATAGTTAGTTAAATATAAACTCGTTCAGAACACTATTGTACCAAACACCAATATAAGACTACTTACATACATACATACACATATACACATATATATCATAAATATATAAAAATCTATATTATAATATGTATAATAATAGAAAGAAAAATGGGCTTTGGCTCTATGAAATTGTATAAATGCTAAAGTAATTTGTCATTGATTATACCATAACCTGTAGTAACATCTATACAGTATATAATGAAGTAATTGCATAAGCAGAGATTACTGTTTACATTTTATTAAATTAACAATAGATAAAATATTCGATAATTTATCTAGCTTTTTTAATTTATCAAAATCACAATATTTATTATTATATTTACTATTAGGTGTTATGAAACATCGTACGTATTGTAGTAATAGAGCGAATTAATATGTAATTAGTATACGAAATGATACAGGATTAAAATAAATATATTCTATATAAAAATATATTTCGTTTAATCATTAACGATTGATTACGAAGGTGAATCTTCTCACCCTTGACCTCTAACTTATACCTGTAACTATTCACTACACACACGGATATAGCGGCTGTTATGTGCTGCAGTCACCCTCATGTGAATACTACTTAGCAGAGCAGCGTAAGGGCACGTATTCTATACACATACGGAATATATAGTATCTTATTTAATGTATAGTATCTTATTTAATTTATAGTATCTTATTTAATGTATAGTATCTTATTTAATTTATAGTATCTTATTTAATTTATAGTATCTTATTTAATTTATAGTATCTTATTTAATTTATAGTATCTTATTTAATGTATAGTATCTTATTTAATTAATAACAAATAGGAGAACACAATATTGCATCTAATATCATGGAGGGGAAATGGAGATAGTGAGGGAAGGGAGTTAGGGAGGAGAAACAGATATAGAGAGGGAAACAGTAGATGGGGAGGAAAGGGAAATAGAGATAGGGGAGGGAAAAGGGAGGTGGGGAGGAAAGGGAAGTGGAAATAGAGGGAGAGGAAATGGAGGTATATAAGAATGTAAAATGTAGATAGGGAGAGATCGGAAACCTGGAAAGTTCCAATCTTTTGATTGAAAGCCTCCCTCTCGTGGGCGTACTCGAAGCTAGCGTCGCAGGCAGCGGCCATTAGACCCAGAGCACCTCCGCTCAGTACTAATCTCTCAAGGTCGAGGCCGCTGAACAATACGTAGATACCCTTGTTCAGGCCTCCCAACATGTTCTCCACTGTATGTGGGGCGGGGGTATACATTAAGGGTGGAGGCGTGATGATAGTGGGTTAATATCTACTGTTAATTCTAGTTGTGCTTATTATAAAAGTACTTACGTTATTGAGATAATATCGAATGCAAATTAATGAGGGATATATACTAATACAAAATAATATATATATATATATATATTTAATTTTTATTTAAGTTATTATTTAATGTTAAAAATGATTTAATTGCGTGCATTAATATATATATATATATATACAATGTATATTTCTATTAATAATTTAGTTAATAAAATGTGAATACTAATTTTATTAAATAATTTATTATAATTTATGAAAAAATAATAAATTTATTCATTATATACAATAAGATAAATAATCCCCAAGCAACCAGAAACTAGTTGCCGAAACGTAACATTATAGGTCAAATAATATGTTCCAGTATGTGGTAGAATTATAGGTAGTTTGTGAGCAGATAAATGGTTTCCTTTTACATATAAAAAATCAATATTGGAACGTATTATTTTACCCATAAATAAACACCTAGTGGAACGTATATTTGTACCCTTATTAAACACCTAGTGGAACGTATATTTTTACCCATGATTAAACACCTAATGGAACGTATATTTTTACCCATAAATAAACACCTAGTGGAACGTATAATTTTACCCATAAATAAACACCTCTTGGAACGTATATTTTTACCCATACACAGTAAAAAAGAAACGTAAAACAATTCATTCATTTATTACAGGAACAATACTATTATGAACAATATATGTATTTGTATATAATATACTTAATTTAATATTTTGATACTATATATATAATATATTATATATTATAATCAATAAGTGATATTAAATGTTCCAAATAAAATGTAATTATTTTAAAATTTTATGTTTTAAAGATGGTTATTAATTTTTTTTGTACAGTTATAAACCAGTTGTAATTTTGGTCTATACGGAGTGTCACCCATCGATATAAAGAAACTCTTTCTACCTATATAGATGGTGTCGCCTCCTCGGAATGACGCCTTCTACTTTATTTAGTGGGCGTCGTGAATGCGCTCTAAGTTAGGTGAATATTCTATATTTAACTATGACTCAGATAACATGAATCATGATCATAAGATAATTTACTATGCACACAGTTATCTAGGTCAGCAAGGGATTATAATTATACAATGCTTGCTTGATTACTATGCATTTATATTCATATATAAAAACATATGTACAGTGTACGACGTACACTGTAAGTCGTACATACACAGATATATGTGTAACCGTTCATGCTAAGTATACATGTATGTACTATGTGTGTGTGTGTGTGTGTGTGTGTGTATGTGTATGTATGAGTGTAAGTGTGTGTATATATACATATATATCTTTATACAATTTTACTAGATAAATAACTATTATTATTAGATTTATTATTAGATTAGTAATAATCTATATATATAATATATCTGTGTATTTCAATTTTATACACTACATTTATAATATGTGTATCTTGAACTTGTGTTATTTTATATACTATAGTGTATACAATAGTATTATTGCAGTTTGCATTTCATATATCTAGTATGTTATTTGATACATAATATGTAATACATACTATGTATACATTATATATTCAAAATATATATTTAGTTGTAATTAATATATTAATACATATTTACATATGTTTGACATAATTTGACAATTTGATACTATATATAAAATATATTATAATATAAATATGATTATTTCATAAATTTCTAAAAAAATACCTTATAGTAAAAAAATTTGATTTAATATATTTTCTTAAATATGTTCACAAAATTGAATAAAACTTGGAATTTTTTCGGATATTATTAATCAAGTTGTAATTACTAATTGTATATACGACTTGATATGCCCAGTTATAATATACATGTATTACTACTAGTATATGTATATTATAACTGGCTATATTACTACTTATTAAATTACTACTGCAGTAAACACATTTATGTTGAATGTATTTAAATTACTACTGGTATATGCATTGTTATAAAATTACAACTGAGTAACAAAATATTAATAACAATCTTTAAAATCTAAATTTGTACTATAAATACATTATTATTTTGAATATTTAATATCACTTATTGATTATAATATATAATATATTATATATATAGTATACAAATATTAAATTAAGTATATTATATACAAATAAATATTATACTATGTATACTATGTATACATATATAATATAAACATTATTATATGGGAATAATATATAAATTATAAAATATAATATATTATATATATATATATAACTCAGAAGATGTAGCGAACTACTGGGTAGAAAAAAAAGCAAGGCTTATCTAGTTCTACCCTGTTAATTATTCGAGAATGGAAAATAATTATACAAATATATATGATAAAAAATAATAGGCAATTTGATACATTTTTACAAAACTAAAAAAAAATAACTAAAAGGATGCAATCTTATTTGATAAAATTATATAAATAAATAATGAGTTATTCAATAAAACAACGATATTGTCATATATATATATATATATATATATAGTATCAAAGTATAACATTAAGTATATTATATACAAATAAATATTATAAAATTACAACTGGATTACAACTGCGTTTTAGTGCATTACAAAATATGACTATATATGACTATATATAATTCTGGATAAAGGACATAGAGCTAGAGAGCTTTTCTCTAGCTATATGATAAAGGATAACACCTATCAATTATATAAGTATATATTTTTATATTTAACAATAAGATTATTATATTACCTTATTAAATTAACTTGTAGTATATGATAAACAATCTATATATTGATAAATTGTTAATATAGGAAGTATTATCCAACAAAGTAAATAAACAATACCGTTAATTTCAATTTTCACGCCAAACACAATTACATGCGCAGTGGGTGATGCAACGAGATAAGAGATATATTTTATAAAATATAATATTGCACAATAGATATCGCTGTTGTAATATCCAATGTGTTTATTTGACCTATACAATATACAAATTTGAATATATATTGAATACATAAATTAATGATATCCAAAGTGTTTATTTGACCTATATAATATACAAAATTGGAACATACATTGAATACATAAAATAATCATATCCAAAGTGTTTATTTGACCTATAATATATACAATATTGGAACGTTGTTATATATTTTACGTTGACGTGTTTGGTTGCTTGGGTCATTTTTAAATAAATTAATATATTAATTTATATATAGATGATAAAAATAATTAATAGATTATTCTATACATACAATTTATACTTATATATATATATATATATATTATGACACTGTAGACCCTATTAGGGATGGGGTCAAATATGTATTTGCATTTAAATACACTGATTTGGTGTCTTTGAATGATTAATCAGAGATATATTTGACCGTTGTATCTAGTGTATTAGATCAAATACAGCAAAAAATAAACTCTAAATATTGTTTATTTAATTGTTAATTAAATAAAACCAAATTTTAAAAGAATTTGAATAAAGTTAGTTCATTTATGAATGTAAAAAGTCTTAAAAAATACTTTTAAGTAACAGTTTTTTTAATACCTATATTTTATATGAAACATTTTAGGTTTTAATCAGAATAATAATAATTTTTAAATTTATAAAATATAATAAAATAATAACAATATAATGAAGTATTTTTCTATACAAAAATTAACCTAATTCATTCGTTTCACAATGATTCATCCCATGTGTATTCCTATTCACAAAATAATTTTGTAAATATAGAATAAAGTAATTTGTGATGGCTTTAAAATATTTTAAAATACTAGTAATAATATTATTTGTATAGGTGGATATACTATTAGAATTTATTAATACAATGATATCAAAGATTTTCCTAAGGAAATATATGTCACTAATGAATTTGTGAAATTAATGAAAAATTTCGCCACCTGTACTTATAACTATTTATTTTAATTCTATTTTTAGTTTATATTTGTTTACATGTAAATTTGAAAAATATATTATTATTAACAATGAAAAGTTGTGTACATTTTTGAATCAAATAAATATTTAATTTTAGTTTTTGTTTTAAGAATATAACTTAAGAAGTCCTTCTTTTTGAAGCCCTTTAGAAGAAAACATATAAATAGTATTATAATTAACAGAAGAAAAAAAATTATTATTAAAATTCTTCTAATAAATATTATTATTATTATTATTATTATTATTATTATTATTATTATTATTATTATATTGTTATTTTATTTGTACTTAATATTATCAGAGATAAATGAGATATATGCTATAAGTATAATATATAATTAAATATTATAAAAGTATATCATATTTTTAATATTAATATTTTGTTATATATATTCTGAATTGCATTAGTATTATTATGTATCGTATGGTATTCAATATGTTTTTATAGGAGATTTATTGTGGTTAATTACTTTTTAAATAATATAATACTTTATAAAGGCATATCGTTCAATTCGAGAATACTATCATGTAATTTATCTTATTTATTTATATAAATTGCATATGTATTTCTATTTTAAAGAAATATTACTCTATGATTTTTTAAATTATACATTTAGCAAGAATAAAATATATATATTACAAAAATATCACTCATTACTTTTTGTTTGTCGCAGATTACTTCTTTATTCATCTCATATAAAATAAATATGTATTATTTACAGATGTAATCAATTAAAAATAGATTGAAATTTATAGTTATATTGAAGAATACTAATGATATATCTAACTATAAGAATTTCATATTAATATTAATACTTTAAAGTCTCCTACATTACTTAGCTAATAATCTCACTTTCATTCGCTTCACAATGATTCATCCCATATTATGTGTATTCCTAGTCACAAAATAATTTTGTTTTACTTTATTTTGTATTTGTATTTATATTTGATAAAGTGTATTTGTGTTTGTATTTGATTTAATATGAAAATAAGTATTTGCATTAGTGTTTGTATCCGAAAAATGTATTGACCCTATCCCTGATATATATATATATATATATATATATATATATATATATATAAATATTTATTTATATATATATAAATATTTATTTATAAATAAAAAATCTATTTGATAAACTAAACAACACTGATGAAAGTTTACGTAACCACAGGCCCGTACACCTGGATATCCAGGCACACATGCGCGTACTAACCAGGCACACATAGGAGGATACCCAGGCACACATAGGATGATATCCAGGCACACATAGGAGGATATCCAGGTACATGTATAGTAGGATATCCAGGCACACACACACACGAGTAATAACCAGGCACTCGGAGGTTATCGAACACTAGTTCGCCGGTGGGAGAACCTCTCAACCCAAGTTTGTCCAGCTTTCTAGAACAACTGAAACCTTCCATGGTCTGTAAAGTGTGATCAGTAGGGGGGCTTTAGGGGCGGCTGGGGTGGGGACAGTGGTGGGGCGGCTGGGAGCAGTAAGTACCTACTAGTTATGTGACTACACTGAGTAATGAATACAAACTGAGGAATTACGTTATGATATCTAAGTGTTAACTATGTTAGCTAAGTGACTAGTAATCTTATGTTAACTAACAAATTGACTAATAATCTAGTTAATAGCCATTTCTATATGTTGAATATAATTACGTGAAATTATTTATATAATTTCATATTTTTTTTAATTTTAATCGTAAAACTAAAAAGAATAAGAGCTTCCGCTGACTAGATGCGTAATACATCGTAGGAAGAGAGTTGTGGTAGTAATCATATAATAGTATTTACACAAATGAATGCTATATTATTATTATCATTAATTAACTCACACGCATGCGCACACACACATGAATATACCAGTATACACACCTCTCATACCCTCAAACACGACAGCACACTACCCACCCCTACCCCCTACCCCACTAACAGTCTCCACAATGAAGGCGGAGATACCATGTTTAGCGTGCTGGCATGACTCATCAGTACGAGCGTACACAATCACCACGTCTGCGTTAGGACCGTTAGTAATCCAGAACTTTCCACCGTTCAGCACGTAGTGGTCGCCTAGAGGTCGCGCGGGGGTCAAAAGTTAGTGGAGGGTCGCGTAAGCGGTACTACTAGTAGTAGGAGCGATAGAGAGCTGGACATGTTCGCTTAGGGTGTGGACAGTTGACCTCGTCGTGATCATAACATGGATAGTTAGACAGTCCGCTTACCTATCTATGTTTATAACCTATTCAATAAACTCTTTATTAAACCAAATTGAAACCGGAGTTAGTGGTGCGTGACGTCGATAACCTATTTTTAGATGTAATGTACGAGGTAGGGGTGTTGTTATATGTGTGCATATGTGTGTGTGTGCATGTGTTACTGTGTTTTAATACTCGAGCGTAATATAATATAACATTGGATAGCGTTAGTTAGACTGGCTACAATACATACAATGATCGCTGGATCCTATTCGAACAGCTTATTGATATATCGCGTAGATTATGATATTATACGTACAACTATGAATATGATATTATATGTACAACTATGATTATAATAGTATACGTACAACTAACAAGATACTACTGTAACAGCTACAAACATCGCATCCGTACGACTGGCTCTGATTCGTTCACAATCACTGCTTGTGAAATACATACTGACGAGGACATAACCTCCAAGTACAAATCTGCGCACTCTGCGAGGACATACCGAGCGTGAGGAGGACGTAACCTTGAAGTTTAGCTGTGGTCTTCATAGCTACGACGTCGCTGCCCGCGTTCACTTCACTCATCGCTAGGGCTCCGATGTGGTCACCGCTGATTAACTGTGATTGTAGAGTGGGGTTATGAGATAGGTAGTAGAAGTAGTAGTAGTAGTAGTAGCAGCAGCAGTAGTAGTAGTAGTAGTAGTAGTAGTAGTAGTAGTAGTAGTAGTAGTAGTAGTAGTAGTAGTAGTAGTAGTAGTAGTAGTAGTAGTAGTAGTAGTAGTAGTAGTAGTAGTAGTAGTAGTAGTAGTAGTAGTAGTAGTAGTAGTAGTAGTAGTAGTAGTAGTAGTAGTAGTAGTAGTAGTAGTAGTAGTAGTAGTAGTAGTAGGATTAGTAGTAGTAATAGGAGTAGTAATAGTAGTAGTAGTAGTAGTAGTAGTTTTTTCCAACGTTTTTTCTTAAAACACACATTTAACATACGTGAAATAAAACTAACGATATTATTAAGTTTATAGAAATAATTAGATAATTATTTTTTATATGTACTCATTTCTTAAAATGTAATTATGTAAACTTCATGTAATAATTACGTATACGTCTGTTTATACAATATATATAGTTATTTATAGTTTATATAAATGTAATAATGAGTGGCCGAAATAAGTGTTTGCAATATAACACCACTCAAAATGATAGAGGAACGTTGTATTTACTCTTTATTTATAAATCAAAAAAAAACCATACAATAATGCTGTTTAACATATATACAGAATTACAATATGGAATAATACAATATAATGTTTTACAAACGTGTCAAGGTATAATCAAAAATAAAATAATATTATTAAATCTAATATAATTCAGATTATATTATTTCTACGCGACGGTTCATTGGTCCAACCAATTCTATAAACTAAATAACATTAAATAAAAAAACACAAAAATCAATATACATAAAATCAACATTTCTACTTTTAATTATTCCATAAAAGAAAACAAAAATATAACCAATTAAAAATATATAATAAACTAAATAACATTAACTAAAAACACAAAAATCATTAGACGAAATTAACATTTATAATTATTACATAATACACAACTAAATAAAATAACTAATTAAAAATATATAATATAAACTTAAAAACAACTATATAACCATATAAGATGTTAGTCTGTTACATATAGTTAACATAATATAAGAATAACGACATATACAATTTATGTATGCAATTTTGTATACCTTATATTGTTTATTTATATTAATATCATACTTATTCCATACTTATTTTTGCTATTATCAATATATATACATATACTTCAAATCACTAATGCATTACGGGGAGATGTAACTTTCGCAGTGTTTACGCGTAAAAGATAGGGAAAAAATGTAATTTTAAAGACTAAAGCTTTACACAAACGCGCAGTATTGTTTGGTGTGAACGCAGCTTTATCATCCAAATATTACATTTCGTTTACTACGTGATTAATATTCATATCTAACAGAAGAGATGTTCTATATAGATTACATGACAAGTATAGGATATCAAAAAGTGAACTTAATAATTGTAATAAAAATAATAATAAACTATATTATTTGTTGCGTTATCTTTACAACATAAAATAATGTATATTAATTTTTACAACATATTTATATTTCAAAATATACGTATATATCATCACCAATATATTAGGCAAATACCCTACACATTGTCAATGATTCATCAAAAGGGTCAGCTAAAATAGTATTCTTCAATGTTGTGATTTAGCTTCTAAAGTTTCACTCGTATTTTTTGTGTAATAAATAATATTATCATTGTTTATTATATTTATATACATATATATATATAATATGTGCATAACAAAATATAATCGAATACAAATATTATGTCTACTAATGTTAAATATGTACATTATAATATAAATGATTATATAATATTAATATGTAATATAAAATAGATAACAATATTAGTATACTAATATTACTGTTTATATTTAGGCTGATGATTAAAATGTATAAGTGATGAACTTATAATTACTTTTGTATGCCATATTATACATCAAGGGGAGGGGTGACATTAGTTTTAATTTGTTATCAACAATTATGATACTTAAAATATTAAAATATAATTGTTATCAATAATGTATAGAATTTTTTAAATACAAATTATATATGAATGAATAATATTGTACTTCTAAATACTGAATAAACTTCTCATCAATAAATATCTATACAGTAAAGATGTTCGTATCCTAGTAATATAAAGCCACGTTCACACCAATAAATACTGTACGATATCGCTTCGATGCATATAGCCAGATATCGTCTGCTTCATATTATTCATTTTAGAAGATTTACTAGATATCTGATAAGTCAAAAATTTAAGATTTGATAATAGGTGATTTATATTAAATACTAAAGGCCTACTTAAATTGATAAATCTATTATGTATCCTTCATTTAGGCCAGTGGGATGTACTTTATATTAAAAAAATGGCCATGTTAATAAATAAATGATAGAATGTAAACACATCATATATAACATCTACTTATAACTACTTATATAACAGCGATCATGTGATCATTGTTTGAATAGAGGTACGGTAAACAATATCAGGCTATAGCGCCATATTTTTAATAACATCAGACCATATGTATAGCCATTCACACCTGATATGTGACGATATCAGACAGATAGCAGGCTGTATTGCGTGAAATCAACGTAACTCTCCGAGATGTAACTAAATAACCGAATTGCCGAGATCTATTAGTAACGCGCGCGAAGGTCGAGTAAGGTGAACGTATAGCGTTAGCGATCGCTTCACCGGTGGTAGTAACGACCTTGGGGAGGTATTTCTCCTTCTGTTGCTCGGAGCCGTTTCGCACGAGTTGATTGATGCACAGGTTAGAGTGGGCCCCGTAGCTTATGGCGATGGAGCCACTAGCTCTGGATAACTCTTCCATCGCGATCATGTGATCAAAGTAGGTAGCATCCGAACCCCCGTATTTAGCTGACGGGTAGGTAACGTTAGGTTCAACGGGTAATCGTGGTTAAGATGGTCAGCGGTACAAGGTAACTGTGTTTAGGGGGTAACTAGTAAATTGAGGTTAGGGGGTGGGGTTAACTAGTGACAGGGGGTTAACAGTGAATGGGGATACATAGTAACTGGGATTAGCAGTGATTAGTTTAAATAGTACTAGTTACTTAACTAGTGTTAGTGGAGAGATCGAAGAGAAGGTTAAGGTTATTTGAGGGTTAAGGGATGATTAGAAGAGCGACTGAGTTAAGATAGGTGAGAATGGAATATATATATATATATATATATATATATATATATATATATATATATATATATAAAACAAATGTATGCTTGAAAGGGGTGAATTAGTGGAGTGTGAATGTTGAGAGAGCGCGGGGTACGGGGTCTCTCTGCTAACCAGGCGCTGTGATTCCCAGCAGTCCGAGGTTTCCCATCTCCTTCCAGAAGGGCTGTAAACAATCGTCGTCGGTCATTCATAATACGGCCACGGTCAGGGTTGGGGTCAAATACAAATACGTATTTTACCCCATACCTGGCTACGGTAACCCTAGTCCTACGCGCTACGATAGAGAGCGGGGGTGAATTACGTACGCGGAAGTTGGGGAAGTTGTCGGTCTTGTCGATTTCGTAGGCGTTCGGCGCGAGTTCCTTCTGAGCCAATTGAAACACGGTCTTTCTTAGCTGAATAGTACATCGACGGTGATATCAATATTTAATATTTATATTATGAATATAAATACTATATATTAAAACTACCTGTGTGGCTCAGTTGACTAAGGCGTTATACACTCAAGCAGTAGGACTCGGATTCAAGCCTCGTCTGGACCATTAAAATATGTCTTAAAATAATATTAAGAAGTGATCTTATATAATTGTGTATAAATAAATGATCGGCTCTCGTTAAAATCATGGATGACTTAATATAAATATAAATATTCAAAATATTGACTATGCATTTGCTCTTGATATTATTATAAATTTTTATAATAAAAGGTTAAAAAAAGCTTTTTTAAGCTTAAAAAATTACGAAAATATTTACGCTTAAATCTATATATAATAAGTTAATATAATTACACATTTATGATATTATATTATAAGTTCATATAAATAATGTATGTACATCATACATTTTATATATTATAACGAATGTATACGTTTATGAATGTACGCTTGTATTTATTATATTAAATAATCATAAGTTCATATAAATTAGGTATTTTTTCTGCGTAAATTGCACAACATATTTACTACACCTAAATTAACACCTACAATTTATAACCCTAATCATTAGGGCCTAATGGATTGCAGAATTTTATTACATATATTTTTTCATAAAATTGCACAAATGCATTGCACATGTGAACATAGTTATATTAAATGTTCGTGCTATTTCCAATGAGTATAGGAGGAAGCACATTTAAAAACACATATATAATTAGGTTGAAATTTGAATTCACGCCACAATTAAATATTTATAAACTATTGATATTATGTGCCGATATTTTATTGTGAACGGCATTCTAATTTAACCCTAATCATACATATGTATTTAAATGTGACTCTTTCCTCAGGTGAATACAAGTAATCCCGTACGAGGTATTCTCGCATGACTTATTTAATAATTTCTTACGACTTTTTATGTAATCTCGGATGTCATATTAAATTAAGTTTATTTAATAATTATTCATTATTATTCGAAGTTATAATTTTATTATTAAATATTGATTCAAAATATAATATATACATATATTTATATAAATAAAGACTAGAGGAGAAATTAAAAAAACATTAATATTACATTTATATACAATACTTATAAAATAAACTAAATTCAGTAAGTCGTACGATATTCAAATACATTACTTATGCACTACTACATAATAAAATAATTTGACAGAGTAATTCATTATATGATATTTTATAGTATCACAATATTTTATAGGCTCATTTCGGGACATAATGCAGCTAACAAAATCAGAAAAAAAACCAAACCAAAGAAATCAAATAATCCCAAAATATCAATCAGCAAATACATTAAATATTGTATAAATAATAAATATGTTGTACCTAATTTCATACGATATGTATATCATATGGAATATATAATATCGGTCAGAATTAGCATAATATTATAATAATTATTATGCAGTAGTGTGTAACAGATTTATTTGACCGACATATATAAGTACCACCCATATTCAATATGATATTGAACTCTGAAATTATAATATAATCAGCGGCTAAATAATAATCGGCGGCCTTCTTCGAGATTAACGTAATATTATATTATAATTTAAAATGATACTATTAATAATAGTATTATAGTCACTATTATAGTGACTATATAGTTTATGAATCAATAATATAGTATGATACTATGATACTAAGTATCATAATAATTATATGTGAATGTAGGTCACTTACATTGTAAGTGTGTAATATTTAGTTATAAACATTTAGCTATGTGGGCTCAACTCAAATAATGTACAAATTTTGAATACAGTTATCTGATAACAGTTATCATAACCGTTATGAATGACGTTCATAACTCATTCATCCTGCAGATGAATACTGAAATCCGCCCCCAATAAGTCACACGTGTGTCAAACGAGAGTTCAACTAAATATTTCACAGCAGGCGTTATCATTTTCTCAGTAAATTATTCACCTAGTAGTGAAGTTGTGTCCTATAGTATATACACATACATATCATAATACCGTATGCTTATATATTAATATGATATTATATAATCCCTACGCGTATTGTTTACTTGAACTCTCAGTTACAACACGCGACATGTTAGGGGCCGATCCAAGGGCTGTCACTCCCTATATCCTAATGGTAATATGTAAATCCTTGTTTATTTCGTCAAAAATGTAAACAAACCCCATCTCGGCAGGGATATACTAGAACCCGGTTTTATACGGTTTGGATCCGGTTTTATCCGGTTTTAATATAAAAATTGATAAATAACATGTTTATTGTTGATTATAACTACTAGCATATACAATATCACTTATACATATTAATATGTATATATTAAATATTATAATAGAGTTTAAGGTGAAAATAATCAGTTTCCAGCATAATATACACATTAATCATATTATTTAATATTTTCAATTTGAAAAAATAATTTTCTACCCGGTTTTAATAATTTAAATGACAGCTGATATTCAAATATATCGCTAAATAACATGTTTATTGTTGATTATAACTACTAATATCACTTATACATATCAATATGTATATATTAAATATTATAATAGAGTTTAAGGTGAAAATAATCAGTTTCCAGCATATTATACATAACAATCATATTATGTTCTACCCGGTTTGAATAATTTAAATGACAGCTGATATTCAAATATATTTATAAATAGCATGTTCAATATATTGATAATAATAATTATAATAAACTATATTATAATATTTAATATATACATATTAATATGTATAAGTGATATTAGTAGTTATAATCAACAATAAACATGCTATTTATAAATATATTTGAATATCAGCTGTCATTTAAATTATTAAAACCGGGTAGAAAATTATTTTTTCAAATTGAAAGTATTAAATAATATGATTAATGTGTATATTATGATGGACACTGATTATTTTCACCTTAAACTCTATTATAATATTTAATATATACATATTAATATGCATAAGTGACAATAGTAGTTATAATCAACAATAAACATGTTATTTATCAATATATTTGAATATCAGCTGTCATTTAAATTATTCAAACCGGGTAGAAAATAATATGATTAATGTGTATAATATGCTGGAAACTGATTATTTTCACCTTAAACTCTATTATAATATTTAATATATACATATTAATATGTATAAGTGATATTAGTAGTTATAATCAACAATAAACATGTTATTTATCAATTTTTATATTCAAACCGGATAAAACCGGATCCAAACCGTATAAAACCGGGTTCTAGTATATCCCATCTCTGCCGAGATTTAATTATAATTATAAATTTTACTTTTTTTTACGTGTTTATAATACACTATATTGTAAATAATTCAATGCTATTTAATATATTTTTATATATTATGTTATCTAAATAAACTATTATATGTACATTTATTAAATAATTAAATATTGCTTACTAATAGATTTTCCAGAATTTAAAACTAGTTTTTATAACATTTTGTTAAATATTTGTATATTATAAAGTATATTTTACGTTTTTGATAATACATAATACATAAATAATACAATGACATTTAATTAAACTATTATATATTATTTTATATCAATAAACACTTACTTATATCTATATATGTGGTATAGTTACTGATGATCTAGAAATGTATTCAAAATATTACCCTACTATATGCCATATATAACATGGCGGGCGCCGAGCGCGCAATGAGGCGCGCATATCGTAAACAGCTAAAAATAGATTGTATGTTTATATTCACGCATCAGTGCTTACCGGTATTGAAAAATATTGTAATACATATTTAATCTAATATTATATATAAAGATATTAATACTATAGTATTATATTTATAGATAATAATGTAAGTATTATATTTAATTTAAATAATTTATGTTTCATGATTATACTGTTTATTCTTATATTTACAAAATAATATCTATAAAAATAATTCAAGAAGTAATGTAATTTAATAATTTTATTGAAATTTAACAATATATATTATATATATATGATATATTATATATACATATATACTATGTTATACATATTTTAGTTTGAATAATTAACAGTTTTAGATATTATACATATATATATATATAATTATAAATGTTATAAATGCTTTAGTTTTAGTAACTTACTGGATTTGTTGATACCAGTTTTAGATACTATGTCTATAGTATCTAAATTTTCTTTTGATAAAACTGGTATCAACTTTTACCGTACAAAATAATTAATAACAGTATTACGAATAACACATGTATCGCAATAATCAAAATTAATATTATTTACTGAAACAATGTGAATAAATACTTTACAAATATTTTCTTTATATATAATATCACTTATATAAGAATTAAGTAAAATAGATAATAAATTAATATAATTTAAAAATGTACTTGTCGGTTGGATACAATTATCTACATTTTTAGATTTATCCATGCTATATAAAAGATTATTAGTGAAACAAGATGATACCAGCAAGCAAACGAGATTATAACAAGAATTACAATATTTAGTACGTATAAAATTACATATTTTAATTGTTAATTCTACGATAGAATTATCTAATAAAATAGAAGAAGGTAAAGTTATATTTACAATGTTAGGTAGGCAAAATGTGGGTGAAATATTAGTAAGCATGCATTCTTGTAATTGAGTTAGCTTAAGTAAAAACTCACCTGCGTCTAATTTACAATTACTACCACGTACTTGATCAAATAGGGAATCCACAGTAATTTTCCTATATTCGGCAAGAAACTCACCGACTGAAGGATTTTCGCGGTTACCACCACCAGATCACATTCTCGAAAAAAAGTTGTCACCGAAGTCCTGACTACAATTATGCATATCTATTGAATATAGATTATATGTAGATCGAAGATGTTTGGACAAACTTAATAAACATTTAACATTATTTCTCCATCCTATGAGACAAGGCAGAGAGTTACTAAATGTCTTGCTCTGATATCGCATGGAATTATGTATGCAGATTGACTGTTCTAAAAATTCTTCAGACTTACTATCTGCTTTTAATGAACACTTGAACTGATTTATATTTGTTCCTGTTATGAGAAATTTTAAATTATTTAATATATATTTATAAATAAATATAAGGAAATATAGATTATAATTAATAGTATAATTATAATATATCTATTAAATATAAATATATTTATTAATAATTGTATTACTGTATATACCTTTACTATTGAATATATTATTGAAATATTCACAGAAATCTGCTGTATGTAGAGCGTCTGGGTGAAGTTTTCCCTTTATATGGACAACACATCTTATGCCAGAGGCGACCGACTGTGATAGAGCTTGAACGGCCAGATTTACTTTCATTCTTGCGAACGAATTCAAATTAACATGTTATTCACTCAATTTTCCTGCAATATCAATATTAAGTTCTTTTTTCAATGCACTGATATGTTTAAAAGTAACATCGTTCCCTTTGAATATGAAGCCATTGTTTAATAGACCAATTCGAATACTTTTCAGTAAATGTGGAGGATTATATAAAAAATATATTTATTCATTTCCAATGGTGAAATATTGTTCATCCGTCACATTTAACAAACGATAACAACCACGATTATTTGGTCCTTGATCACTTATTATAATTTTTGGATTTAGTCCGCAATCCATGACTTTAGTTATATATTGTCTAAGTTTATTGGCAATTACTTCAGATTTCATCGGTCCTGAAGTCAAAAAATAGCCAACTGGTTGTTTCCATGTACCTAACATATTCCGTACCATGAATACCGTTGCATAACTTACAATTTTATTTGATTTGATATCACAACCAAGATCTTCATAGCCAATAATACTGTCCGTCTGTTCATCATATTTAAGAAATGTCTTTATTGACATCTCATCAAAGGCTATTACTACAAGAGACTCTTGCATGGTATACGTTGTTGCTTTTTCCTTGATACCATCCAAAACTCGTTGATGGAATCCAGGTTTCATGTCTATCATACGTATTGATCGTCTTAGTGTTGTGATCGATGGAAGAGAGAGCGTAGTCTTTAGAAGCCGGTAACATTTCGGACTTGAATGCCATAGAGATAGAGAGAACATCTTTTCATTGACATTATATCTATTACCCCTTGGTTTCTTTTCAGCTAACTGTCATGTCTTGAAGTCTTTTAAATTCCCTTCGGGAATAGGTGGTACAATAGTTTTAGTCTTAGGTTGACTTAGTTTCGACTTCATCCGAAATGATTTTGAATGGAGTTTGCGATTATTCGAACGCAGAAACAAAATAATACTATTCTGACGTTTAATCGTGCTTTTCAAATTCTTAATCTCGTTTCGTAATTGATCAGTAATCTCACCTGTAGTTAAAGAATGATCTAATGACGAAGCGTCGACAAAGTTAGTTTCATCACTTGTCTCATCAGCTGTATCGGTTTCAGAAGTATCTAAAATTGATAGGAAATTTTGATAAATTGTTTTTATATATTAATTAAATACAGTGTAGTATTTTAAAATTATCTACGAATCTGCGTATCACTTATTTGTATCCTGATATATTATATATATGTGTATATATATATATATATAAAAATTGTGTATATATATATATAATATATATTATATATATATATTTATATATATATATGTATATATACATATATATAATAAATTATTCAGCATATATCAAATTATCATTTAAATAAATATTTCTTATGTTGATTTTAATTACATCAAGTTCAATTTTAATTTATATATTAAATTTTGATTTATATATTAAATTTTGATATATATAAATCATTAATTTAGTACCTTGTACTTTCTGTTTAATTATATGATGCCGTACAATTTTCCTCCTAGATTTGATCTGTAGTGGCGGGTTAGATACAGGTATCAAGGTTGGAAGTGTCATATATTTCAATCTTTTCCTAAGAAATTATATAATTTTTAAATATATGAGTAAATTAAATATTATAGACACATCAAAGATTTTCCGAAGGAAATTGCTTCGCAAAATCTTTGGATACAGTGTATATACATATCATTGGATGCATATAGATAATATGTAACTGTACTAGAATTTAAAATGTTATATATATCATATATGTCAAATATATATACAGCACAATATATAATATTTATTTATATTTAAATGTTTTATAATAACTTAATTTCTATTATAATAAACATAACAATAGGCAATTAATTGATGATAAGATATGTTATTAACCTGTCTTTATTATTGTACATGTTATAGGTATAACAATGAGATTCAAAAAAGTTCAAAGCATCTTATTGGTCGTCGGATACGCATTCATTTATTTATTTAAATTTAAAAAAAAACGATCATTTTAAAATGTTTTACAATAATTATTAATAATTGATATCTTTGCTCCAATCATAATTAATAACAATTAGTGGAATATGATTTATTATCCTGTCATAATAATAAAAAATAAATCAAACTCACTTCCTTTAATATTTTGAAAGTCAAGGTAAGATGATGCGTTTTTTAAATATATAGTTAATTTATAAATAAATATATATTTAAATATAACTATTAGAATGAGTAGTTAGGTTATTACAATAACTATGTTATATAATACACTCTTATTATACCGATTAATAATATTATATTTATTTAATAATTAAAATTGTTTAATAAATTTTAATTATTATTAATAAATATTTTAATATGTATTGAGCTATTTAATAATGTAAATTTTATTTAACACATATTTTATAGATTATACATATACACTGTTTATTATTTAATATTATAAGTATAATATTATATTTAATCACGATCTATAGTAATATGAATATGAACTTTTAAGATTAATACTATTACAAAAAAAATGCAATTTATGACGTTTTTTAAAAACGATATTTATTTAAATTGTAAAATTAACTAAGTTATCTATATTATTATTATTAAATATATACAGCACAGAGTTCTTCAAATATTGTAGATTATTATTAATATATTTTATTTACTTATAAATTAATAATTAAGATAGTTGAACGTGCCTAGTAAACTTACATATTTATATTTTAATATTAAAATCTGTCAATCTTAAAACAAATGATTTTTTTTACAAAGATACAAGTAATTATAATGGTATAATGGATCTATTTAAATTCTCATAAATGTATAATAAAACTATGCATTTGCGATTTTTGTGCATTAACTTATATTTATTTTATATAATATATTAAATAGTAATTATATTGTATTTAAATAATTCTAATATTAATTATAAATGTTATTAATTAATTTGTTATTTGAGTTTATTTAATACACATTTAAAATTTGTATTTATTAAAATTTATATAAAAATATTTAAGATATGTATTGCTATTACAATGATAATTATAGTTTAAATCACATGCATGTACTTATTACAATTTTATTTGATAAATAAATAATAACTTATTGATATATTGTATGTATTATACATATATTTAATATAAAGATGTTCTTATTTTAGCTCAAATATGTCTGTTCAATTGCTTGAAAAGTATCGTACACCTCAAACTGATGAATTTAACTCTAACTGAAACTGAAAAAGTTGGTTATATTATATATTTATTAATATGTATTTATAGTTATATATATATTTATTAAAAAGTGGCATCTCTGTGACTGTAATAATAAATTTAATTTAGATTCTAGTTTTTATATTAAAATTAAAGGATTTAATTGTAGAATTAAAGACAGTTTTAGAAACAGATAAAACTGTATTTGTGGAGTGGTGTAAAGATTATTTCACATTCTACAAATAATTAAATACTTATACCAAAGATTTTCCGAAGGAAAGATATAACACTTACGCGAAATCGTGTAATTCGAATTTGCATACAAAATACCCTGGTGCCACCTATAGCGGGTTACTTTTAGGAACTATGCCTTGTTTATAATGTAAATTCGTATTTAACTATACACTTTTAAAATGTTAAATAATATGCTTTAAATTAATATTTATATGATGAAAACTAAGTGTTCATTACTAATATATAACAAACAAATATGATATGTATGTTTTAAATGCTATAAGTATATATTTAGTAAGTAAAAGTTAATTTATATTGCATGTAATTTAATAGAGCAATGAAAACATTGTTGTATGCAAACAGAGCCGAACCTAAATCTATTTCAGTGATTTCGATACTACTGCTAGCAGCGGTTGGGGATATTACTAAATTACGTTGCATGCATAGGGAGTGTTATATCTTTGCTTCGCAAAATCTTTGCTTATACTACATTGAATAAACTACATTGATGAGTTCACAATATAACAAGGTAACCACTGATTACTAACTAGTGATCACGTGTGGTTTGTTGATTTCGTGCTGTGTGAATTTTACTATTTATACATAATTATTTATATTAATATGTAGTATCTGTGCGCACAAGATCACTGGTAAGTATTCAACAATAAACTTATTACAATTCACTGCGAATTTATATTATTAAATGGAATGCCAGTATGTGTTTTTCCAGAATATATCAATTAGAAAATTATAATCAAGTTTCATTACTAGTTAGAGTAAATAGAAACTCTTTAAATAGGAGGAAAATGTACTATATTGAGAATTTGATTACCTAGATGAGATACTTAAAACTGTGTTTCTATTTACAAAGTAATGTATACACACTGAAAAAGTGTATAAAATATTGACATCAATCATCATTAAAAATTGTAAACAGAAATAAGGTAAACGAATTGAATTTAAAATAAATAGCTTATGTTAGTGAGTATACAAATAACTAACTTAAATGCAGTAGTATACGACCACCAGTTAAACATTATTGTCGCTGCGATTATAATGTGGGGGGGGGGTGTACACATTATTTAACGTGATATTGTTAACAATAAAATTACTGAGGGATAAGGTGAATGAAGCAACTTATAATGATTGTTGATAAATTGATTTGAACATCTGTTATTGTCACTAACACCCCCTTGATATAGTAACATCCTCTACTTTATAGGTTATGTATGAACATCAGATGCATTTTGCGGCCTGCTGCTAACGCCTATAAACATTGGAAACAAAGCTGTGAAAAGATACCGGAATTATGGAATTCTTCTGTTAACACATTTAGGTTAACTCAATAGATCTCCCAAAACCATTTAATCATCTTATCTAATCATCTTTTTCGAGTATAATTCCTATATAATATAATCATATAGTTTTTTAAATATTGTCCCTTATTAATTTACTGCACTTATCTAATATATAGGTGATGTATGAAACTTCAGATGAATGTTGCGGCCAGCAGTAATGCAAATAAAAGATTGGAGGCTTCTAAGATAATGGAATTATGTAATTCTGCTATTGAAAAATCATTTACATTAATATTATCTCTTTTAAAATAAAATTTAAATAATTTCATTGTACATAAATATTATTCATTTGATTTTATAAATACATATACATAAATATTCTATTTAAGAGGAGAATATAGAATATGGCTCCTGTAGGTTTTGCTAACAATTTACGGGTTTAGATGTAACATATTTTATATATCGATAGATAATTTAAAATAATACAAATGTATCTGATATTATATACCATATTTCATTCTTACTATTTATTATGATGTAAACTAGTGTGGAAACTTAAATGATTATTTTAACCCATTATATTAGTAATCAAAAAATACGCTTGCTATATTGGATGCAGACCATTTAAAATGGAAATTTAAATACATAAATTATAGATAACTATTATTCAATTAATTGTATATATACATATTAATTAGGTTATTTTTAATGGAAATAATGCTAGAAAATTTATTTATATAAAATATAATTTTATAAACAAAATTTAAAATATTTTGCAAAAGTAATATCATTTTTTTAATATATTGTATAACTAATAATAATTTATAAGTAAAAAAATGTATTTAAAAAAAAATATTAAAAATTATATAAAAAAATATTAAAAAATAAATGGCCAGTTGAAAATTTAGCCTTATATGACCATTTTGAAAAAATAAAATAAATTTTATAAATCTATATAGTAGAATATATTTAAAAGAACAATGTGTAAAAAAATTGATGTATAATATTAATTAACAAGTTCTGTACATTAAATTTTGTTTTCATGACCAAACAATTTGTATACTTTACATGTAAATATTGGCTAATTTTTAGCTCATAAATTTACCAGTTTTTGATCTATAACTTTTTATTTAGTTATCTGATTACAAAATTAATATATGACTCTTATATTACTTTTTCATGCTCTTTCCAATGGTACTAATTATTTTAAACTAGCATCACTAGAAAAAATCTCATTGTTATACCTACATGTTATCTTCAAAGTGGCGGCCACATATACGATAATTTTGTAAACCACGTACTACCTCCTTATTTATAATATCCATTACAATTCATTTCGTGAATTTATTGCCCACTTTTTACAACTATAATTATAATACATAAATATAATATATACTATATAATATAGTAGTGACAATTGTAGTATTAATACCGATATTTATATTAAATTAAATATAGTTTATATATGAGCTATGCGTGCGTCTTCAGATAGGTGCAACGCGTGCGTATTTATATAAGCGCGCTCACTGGAGTATATATATAGGTAAGTTATATTTAGACGGGTTATAACCATAGTTACAAGTCATAAATAGTTACAAGTCGGGTTACAAGTATTCTGAATTTCGCTGTATTAATTACTTATTAATTAAATATATATGATTATCATAAGGATAATAAAATATATATAATAAATACATACTTTTTAATTAGATTTATATAATATTATTTGAAAAATATTTAAATTATAAAATTATTATATTATAATACCAAAGATTTTGCGAAGCAAAGATATAACACTCCCTATGCATGCAACGTAATTTAGTTATAGCCCCAACCGCTGCTAGCAGTAGTATCGAAATCACTGAAATAGATGTAGGTTCGGATCTGTTTGCATACAACAATGTTTTCATTGCTCTATTAAATTACATGCAATATAAATTAGCTTTTACTCACTAAATATATACTTATAGAATTTAAAACATACATATCATATTTGTTTGTTATATATTAGTAATGAACACTTAGTTTTCATCATATAAATATTAATTTAAAGCATATTATTTAACATTTTAAAAGTGTATAGTTAAATACGAATTTACATTATAAACAACGCATAGTTCCTAAAAGTAACCCGCTATAGGTGGCACCAGGGTATTTTGTATACAAATTCGAATTACACGATTTCGCGTAAGTGTTATATCTTTCCTTCGGAAAATCTTTGATAATACTATGGATATAACTAACAGTTCTTCATTAGTATGATGATAACGATGGTGCGTAAAGGTATCTCTATGAGAGTAGATATCACAATTTATGACAGAACATCGTGTACCCTCTTTAAGTTCTTTCATAGACATAATAATAGAGATAATTTAAATTAAAATGTTAATTTTAATATATTTGTATTTATCTGCTAAGATGGCGGCAACAGATTTTTTGTTTACATTTCACGTATTCTCAAAAAAGCCAGAGTGACAGCCCTTGGGGGCAGATGTCAGTCTAAATCCATCCCGTTTAGATAATCTAACTTGTTGCTGCTCATCTGTTAATCCAAATAAGTTATCATCAATGTTGTAGAATGATGCATATCTGCTATTTTTTATATTAACAGTAGTATTTAGTTTAGATAAAACACTTTTAGTTAAAAATACAGATAATCTAGAATTCAAAAGAGCCATAATTATTTATTGAAAAATAATGCAATATACAAAAATCAAAATATCAATTTATTCCGAAATGACATTGACATTAGAATTATCAAAATTATTTTGACGAACACTGATATTAGGACTAAAATAGTTCAGATCCAATCCAGGGATCCAACATCGGTTTAAATTACCATGATAAAATGGAATTATAACTAGATATATGGAACCAATATCTCCTATAACCTCGAGGTTATAGGAGGTCTTGATGGAACCCTGAGGTATGGAACTATAATAAAAATATCGTATTGTTGTTTCGAATTAATTTGCTCATCAATATATTAATATAAGTTATCATACTGATAATACTGAGTATATATATATATATACTCCTAATAAAGTATATTAACTTACTCCATACATTATATTTATAATATAGGACATATGAGTCTACTATAGTAGTCTATAGACATCGCATTAGCTAACAATCTTAGTATGCTAACAGTACATAATCATTTGATTGCCATTGTTTCTTATTAATATTTAAAAATCCACATTGGTAAGTTAATATTCGATGTTATAGCATATTTTTGAAAACAAATTATATCTATTACATGTTAAATCAGCTCTTTTTGTTAATAAAATGTGTAGAATAAAATAAATATATAATTAATAACTAATAGATACACACAGAGTACACCTTGATAACTAATATAGAATATAAATTGTATAATTATTTCGAATAAAACACATTATAACAACTACATTTGATGCTCTTCAGGCTCGTATCCACGGGGGGCTTGTGGGGGCAAGGCCCCCCTGAGATCGGCTAGGCCCCCCCTGAGATTAGTTAGGCCCCTAAAACTTATTTCACATACAGTTTTTTTTCATATAGTAATTACTAGATATTCAATTATAATATATTATATATTTATTTATTAGAATGTATTTATTTTAGTCATAGACATTATAGTGAAGATCCAATTCAGTATTTATGGTTTTATCAAATATTTTCTAAAATTATGGTAAATATTAAAAATAAATGTTAATCATTTAATTGTAATTAATTAATTGTTACTCTATCATGAGCAAACAACAACAAACTATTTAATTTTCTAACTAAAATAGGAGCAGACAAATTAATAGATCACAGAATAGCAGTAACAGAATCAAATATCCAACCAACCCAAAACCCAAACAATAGTACTACATATTCAAAAAATCTATTATCACAACAGATCCGTGCCAATCTAAAGAGTTCGCTTGCCGTATTGAACTGCTAAAGAGGTCTTATGCCGTGTCGAGTTGATAAAGAGGTCTTCAGTCGTGCTAATCTTCTAAAGAATTCATCTACCATGTCAAGCCGTAATAGAGCTGATGTACGTATTCTTATTTTTATTGAAGCATCATATTTGTTCTCTGACATCACTAACATGGTAAAAGTTATTTTAGCTAATTATTACAATTTTAATATTATATTTATATAACTTGTATAATTTGTAATGATTTTGACATAAAATGCATCTATATAAATTATTGAAAAACAGTGTAATAATATATGTAGTCATTTTTTCGCCATTGTTTTAATCATTATTTTATTAGAAATAGGTAGTGTTATAAAATTATGTTTTTTATGCTTTATATATATTTTTAAAATATGATATGTTGTATACATATAGTAATCTATTTTTTAAATAATAATTTTTTTTTTGTAATGACCGTGAATCCACTCAAGTATATATATATATATATTAATTTTATATAAGTTATTATAATATTAATTTTTAATATAATTAGTCATATATACTATTATTTTAGAATCACAAAATATGAATTCTCAAGAAAGAGACGATATCCTTAATAATTAATTTGTTATAATTTCCAAATAAATAATATATATATAAATTTATGTTTTATTTTATATTATACTATGGATATATCGGAAAATAGTCATAAATTGTTACGAAATGTTGTCACATTTAATAAAAATAAATGTTAATAAGATGGTTATTTGAATCCAAACCCAAATTTAAATACATGTACCATATTTAATATAGATCTAAACCAAACCCAAATCAGATAGCATATTATTTTAGACTATTTTCGGTGTACACCATATATCCATTATAATTTATATATATATATATATATATATATATTAGCTCGGCATAGCATGACACGTTTTCTACATTCACCTCTGTTTCCCATCGACGTATTAAGTTAACTTAACATGAATTCATCTGTGATGATAGTTGTCGTATCTAAGTTGCGCAGTG
This sequence comes from Osedax fenrisi, assembly GCA_964019155.1. NCBI lineage: Eukaryota > Metazoa > Annelida > Polychaeta > Sabellida > Siboglinidae > Osedax > Osedax fenrisi. Next base: position 91,737,690 of record OZ025242.1, read on the forward strand.
TATGTCTTAGGTGGCCGTCCAAGTTTTCTTTGCCCGTGTAGAGGTTCTCACAGAAGCACTTCGCTGATATCAAATCTTCTCTTCTTCGCCAACAATGACCCGATTGGGAAATGAATATGTGTATAGGATATCTTAAGATAATAATATATATAATATTATATAATTATATTCTCTAATTCTAATCATGATTTTCGGGATATTTCCATATAATTCATTATTAGACTTATGATCTTATAAGATCGATACAATTGTATACATTAGATTATAATCTTTTAATATTACAATTGTAATCATATATAATGTACAGCAAACAAAAATAGTAACATGTGAGCAACATTCTACAACACACAAAGCAACATTTTGTAAACAATGTGGTACATATGTTACTCGTTTTAGAGTAACATTTGAACCACGAAGCAACATTTAAGTAACATATGAACCACTACTGTGGGTTGAATGTTGCTTTGTGGTTTATATGTTACTCTAAAACGAGTACAATTTGTACCACATTGTTTAATAAAATGTTGCTTTATGTGGCATAGAATGTTGCTCAAATGTGGCTCAGATGTTACTATTTTTGTTTGCTGGGAAGCTATCCTACATTCAACTCATTCCTACATCAAGCACAATTCATTATATATAATTAAATAAATTAATTCCACCTTAATCAGACAAATAAATGTAACAATTAAATAAAATTAACTATTTTGATAGTATTAAGCATTATTAGTCAAAGATATGACATTGAAATGGTTATATTCAAGATAAATATAGTCTCAATAAACACAATGATATGTCCAGCATTTAATAAAAATAAACAACATAATATAACAAATAAAACATTAAATGATTAATCATTTAATTGAATAGTTTGGTTTTTACTGCATAATTGAATATCAAAAATAAATAAATATATACACGCACATATATATTTATAATATATATGTATGAAACTAAATAACAACAGAGTATTGCTGAACACGATATGGCACAGTAATGGTATATTAAACACATGCATAAAACACTGATAACAGACTAGTAATAGTACAGAGAGTGTTGTCAATAATTATATTTAATAGGCCAATGTACAAATATAAATATCAAATAATTCAGAAAAATCATTCACATATTATATAATAAGTATGTGCACTATGGTCCGATTAATTCTGACGATTTACGACGACACCCCTCGCGTTCGATTACTACATGTATTCTTTATTAATGGCTCGACCAATCACCATGCGGCGTATCTCACTGGTTCCGGCGCCTATTTCGTAGAGTTTCGCGTCCCTCATGATTCTGCCGACGGGGTAGTCGTTGATGTAGCCGTTTCCCCCTGGTGGTGGTGATAGTCGGTGATTATGTACTAATTCGAGTTAGGTAGATGGTTGTTGCGTGATACCTATAGGTACATTGAAAAGAGTGCGCACTCGATACTATTTATTGAACTCGGCCAATTGTGTTTGTAATATATACTAGATATATAATAATCATTATAATAAATATCTATTAGAAGAATTTTGTGTAATTTTCAAGTTTAAAATATAAATATGATTTTCCCTCCTAAAGGGCTTCAAAATAATATAGATTATCACCTGTTGTCGTCCATGTATATACTAGATATACATGTGCTATACAATATATTTCATATAGAATAATATAGACAGACATATTTTATTTTTTTCCAGTATTTCAATAGAAATACGATTTTATCTATTATATTTATAAAAACTAATAATATAATTATAAATTCTATAAATGTATTATGGTAATATATGCAAAGATTTTCCGAAGGAAAGATATTGCACTTGTGTATATTTGTGTAACCTAATAATTCGATATGGCCATCTAGCGGTATTAGTCTGATTATAAGAATTTTCTATATTTATTGTAATTTTGAACTGACAGTTTCATCAAATATCAATATTTTAATAATATTCTTTTATATGGATAATATTGTATATGTATTTTAAATTAAAAAATTCGCATAGAAAACTATATCATTATATGTTAAAATATAAGTATTTATTTGTAATATACTTTAAAAATATTATATTCAAAGTTTAAAAGTACAATATTAATTTTAAATGTTCTAAAACTATTAACATATTAAATTCAAATTGGAGCTGTGAATATTTCGTAATGATTTGTCATTTTTAATTATACATTATTATAATGATTATATAATATTGTTTATTTAATTAAACACTATATTATACCTATATATATATTAATGTAATATAATTATTATAATATTTTATATATAATATAATAGTATATTAAATGATGATATATATTATAAATTATATATATTTAATATAATATTATAGGTATAGTAATGAGATTGTTTTTTGAAGCTAGAATAAAATTATGGATACCATTGGAAAGAGGATGAAAAAGTAATATAAGTTTCATATTTTACTTTTTTGATATAATTAATAATAAAAAAGTTGTGTCGATAATAACAATTTATTTATTAAAATATCACATGATTTAACATTTCATTTACTATTTCGCCATCTAGTGTTAATGTTGTTTTTTCATTTTAAATTTACATTTTGAGGTACTAGAGATAGAAAAATCTTTGATATATGTATATATATAAACTATAAAAACTAATATATAAATGACACTAAATAAATATAAATAAATGAAATCAAAAAAATGAATACTAATTAAAAACTATAATAATTAAATGTGATGCATAAAAGATACTTTTTATGGGATTTCTAGATTGATTAAATTTATAATTTATTGACAGACACACATTATGTTTAATATTATTATGTAATCGAGGTTATTTTTGTTATATCTGATTTTAATTGGATTTGAAAACACAACCCTTGAACTATACTTAACTTATTTAAATTAAAATTATCATATTAATATTATAATATCTCCAAAGATTTTCCTAAGAAAAGATGTTTCACTCGACCGATTTATTGAAATAAAAACGACACTAGCGCAAATGCGTCGGAGAGTTAGTTATAAAGATGTAATTAGAGGTGAACTAGAGGTCAAATTGAGGTGACCGCTAGAGCTAACCGAGAATTTGAATAGCTTCCATAGCTACTTTAGTCGCAGACTCTGCACTGAAGAGAATCATCGCGGCGCATTCCTGAATAATACAAAGACAATAGATTATATAATCAGCATCGTACGCATCTCGTTAGTATTAGTGGTTCGCTTAGGGCATTAAATACAAATATATCGGAACTTTATTAATACAAAAATATAATAATAATAATTTATTAGAAGTTAATTCTTTTTATTAATGATAAAATAAATATGAATACCAATATTCAGGTTTATAATTATGTTATTCTTCTGAAAGGGCTTCGAAATAAGACTATCATATAAATATATATATATATAAAGCTAAACCTTGGGGGAAATATGTCCATTGGACGCTGCCTTGGCAATACTGTAACAATAGGCTTTGTTGACGCAGAGCAACGTGGACATATCAGCCATCTTGCCTTGCATCAGCTGAACAATGGGGGGCGGGGGGTTACGTTAGGTAGACATAATGGAGATGGGCAATGTAAGATAAAAGAAGGTGATTGGTGCAGCATATAAGGCAATGTTTTAACATTAACATCAGAAACACTAACATCAAATAACAATTATTGTGATAGCAGAGGTACAACCGGGGTAAAATTAGCTGTTAGATAGGGGGAGGGAGGGAGGGGGGATAGTGTTAGGGAGGGAGGGTAGGAGGGAAGGAGGCTGGGTGGGAAGGAGATATGATCATCGAGCACAATCTAATCGCTAGTCAGATTATCAATAGAGTTCGAAGTTCAACCGTAATAAACTATCTGAGATTAATATTTTATATCATATGTATTTGATATGTATTTCTGTTTTAACTAGTTCTATATAATTAGTTTTATATAAGAACAGTAAACGATACCTATACTATGATCTGGTTGGGGTCAAATACACTTTTAAAATAAATTTTTCTTAAAGAATCAAATACAAGTTGTCTCTGTAACTCGCAATAAAAAGACTGTAGAAAAAGATACATCCAGTTATCATGCAGGGAGTGGCGAATTACAATAAAATGATATATAATATTATACGAAAAAATATTGCTACAACTTTAGAAATCTGTATCTCAGAATTTTTTTTTCAAATTAATACTACTTTTGTCCAATTGCTTCAATCATTATAACAATTTCTGAGTATATATATATATGTAGCAGACTAGCGTCTTATATATGGTTATATAGTTGTTATTAAGTTTATATTATATATTTTTAATTTAGTTATTTTATTTATTTGTGTATTATGTAATAATTATAAATGTTAATTTCATCTAGTGATTTTTGTGTTTTTAGTTAATGTTATTTAGTTTATTATATATTTTTAATTGGTTATATTTTGGTTTTCTGTTATGTAATAATTAAAAGTAGAAATGTTGATTTTATATATATTGATTTTTGTGTTTTTTATTTAGTGTTTTTATTTAGTGTTACATAACCGTCGCGTGGAAATAATATAATCTGAATTATATTAGATTTAACAATATTATTTCATTTTTGATTAGACCTTTGCACATGGAGGTTTGTAAAATATTTAACATATTATTCAATTAATTGAAATTGTAATTCTGTATATATGTTTTATAACAGTTTTAGTGTATGGGTTTTTTGTCTTGATGATTTATAAATAAAGAGTAAATACAACGTTCCCCTATCATTGTGAGTGGTGTCTTATTGTTACATTTATTTCGACCCTCATTATTACATATATATATATATGATATTATGATATGTTATCCTATTAGAATGTAATCATTTAATTTATAAATATTATATATTATAAACAAATTTAGAATAAAAAATGTAGAATAAAATATTAGTGGTAATCTATATCTTGTAAGTAGTATTAAAACGGTTTAAACCGGTCTAAACCACCACGGCAAAAACTAAAATTTATTAAATAAATGCATAATAAAATAACTATATTATATATACTAATAAAATAGTTCACCTTCATAGTAGAGTAATATTTATAAAATGTAAAATATTGAAAAAATGTATTTCTAAAGTTAATTGACATTTATATGAATACAATTTAAAAATAATATATATAATAAATATTTATCATAATGTTACAAAATAACTGTATACAAATGTTGTATCCTAAAATTGATATATATATATATATGTATGTTATATAATATATTATAAATAAAAATATATACAAATGTATTATTGAAAACAAGTTATTTAGAAAGTATACATGTATAATTAGTTATAGTTAGTTAAATATAAACTCGTTCAGAATGGAATAAGTACATCTTATTTAATTTATAGTATCTTATTTAATTTATACAAAATATGAGAACACGATTTTGTATCTAATATCATTGAGGGGAAATGGATGTAGGGAGGGAGAATGGAGATAGAGAGGGAAAGGTAGGTGAGGAGGAAAGGGAAATGGAGATAGGGGGAGGGGAAAGGGTTGGGTAAATAAGAATGTAAAATGTAGATAGGGAGAGATCGGAAACCTGGAAAGTTCCAATCTTTTGATTGAAAGCCTCCCTCTCGTGGGCGTACTCGAAGCTAGCGTCGCAGGCAGCGGCCATTAGACCCAGAGGACCTCCGCACAGTACTAATCTCTCTAGGTCGAGGCCACTGAACAATACGTAGATACCCTTGTTCAGGCCTCCCAACATGTTCTCCACTGTATGTGGGGCAGGGGTATACATTAAGGGTGGAGGCGTAGGGGGTTACAGTCTACTGTTATGCAAGGTGTGCTTATTATAAAAGTACTTACGTTATTGAAATGATATCGAATGAAAACTAATGAGGGATATATACTAATACAAAATAATATATATATATATATATATATATATATTTAATTTTTATTTAAGTTATTATTTAATGTTAAACATGATTTAATGATTGCGTGCATTAATATATACATATACATGTATATTTCTATTAATAATATAGTTAACAAAATGTGAATTTAAAAAATAATAAATGTATTCATTATATACAATAAGATAAATAATCATTTTAAAATAAATTAATATATTAATCTATATATAGATAATACAAATAATTAATAGATGATGCTATATATATACAATTTATACTTATATATATATATATATATATATATATATATATATATATTATACCCTATATATCCTATGATCCTATTAGGGATGGGGTCAAGTATGTATTTGATTTAAATACACTGATTGATTAATCAGAGATATATTTGAATTTTACCGTTGTATTTAGTGTGTTTGATCAAATACAGCAAAAAAAGTAAACTCTAAATAGATACTATATACTGTATACATATTATATGCTGTATATTTAATTGTTAATTAAATAAAACAAATTAAAAAAAAATGTGAATAAAGGTAGTTCTATGAATGGTTTACGAATGTAAAAAGTCTTAAAAAAAACTTTTTAAGTAACAGTTTTTTAATACCTATATTTTATAGGAAACATTTTAGGTTTTAATGAGAATAATAATAATAATTTTTAAATTTATAAAATATAATAAAAAAATAACAATATAATGAATTATTTTTCTATACAAAAGTAATATTGGAATATGTAATTTTGTAAATATACAATAAAGTAATTTGTGATGGTTTTAAAATATTTTAAAATAATATAGTAATAATATTATTATATATGTGTATAGGTAGATATACTATTAGAATTTATTAATACAATGATATCAAAGATTTTCCTAAGGAAAGATATATCACTCTAATGAATTTGTTAAATTAATGAAACATTGCGTCACCTGTACTTATAACTATTTATTTTAATTCTATTTTTAGTTTACATTTGTTTACGTGTAAATTTGAAAAATATATCTCCACTATTATAAATGAAAAGTTGTATACATTTTTGAATAAAATAAATATTTAATATATAGTTTTTGTTTTAAGAATATAACTTTATTTTATAATTAGAACCATTTTTCTAAAAATATATAGCCATATTCGATAAATATAATAAATCAATAGATCAATTTTCAATGTAAAATTGTACATATTTTATAACATTATAAAGTATTATGTAACAATATTTTGATAATCGTTATTGAAATTATTTCAAACGATAGTATCGCCACCTATATTTCAAACTATTCAGCATTACAATGTGTTTCATTTAAATAAATACAAGTGAAATATCTATACTTCGCAAAATAAAAGTTAAAAACTATTTTAATTGATTAGATTGCTAAATATAAATATAATGTTATGTAAGAGATGAGATAACAATAATCTGGGACGACCTGCAGAGTAATGTGGATTACTTTATGTAATAGTTGAATAGCATTATTTCTAGTAATAAGTGTTCTAGTAATGAACATGTATAGGTTGATATGTTATCATGGTATAGTTGATGTCATATTGTTATTTTATTTGTACTTAATAATATCAGATATAAATGAGATATATTAATATATGCTATAAGTATAATACTTAATCAAATATTATAAAAGTATATCATATTTTTAATATTAATATTTTGTTATAGCTATTCTGAATTGCATTGGTATTATTATGTATCGTATGGTATTCAATATGTTTTTATAGGAGATTTATTGTAGTTAATTACATTTTAAATAATATAATACCTTATAAAGGTATATCTTCAATATAGTTCAATCCGAGTATACTATCATGTCATTTATCTTATTTATTTATATAAATTACATACGTATTTGTATTTTTAAAGAAATAGTACTTTATGATTTTTTAAATTATACATTTAGCAAGAATAAAATAAATATATTACAAAAGACATCACAAATTACTTTTCGTTTGTCGCAGATTACTTCTTTATTCATCTCATATAAAATAACTATGTATTATTTACAGATGTAATCAATTAAAAATAGATTGAAATGTATAGTTATTAAAGTTATTATATTGACCAACACTATATCTAACTATAAGCATTTCATATTAACATTAATACTTAAAAGTCTCCTACAGTGCTTAGCTAATAATCCCTGATTCATTCGTTTCACAATGACTCATTCCATATTATGTGTATTCCTATTCAAAATAATATTGTTTTACTTTTATTGCGTATTTGTATTTGAATAAAATATTACTAAAATATTTGTATTTGATTTAATATGAAAAGTATTTGTATTAGTATTTGTATCCGAAAAATGTATTTGACCCTATCCCTGATATATATATATATATATAAATATTTATATATAAAAAATCTATTTGATAAACTAAACAATACTGATGAAAGCTTATGTAACCACGAGTCCGTAACCTCTGGATATCCAGGCACACATAGGAGGATATCCAGGTACACATATGAGGATATCCAGGCACACACATAGGTAGATATCCAGGAACACATACGAGGATATCCAGGCACACACATAGGAGGATATCCAGGCACACATACGAGGATATCCAGGCACACATATGATGATATCCAGGCACACATACGAGGATATCCAGGCACACATAGGAGGATATCCAGGAACACCTGGTGGATATCCAGGCATACACACGCGCTTACTAACCAGGCACTCAGAGGTTATCCAGGCACACACTAGTACTAACCAGGCACACACATAGGAGGATACATCCAGGCACACATAGGAGGATATCCAGGCACACATAGGAGGTTATCCAGGCACACATAGGAGGATATCCAGGCACACACATAGGAGGTTATCCAGGCACACATAGTAGGATACATCCAGGCACGCAGCCTCACTAACCAGGCACTCGGAGGTTATCGAACACCAGTTCACCGGTGGGAGAACCTCGCATTCCTAGTTTGTCCAGCTTTCTAGAACAACTGAAACCTTCCATGGTCTGTAACAGGTGATCAGTAGGGGAGCTTTAGGGGTGGTGGGGGTGGGGTCTGGGGTGGGGACTGGGAGGAGTGAATACCTACTTGTTATGTGACTACACTGAGTAGTAATGAATACAAACTGAAGAATTATGTTATATTAACTAAATTAATTATGTTAATAAGTTAACTAAGTGACTAGTAATATTATATTAACTAAAGAAGTGACTCATAATCTTATGTTAACTAACAAAGTGACTCATAATCTAATTAATAGCCACTTCTATACGATGAATACTTTAAGTGACATTTATATAATTTCATATTTGTTTTAATTTTAATCGTAAAACTAAAAAGAATAAGAGTTTCCGCTGACTAGATGCATAATACATCGTAGGAAGGGAGTTGTGGTAGTAATCATATAATAGTATTTACACAAATGAATGCTATATTATTATTATCATTAATTAACTCACACGCATGCACACACACACATGAATATACCAGTATACACACCTCTCATACCCTCAAACACGACAGCACACTACCCACCCCCACCCCCAACCCCACTAACAGTCTCCACAATGAAGGCCGAGATACCATGTTTACCACACCCCCACCCCACTAACAGTTTCCACAATGAAAGCAGAGATACCATGTTTAGCGTGCTGGCATGACTCATCAGTACGAGCGTACACAATCACCACGTCCGCGTTAGGACCGTTAGTAATCCAGAACTTTCCACCGTTGAGCACATAGTGGTCGCCTAGAGGTCGCGCGGAGGTCAGGGGATAGTAGGGGTCGCGTAAGCGGTACTACTAGTAGTAGGAGCGATAGAGAGATGGACACGTTCGCTTAGGGTGTGTCGTGGACAGTTGACCTCGTCGTGATCATTAACATGGACAGTCCGCTTACCTATCTAGGTTTATAACCTATTCGATAAACTCTTTATTAAACACTGAAACCGGAGTTAGTGGTGCGTGACGTCGATAACCTATTTTTAGATGTACGAGGTAGGCACGTGTATGTGTGTGTCATTATTCAGTATAACAATATTCGAGCGTAATATTACATATTGGATAGCGTTGGTTAGACTGGCTACCATACATACAATGATCGCTGGATCCTCTTCGAACAGCTTGTTGATATATCGCGTAGATTATGATATTATACGTACAACTATGATTATGATATTATACGTACAACTAACAAGATACTACTGTCACGGTTACAAACATCGCATCAGTACGACTCGCTCTAATTCGTTCACAATCACTGCCTGTGAAGCACATACCGACGAGAACATAACCTCCAAGTACGAATACGCGCACTCTGCGAGGACATACCGAGCGGGACGTAACCTTGAAGTTTAGCCGTGGTCTTCATAGCTACGACGTCGCTGCCCGCGCTCACTTCACTCATCGCTAGGGCTCCGATGTGGTCACCGCTGATTAACTGTGATTGTAGTAGTAGTAGTAGTGGTGGTGGTAGTAGGTGTAGTAGTAGTAGTAGTAGTAGTAGTAGTAGTAGGAATAGTAGTAGTAGTAGTAGTAGTAGTAGCAGTAATTGTAGTAGTAGTAGTTTTTTCTAACGTTTTTTCTTAAAACATACATTTAACATACGTGAAATAAAACTAACGAAATCATTAAGTTTATAGAAATAATTAGATAATTATTCTTTATATGTAGACTCATTTCTTAAAATGTAATTATGTAAACTTCATGTAATAATTATGTGTACGTCTGTTTATACAATATATATATATATATATATATATATATATATATATATATAGTTATTTATAGTTTATATATGGTTATTAAATAACATTATATAAGAATAATGATATATACAATTTATGTATGCAATTTTGTATACCTTACATTGTTTATTTATATTAATATCATTCTTATTTTTGCTATTATCAATATATATACATATACTTCATATCACTAATGCATTACGAGGAAGCGTAACTTTTGCGGTGTTTACACGTGTAAAAGATAGGGGAAAAGGGGAAAAATGTTATTTTAAAGACTAAAGCTGTATCCACACAAATAAATACAGCCAGATATCGTCGTTGATAACAAACGGGTGGTTTCGGTGTGAACAGCTACACTAGTAGGTTATAGGCCATAATGGGGCATTCTGACCGCTGTTACACACAAAAGTTGCCAATATAGCATAGTTTTATTTACTTCTATTAAAATAATGATCACATGATCGTTGTTATATAAGTAGATGTTATATACTTATGTAATATGTTTAAATTTGATAAAATTCTATTATTAGTTTATTAACTAGGCTATTTTTAGTACTATAAGGAATATATCAATGGCCTAAATAAAGGATACACACAAATATAAATAACATGTACTCGAATGTTTGACTTGTCCGTTATATAGTAAATGGTTTAAATACTTAAAATGAATAACTTGAAGCAGCCAATATGTGGACCGATATCGCACAGTATTGTTAGGTGTGAACGCAGCTTTATCATCCACATATTACATGTGGTTTACTACGTGATTAATATTCATATCAAACAGAAGAGATGTTCTATATAGATTACATGACAAGTATAGGATATCGAAAACGTGAACTTATTAATCGTAATAAATACTTCTAAATATTGAATAAACTTCTCATCAATAAATATCTATACACGGGTAAAGATGATCGTATCCTAGTAATTTAAAGCCACGTTCACACCAACAAATACCGTACGATATCGGTTCATTGTTTATAGCCAGATATCGTCTGCTTCATATTATTCATTTTAGAAGATTTACTAGATATCGGACAATTCAAAAATTTAAGATTTGATAATAGGTGATTTATATTATATACTAAAGGCCTACTTAAATTGATACATCTATTATGTATCCTTCATTTAGGCCAGTGGGATATACTTTATAGTAAAAAATGGCCATGTTAATAAATCAATGATATAGTGTAAACATATTATATATAATATATATATATAACATCTACTTATAACTACTTATATAACAGCGATCATGTGATCATTGTTTGAATAGAGGTACGGTAAACAATATCAGGCTATAGCGCCATATTTGTAATAACATCAGACTAATTATAGCCATTCACACCGAAAATGCCTGATATGTGACGATATCTGGCAATGAAAATCAGGCTGATATCAGGTTATTATTATTTTGTGTGAAAGCAACGTAACTCTGAGATGTAACTAAATTACCGAATTCCCAAGATCTATTAGTAACGCGCGCGAAGGTCGAGTAACGATCGCTTCACCGGTGCTAGTAACGACCTTGGGCAAATATTTCTCCTTCTGTTGCTCGGAGCCATTTCGCACGAGTTGATTGATGCACAGGTTAGAGTGGGCCCCGTAGCTTAGGGCTATGGAGCCGCTAGCTCGGGATAACTCCTCCATCGCGATCATGTGATCAAAGTAGGTGGCCTCCGAACCCCCGTATTCAGCTGATGGGTAGGTAGGGTTAGGGTTAACAGGTAATCGGGGTTAAGATGGTTAGTGGTATAAGGTAACTGTGTGTAGGGGGGTTAACTAGTAAATTGAGGTTAGGGGGTGGGGTTAACTAGTGACAGGGGGTTAACAGTGAATGGGGATACATAGTAACTGGGATTAGCAGTGATTAGGGTTTAAATAGTAACTAATGTTAGTGGAGAGATCGAAGAGAAGGTTAAAGTTATTTGAGGGTTAAGGGATGATTAGAAGAGCGACTGAGTTAAGATAGGTGAGAATGGAATATATATATATATATATATATATATATATATATATATTAAAACAAATGTATGCTTGAATTAGGGGTGAATTAGTGGAGTGTGAATGTTGAGAGAGCGCGGGGTACGGGGTCTCCCTGCTAACCGGGCGCTGTGATTCCCAGAAGTCCGAGGTTCCCCATCTCCTTCCAGAAGGGCTGTAAACAATAGTCGTCGGTCATTCATATGCTAATACAGCACTACGGTCAGGGTTGGGGTCAAATACACTTTATCAAATACAAATACATCACTGAATAATAATTCAAATATAAATACACCAAATCAGTGTATAAATACAAAACGTATTTGACCCCATCCCTGGCTACGGTAGCTCTACGTGCTACGATAGAGAGAGCGGGAATTACGTACGCGGAAGTTGGGGAAGTTGTCGGTCTTGTCGATTTCGTAGGCATTCGGTGCGAGTTCCTTCTGAGCCAATTGAAACACGGTCTTTCTTAGCTGATAATACATCGAAGATGATATCAATATTTATATCATGAATTATAATAATATGCGTCAAGTTGAAATAAAAAAAGAATAAATAATGACACTAATATTAATAAATTAAATTTATATTATGGATATAAATACTATATATCTATATATTAAAACTGCCTGCGTGGCTCAGTTGGCTAAGTCATCAGACATACAAGCAGTAGGACTCGGGTTCAAGCCCCGTCTGGATCATTAAAATAGGTCTTAAAATAATATTTAGAAGTGATCTTATTTAATTGTGTATAAATAAATGATCGGCTCTCATTAAAATCATGGATGCCTTAATATGAGAGGGGATTTTAGAGCCATATGGTTATAAGTAAAAACTTCATCAAAGTTCCTGGATGGGATGAAAGGACTCCACCAAATAAAAATATACATATACATATAGATAATTTAAATAGTGAATGTTTTATATACTTTAGACATGTAAATAATTACTGAATTAAAATATATATCATTGAATTAGAATTACAATTATTTATAATAGGAATATTTGATTAACTGTAGTGTATATTGTTATTTTAGTGGAGTCCTTTCATCCAGGAAATTAGATAAAATGTTTACTTATTATCATATTATCATCTAATATCCATTTAAAGCCGCTCTCATGTTAAAGAATCTAATTTCTAGCGAGAGCCGATTATGTTTTATACAAAATTAATAATTTTCAATTATATAAGATCACTTTTAAATATTAGTCAACCCAAAAATTTAAGAAAAAATAACTCAAAAATAAATATGAATTAATAAATACTCTATATTAGATTTTTTTAATACAAAACAATCTATATACTTTAGTCTAAATTCTTTAGATGAAGGCTAATTTTATACCTATACATTTGAAATTTTTGACCACTAATTTTCTCTTCTGACTAAAATAATTAATATTTGATTCTTAAGCGCTGTTCACATATGAAATCGAGTGAAATAACGCACTCAACCGTAAAAGTATGTATTTTTTCTATGGACAATTGGAAAATTTTCTAAATAGAACTTATTCTATTTTTTAAGATAATGTACGCAATTATCCAGGAAAACACACACACAAGTATACTTACAAGTATAAATGCATACACATTGACGAGTGTCAATTAAATTATAAATTATTTAAAAGACAAATAAATTACAAAATGTTCATTTTACTTTTTAATTCTAATTTATATTCACTTCTCAGTTTGAGCGATTAAACATCATTTTATTTAACACAAATTAAATCGGAAACATATTTTATATAAATATAAATATTTAAAATATAGACTATGCGGACTATCTGCTCTTGATATTATTATAATTTTTTATAATAAAAGCTTAAAAAAGCTTTCAAAATTACGAAAATATTTACTCTTAAATCTATATAGTAAGTTAATATAAATATACATTTATAATATTATATTATAAGTTCATATAAATACATCATACATTTTACATATTATAACGAATGTGTACGCTTATGAATGTACGCTTGTGTTTATTATATTAATAATCATAAGTTCATATAGATTGTGTATTTTTTCTGCGTAAATTGCACAACATATTTACTCATATGAACATCTAACATTGATAACCCAAATGGATTGCAGAATTTTATTTCATATATTTTTTCACAAAAATTGCACAAATGCGTTGCACATGTGAACATAGGTATATTAATTATTCGTGCTATTTCCAATGATTATAGGAGGAAGTCGGCACATTTAAAAACATATATATAATTAGGTTGAAATTAGAATTCCCGGTTTAATAATTATAGTATAATAATTATACTATTATTATAATCTATAATATACTAATATAATATTAAATATTATTAATAACATAATAATAATATAAAATATTAGAATTATGATAATTCTATTATCTGAAAGAAGGCTGCCGATTATTATTATAATCATTTCACAGTTAAAAGTGGGCGGTACTTATATATGTCATTCAAATACATTACTTATGCACTACTGCATAATTTAAAATAATGTGAATGAGTAATTCATTATATGATATTTTATAGGCTCATTTCGGGACATAATGCAGCTAAATAAAACCAAAGAAATCAAACAATCCCAAAATATTAATCCGCAAATATATATATACATTAAATGTTGTATAAATAACAAATATGTTGTACCTAATTGCATACGATACGTATATCATATGGAATATATCATATCGGTCAGAATTAGCATAATTATTATGCTAATATTATGATATTATAATAATTATTATGCAGTAGTATGTAACAGATTTATATGACCGTCATATATAAGTACCACCCATATTCAATATGATATTGAACTCTGAAATTATAATATAATCAGCGGCTAAATAATAATTGGCGGCCTTCTTCGAAATTCACGTAATATTATATTATAATTTAAAATGATACTATTAATAATAGTATTATAGTCACTTTATTATAGTCACTATTATAGTGACTATATAGTTTATGAATCAATAATATAGTATCATAATAATTATATGTGAATGTAGGTCACTTACATTGTAAGTGTGTAATATTTAGTTATAAACATTTAACTATGTGGGCTCAACTTAAATAATGTACAAATTTTGAATACAGTTATCTGATAACGGTTATCATAACCGTTATGAATGACGTTCATAACTCATTCTGAATACTATTTAATACTATTTAATACTGAAATCGGCTCCCAATAAGTCACACGTGTGTCAAACGAGAGTTCAACTAAATATTTCACGGCAGGATTTATATATTTCTTAGTACATTATTCACCTAGTTACTAGTCTAGTACTACTAGACTAGTAGTGAAGTTGTGTCCTATAGTATATACACATACATATCATAATACCGTATGCTTATATATTAATATGATATTATATAATCCCTACGCGTATTGTTTACTTGAACTCTCAGTTACAACACGTGACATGTTAGGGGCCGATGTCAGTCTAAATCCATCCCGCATAGATAATCTAACTTGTTGCTGCTCATCTGATAATCCAAATAAGTTATCATCAATGTTGTAGAATGATGCATATCTGCTATTTTTTATATTAACAGTAGTATTTAGTTTAGATAAAACACTTTTAGTTAAAAATATAGATAATCTAGAATTCAAAAGAGCCATAATTATTTATTGAAAAATAATTCAATATACAAAAATCAAAACATCAATTTATTCCGAAATGACATTGACATTAGAATTATCAAAATTAGCCTTACGAACACTGATATTAGAACTAAAATAGTTCAGATCCAATCCAGGGATCCAACATCGGTTTAAATTACCATGATAAAATGGAATTATAACTGGATCTATGGAACCAATACCTCCTATAACCTCGAGGTTATAGGAGATCTTGATGGAACACTGAGGTATGGAACTATAATAAAAATATCGTATTGTTGTTTAGAATTAATTTTCTCATCAATATATTGATATAAGTTATCATACTGATAATACTGAGTATATATAATATATATAATATTATTATATATATATACTCCTAATAAAGTATATTAACTTACCCCATACATTATATTTATAATATAGGACATATGAGTCTACTATAGTAGTCTATAGACATCGCATTAGCTAACAATCTTAGTATGCTAACAGTACATAATCATTTTATTGCTATTGTTTCTTATTAATATTTAAAAATCCGCATTGGTAAGTTAATATTAATAGTCGATGTTATAGCATATTTTTGAAAACAAATTATATCTATTACATATTAAATCAGCTCTTTTTGTTAATAAAATGTGTACAATAAAATAAATATATAAGTATACATTAATAACTAATAGATACACTCATAGAGTACATCTTGATAACTAATATAGAATATAAATTGTATAATTATTTCGAATAAAACACATTATAACAACTATATTTTATGCTCTTCAGGCTCGTAGCCAAGGGGGCCTGTGGGGGCGTCGCCCCCTGATATCGTAGTATTTAGTAAATACTATTTACTAGATATTCAATTATATTTATATTTGTATTTTATTTATATTAAATTTATTTATTAGAATGTATTTATTTTAGTCATAGACATTATAGTGAAGATCCAATTCAGTATTTATGGCTTTATAAAATATTTTCTAAAATTATGGTAAATATTAAAAATAATTATTTTTACATTTAAATTTTAATAATTTAATTGTAATTAATTAATAGTTACCCTATCATGAGCAAACAACAACAAACTTTTTAGTTTTCTAACTAAAATAGGAGCAGATAAATTAATAGATCACAGAATAGCAGTAACAGAATCAAATATCCAACCAACACAAAAGCCAAACAATAGCACTACTAATGAAAACATAAATTGTAATAATCGTCCATCTTATCACGGAAATGTTTATTCTAAACGTACAAGTGGTAGAGCATCTTTTGGAAATAAAATAAGAAGATTTACCGATAATATGTATATATATATATATATATGTATATATATGTATATCTATATATATATATATTTATATATTATATATATATATATATATATATATATACAAAATAAAGCAAATTTAATTTATAACCATTTGTAGTTTATATTACTTTCACAGTAAGTGGTTACTACAATTGGAATTCAGCAATGGAAAAAGAAAATGGTTTGATAAATGGTCCCAAGCATGTGATTCCTTTTATGAATCGCGTAAAAAAGATCCAACTGTTGATTGAATACCAGTGCACTCTCATAAAAGGTATTATTTTAAACTCCTCAATGCTAGATCAGTACGAAATAAATTGATTTGATTAAACAATCAATTATTGATTATAATTATTCTATATCTGCAATTACTGAGACTTGGCTAACTATTGATGATTCTGATTTAGCTTTCCAACTTACCCCTGATGGTTTTAAAGTATTTCTTGCTAATAAGTATACATCACATCGTCGTGGCGGCCTACTTGTTATTCTCATCGTAACTTAATCTTATTTCGTCATCCACCCCATGTTTCTCTTCATTGAAATTCTGGTCTGTAATATTCACATCAGTTAACACGATTATTCTTGGTGATTTTAATATTCAAATTAATAATGAAACCATGTTTCCTTATATCTGAATAAACTTATATTTGAGTATTCCCTGACAAACATTTTTTCTTTCCTATTAACATTAATAGTAATGATATTGACTTTTTTTATATTAAGCTGATTAATATGTTATTATATTACTCAAAGTTCTCTAATGTCTGTTCACTTTGCCATATTATTTGATTTGAACTTGCCAGTGATACATATTAATCGACCTTATATCTCGT
Source organism: Osedax fenrisi (assembly GCA_964019155.1). Lineage (NCBI taxonomy): Eukaryota > Metazoa > Annelida > Polychaeta > Sabellida > Siboglinidae > Osedax > Osedax fenrisi. Next base: position 91,756,021 of record OZ025242.1, read on the forward strand.
TTCGGAAAATTTCCTCTATTGATAAACCAATACGTGTTAATTATGTATTCCATCAACTTAACTTTAACAACAGTATATTTTCTTATTTGTCTACACTTTTTGATTATTTTAATTTGGCATTATCTCATTCGCTCGATATTTGTGTACCCTCCATTACTCTTATCAACCGAACTTCCTGACCAACCTTATTTAGTTATTTGTTCATTATTTGCCAATTTCTTCAAACAACAAATGTCTAGTATTATCAATATACTTCCAAACATCAACTCGGCATGACTCAATCTCAATTTAAAATCCACTTAGAATCACTGTTCATGATTTTCGCTTCCCACACATGACATTGTACTCTCTTTGATGACATCCTTGAAAATCATTTCCTTATTGATCCTATTCTACTCAATCTACTACGTTCATTATCACCATATTTTATTGGACTCATCGCTGAAATCATTCACAGATCTCTTATATATATAATAGCATTGGACATACTGTAATTAATTAGTTGAGTGGAAACAACTCATTCTGAGATCTTAGATATCGATGATAACTGGGATATTGGACGATAACTTTATAAATTAGATTGGTCAAGAATAGTTTTTTAAAATCGGAATAATCTATGAATATTTCATTGAGTGTGGAATAATAGGTGATATCACCTATTATTCCACACTCAATGAAATATTCATAGATTATTCCGATTTTAAAAAACTATTCTTGACCAATCTAATTTATAAAGTTATCGTCCAATATCCCAGTTATCATCGATATCTAAGATCTCAGAATGAGTTGTTTCCACTCAACTAATTAATTACAGTATGTCCAATGCTATTGTTGATAAATATCAAAGTGCGTATCTTCCTAATCATAGTACCGAAACTGCCCTTACTTTGATCATTAATGATATTCTCATATATCTTGATAATAAAGCCCCATGATACCTCGTACAACTATACTTATCTATAGATAGCACTATAATGCTTTTGATACTCTCGATCAAAATATTCTTTCTATTGAACTTAATGAAATTGGTATACACGGGCAATTCCACAGTTGGTTTATGTATTTTGTGTCATCTAAACATCTTCGGTGAATATTAACTCCTCGTTGTTTCCTCCTTATTTTAACATACATGGTGTTCCACAAGGCTCTGTACTTGGTCCTAAATTGTTCATTATTTATATTCTTCCTAACAATTAATTGTTCATAAATATCCCAATTTAACTATCATTTTTATTCCGATGATCTTCAGATATATAGCCATTTCCTAGTTCTAGTGATTCTTGTCTGTTTCAAATGTCTATGTTAATTGTATTACTGATCTCACTCACTGGTTCTCTCATAATTAAATTTCCTTAAATATGACTAACACTGATACTATCATATTCTCAAGACACAATTCTCCTCTATCAATCACTCACCCTTTTCTACTATATCTTCAAACATCTTAATCTATAACTACCCTCGGTCTCACTCTAACCTCTCAACCTGACTAATCTCCACACATTAATAATATGATATGCACTGATAACTATTTTCTATATAAAATTAGAAAATCTCGTTATAAGCTTACTTTTACCATGACTAAATGTTTAATTCACTCGCTAGTATTTGGTAGACTTATCTACTGATGTTATTATTGTATAAGTTACCTGTTAACCTGATCCTACTGATTTAATTTATTTTATTATATTCATATAAAGTTATGTTTATATAGTGTAGGTGTGAATTGTTTATTTATACACTGTGTAATTCATATTGTGCGTTAATATAAGTAATAGAGTTTACTAGTAAATCACTAGTAGTGATATTATTACTAGTATACTAGTTTATATTCATTACATTTTAGTCCTAACATGTTGTGGGGCCTTGCCCCCCTGGTATACATTTTTGGCTACGGGCCTGATGCTCTTTATTATATATATATATAATTAATTTAATTAATAAAATAATGTAATTGCTCCTATCTTATATTATAATATAACTATAGTTAACATTTCGAATAGCCGAAAGTTTGTGATGGTCCTACGAATATCATATAATGGGGTTTATACCAATGGGGTATATACCTACCTCATAAATCCTCGCTTGTTAAAGGTTGTATGATGTATTGCTTGTACTTTATATATATATATAACTATAGTATACTACCTATATATACTTTTGTAATTATACAATATTGTATAAATGTATTATTTGTATAGAATTAGTTTATTTTATTACAGAATACATAATATACAATAGTAACGTGTTAATAAATGTATATAAATATAACAATATAACACGTATTAATACGATATACACTGTTAGATCAGTAACATTAAGGGTATCAGAACAGTAACATCAAGGTTCAGAGCAGCATAGGTTATCAAATCTCAACGTTCCGCAAATTATGAACTTGGTTTAGTTGGCCAAATTAGCTTATGTAGTCAGGATTCTAGCTTATTTATTTTTAATTATTTTTTTAATACAATTATTACAATTAGTTTCAAACAATATAATAATTAACGATGAATATTCACTAAAGTTGCAGAAAGAAGATGATGCATTAATGGAAGCTATACACATATAACGAAAACACGTTTTGAAAAGTTTAAAAAAGTAAGGAGGTATACCTTCTCGTTTATAAACGTTATATCATTGATTCAATGATTGAATATTATTCAATAATATAAATTCATATATTCTTATTGAGTTTCATTTAAAATTGATGTTCAATACTGGTAGAATCTATGAAGGGTAGCCTATAACTATTTCTTTATTTTGTTATTACGATGGTTAAAGTTGCGCACAACAAATATGAAATATGCCTACGATTAATTATATAATTTATTTATATGACATTATTTGCATAGATTATTGTATTAATCTATAAAATTGTTAATGTGTACAACATATTTACACAATATAACATGAGACAATTATATACAATTTATTTAAATTAATAGCTAACCATGATTTTTATAATATTAAATATTAAATATATTTTAGTTATTACACTTATTAGGATACACACATGTCTTTGATATTTAGAATATAAACAACATTTCATATTTTAATGCATCGATTAAGATTACAAATTACATAATCAGGATAATAGGATTCTGTTTACAAAAATGAACAAATAATGGATGAAAAAGAAGACTTCCTAATATCATTTTAATGCGATTCATTTATCTTTCAACCATAGTTTCAACCATAGTATCGACGATCTTAAAGACAAAGTTTACATCATTTTAATATATCTCTGTATAATTATATGTACATAATATGTACTACATATATATATATATATATATATATATATATATATATATATACATGTCAATTAGGAATAATATAGTATAATAGAGTATATATACATAATAATATTTATTTACATGATGTAAATTTATTTAATTTACAAATGAATACAAGTTTAATAGTTTGTATAAATATAAGATCGTATGTCCTCAAGATTAAATATATAACAAATATATTATATAATATCTAATGGTTAGTTTAGTGTTGTAAAAGGGAGTTTCATAGTGTCGTATGCAAACAAAATATTATATAATTCCTAATGAATTCGAGCTTCAATTTATCAGTCGAATGTAAATAGAAGAACATAATATATATTGTACATTGACCTATTAAACCAACGTTTATAAAACTAATTTATGTATATACACGGAATTATCGTCTGAGTCGGTAGGAGAACGTTATCTCGCGAGAAGATACGAGAAACTCTCGAGATAATCACTCCGATTATCACTCGCTTATCACATGTATGTATCGATACATCCTATATCAATATGCGCGTGCGGCGCCACCTCATTCCGATGGAGGGGGGCGTGTTTACGGTGAAGGGGCGTTTTCACGGTCTGACGCGTACTTGACGGATGTTTCCGGTGAAGGCGGACATGCGCGCGTCTACTTCGGGGTCGAGGTCATCGTCGGCATCGTCGTCGAGTTCGTCTTCGTCGCCGATCATGATCTGCTGTGGCGGTTTCTTAACCGCTACTTCTTGCATATTCTACCAGAGAGAGAGGTGGGTAGGTGTGAAACGATCGAACAAAGTATGAATGCGGATGTGATGATGATGATGATTTTAACACTTATGTTATTATAAAATTCTTATAGTATGACAATATTAGATTCAATACAATAATTAAAGTAATAATTAGTACGGAAAAGTGTACAATGAGATGAAAATGAATATAGTTAAATTCAGATATCTTGAACAAGGAGGTACTTTTTTAAGTTGTGTTTGAAGGTGGTAGTCGGGGTGTTAATGGCTTTGACAACAGGTTTATGTATGGTATGTGTATTATGATTAATACGCCCCAAAACTCTCATAAATAAGCTGACGGAAGTGCCTAAACCAATCAGGTGACACGTAGAAGGTAGGTATTTGTAGTAGTAGATGAAGATATATCGAGGAATCTTATCCAGTTTCTAACTGAAGGTAATCGAGAAACGATGGGATGTAATAATGCAAATGTGTTTAGTAATTAGTTGGTTTTAGTGGGGATATATTATTTGTAAACTCTAAGACACGTTAAGGGGGCGTGTCACACTACAAGTATTTCCGGCAACTCGTAGGAAATATAATAACTTTATAGCGGATATCCCATTACAACTTGATAGAAAATGGTTTTAAAGTTACAATATTTGTAGGATACCCGCTTTAAAGAAGTTACAATATATACGGTCGAAGTCAGTATTATAGCATAGGTGTAATTGTCATAGGAACAGTAGGTGTATTTATCTATTAGGTTATAATCACATATCTGCGGATATCATAGTTGGCAGGGTCTATCGATGATCCGCACAGTGTAAGAGGTCACGCCATCGGAAATGTCAGTTTAGGTGGGGGTATGTTCACACGGTCAATATCTACTATGATTCATTGTCGTACATTTCGCCGTACTTCTGTGCCTCACAACGACAAGGTGGTCGTAGATTATAGTCTGCGATGCTTTTATCTGCGTCACATATTCAAGTCTACGATTATTGTATTGACAGTGTAAACACGTCCTTATGCTAGTGGATATTACGGTGCAAGTAGGGGTGCTGGAACGATGGTGTATGTAGGGGGACCAGCCAATCAAAAAAAATATTGTGGTAAAAGTGGGGGGACCAATACATAGGAGGTCCCCCTAGATTTTAAAGTGGGGAGACATATCCCCGCCCCCCCTGTTGCAGCTCCCCTAGGTGCAAGGTTAATATTTTGTATTTGGAAATGTTTTATTTGTCAAGTATTTAGCTTCAGAAATTGGGTAACTAAAATAATAAGAAATATATAGTTTTGTCAATAATGCGGGTAGGTAAGTCATTCACCGTATGACTCATACAATCTATTTAAAATTTGAGAATTATTATTATTATTGTAGATATTATAATTTGAAAATGTATTATATTAATAGACACTTTTAATATTGGTTTGCATCTTGGAAACATATTAAGATATGTTAAGGTCGATCTATAGGATATTATTGGGATATCCTATCTAAATTAGATGGAACGGTAGTATTATGTTAAGGAACTCATAATAAAATCTGTATATGATATGGATAGAGATACATAGGGATACTTACGTGGGATAAATATGTAGGAAGATTGATTATAATAGTTTCATTATCGTGACTTAATAGGACAACGAGTTATTCAACTTTTCGATATGTTAATTAATTAAATAGAACTATGCTGTAATCAAATATTATATAAATACGCGTGTCCGTATGTATACGCCGATTAAATATATTCAAACCTTTTCTACATTTGCTTCTGGTTTTAGTTTTTCTTTGGGCCGTTCATTAGTGTCGTTGGACAATCCGAACGCAGCGTCCCTGTTTATACCGGTCACATCCCAGACGATTAATTTAGCGTCGTGCGAGCCGGTGAATAGTTTACCGTCAACGATCTATTCAATTGTGGGCGATATTCAGAAATAAAAATCTGTTAAAACTGCCCAGCTAATAGTAAGACCAGCATAATAGCAGCATAACAGCATTTGTTATAGCCTCAAATGTTTACATTGTGCTATTATGCTGCTATTAAAGTTATATTATACTGCTATTAATTTGTCATGCTATTATGCTACTGTTATGCTGCTCTTACTGTTTGCTGGGTATTGTTACTACTACTAGTATACATTATAATATCATGCGTACATGCTAGTGATATTTACCATGCATTGTGGTTGTGATGATGCAATATTAATAGTATATGTATATCTATTAACCACTATAACCGCGATGGTGACCTTCGAGTGTAAGGTAGGAGATATTTACTAGAATAGCTATAATATATTATAGTAGTAAAACATGGTATACCATGTTTTACTTGTCACGTTATGTATATAATCACTATACTGGCTTAAGTTTAGATATATTTGTAAATATAGGCTATTGTATATTACGCATAAGGATATACACCTTGGATTTTCTGAATACATAGCTTATCTATTATTATTCAGAGTTCTACCAGATCTAGTCGGAAGTGCCACGTCATGAAATTGGTGCAACGCTCAACATCTTTGGCCTACTTTGAATCTGTTTTCTCGGTTATTGCTCCGAAAAGCTGGAATTCACTATCATATGATATTCGTTGTATATCATCACTTTCATTGTTTAAACGTTCGTTTTTATTATCTAATGACGCCTATAATCACCATGTGTTTTGGAAGTCATAATAAACTATATTTTATTATTATTATTTATATATAATATATAATATATATATTATGTATACACTATAGTGTATACATTAGTGTTATATCAAAAACATACACATGCATATACAATTATATATATATATATATATTATTATAATATATATATATATATATATTTAAAAGAGCTATATATCTTATAAAGAAGATATCAATACAACGAGAGTACCTGTAAAACAGAACTTAAGAATACAGTTTAAAACTAACGATCAATTTAACCTATAGGTTAAATTGATCGTATATATCTATAGATTTAAGGATAGTATTAAAATGATATGTTGTGTTCAAACAAATATCGGTGAACTCTCAATACTATACCTAGGTGATTACACATTTAAACCTTGATGATAACTTGACTGATTGACATGTCTGTATGGAGTGTACATTAGGCTTTCTAACAGCAATGCAGATTTAAATCCATCTTTTCTGATATTACAAAAAACATGTAATTTTACTTATTTAGATTTTCCAGGAAAATTATATAATTGGTTATTTTTTTTAATCAAGAGCCTTATATCAATACCTCCTATAACCTCGATGTTATAGGAGGTCTTGCTTATATTTGTAATATAATATACATACTATCCGGGAGAGAAGCTGGTATCCAATGTTACTCACTAATTAGTTTTGGCTTAGCCTAAAGCTTCAGGGGAATGATATTTTAGCTACTTTATTTATTTTTCTAGCTAAACTGAATTCAAAAGTTTAAATATATTTGTGTTGTAAAATACATACAATTATATGATTATAACATTATCAAAACATTCGTGTTTTAACATATCAACATTTTATAAATTAGTATCTATTTAATTCATAAGCCGATATAAATGATTATGTAATATCAGAATATTCTTCTTTATCTACCCTTAAAGGACATAGGAATAGTTATATAATGCTCCAGTTTCTATTACGCATTCTCTCGTTGTAATATTTGTAAATTCATCTTCACATTTCACTAAAGTATCGTGACCATATTTTCGTTTATAATTATATTGAAATATAAAAGTATCGTTGTTCATTATGCTCGGACGTTTAGCAGATCAGTACAATACGAATACCTACAGGTACACATGTATACACATGTAAACCCCGCAGGGTGTATATCCAAGACCTCCTATAACCTCGAGGTTATAGGAGGTCTTGGTATATCACACGTGATTGTGATTTACTTTGCTATAATGACGGAATCATTAAACGTAGGAGTATAGAGGACATGATTATTTGAAATTTAATCACGATATTTGATTGGCGATGGACGTTTCTTATCTATCAACACGTGACCTAATACGCGTGAACAGAGTATTACGTAATCCAGAGCAAACAATGCAGGATATGCAGTGTTGCGCAACAATTAAATATTAGATACACTTTCTCTTACACTAGTTCTCTATCACAAATATCACTCGCATCTTTAATAATACTTAATTGTACATGTACAATTTCAGACGAATTTATTTCAGCGTCTTACATTTTAAAGTACAATAAATTGCACCATGTATAGGTATTATTTTTGTTATTGTTATTTTATTTAGGTGGAGTCCTTTCATCCTATCCATGAATTTATATGACATTTTCACTTATAACCATGTGTCTCTAATATCCCTTCGAAGCCGTTCTCGTGTTAAGGCATCCATGGTGTTAACAAGAGGCGCTCATTTATTTATACACAATTATATAAGATCATTTCTAAATATTATTGTAAGACCTATTTTAATGGTCCGGACGGGGCTCGAACCCGTGTCCTGCTGATTGTGTGCCTGGTGTATTAGCCAACTGAGCCACACGGGCAGTTAAATTGATTATATATATATATATATATATATATATATATATATATGTATTATCACTCTGCCAAACACCGATTATATCTAACGTTGCACTCTGTTCTGTATTCCGGTAACGCGATCACATCTGATTGTTACGTACGGTACTGACCTAAATAGCGGACATACCTGGCAACCTACTTTACCCCGGCGAACATTAAAGCTACGTCGTCATTCTTATGTCACGAAGAAGCGTACACGTATATCACGTGATGCAGTGATTGTTATCGGCGTACCCCACCCTATTACGATAACATTCCGCAAGAGATAAATAACCCCGTATCCGTGTATATCATACCTGTCTACGATGTTAGCTTCTGTTTATCCTAAATGGTTGTTTATTTGCGATCTATCTAGCTAATTTATAAACTATAGATTATAATATATATAGTGATGATCATCTATTTATAGTAAAATGTACGCCAGCCATAGGTCAGTATCGAGGTCACGTGTGTATGCATAGCTGTGGCTGAACTTGAGAATATTCGCGACGATATTCGCTCGAAACACCTTCGATATTCGCAAATATCCAACATGTTTGATCTATAAAAACCGTGATTTTTACATTGTTTTTATTTCGGTGGAGTCTTTTCATCCCAGCAAGTAACTTAGATGAAGATTTTACTAACTCATAATCCATGGCACTAATGTCCCTTCGAAAGTGATTTTTCGCGAAGCGGGGCATCATCGGCTTAACGTTGACACACGTGATCACGTTACATGACTCTCGCGCTCTCTCGCGCTCTCTCGCTCTCTCTCGCTCTCTCTCGCTAGTATGACGTAATAACCTGCGCAGTATTCACGGCGTAACTGTGCCCGGTGAACTGGCGCTTAAGGAGGCCGGTCTTCGAGTCGAAACATCGCGCGAATCCGTCGCCGCTGGTCGTGAAAACTGAAGTGGGCGTGAGTGTCACGTGACGGGTGACAGGAAGATGGGGCGTGTCCCAGGAGGGGGCGTGTCACCAAACGAAGAAGTCGTGCGATAAGTCGTAACGTGCGAGTAATAAAAGCGACCGTTTTCCGCCGGAGTATGTGTATTCGAGCGTAAAACAACGACGTTCCTGACTTTTTATTTACATATATGTACAGTGTACACACTTAATATTTTTACGCTTTTCGGATGTTTTTACGAGCGGAAAATGATCGCTTTCTCTGTACGCGCACGCCTATAACACGAGTGTATCGGTACGTGCGTACGTGCGTGCGTGCGTTCATGCGTGTGTGCGTGCGACATGCTATTAGTTTGCGAGAATGACCTCTAGAACGTTAGCCGCCCCGGCGTGACCTCTAAACATTCGTTTCAGCGTCGCCGACTTGGCGTCGAACACCCTACTCATGGTATCTCCGCACGAGGTATAGACTTAGCGTTAGGTGGTTAGTTAGGTATAATCTTAGGGTTAGTTAGGTTAGTGCTGTGGCACGCTATGGTTAGTATGATAATTACGTGTATTCTATATGATTAACGAGAGAAAATCGGCCTACAAGCGAAGCGATGTATGCGAGCGAAGCGATGTCGAGAAATCTAATCAATCTACGGTATTTTGTTAGAAATATCATAAATGAGCGTTAAATATAGATATAATTTATAATTTGTAATTTAATAATTAGACCTGGTATTTTGTAGTCAAAGAAATATCATAAATAAGCGTTAAATATTGATATAATTTATAATTTGTAATTTAATAATTAGTCCTCGCTTATAAAAGTCCTACGGCTATAGTCTTTCGAGCGATAATATACGGTTTTAGCGCATCTCTCGTAACGCGTAACGAACTTAGTCCTTTGTAGAACTTGATGGCGCTGACGGTATGCTTGTGTCCTTTGAATGTCCTCGTGCAGTCGCCGAACTCCGAGATCCACGCTTTGGCCGTCATGTCCGAACTGCCCGTGTACAGGATCTTACCGTCCAACTGCGCGAACACGGGTGAGGGTAGGGTATAAATAGGGGATGTATATATAACTATGGTTTGTATGTAGGGGGGACCAACCATTCAACATAAAAGTTTTGGTATAAGTTAGGAGGGGGGGACCAATACATATTAAACGTAGACGCTATTCAATTGATTTATATATTTATTTAATCACTTTTAGTTTTTTTAAATTGAACGTACAATTAAAGGTATTTCTTTAATTTTACATTGTATCAACTATAGGTGTATGTATAGTATACATTGTAGATCATCTTGATACGATTACCCATGGACCGGTATCCCGGGTGTTGTGTTGCGTATCAACTTCTTTATAACACGAGGACAACATTGGTATTTATGTATTATTATTACCGAAGTTATGACCCCTACATTTTATATCGTACATTATATAATGTATATTGTATATTGTACAAAGGCTTCTAAAGGTTACTGTCTATACCAGTTAAATTAATATATATATATATATATATATATATCGTGATTTGAAAAATAACTATTATTAATACTCCATTCGCTTGATTAAACTACACGTGACCTAATCTGACCATGTGACCCTATCATGACCACGTGACTAACCGCCATACACGTGATAGCCTGCGTATGACCTTCGAACCGGTGCACTATCTGAGCGGTGCTGATGTTCCAGCTGATGACCATCTGGTCCGTGGAGCCGGAGTACAAAGTCTTGCCCTTACTGTTCGCCGACATGCACGTGATAGCTCCCGTGTGACCTTTGAATATCTGGTCACGTGACGAGGGTAGGGGGGCGTGTCACGTGATATCGTAGATATGGCGCACTCAGGGTAGTGCGCTTTTTGATACTTAAATAATATAGTATTTACATATACGTATTACTATATATATATATATATATATATATATATATATATATATATATATATATACGTATTACTATATGGAATTCTATGATTATTAATTCAAGAACTACTAGCTAATATGCAATGTACCCAGTGCAGTGGAATAGTCCCATATACGTTACAAAATAAGGTACAAAATAAGGTACAACACGATCACTCGGAGTATACAATGTAATCCATAGAAAAGCAGCCTATAAGGTATAATATTGAATAGAATATAATATTGAAAATCTACTCTTAAAATGTGTTATGGACCTTAACTTATGGTACAATAAGAAAATACCCATACATAATAATACATTCCTACGGGCACATTGTTTATATGTAGAAATTAGTAATTTATATGAATATTATAGAGTTTATGTTATACACAATGGATGCGATTGTCCTTGTGTTGTTAAGCTATACTATTCAAGTTTGAAGTATTGGTTGGGGTATGATAATTATATATATATATATATATATATATGTTTCAATAATAAATTATAATTGAATAGAGTATATGTGTACATTTTGAAAATCTAATTCGAAACTGGCTTACAACTATAAATTAAGTAATCAAGCAAGAAAGTAAGTAAGTAAGTAAGTTAGTAAGTAAATAAGTAAGTAAGTAAGTAAGTAAGTAAGTAAGTAAATAAGTAAGTAAGTAAGTAGGTAATTAAGTAAGTTAGTAAATAAGTAAGTAAGTAAGTAGTTAATTAAGTAAATAAGTAAATAAGTAACTAAGTAGGTACATTACAAACTTTGATACATTTTCCGGTTTCGAAGTTAGTAAGTAAGTAAGTAGTTACTTAAGTAAATAAGTAACTAAGTAGATACATTACAAACTATATACATTTGCCGGTTTCGAAGTTAGTAAATAAGTAAGTAAGTAAATAAGTAACTAAGTAACTAAGTAGGTACATTACAAACTTTGATACATTTACCGGTTTCGAAGTTAGTAAGTAAATAAGTAAGTAAGTAAATAAGTAACTAAGTAACTAAGTATGTACATTACAAACTTTGATACATTTGCCGGTTTCAAAGTAAGTAAGTAAGTAGTTAATTAAGTAACTAAGTAACTAAGAAGATACACGTGACAAACTTTGATACATTTGCCGGTTTCGAAGTAAGTAAGTAACTAAGTAACTAAGTAGGTAAGAAGATACACGTGACAAACTTTGATACATTTGCCGGTTTCGAATGACCACGACCTGACGGAGGTGTCGGCGGCTCCGGTCAGCAGAATGTCCTTGTTACCCGTCTCCCAGTCGAACCCCAACCCCAGAGCCCCTCCTCCCTCCTCGTCTTCCGCCTTTAGACCGCTGACCTACGGGGGGGGGGTTAACTCAATGATAATACCAGAGTAACACGTTACAGTGTAAAGTTTAGGAAAAACAGAAACAGCGCCACCTATATTAATAGTATTTTAAACACGTTGTTGATTATGTTTTTTACAATCAAATTCGGTGTACATATATATACATATATATATATATATATATATATATATATATATATATATATATATATATATATATAACTATATATATGGGTATTGAGAATACCCACACAATTTTTGTTTTAATTAGGGGCAATATTGTGTTTAATTACACATCGAGGGGGCGTGGTTAACTCAATGGTAATACCCTAGTAACACGTGACGATGGTAACAATTAGCATACCCTCGAGGCGAATATCACCATACATCAAACACGTTCGATCCTCTATAAAACCGCGCTTATTATCAGCAAATAGTGGGTGAAGTTAGCGAATATGGCCGCAGCTTAACGTGTTGTTTGTATTGTTAAATACGTAGCTATGTTTTATTTAATACAATTAATTACTTATCTAAAATATATATTTTCAATATAGTATATTAGTAGAAGCTATATAACATATACAAATACAGCAAATACATATGTATTAACTACCATTAAATAAATTGTTATTTTAACCAACTTATTATAAAACTATATTGTATTGTATACATATTACATGTGTATTAATTATTTATTTATATTATATAAGTAAAATAAATATTATTAATTTATTCATTATCACCAACTTATATATATTAATCATATTAGGGTAATCATAGAAATAATCAATGTTGTGATATTATATGTACATAATATAAAATAGTTAATTTATAAAATTACGAAATATGGATGAATACGGAAGAAATACGATTACTATTACTAATATGATTACATATATAATATCATCAATCTGTCACTCATGTAGGTTATGTAATAGTGTTGATCGGAAACCTATCGTAACGTTACGGTATTTCGTACATATATTTTTATATAGACTTTTTCTTATTTTCGGTAAAATAAAGTCTATTGATTGGTTGATTGAATAATTGATTGATTGATTGATTGATTTATTTATTTATTGGTTTGAGCCCAAAGTACAGCGAGGTCGGACGAGGTACAATGCTGAATACACTGAAAGTATACTATAGTGTATATTACGTACGTACGTGATAAATAACAATGAAAACTACAATGCACAATAGTATACACTTTTTAGGCTTGACATGAAGAATATTTTCATAGTTCTAAAAATTCTAAAAATAGGAGAAAAAAGTTGTTCTCTGTGAAAAGCTATGGTTGTTATAAAATATATTTTCCAGTATAACAAATATTAAAATTTGATTAGGAACCAATTAATTACTTCGAAAGACTATAATAGCTAACATATATATATATATATATATATCCTCGAGCACATATATATCCTATAGGATACACGAATACATGAAGTGTGAATGAAACAATGATATATAGTGACCATATACTATAGGGCCTATATATAATGTCTATATATATTACCCTATAGGGTGTTTACATTACATCATCACGTATTTTTATTATTAGATTACAGAGCTATTTAATTATCATCAGTTTGTATTGATTGTATAATAATGCATTAGTCCATAATGCATTACTCATTAATGACGCATTAATCATTAATGAATTAATGCATTAAAGTAATGGAAGAAGAGAATACGCTATATTTATATCGTATACGATATATATATATATATAGGGAGCAAAGACTAGTCTTTC
>OZ025242.1:91772920-91780420 GCA_964019155.1 Osedax fenrisi
ATTCCGATACACTCGCATTGCAGGCTTTTAGTGGACCATAGTCTGAGGGCGGGGCGTAGAGGTCAGCGGGTCGTAGGTTAACAGGGTCATAGGTCAACGCGCGCGTGTTAAGGTCATATGTTAAGCTAGTTAATGGGTTAACTCGTGTATAGAGTATGAGCGCGCACGTTTACATGGAATTAGTTCGATGATATGACTTACGAGAATGAGTTATATTGGTGAAATTAAATAAACCTAAAATAATCTACGTTGGGCTTTTCGATTTTATTTTGGGCCGGTTACCCATATTAGTCTGAGTGGTCATGCATGAGTGAATAAGATAACGTTCGATAGAGTCATACGATGTGGTCATTAATGATAATATACAATTGTAGTACGATATAATACAATATACCCTTTCGATTAAAAGTAGTCTACCACAATGACCATAGAAATAGTACAACGTGCTGTCCACGTCACATACTGTATAGTATACCGTGTATACGCGCGTATAGTTGATAGCGTCATGGTTGAATTCACACACACACACACGTCACGTGTCACAACACATTGATCACGTGACAACTATGAAATCTGTACAGCATAGTACAGCGTTCGCAGTGTAAAGTGTATAGAATACACTGTACCGATATATATATATATATATATATATATATAAGTTTCAAATAGCACATATCTTCTCCATATTAATATTCCTATCTATTCAATGTTCAACTTTAATGAGGTGGCGAAGCTCAATAATTTTTTTTTTTCGCGATCAATATTTATAAAAAATGTACCAATCTGAACCGGATTACTGTACACAGTATATACCCTATATTATACCCTCCCCCACCCCCCCCCGTAGTAACGTACTTGTGGTACTACATGGTTACGTAATAATATAGATAACGTGTCACGTGACTGTCTATTTTACTTTAGGTCTGCATAGCATATAATATATGCACTGCCGCATATAGTATACGTATATGGTATACCGCAGTATATATATATATATATATATATATATATATATATATATATATATATATATATATATATATATATATATAAAGTTATGGTAGGTATTGATTACCTATATAAACTAGTGATATGAGTCTCAGACGTTTTAATAAAATGTGAAAATAACGTATATTTAAAAAAAAGTGTACGCACCTTTTTACAAAATGATTATTCGTATTCAAATATTGATAATTATATATTACAAGTTATATTTATTTTATAAAGTATATAATATTTTATATAAATCTGAAAAAAAAAATTGGATTTGAATTATTATTCGTAATATTATACTTAATTAATTATAATAATTATAATTAATTTTTAATTAAAAAATAGTATCATATTTCAATAAATAAATAAATAAATACTCCATAAAATATTATAATATACATATAGATTATAATAGATAGAATGTTTATAACATTCTACTTAATAATAAACTGAAAAATATTATATATTAATTAATCAAGTATTTTCATAATAAATGTTATATAATTTTATATTTTAATATAATACTCAAAATCAAAGATATAAAGGACATATTAAAAAAAATCATATCACCATTATTGAATATTATTACCTATAATCATTTTTATTAATATAATCGGGAACTTCCCGATATAATTCAAATACTGAGTTTTTTTTAATATTCGTTTATAACCACCAAACGAAAAATCATTAAATTATAAAACTAATGTGCGTTTAATGCCTTTTAGGATTCGAGGGTTAAAGTAAAGTATAGATTTTATATACTATTGTCGCTGTATTAATTTTAAGAGAATTATTTTAGTATATATTTAGTATATATAAAGTAGGATTATAATATAGCGTATATTACATATATATATATATACCCTTAATATAACGGCGTTATTGGATATCGGTGTATTATGTCAAATATTGTTCTAATGAAACTCGCTTCGCAAACTCTTCGATGACGTATACGTCTAGTAGTATACTAGACTAGTGTCACGAGTAGTATACTACTCGTGACGTCACAGTTAACGTGTCGTATCCAGGCAACAGTAGCACTATAACTACTACATCTGTACTCGGTGTAGGTGTATGACATGTACCCCCCCCCGCCCCTCCATTCACACCCCGCGGTTGCTATGTGTTAATGTACAAACATAATAGATAGATTTGTCGTCTTCAATAATTAATACGGATAGACTTACGTAAACACCCGTGTCTTGTTTACTACGGTAACTATTATTCGCTATTAAATAATACTAAGCAAATATTCATATATTCCTATATGAAATATATAATATATCGGAATTATATACTATATATTATATAATTATAAAATAAAATAAATTGAACATATCAGGGGTAAATATATCTTTATGCAATGATTTGAATATTATGTATAAATATATAAAGTTATGAAGTAACTCATTAACACTATAATAAAATGATTTATGAGATGGTGTAACTAATGAGCTACAATACTGGCTACACGGGCAATAGGTGTATCTTACGGCGGTCAACAGGTGGCGCTACAATTCTCAGGGAGACAATATTTACATATCGTATTCATCAATCATTGTTTATATAACAAATTACGAAATAATGGCTCAGTTACGTAAATAATGATAGTAATCGTTCTTTACTTCCGCTTTATAATGTGCATTTCTAAAGGGGTATACTCGCTGAGATTCCCACAGCTTTCCGCAGCGGAAAACGCTGCGTTTTCGATGGAAATACACTGGATTTGAAAATATTCAATAAATTACGTATACGTAGCTATAGCTTTCGGTAGCTTCTTGTAAACATGTAAGCATTCTCTCCGAGCTCGATGTAAACATCACGATCGGACACGAGTGAGAAGGGTTTTGTACGTATACCCCTATAGGGGGACCAATCAATCGAAATAAATTGTGTGGTAAAAGTGGGGGGGACTAATACATAGGAGGTCTCCCTAGATTTTAAAATGGGGGGGGGGCATATCCCCCGTCCCCCCTGTTGCAGCGCCCCTAGTGAGAAGTTAGTTTCATCCATTAATATAGTATTATCATTGAATAAGGCTTCTATATTATAGTGAACTTAGGCGTACTTATAAGTAGTGGTATCAACTACGTGAAAGTACAATCATTACAATTACCCAGCTAATAGTAATAGGCGCATAATAGCAGCATAATAGCATTACAAATTATAATAGCAGCATAATAGACTTTTAATGGCAACATAATAGCCGCATAATAACATTAGTTCCCAGCTGGGAACTAATAAATGAAATCACCGGAAGAAAATCTACTCAAAAAGGTATAATAAAGGGAAGAAATCAGAAAGAACGACTATAAACATGGTACAATCTTTTTCAAATTTTACTAGGCCATCTGAAATAGAGGAGGATGAACCGATTACTCATGTTTTATCACCACTGGAAATAAAACGTGAACTTTTGATAACAATGAATACAAGCGAGCAAAAGACATCATCAAAGAAGGAAAAACTGTGGAATGGATGAAATACGCCCAGAAGTTTTAAAACGATGTGACCTAGACGCTATCGTTCTCCAATTCTGTAACAGAGCACTTATCGACAAAGCGAAGCCCAGACAGTGGCCATTTCTGAATATAATTCCGATACAAAAATCCGGTAACTTAGTATGGGTGGCAACTACAGAGGTACACAATATATAGGACTAAGCATGCATACAGGCAAGACAAAGTTCATGTCATACAACAACAACTAACAGTTTAATATCAAGACTATCGATGGAACAGACCTTAAAAGAGTTGAAGATTTCAAATATATCGGGGCATGGGTAGCAGCGAAAAAGATATCAAAATCAGAGAAGCTCAAGCTTGTAGAACCTGCCATTAGATGATAAACATATGGATTTCAAAACTCAGTAGGAAATTCAAAATTAGGCTACTGATTGCAACTGATGAATCCGTTCTGTTATACGACTGTGAAACATGGAAATTAACAAACTTACTACTCAAAAATCTGGATAGAACATATACTAAAATTCTGATAATGGTTTTAAATATCCACTGGACAAATAAAATCAATAATGAAATACTTTATGGAGAACTAGAAATATTATCGAACAAGATCAGTAGAAGAAGATTAAAGTTTGCCGGCCATTGCCTACGAAGAGAATACGAGGTAGTTTCGGATCTGGTTCTGTGGTAGCCAACCCATGGAACTAGAAGTCGAGGAAGTCCATCTGATTAATATATAAATACTCTGGGGCGTGATACCGGTCTACGAGAAAATTATCTACGAGCGGCTATGATGAATCGTGATGTTTGGAAGTCTATAACTGTCCGGGAATCAATAAAAAGAATCCCGAAATAAGCAAGTATACTTGCTTATAAGCAATAGCATTACAAATGAATAGCAGCATAATAGATTTTTAATGGCAATATAAAAGCGGCATAATAGTACAATGTAAATATGTGTGGCTATTATGTATGCTATTATGCTGCTATTATGAGGCTATTACTGTTTGCTGGGTAGGTGTATACACATAAGCAGGGTGAGTTAAATTCGGCCTTTTCGTCAAAAGGCCGAATTTTGCCGAATATAAGGATTCCAAAGGCCGAAAATAAACTAAATTCGGCCTATTTAATTAAATTCGGCCTTTTTTTAAATACTTATTTTCCTATCTTAAATCATTAAAAGTAATAACATATAATACTTAATAGTAATATGTATATTATATGTAAATAATACTACAAGTAAAAGCAAATATTGATACAATATTATAAATCTAAGTAAGTCAATTCGTAATTATTGAAGATTAATTATTATTTAGCAATGTATATGTCAACATACATGTCATATGCGTATCTTGATATTAGAATACGATTTTATACTAATAACAAAATGCATGATATTAAACTTTCTTATCTTTGAGAAGCATACAAGCGAAGTTTTATTTACGTCAATGTCAAAAGTATTAGAAGGTATTTGAAGACTGGAAATATAAAATTATTGGAATAAGAACGGATGTTGAAAAAAAAGATGACAGGAAATATTAATGGTTTTTATAAATAATATTAAATTATTTATATATTATTATTCAAGCTGTATCAAGTATAATACAAAGAGCTTCCTTGCCATGATTAGTAAGTGTATGGTTTGGAGCTCATAAACTTGACTTGGCGTAACAGGTGTTTTATAAAAATTCGATGTCAATACAATTTGTGCTTACTTTAATAAAATTAATCGGATTTTTAAAGAGAAAATTCAATTTAATAACCAAAATGAGATATAAATGGCCCAATATAATACACTTATAATTATTTAATATGTAGGTTATAGAATTTCCTGATAGAAATCCTTTGTATTAAAGATGATTATAAGAATTTATTTAATTTCATTACCGGACTGCTATGCATATATCCAGGAACTTCATCCGATGAATCAGATTTTTCATAATTAAGTCGATAAAAACTGAAGGAAAGGCTCATCTTTTTAAACATTGCACTTATAGGATGTATAAACTCAAAACAATTAAATTATTTAATACAAATATAATACATTTCCTATTTACTTGTACTTCATTAGTGATTTAAATACTACCCAGCAAACCATAACAGCAGATTTAAATACTTTTTAAAGCAGTAGTAAATGTTGACAGATTTAAAATACTTATTAAGACAGATTTAAATATATCTTAAGATATCGGAGATTAGTAGGATGAAAAATAAATCAGAATGAAATCAGGCTTTACTACTTAATTATTAAAGCAGTAGAAAGATGTTTTAAAAACGTTAACATCGGTTGAATTAAATCAGATTTTAAATCAGAATGTTCGAAAATCTGATAAAAATTGCTTTATAAAATTCTTTAATAAGTATTTAAATATGCTGTCATGGTTTGCTGGGTATATTGATACCAATATATGTGTTGATACTAAAATTATTGCAATGCCATGCAATATAATATATATTAATTAAAGTAATTAACCATATATAGAGTATATATATAGAGAGAACTATATTGATAAAATATAAAAGGCCGAATTTAAGCCGAATATAAGGTTTTTAAAAGGCCGAAAATAAGCTAAATTCGGCCTTTTTCCTTAAATTAGTAAAAGGCCGAATTTAACTCACCCTGCTAATAAGTGTATTCGCTAAACTAGTATTATGTAACATGTGTTAAGTAACCGACTGATATAAGTTTAATATATGTAATATATAGCGAATCTTAATGTTTTAAATGTATCCAATTGCTTATAAGCAATAGGTGCACCTAATAGTCACGTGACTATTAACCTACTCTTTAACACTCACTTTTTAAACGATTATTTTCTAAAATATTAGGAAAATTAACGATGCTTTTACTTTTATAACCATTTAAATATTAATGATCACTATTTTATTAGACATTTCTGCTTTTAATATTTAATTACACACGAATAATCACCTCTAATCAATTCGCTAACATCGCTAGTATAATCACACTTAATGAGAAAACACGCCTAGAATATGAGTCATCATTACGAGTCAGGTGAGTCATTATTTGTTATTATTGTTAACCCGGATATTGAATAACAACAATTCGTAACTTATCCTAAATTAGATTCAATATATTTAATTTTTATAATGAATTTTCACTAGTACTACCAATTATCTGAGTATATATATATATATATATATATATATATATATATATATATATATATATATATATATATATATATATATATATATACTAGTTTGATGCAGTCGGCTAAACAGAATCACGATGTACACTTCACACGTTGATGTCAGCGAACAATAGCAATACGGGTATTGTCGTGTGTTGCCGTGCAGGTGGGGGCGGGTGGGCGGGCCTACCGCATTGTTTACGTGTCGTCATGACAACCACGTGATCGGCGCACCGCGATCTATCGATTAGCGTTTACGGGGCGGTGAGAACGAATTTCGAAAATATCGATTTCGGTGATTAGTCAAAAATAGATGTATCGACACTTCGTCGTACATGTCACACCGTATACAGTGTACATATGTACAATGTACACTGTACAATGTACACTGTACAATGTACACTGTACAATATACACTGTACAATGTACACTGTACAATGTACACTGTACAATATACACTGTACAATGTACACTGTACAATATACACTGTACAATATACACTGTACAATGTACACTGTACAATGTACACTGTACAATGTACACTGTACAATATACACTGTACAATGTACACTGTACAATGTACACTGTACAATATACACTGTACAATGTACACTGTACAATGTACACTGTACAATATACACTGTACAATGTACACTGTACAATATACACTGTACAATGTACACTGTACAATATACACTGTACAATGTACACTGTACAATATACACTGTACAATGTACACTGTACAATGTACACTGTACAATATACACTGTACAATGTACACTGTACAATATACACTGTACAATGTACACTGTACAGTGTACAGTGTACACTGTATAATTTACACTGTACATTGTACAGTGTACAATATCAACTGTACAGTGTAAGGT
>OZ025242.1:91785420-91982920 GCA_964019155.1 Osedax fenrisi
TATTGAAATAATATTTATTAAAAAATAGAAAAATATGAATCAAATAATTGAGTTGAATATAAGCCTTCTAGTTATTTAAGTATAGCCTGTTAATCCTATATTATTTAATTATGTCTTCATTTTCAATTTAATGTAGTAATATATATACCTTGCCCATTACTATGGAACTCCTTTACCTGTCAACTACGCCGTATCACTACAATATCTATTTGTTAACGCAATATAAAAACTTTCCTATATGCACTTTGTCTAGTGTCAAATAATGAATTTGCATTTAGATAATTGATTAATTTCTTATTATGATATATTTTCAGCGGGATTAAAATATTTTCATATCGAGAATACAATTTCAGAATATGTATATAAACTTTATATTATAAAGTAATAGTAAACGATTGTAATAAACCAATTGTTGTTATTCTAAATTTGTATACACATATTTTCAGATTTTCTTTTTATTATTTAATATGTTTTTAATTGTTTTATAGTGTATTTTCCATCTTATAAGCGATAACATTGATAGCTGCCCACACACACATTTATAAATGCATCTTTGTCGTAAATATTAATCATATACTTCTATAAAATGTTATTATCATATGATGATGATGATGATGATGATGATATACAATTATTCGACCAACAAATAATGTGATAAATAGGTGAAATTCTCCGATTACCGACCTCCTCATAATACCGACCACCTCTCGTATCTCAGTAACTATAAGAGATATCAAAAAATTATATATACATGAACTGTTAGTAATTTAATGATAAATATGAATAAGTATTTTGTTTTTAAAAATATTTAATCTTACAATTGTTATTTGATATAATGTAATATTATGTTTTTACTTTTTAAATATTTGAATAATAACTTTTTTTAAATAATTGTAAATATTTTATTAATTAAAAGAAAACTTAATACTGCACATAATATTGTAGATCAATAAAATGTATATAACTATTATAAAAATTAGTTAATTTGAATAACTATTAACCAATATATCTTAATTATAGCAACCCATATTATTTTCCAATTACCGACCCCCTAAATTACCCTAATACCGACCCCATGTGATTTATAATATCCAATTAAAATAGATCAGTATTTTACTTTAAAATATGTCATAAGTTGTTTGTGTATCATTGATATATATTACGGATTCATTATTCCATTCGATTATATACATACTGATTAATAACTAAATATTAGATAATAATATACACTATTTTAATATAATTACTATAAAGTTTAAATTTAAATTTAATATTACTATTAAAACATAAATTCAATAACAAATAATTACGTCATGTTATAATTAATTATATTTATGATTATCTACTATCGTGATTGGATATTATAATAGGATACTACAATTATTTATACCACGATTATTGTAGGGGGTCGGTAATAGGAGAAGGGGTCGGTATTAGGCACATGTATCCGATTACCGACCCCCTGTTTAATCTTGTAAATATAAGGATATCAAAAATTTAAAATAGCCATATTATTCATTGCCATAATATTACCCTAATTTCAAAATTTCAAATAAATATATTTAATATTGAATAAGTTATTACCAATAATCATTTAGGGATCGGAAATCGGATACTTTCCCCTATACCCTCCTGCCACATTACCCATATTTCCCCTAAATGATTTTAATTTGAATTAACATATTTAAAAATCTTTTAAAACAATAACGAAGTTGATTGGTTGATTATTGATAGCTTATCATACTATTTCGAACAATACTGGCGCCAGATAATCTTGCAGTGGGATACCATTTCAGCAACATTATGGAGCAAGATAATATTTCCTATCTACCCAACAAACAATTTATTCAGAACTTTTTAGAACTATTGGAACTATTGAGAACTTTTTGGAACTTTTTGAAACTTTAGTTCTCAATAATTATAATGGGAACTTTTTTAGAACTTTTGAGAACTTTAGTTCCAATAATATTTTATATTGAGAACTTTTTAGAACTTTTGGGAACTCTATTCCAATAATATTTTATATTGAGAACTTTTTAGAACTTTTGGGAACTTTAGTTCCAATAATTATAATTGAAACTTTTTAGAACTTTTGAGAATTTTAGTTCCAATAATATTATAATATAATTCTAAAATTAGTGATATCACCCATTAAAATCATAGATTTTATAGATTTATAGTTTGGTAAAATCAAAATCTAAGATTACAGTGTAAACAAATATATGTAAATATATTTTTATATTTAAATATTTAATTTATAATTATACACATACATTTGAATTAATTATATTACAATATATAAAAACAAGAATTTCTTCCCAAAATAGTTAGTAAATAATTATTTAGATTATAATATATATTTATCAGTTTAATGGTATTTTAATAATAAGATATTTTAAATTAAATTAAATATATTTGATGATTGATAAATTATAATTATCAATGATAATATAATTTTATATATACATATTTAGGAATATAATATGCTAATATTAAAAATAAAATGTTATTAACCTTCATGATTAACATTAATAACTTATTTTATATTAATTAAATAATTTAATTAGTTTATATATATTATTATATATTATTTACTTTTTATTACTTATAAATTAAATTAGTATACATGTATATATAATCCTATACTATGTATACTATATGCATATATTATATATTAATTACATTTATTACTAAGTAATTTCATTAATTAATTAAATTATCAATTGAATTAATTAATTCATTTAATTATAAATATAAAAAAATGATCATAATCACTTACATATATATATAATAGATACATTTAAAATATAATTAGGTTAGTTATAATTATATTGGCTAATATAATAGTTAGTTATATATAGTGCACATATAAATATACTGGTTTGGTTAATTATGTGTTATTGTATTTATATATATTGGAGCAAGGAAAGTGTGAGGAGCCATATACATTAATTGCATCTGGGTTGAAGCAAGACCTCACATAACCTCGTTATAGAGGTTATAGGAGGTCTTGGTTGAAGGCGATATAATGGAAATTAAAAAAAGAAAAATACTTGATAAAGGTACGATTATATATATATATATATATATAGTCATTCTTTACGGGAACGGCTGACAATCAAAAATATACCTAATGGGCATACCTTTTTTTAACAATAGGTATCAATTTGAAATTTTATATTATACTTAATTAATATATATAATATAATGTTCCATATTTGGTTTTATAAAATGATCATTAATGACAAATATACAAAATAATTGTCAACCTAAAAAAACCCACGCAAAGTATACCGGAATGGTATTCAATTTTATTCATGCATAATAAACACGAATGGGGTTACAATTAAGATTGCATATAATCCGCTACTAGGTATCCATTATTTATGATGAATCATATACTCTAGTTTCATATTATAATGAGAATATTCAATGCGCATGCGTTATTTTAATCATTGATGTAAATAAACTATAATTTTAATTCATTTGAATATATTCATCTAAACAAGTTATACAGACAATTATATGTTAGTTTTTTATTAATATAATATTTTTAAATAATATATTTATAAATTAAATTGTAAATTGAATTAACAGTTAATTATATACAACATTTTTAATATTATCTATATATTTTAAATACATATATAAAAAATACAATTTGAAATATTCAATAATTGAATATAACATGTGTTTTTAAATCTGCTTTATATTATTAAATTTATTTTTCGTAATAATTATTAATACAATAATTTAATTTATAATAAATAATTGTGAATATTAAAGTTATAATAATAGTATTGTGAATAAAATATGGAAACTTTTTATTTTGATTACTCGAGTAACAGTATTAAATTAGATTTGAATTAATCAATATATTAATAATATATTATATTATGTGCAAATACACATAACTAATAAACACCATACAAATACAATAACGCGATTTTAAACTCTAAATCTAAAACATGCTCACTAGACATATTTTAAATGTTGTGTATAATATTATATGAAATATAATTATAAAAATGATTATTGATAATTGTATAACATAAATTATTGTTAAATTTATAATATTGTCAACTAGATAAATCATTTATTAAATTAATTTATATTAATTAAATAAATGATGTAATCATTACAGTAATGCTCAATTTACATTTTTAATATTTATTTACTTATCATAATGATAATCATTATATATAATAAAAATTCATAATATAATAGTATTATTAATACACATAATATATTTACTATAATATTACTTGTTTAGTAATGTATACATAATTGTTGATAATTATTTTATAATAATTTATTATAGTATAATTTTAAATATGATAATTTATTAACTATAAAATTAATAAAATCGTATTCATTTAGTGTTAAAATTATATTATTATGTTTAGTATATTATTATCTGTATAATCATATAGTGTTTAATAATTAATATTTATACATCATAATTATAGTATGATTTATAACTTATATTTTAATAACATGTTTAGTATTAATTACGGTAGAAAGTAATCTTGTACGAGATCATTTCGGACTATATAATCTAGTACGTCTTATTAAATTTATTCTAAAAGTATTATTTATGAATTTAATATTATAGTTATCTTAGATTATTTTAATTTCGACTCTATAGTCATCATTTATATACATATATATATATTATATTTTCCATCAGTAATTAATAATTAAATATAAATATTAGAATAATTCTATAATTATGAAAACACTTAATTTTACAAGTCGTAAGAGAGTACTAATAACTTATTTAATAACTTAGTAATAAGTCGTACTTTTAAATTACGTACATTCTAATTACCTCGTGCCATAATAATTTAATTATTAATTACTCATATAAATTTATTAAAGTAATCTCTGACGACTTTTTGATTAATCTATTGACTTATTTCGTCAATAAGTAATTTTATTTATAGACCAATTTAACTTATCTATAAAAAAACTTATCTAAAATTAATCTTGTACGAGGTCATTTCGGACTATGTAATCTAGTACGTCTTATTAAATTTAGTTTATTCTAAAAGTATTATTTATGAATTTAACATTATAGTTATCTTAAATTATTTTAATTTCTAATCTAGATTTATTATTTATATACATATTTGTATATATTATATTTTCCATCAATAATTAATGATTAAATATAAATATTAGAATAATAATTGTAGAATTATGAAAACACTTAACTTTACAAGTGGTACGAGGTTACTAATGAGTAGTGATATTACTTAATTCTTAATTACTCATATTAATTTATTAAAGTAATCTCTGACGACTTATTTAGTAATCTATTAAGACTTATTCCGCCAATAAGTAATTTTATTTATAAAACAAATTTAACTTATATATATATTAATAAATATAGTTATCTATATTTATACTTATCTATATTTTTCTAATTTCTATATTCAGGACACTGTTGGGGCAATAAAGTGAACCTGGCGAGATATGTTCCTCTCTGAATGTCATCTCATAAATGACGTATCGTGGGTGCCTATAAAGAACTATATACAGCAGTCGATGGACGATATAGTATGCATGTCTGGTGCTCTACTAAATGTGATGAGAGATATAAATGATCTGAGAATGCGATTCATAAAGTGCCGAAAAAGCTTGCCATAGTAAGGTAAATTAATTTTGTGTATATAAATATATATATATATTTATTAATTAAGAGGATCTCAATGGATAAATTAGTTAATATCAGAACAAATTGTAATATGTACTAGTGATCTAAAAATTCAAATCTTTGCTTGTCTTCGAAGACTTTCAAATCATTAAAAAAATGTTTGGAGACATCAAATCTCTACCATGTCATGTATTCGAAGACATTCAAATCACCAAAAAAATGTTTGAAGACATCAAATCTTTACCAATTCCTGTATTCGAAGACTTTCAAATCATAAAACAATGTTTGTCACATAAATTATTGAATTTATTGATAGTAAAAACTTCCCATCATCTAATATACAGTTGATCCCCTTTACTTCTACAAACAAAGTATAATGTGAGAGCACAGTAAACATAAACAAATTCCATTGCAGATTTCCTACATACCTACTATAGCTACATATCTACATGAATACCTACTTACCCACCTATATACCTACCTACTTACCAACCTAAGTATATGCATGACTACCTACCCAGCCACCTACATGCCCATATACATACCCTACCCAACAACCCGCCTACCTATCTATCTACCTACTCACATATCTACCTATCCATCCACCCACCTAACTACCCACCCATACATATATCTACCTGACTACCTACCCATCCACCTACTTGCCTATATGCATACCCTACCACCAACCTACTTACCTACCCACCCACTCATATACCTAAATATCTTCCTGAGTACCTACTTACCTATATGCATACACTACCCTACCACCCACCTAACTATCTATCTACCTTTCCACCCACCCACCTAACTACCCACCCATATCTCTCTACCTTCATGACTACCTACCAACCTACTTGCCTATATAACTACCCTATCACCCACCTACCTACCTCCTATCTACCCACCCATCCATATATCTACCTACATACATACCTCCCTGCCCTACAACCTACCTAACTATACTACCCACCTATCTACCTACATACATACCTATCTACTTTCCCAATGTATATATATATGTAGGTCCTACATACCTGACTGCCTACCTCCCCACCTGTATACTTGCCTACATATTTGCCTGACTATCTATCCATCTACACATATACCTACCTGCATACCTATCTAACTAAATAAACACCTACCTACATACATGCATATATACACACATATATAATATACAAACACTAAAATAGTTAATAAGTGTACATATTTCTCTACATAGAGTTATATATTGAGAGTGTATCATACACTAAATGCCATCCAATGTATCATATAAAATCGATTCATGAGTATTATATAATAATAATTTAGGATATGCAATTAGCTACCTGTCCTTATCTATTATCTATTAATATACGTTTGTTCACTAATTTAGTTCCCTACATCTATATTAATAATCTATCACTCTGATCGTATAAATGCTCCTTTTTTTTCGAGTTTATTCCAAATTATAGTACTAATCGAACTTATTAAATATATTCCTATTATATATAATAGGAATATATTTAATAAGTTCGATTAGTACTATAATTTGGAATAAACTCGAAAAAAAAGGAGCATTTATTGTATATATATATACATATAAATAATGACTTATATAATTTATAAGTATATAAATTACATATTACGTATAATAATGTGGCTACAATACTATGATAAATAGTGAATTTAATCCATACAAATTTTTGAAAATTAAATAGGTGTGACTCGAATTGACTCGAAAATTAGATTTAAGATTTGAAATAATAATTTATATAAATGTTTGAAAATGATGTGACTCGATTTGAAACTTGAATTGAAAGATTTGAAAATTTAGATAATTTTTACACTAATATGTACTATTAATTGATGATATAGCATATATAACATATATGTTATTTAGTAACTATGAACAAATTACCAATTAAATAAGTTTTTAAATAACATAAAAAGCATATTTTATAGCATGATATTTAAAATATATTGTTATATAATATTTTATATCTAATATATAAATTCTATAAAAATTACATTTATATATAGATAAAAAAACTTATTAATTATTAACTTTAACTTATAAACTATTAACTATTATTTTATAATATTGATTTTATATTAGCTGAATGCATAATGTAATTACTTTACAATTTATTTATTGTTGACTTTTCAAATGCATTTTACTAGAAATAATATATGCTATGTTTACATATATAAATGAATGTTTAGATAAAAGTACAAAGCTATCTACCTAATTATTTTTCTATATATAATTAACATATATATGAATAATATAACAAAACCCATATTCAAAAATAGAATTATTATTTGTAAAATATATATTTGTTACTTTTATGTAATAGATATGATTTTCTTTCTTTTTTATATAATAAAAAAATTGTTTAAATCAATAAATAGTATTTTAGAAACATTTAAAAAAAAGAGAAAATGCTTCCTTATCTCTACATATATGAATTCAACAAAATGGCCGTCTCAAAAATACATATCGCACCTACCACCACCAAACTTACTACAGCTAAATAATTTTTAGATCTTTGCCGGTAATTTATATACTCCAATATGCATGTTTTATTTGGTTCATTTTATATCACTATTTAATCGTATATAATATTTATTATCATACTTAATTATCTACTAACTATTTTTTATATATATAAATTACTCATATATACATATATGTTACTCAAAATATCAGTAACTATTAAGTATATATATATTTATTAATATATTTAAATTATATAGAATTGGATACCTGCAATCCAGTTTATTTGATGAGTTTCAACACGGTATCATGTACTGATTAACGTTAGTAATATATAACACTTTAAATTATTTACTAATTAATATTTTGTTTCAATTATATAGTTTAAAACTACAAAAAAAACTATGTTGAAATAAATTACAGGAAGCAGCTCTCGGACTCAGATGCAATGCTTGTAACAAGATGAATAACTTCAAATCCTTCTGTAGGAGCAGACATTACTATAAGAACTATAAGAAACAGGAGTCCACTAAATTACATCAAACTTACATGTAGCAGACCAGGACATAAGATACAAGGTTTTTATTAAATTATGTTAAACTATTCATACCCTTTAAAAATAGAACATATATATTATTTAAAGTTGACAAAGGGTCTTAAAGTAATGTACTATCCTTTAAGGTATACAATAACATTAGAAAGCCTACTTAACTAACCCCTATCCATACATACTCTTAGCATATGAAAATAAACCTATTGCGACCTACGGCATAACAATAATATGTTATAATTATAATGGCATATTATACGATATAAACTTCACTATAGTCGAATCCCCACAACCCCCTATAATATGACTAATAGACACATCTGCAGAAGGCTAAGCCTCATAAAAATATTATGCACAGACATAATCCCACCTATATCAAAACCACCCGCCAAAAATGATACCAGAATATTCCCCGTAACACTTCAAATAAGCCTCGACAAATAAGTACGACCCTTGTTACATGCGAATAAATGTGTCGAAATCAACTTTAAAGTATATATAGAACTATAGCGTATGATGTCCAAAGGAATCATCATATCGGTAAATAAGCCTACAGCATAGGTATCCAGCATAACATATGCACCAAAGAAGTAAGGCGACATCATGATATTATATGTAATATGGTATTCCAACCAATGCGAAAGATTCCAGACACATCCAATAAGCAATTGGAAACTACCACCAAACATCAGAAGCATACCATATATGTCCTCCACTAATAGGACATCACCCACATTTCATCCAGTCCTCACTACCTAGCATCAAATGAATTCATAGAAAGACACGTTCAGACCATAAAGAACATTATAAAAAATACAGACATCAATAAGATAACTAAAGCACTACTATCTTAGAGAAATAACCCTCAAAATATGATGACCCCAGCCCTCTACACCTACTCTTACATCAATCCAAACATCAGAACGCACGAAACTACAAACACATCAAACAGACATAAATTAACTAGATGACATTACTTGCAAGAAAACTGCATACATCGTACATAACGTTCAAATCTGTCAAATTCGAGACTCCTTAAAATTCACATGATCCCCAGCTACCATTGTCAAGAAACGAACCAGAATCATATGTCATGTGTACCCATACGGGAAACATCCTATGACGTACAAGACATAAAATACGATCAACACCTACAACTAACCCCAAGAAAATTACACCACCATAGAGAATACCCCCACTCAAACACTACATTTATCTAATTACCCAACACCACCATCTGATAATAATACCATCCTCTCACACACAGCTATTATAGAACAAAAGCAGCTTAGGAAACTATACGCCGAAGCTCCAGGAACAGGCACACTCCCTACCGATTTGTCCTGTAATATATCTTCTTCTTAGAAGAGGTGATGTTATGTTATTATCACTATTACTTTGTGTATTATTATTATTATCTCGCATTATACTAACACACGCCGAGTGCTAGGGATATGCCCATACATCACCGTCTCACATGATTAAGCAATGCTAGACGCCTATCTATAAGAGCCGTGATAAATGTACAAAGTTAATAAATAATGTATTTAACGCATTGATTCTTTTTCTAATAACTTAACAACTTGTATATACAAATATACTTTAATATAAATACATTTCTGATTAATGATTCATATACAAATATACTAAATTTGATTTTGATAATTATGTTAATGTTTGAATCAAATAATAATATTTATGTAATGTATTATTCTAATATAATTACACTAACAAATATAAATAAATGAAATACAATTAAATATATTTATGATTATTTGATACAAATACATAAAATCTGTTTTTGATATAAATTAAATTATTAATGTTGATCAAATATAAAGATTTATATAAGTTTTCAAGAATAATTAATTGAATATTGTTTAAATGAATATAACATAATTGATACAATTGATATATTTAGTATTTTAATTTGAAATAAAATTGACATGTAAGAATCCATAATTAATTTATTATTCTTTTATACAAGAAAATATTAATGACTAATATATATATATATTTTTATAAATATTTAAATATAATATACATATTAGTGTTGTAAATGATGTCGGGTAGTTTCGGGTAATTGACTACATGGAAGGTTTCGGGTATCAAAATATGATTTTGGTTCAATTACGATTTAAATACTAATAACTTATCATTATCGAAAATATAAAAAATGCTGGGTAGTTTCGGGTAATTGACTACATGGAAGGTTTCGGGTATCAAAATATGATTTTGGTTCAATTACGATTTAAATACTAATAACTTATCATTATCGAAAATATAAAAAATGCTTATTTAAAATTATAGTAAAAGTATTTTATACAATATAAAATAAAATCACAATATAATTCGTTATCAATTAATTAGACAATAATTTTGTTATCAATGAGTTAATATATAATACATAATGTTACGGGTCGTGTACGGCAGAAATGCAGAATCAGGAATCGCTATAATTAATAAAAAATAGATAGATAAACAATAAAAAACATAGCAAAGCTAGCTCGGGTATGGCTATTATATCTATAAAGTCTATTCCACACCTAAACTATATGGAAATCCCTCGTATAATTATATACATTTTTACATGTATTAATTAAAATGTTAACATTATATTGAATTTATTAGGGAGAGTTAAAGTGAGGTATATAAATAGAAGTAAAACGTAAATACCTACGAATATTCGCATGCATTTTGAAAATAATTATGTTTTTATAGAAACGTTTGATATTCGCAAGTGAGGTTGTTTCGTGCGTATATTTTCATGTGTGGCATCACTTTAAAATATAATTCTAAATGATTCTAATACTCGCCACTTTGGATTGAGGTATATATATATATACCAGATTAAACATTTTGTATATCTATATACATATCCCATTATATTTATATTGAATTAATACCAAAGATTTTCCGAAGGAAAGATATAACACTTACACGAAATCGTGTTTTTCGAATTTGTATACAAAATACCCCAGTGCCACCTATAGCGGGTTACTTTTAGGAACTATGT
Source organism: Osedax fenrisi (assembly GCA_964019155.1). Lineage (NCBI taxonomy): Eukaryota > Metazoa > Annelida > Polychaeta > Sabellida > Siboglinidae > Osedax > Osedax fenrisi. The sequence goes on from OZ025242.1 coordinate 91,797,128, forward strand.
GTTATCTATAATGTAAATTCGTATTTAACTAAACACTTTTAAAATGTTAAATAATATGCTTTAAATTAATATTTATATGATGAAAACTAAGTGTTCATTACTAATATATAACAAACAAATATGATATGTATGTTTTAAATGCTATAAGTATATATTTAGTAAATAAAAGCTAATTTATATTGCATGTAATTTAATAGAGCAATGAAAAAATTGTTGTATGCAAATAGAGCCTAACCTAAATCTATTTCAGTGATTTCGATACTACTGCTAGCAGCAGCAGGGGATATTACTAAATTATGTTGCATGTATAGGGAGTGTTATATCTTTGCTTCGCAAAATCTTTGTTAATACTAAATAAATAGGCTTACATAATTATATAAGTGTGTATATATTATAATAATTATATAATAATAATATATATTTATTGAATACAATACAAAAAGCGGATACAAATATGATTATTAATCTATGTGTTAATAATATCGAATATATACTATTAAAAAATATAAATTATTGAATGAATCATGATTGCATAAGTATTATAAATTAATTAAAACATGCATAATTCCTATCTACACCATGTATTATTTTTACTATTTTTTTTGTGCATAACTTTTTTTTAAATAAAAATAAACTAAAATACTTCTATTATAGAATTTAATAATATGTCTAATGATATCAAATTTATTATAATAGCATCAATATAAAAAATCGTATTCCTATGGTTTTATTTATATCGTACAAATACATTATAGTTGGGTTATTCGTAGACTATAAATGTATAGTATTTACATTTTATACTAGTTTGGAAATATTAAAAATTATAGTAATATTACTAATATTAGATATTATATAGGAAGGTTAAAATGAATTAATAATGTAATATAATGAAAAATAAATAACTTATTGAAAAACAAATATTTCGAAAATGTTACTATAGTATCTTACTTACGATTCTATATTCAATAATATATAACATACATTTATATATTTATTTACTATATATATACATAGATAATTTATTAAAATATAATACCTACTATATTTAATAATATACAAATTATTTATTATTATTCAAATTTTGAAATAATCTGAAATAATAATATTGAAATTTAAATAATTACTACTATTTCCTAAGTTTTTATGAGTCATACAAATCTTTGATTATAAATAGAAATTGATGTATATTTTTACAAAATAATAATAATATTTAATTCAAAAATTCATTTAATTATAAATATAAAAAAATGATCATAATCACTTACATATATATATAATAGATACATTTAAAATATAATTAGGTTAGTTATAATTATATTGGCTAATATAATAGTTAGTTATATATAGTGCACATATAAATATACTGGTTTGGTTAATTATGTGTTATTGTATTTATATATATTGGAGCAAGGAAAGTGTGAGGAGCCATATACATTAATTGCATCTGGGTTGAAGCAAGACCTCACATAACCTCGTTATAGAGGTTATAGGAGGTCTTGGTTGAAGGCGATATAATGGAAATTAAAAAAAGAAAAATACTTGATAAAGGTACGATTATATATATATATATATATATATATATATATATATATATATATATATATATATATATATATATATATATATATATATGAATATATTATAATTACTATTATTTTACAGATAGGATATAGGTACCTACCTACAGATACAGATACAACTAGCAATTATTATTATTGTATAAATGTATTCACGTATAATACTTATATACCGTTTCAATGTTTACATTAGCTATCACATATTCATTCTAAGCATGTAACTTATCAATGTTAACATCATTTGTATTATATTGAATAAAATATTATCCTTTTTTATTTTTATATTATATTATTTATTAAATAAAACTTTATGACATATAAATTAACAATAAATACTAATATAAAATCATAAAATAAACATCATTATAATAGAATACAAAACATAGAAAATAAATAATGTAGCAATGGAATAAGTGTAATAAGTTTATATATATAACAAAAGTATACTCTATATATAGTAACGATTGTATACATGATTTCCTAGTTCATGTCCATTATTTGATCAACCAAATATTACACGATGATAAATAATGCCTTAAAATAATCATTCTCTTGGTCTCTGATTCATTTGCCTCTAATTTTCTTTTAAATAACCGAATTTTATTAGTATTTCTAAGAAAGTCTCCCATATTTTTAAATGATATATTGACGTGGAGTACTGAATTACTTTGCTACTCTACTTACCCAGCTAACAGTAATAGCCTCATAATAGTAACAATATAGCATATATAATAGCTTAAAATGTTTAAATTGTGCTATTATGCTGCTATTATGTAGACATTAAAAGTATATTATGCTGCTATTAATTTGTCATGCTATTATGTTGCCATTAAAAGTCTAGTATGCTATTATTATGCTGCTATTAATTTAAAAAATATATTATGCTGCTATTATGTTGTTATTATGAGGGTATTACTGTTACCTGGGAATTGGTAAAATATTATTAATAGTAATAGGTTTTGTGTAGGTATATTATAGTATATAATAGAAAACAAGCTGTGTTTTCTAATACTTCTTATTTTAAATTATACATTAATATAAATATTATTAATAATATAATTTATTCAGAACTTTTGAGAACTATAGTTCTAGAACTTTTGGGTAGTTTTGTTGACAAAAGGAGCCTAAAAGTTCCAGAACTTTTGAGAACCAGGATTCCAAAAGTTCCGGAACTTTTAGGCTCCTTTTGTCCACAAAACTACCCACAAATTCTAGAACTATAGTTCTCAAAAGTTCTCAAAAGTTCTAAATAATTGTAGTTAACTATAGTTAACTACAATTTTTTCTATCAAGTTAACTACAATGTTAGTGGAAAACCCCCTTACTTTCCGGCAACTTGCCTGAAATATAATAACTTTATAGGGGGTATCCAATTACAACTTGGTAAAAAATGGTTTTAAAGTTACAATATTTCCGGCAAGTTGACGCAAAATCTTGTAGATATACCTCCTTTAATATATATTGGTTTTCATTACATCTGTTAATTTTATCTAATATATATATCGGATATATATTAAATATATATATATAACAATATGTATATATATATATGTTATGAATATATATTCGCCTGATTTTACCCGTCAGCTTCATTGAAATTAAAAGCTAATTTTATTATGAGATCCAGCAACATAGATATTAGAATGTGTCCAGAATCGTAAATTATAATTACCATCTTTGTAATTATGTCAAAGATTTTACTAAACTTCAGAAAATTTGTGTTTACTTTTTCATAAATTTAAAAAATATAACTATTAAATTACCATTGTCGTAAATCTACATATTATTGTAAATTTTAAATAAACATAGGATATATATATTGAATACTTAATTAATATTAAATTGTGATATATAAAGTTTAAGCAAGTTTAAGCATATTATATAAGGTTAGTTACAGAATATTTACTTTATTATTATAATAAAAATGTAATAAAATAAAATATATTTTTAAAATAATCTTATGAGGTTGGGCTTGTATGTCCTGTATGAAATCCGCACATTTAAAATTAAAAATGGGCATACGTGTCATAAGACATAATATTACATATTATCTGCATATAATTATTATGATAATATACTTATTATAATTACTCAACGTATTTTATACATTTTATTTCAAACTTTTTAACTTAGTTTTAAACTAAGTTTAAAACTAATATAATATAATATTATAGCAATGACATTTTAAATATTAGTGGGAGACGATAACAAAGTACGAGTTGATGGTTAGAGGTTACATTTAAAATACTAGTTAATAGTATATATATATATATATACACTTTAAATTAAATTAATTGGTTTAATTTTGTCCTGCTTTTTTTTTGCTGCATTACATCCCAAAATGAACCTATATAAATTTATTTAACATTTAAAATGTAATCTTTGCTATTCAACTCATCCTTTTTGATAGTAACCCATAATAGTAAAATATTAAATATTGGTGAAGGGTAAAAACTAACGCGCAATATACTATTGAATAGTTTTTAAAAAAATACGCGAGGCGGGAGTTGAATCATAAAATTGAATTGAATTTAAAGTGATCATAAAATTCGAATTTAAATTACGTCATAAAATGTACATATTATAGAAAGCACAAAAGTCCTTTATTTGATATACATATTCATTGTATGTGTATACGCGACTCCCGCATCACGTTATTTACTTTTTAACTATCGCACGTTAGTTTTGACCCTGATTCCTAATATTATATTAAATATATATTATTATATTAATTATAATAATAATAATTTAATTATAATAATAATTTAATTATAATAATAATGTATTATCATAGTAATTATGGTACCTGGACATCCGCACATTGAAAGTTTATAAATTTTAAAATTCGCACAAGCGACACCAGAAATATTAAATATTATATATATATATATGTGTGTGTGTGTAGTCGTTAATATTTTTTGTTTTAGTAATTTTCACTGGTTTGGGTTGGTTGGGTTTAGTTTTGATATTTCCAGGTTTTTTAGATGCATTACATCCTGAGTTAACCTATAAATATATATATTTATATATATATATATATATATATACAGTGATGGGCAGGATCGGGATCGGGTAACGAATATAGGATCGGGTAACAAATATAGGATCGGGAAAAGGATCGGGATCGCCGATCCAGAAAAAAAGGATCAGTGCCCATCATTACATATACGATACTATAATATTATTATATATATATATTTATAAGAATATTAACAACATTTTAGTATTTTATTACATATGTATATTATTACATCGATATGATATTATATTTATTATTATTTTGTAATGTTTTCCAATTTATTGCAAAACCACGTGGTATTAAATAACAATTGTTATTTTGACCATAATAGAATTTAATCAATTAATTGAGATCATATAAGTAAACCACATAATTTTACTCAACAGTTGAGTACATTGTACAATAAGTAGATGTTTGTATTCAATTCAATGCATTTATATAAATTATATATTATTTCATTATATCATATAGTCTAGAAACATTCAATAAATGCATTTGATTCAATGGACTTATTATTGAAATATAATACAATATATTAAAAATATATATTATTTACAATTATTAACAATTTATAATACATAGGTATTATACCTACATATGTATTGTTTCGAATTATGAATTAATATCGTATTAATTAAATATATAAATAATATCGGGATCGGCAAAATATCGGGTAATGAATGGAAGATTGGGAAAAGGATAGCATAAGAGAATAAATAGAGGATCGGGATTGCCGATCCAGGTAAAAAAGGATCGGTGTCATTCAATGTATATATATATATATATATATGTTACTGATAAATTGTTGCATGTATAATAGTATATAACCAAAGATTTTGCGAAGCAAAGATATAACACTCCCTATGCATGCAACGTAATTTAGTAATAGCCCCAACCGCTGCTAGCAGTAGTATCGAAATCACTGAAATAGATTTAGGTTCGGCTCTGTTTGCATACAACAATGTTTTCATTGCTCTATTAAATTACATGCAATATAAATTAGCTTTTACTCACTAAATATATACTTATAGCATTTAAAACATACATATCATATTTGTTTGTTATATATTAGTAATGAACACTTAGTTTTCATCATATAAATATTAATTTAAAGCATAGTATTTAACATTTTAAAAGTGTATAGTTAAATACGAATTTACATTATAAACAACGCATAGTTCCTGAAAGTAACCCGCTATAGGTGGCACCAGGGTATTTTGTATACAAATTCGAATAACACGATTTCGCGTAAGTGTTATATCTTTCCTTCGGAAAATCTTTGATTCTACTTTATATTTATATTGTATCTTTTTAAATATAATAAATTATAATTATTTAAATATAATATTTTAAAATAGTTAAATATTTTTTTTTTGAATAATCAGTATTTTATAATCTATTTTCATAATATAAAGTTAGAATAAAAATGTATAATTGTACATGACAATTATACATAATAATTATAAATATATATGTTATACATAGATGGTAAAAATTTAAGATAAAAATATTCGTTATCAAAGGAGTTTTAGGCTTTTAAATAGAATTTATAAAATTATACATGTACAATTTTGTACATGACAATTATACATAATAATTATAAATATATATGTTATACATAGATAGTAAAAATTTAAGATAAAAGTATTCGTTATCAAAGGAGTTTTAGGCTTTTAAATATGCCTAAAAGTGAAAAAGTTAAAACTTGAGAAAATTAGAGTCAACTTTTTTTACGCTTCCAACGGAAAAGTTAAAAGAAAAGTTACAATTTTTACAATGTGATAAAATAAGATACCGAAATTGGATAATATGTAATACATTTTTTTTTAAATTAAAATATTAATCATATTTCAACCCGTGCTAACCCCCTTAAGTGTTTAAATAAACTTTTAATTCAATTCAATATACACATATATACATACATACCTGTATATATGCTAATTTATATGTGTACATTATTTACTAAATACATATGAATTTGACTATAGATATATAATATATACAGTGTATAATAGGTAATTGATCACAATGAGGGATCACAATGAGACAATGCATTGTTGCTAGTTTATATATATATATATATATATATATATATATATATAGATATAATTACACCCATTATGTTGTATACAATACACAACTTGTGTATATTAAATACAATGTTATATATATATATATATATATATACATACATACACATATAGACACACATACACACATATATACGAATTTGTATGTGTATACTCTGCCTAAATCATATGAATTTAACTACAGGACTATATGTGATGTATATTAATCTAGGTCATCGAGGGATTACAATGAGATAATACACTATTGCATGTATCAATGCACTATTGCACTTATACGTGTAGGACACATGCCCATAACACTATGATATAGTATCCAATTTAGTATATTTATATTATTATATGTGATACAAAATAGAAATATTAATACTTTTTCAATTGAAGTATATATAAAATAATAATATTGAAAAATACATGTACAATATAGACTCACCATATAATTATAATCTTCTTTATTAGCCAATTCTTATAATTGTTTTCATGATTTCAAGATTTTCTGCAGTATTAAGGGTGAATATTTTCACCCTGACATTTTCAGTTATGAATCCTTCTAATTTCTTCAGTCGGTTATCGAAGTTATCAAACTTACATTGAAGCTTATAGTAGTAAGATTTTAAAATTATTCGATATCATTTAATGAATTTATATGACAGCTGTATAAAATGTATTTAAATTGATATAAATATTTTTATATATTATTAGTATAGTTATACTAAAGATTTTTCTAAGGAAAGATATAACACTTACGTATGTAGTTTTATTTTGTACACAAAAGTGAACACGGTTCAATGTTCTGAACTATATGCTGTTTATAAAGTAAATTCATATCAAACTATACACAATACACTTTTAAAATGTAAAATAATATGTTTTAAATTATTATTTATATGATGAAAACTAAATGTTCATTACTAATATATTTATATATCTTATAACAAAGCAATATGATATATTGGATTTATATTCTATATATATATATATATATATATATATATATATATATATATATATATATCTATTTGGAGAGTAACAGCTAATTTATATTGCATGTCATTTAATAGTTAATTGAAACATTGTTATATAGTAACCACGCCAAACATAAATCTATTTCAGTGATTTCGATACTACTGCCAACAGCGAAACGGGATTAATATTCATTAAATAATGAATATTAATCACTTTGCTTAGATAGGGGGTGTTATATCTTTTCTTATTAAAATCTTTGGTCATACTATAGTTATTAGATATACTAATCATTTTACATACAACTTATTCATCTCTAATATAATATCAATATACTTTATTGAAGTTCAGTCAGAAGAACTCATGTGAGAGACGCAGTTGCAGTTAAATCAGTTGGCCGAGTTCAGTCGGGAGTTTTCAAAGAAAGGATCATTGTTTAGTTCGTATTTTATTTCGTATATGAATAAATATATAATATAGTTATAATAATTAACTATAGATATAGTAATTTATTTGACTGCAACTTATTATCTTAAACAATATTCTTATTTTATACAATATTACATGTAACCCATTGCAACTATCTATTGATTAAATCTATATCAGCACTATCTCTATGTAATAATTGTATTTAGATTGATTAATTATATATTTATAAATTACTTTATAATTATATATATATATATATTTTTATATATGAATATATTAATATTAGTGATGTTTATAAATAAAAAAAACGCATTTTAAACGTGAATAAAAAGCAATGAAAAATAATATTTATAATAGAATATATTTTATTACATGTTATATTTTATAAGTTTTATTTCTCATAGAAACATGATTTAAAGACCAGTTAAAAGAATATTTTTCATAAATTGTAGGTAAATTAAAACAAAATTTCTGGAAAATAAATTGGAAAAAAAAATATTGCCCACTCCTTATTAGTTTTGGAAATTTTTAGATTTTTCACTCATTCGCAGTTTTTGAATAGTAAATAAATACACTTAGAAGGTTTCAAATAGTATTATTTTGTTAAATAAAATATTCAAAGTTTTCAAATAATAAAATTATTCATTTCGAAGGTTTCAAATAATAAAATTATTTATTTCGAAGGTTTCAAATAGTAAATACTAGCCAAATATTACCCGACACGGCATTGCTAGGTTGTTGATTATTTTCCTATCTATTGTTTATTAATTATAGCTATTCCTGTTTCTACATTGCTGGTATATGCTGCCTGTGTGGCTCAGTGGCTAAGGCGTCATACACACAAACAGTAGGACACGGGTTCGACCCTCGTCCGGACCATTAATTAATTTATAAAATGGGTTTTAAAATATTATTTAGAAGTGATCTTATATAATTGTGTATAAATAAGTGATCGGCTCTCGTTAAAACCATGGATGCCTTAACATGAGAGCGGCTTCGAAGGGACATTAGAGCCATATATGGTTATATATATCGAAAACTTCATCTAAGTTCTTGGATGGGATATAAGGACTCCACCAAATAAAAATAACAATAACAATATACAATAAAATAAATGTTAGCTAAAATACAAACAAATTAGACACATTTTTTTTTGATATTTCAAAAATTAGTTGAAAAAATATGTCAAAATATTAAAAAATATATTTCAAACAAATATTATAAAAAATGTAATATTTATATATTATATATTAATGTAATATTTCAAAAATTAGTGGAAAAATATAAAAAAATAATACAAAATATATTTTTTTTAAATGTCGAAAAATATTAAAAAATATATCAAATATTTCAAAATATATTTTAAAAGAATGTAGAAAAATATTTGTTATAAATTTCGACAAATATTTTAATATATAATATAATATAGTACAGTGGAAATCAATTATGCTCATACATTATTTATATATAATCACTATTTATCTTAAATTAATTAAATAGAGTTATTTAAAATTATATTTAATAGAGTGGAAATCAACTATGTTCATCAATTATTTATATACAATTCATCATTATTTAATAAACAATATTTATCGATTAATTAATAAATTAAAATTATTTTAAATTATAATTAAAATTATATTTAGTAATGATAATAAATGTTTCTATTATTTTAAATTATAATTAAAATTATATGTAGTAATAATAATAGATAAGTTTCTATTATTTAAAATAAAATAATGAATTATAATTCATATATATATGATAATTAATAATATTATTTATAGTTTTTAAAATTATATTTAGTAATGATAATAAAGATGTTTCTATTATTTTAAATTATAATTAAAATTATATTTAGTAATAATAATAGATAAGTTTCTATTATTTTAAATAAAATAATGAATTATAATTCATATATATATGATAATTACATTGTCAGAAATGATTGTATATTCCGAAACATATTCCATATTTAAAAGTAGAGAGCGAGGTAGCAAAAAAGGAAGTAAATAATATTAATTTATTGTATAATATTTGTATATTTATTTATTATCATTATTACTAAATACAAAAATAATTAAATAAAAGATTAATAGGAAATAATATAATATAGTATTAATATATGCATGCCTTTTATCGTTTTTTCCGAATAGTTAAATTAAATATATGAAATATTTGAATATTTCATTTAGATATTAGAAATGAAATATATATTCGATATCCGTAACTTTTTCCAATACTACTCCTTATACACTATCTTCTTAGTATATTGGTAGGAAATAATATTGTTTATTTGTAATATTAAAAATTAAAAATTTTATTTTATTTTTATTTAAGAATTAATAATTAATTGTCATAAGCATTTAAATGACACATAATGTATGTATAATTTATAAATATCATATAATTATCTGTAATATATATGGAATATAATAAGGTACTCAATAAAACTCATTTTGGTATTCATAATAGTAGCGGTTTATTGGAAGATGTAGATTCTAGTTATATGTTCTGTCTGTAATATAATCTTTCAGTTAGTTGATAGCATTATTATTAATTTTCAGTTATTTAAATTTGTATAAGTATGCCATCGTCTATTGATGATGATAAGTGTAATAACTATTCAAATGGTGGTATTAAACTCACCATTGTGTTGAAGATTATCAGTAATGTTTAGTAAAGCTATAAAGTTTAAAGTAGTAAAGTTTCAGTAATGTGTACTTTCTATTCTTTGTGGAGTTTATCAAAAATGTTATTGTTATTGTTTCTAATATATTAGCTAATGTAGGTATTCGAGAAATAGGTCTGTAGTTTGATAATCCATTTGTATCAGGATTAGATTGTAATTTTAATACATTTTGTATAATCAGTGAGTAATTATTTTATTATAGGAGTAATGAAGTGATTAATATTTTTAATAAATTTTATATAGGTGGAAGAAAGTTTTGTATAAGAACTAGTTGTTTAATTATAGGTGTTATATCATTGTCGGTAGGGGTCATAAATATAGTTGAATTTCATGAATAAATGAATTTTTAGTGGATAATTTCATAATACTTTTTTCTACTTTTCATCTTATGGTAACATAATAAATATATTATTTATTAAAAATAATAATATGTTAAAATCAGTAGATTTAATTTATTTTAACTAATTATAATAATTAGCTTTATATTTTAGATTATAATTTCAATATCATATTTACAGTTAAAATTATAGTCAATAAAACAAAATCATTTTCTTACTGTGATTTTTTGAAATTTGATCTAAACTATTATAATCATAAATCACATATATGTAAAAATGTATCTACAAATATGATATTTTTTATAAATTAATTTATATCTTTGAAGCTTCATAACTTTTGAACTTTAGAATACTTACACGACACTTTCAGTATTAATTTATGATAAATGTATATCCAGATATAATAAAACAATAAATATATAATACCTAATTACATATTTTTATAAAATTTCTGGAATTATTATTATTTTAAAATAATTAGTAATTTAGTAATTACTAAAAAGTAATTCTTTGACCCCATTCTTATGGTGTTATTATTATTATCATTTCATCTAAATTGTTTATTATGTGTATAGTTCTAAATAAAATCTACAATATACCTACAAATTTAGTTATTATTTTATGAATTTCAAAAGTTATCATACTTGTTGTCAAATATAAATCTCCTAATTTTACCATGTAAATAGTACATATGTATTACCAGTGTTACAATGTTACAGATTTAAGATTTGTTCAGATTCAACATTCACCTATCAATATTATCATAGCTCATATATTTTAAATTCATATTTACTCCATTATAATAGCATATAATAATATTGTATATAAATAATTCATAAATAATTATGAGTTTAAGTTTATTTTGAAATTTGGCAAAATAAAATGCAACTTAAATAATAAATCGTAATAATTATTAGAAAAACTTGAAAAACAACCAATGAAGAGATAGCAAAAAGCGGATGTCCTTTCCTTGGTAATACTTATTATTTACTTTTTAATTTGATTACATTTTTTTTTTAAATTATTAATTTATTATGAATTTTGAATTTAAATAATTTATTATATTTACATGTAATATTATTCACTCTATTGAATTAATATAAATACTTAGAATGTAAATACATTAATAATCGTTTATTTCAGTATTAATAATAAATTAATTATGTCATTTATAATAAACAAATTTGTAATTTATTGAAAATAAATATACATCACAAAAAAAATAATTCTAGTATATCATTTGAAAATATATTTTCAATTTACAACATTTAAATATAATGATAATATTTAACTAAATTATGTGATTTTTATAATATTCAATATGCTATTATAATGCTGTCGAAATGAATTTAAAATATGTGAGCGATAATAAGAATAGGTCAAAGTTAAATCGGTAACACATCTCAATACAGTAACATTTCAATACGACACCAACCCTTACTTATACATGGATTAGATATAATATTAGTAATAGTTTATCTATTATTTATAAACTTGTAAAGTATGCACTACTACTAATACTGCTACTGCTACTATTAGTATTAGTATTAATATAGTAATAGTAATAGTATACTATCACTATTACTAGTACTATTTTAATAGTATACTATTACTATTACTAATACTACCATTAATAATATAACCACTACAGTAGAGAATACCAATATCACTAATATCATAACTATCACTAATATCATAAGTTATAGTAATAGTTATGATTCATAACTATTACTACCAATATCACTAATAATACTACTATTACTAATATCTTATACTATTACTACCACTACAACCACCACTTCACTACTCTTATAAATCATATATAATCGTGAGCGATGGGATTAATATAGGCCTATAAATGCAATGATAGTTTTCACCGATCGTGGTTTAAATCCTCCTTCTGGAAAATTTTATTTAATTAAACTACTGATCCCCTTTTAATATATATATAAAGAACCTATAGGTACTTCATTAATAATGTTATTAATGGTTCTTAGAATAACCCATATAATTAAAAATGTGTATCTGGAGAACTTCTAATATTTGAATAACATAAAAGTATACCTCAATAATTTAATTAATATATATTCTTTTTATCAGATATTGTGTGAAAAATAATCAAGAATAATGAATGAAATTAGAATTATGAATTGTCAGGAAGAAGATATTGGTTAGTGAAATTAGATACAATTATAAATTACTAATTATAATAATAATAAATAAATATTATGTGTTATAAAAAATTAAATGAATTTGTAAATTCCAAATTTTATAAATAATATCTTAACCGTAAAAGGAGAATTGCGTTTAAATTAAATGTTATAGAGCATAATATAATATTTTATAAGAGTAAAATAGTAATACAACATTTATATTTTAAATTATCTTTCTTTAATTGATATGTGATATCATATGATACAGTATTCATACCAAATATAACATAAATAAATTTAAACAATTTGATTTTTATTTAGCTTAATCGTAAATCTTTAAGTTAAAAAAAATATATTAGATAGGCTATGTAGATTTCATAATGCATATATTTATTTGATCATAACACTTTCAAAAAATACTTTTTATATAATTTTTAGACTGTTATCATGGATTATTATTATAACAAATACCAAATACCCTATTATAAAATTCATAGACTTACTTTTTTTTAGATTTACTTTTATTATTTACTGTATGTTATGGTACCTTATATAGGAGTCACAGTATTCATATGCTGTATGCTGTAATTCTCAGGATATTACTTTAATTTTTATTTTGTTGTAATACTTATTCACAGCCTTCAATAAAATATCATAGTATGATTGTATTTATCGTTATTAGATAAATGCTATATTGTTATATGTGTATCTAGTACGAATGTAAATGAATCAAATTTATTTAATATCCCTTAATAAAATGTTGGTTGGTATTTCAGTAGACGTCGAATTAACATGAGATAACGATGAGATAGGAACATTTTTATCAGTTAACTTGCCCCATAAATAGCATTATAATTAATATTTAATAACTTTCTATATTATTACTCTCGACTATTAAATCAATTAATATTTGTTCAATTTAGACCGAGTTCACTGTACTCTGTGCGCCGCCGTATTCGAATCAGAAGAATCTATGCTGTTACATCGAAGTACCGAACATAGGAAGGAAGAAATTGACGATACGCGCGTATTTGTTTGTAATTATTGTACGTACATGTGTAAGCTGCGTTCTTCCATGAAAACGCATTACGATCACAATCACGAGGATGAGTTTATCAACGACGTGAATATACATAAATGTGAGGTGTGCTCGTACAGTAGTGATAGATTATATTGTTTAAATGTACACAAGCGAGTGCACGACACTGAGAATCCTTTCAAATGTGACACCTGCCCGTATAGTTCTAGTCTTTCGGCGAATCTTAAAGTACACAAACGAATACATACAGGTGAGAAGCCATACAAATGTGACACGTGTACATATAGTTCTGCTCAGTCATCGTATCTTAAACAACACAAACGCAGACATATGAGTGAGAAACCTTACAAATGTGACACATGTGCATATAGTTCTGCTCAGTCATATTATCTTAAACTACACAAACGCAAACATATGAGTAAGAAACCTTAAAAATGTAATACATGTATTATTGTACAATATTAATTAGACTTTAAGAGGATATCTCCATGGAAAAATTCGTTAAAATCGGAAGACAAAAATTAACAAATTTTATTATTTACTATTGATTGTTGATATATTATTTAGTAACTGTGATAACGTTATCTATGAAATAGGTTTAGAAATAGCATACAAATCATTTTTTATAGCTTGATATTTTAAAATAAATTATTTATTCTGAATTCTACATCTTTACTAATATAAATGATTATATAATGTTTTATATATAATATAATCACTTTTAAATATACATTCCTAACTATTATAAATTGTTATATATAACGTTATATAATGGATATATTTGACATTTATTTGATTTATACATTCATATATATAGGGGTGTCGGAAGGGGGGCGGGAGTATCGAACCCCCCATTTAAAAATATGGTGAGGGCTATGTATGTTTTGCCCCCCCCCCTCCATAAGATATGTTATAATAAATTGTGTATATATATATATATATATATATATATTAAATCTAGTATATTGTCTTTGATAATATACATTTTATTAAAGAATTTTACCAAAAATATGAGGGGGGCTAACTATTTGTTGCCCCAAGAAATATGATAATATTTATGAGAGATACTTGTTATCTGGCGATATGCAGAATGAAATTATTCAACTATATAAAACTGAATTATTAAATATGTTATTGAAAGATAGTAATGGGACTTTCTCAATTCAATGTGATTGAATTCAAGATATACCCGGAAGTTAGCAGGACATTTTGGAGGTTCGTTATTTGATATAACAACTAGAAATTAAAGAAATATGTATAGGAATATGCAATATGATTGAGGCTACAACTTGGGAAAATATATCAAATTTAATTTTATCTGAACTTGAACATCTTAACTTGCCTATTTCTAAATTAAGAGGACATTCATATGACGGTGCAGCTAATATGTCTAGTAAATGTAATGGTGTAAAGACTATAATAGTGACTAGGCAGCCATTAGATTTGCATACACATTGTGTAGCTCATCGCACAAACATAATAGCATATTCATTAGATAACAATATAAATATAAGAAAAGCTTTGAGAGTGGTTCATGATTTGGGATAATTATATGAACAAACTATCAAATTCCGGAATGTATACAATACTAATAATAACAAAGCAAAGACATTGAAAGCAATATCCCCAACAAGATGGACTGCGAAAAGCTTGTATTAAAACAACACTAGATCAATATAGTGGTATAATCTATGCACTAAAAGAATTAGATTATATTACCAATGACCATAAATATATTGCAAATTTATTATTAAAAAATATGAATAAGTCAAATATTTTTTCTATGAATATTTCAAGTTTGATATTTGAAAGCTTGGATTTACTTACTTACTTAGTACCTTGAACGGTTGATCGTATACCTATAGGGGTAATATGAATCGCTGCAACACAAGTTCTTATCCATCCGTCACGGCCTCTAGTAGTTGGGTCAGCTCCATTTCTGACCCCGCCCATTCCACTATGTTATTCATCCAGTTTTTTCTGGGTCGTCTTCTTCTTCTTTCACCAAAAACGCAACCTTGTATCATTGTTTTATTCAGACTATCATGACACATCATGTGGCTAAAATATGGCATCTTTCTACTCTTTACTGTTGATAGGAGATGCTTAACTTGACATATGCACTCAACAATTCTTTGGTATACATAATCATTTGTTTTTCTTTCTCTGTAGGTAATCCCCAGGATTCTTCTATAGGCTTTATGCTCAAATGCGGTAATTCTTCTTTCCAGTCTTTCTGTAAGTGTCCACATTTCGCAGCCATAAAGTAGTATAGACGATATTAGTTATTTATATACAGTAGTATTTTAGTATGTAGATATATGTTTCGACTCTTCCATTACTATTAATAGTGATTAAGCTAACTAACACATTGGTTGTTATCACCATTCTTATGTTTATCTCTGTTTAAATTTGTCCATCTTTCATTAGAGTCGTACCCAAGTATTTGAATTTATCTACTACTTCAAGAGGTTCATAGTTATCGTTATCAATTCAGCTGTCTCACTATTCTCGAATTCGTTGCCCAATATTTACTTTTCTCGTAGGTGATCTCCATACCATATGTCTCTGAGCACTTACAGAGTTTGTTTGTGAGTTCTTGCAGTTCTGTGTTTGATCCTGCCATCAGGTCGATGTCATCTGCAAATATTAGGTTACATAGTTCATATCCTCCAATGGTTATGGTGCTGAAATGTCTTCTAGCGTATATTGCATGATCTTTTCTAGGAAGATGTTAAATAGTGTTGGTGATAAAAGGCATCCTTGTCGTACTTCTACCGACGTATTAAAGAAGGTCCTTGTTTTGTTGTTAACCTAAACGGCACTGTTTGTTTTTTTATAAAGACTCGATTATTGCAATAATATTTTCATTTATATTGAAGTGTCTCATTACTTTCCATAATCCTTCGTGCCAGACTTCATGAAATGCTTTTTTGAAGTAAACAAAGTTATGGTATAATTTTCTTCCATGTTCAATATGCTTCTCTGCCATAATTATGCAGTTTAATATCTGTTCGATTGTGCTTCTTTTATTTCTTAAACCTTCTTTCTCTTCCGCTAGGATATTTTCTGATATTGGATTGAGTCGATTTAAAATAATTCTCAGCATGATCTTGCTTGGGTGTGATATTAGGCTAATAGTTTTATAATTGTTGCCCTTTCTTAGGTCACCTTTCTTTGGTATTGGAATAATTAACGATTGTGCCCATGATTAGGGCCATTATTTCTCTTCCCATATTTTCTGGCAATGTAAAGTCATTGTTATTACCATTTGTGAACCGCCGTTTATAATTATCTCACTTGGGATATTATCTATACCTGTTGATTTTCCTTTTTTTAGACTTCGTATTAGGTTACATGTTCCTACATGTCCCCCTGATTTTAAAATGGGCAAGTTCTCTTCTACGCATGCACCTCGATTATCATTAAGTATATTTTCATCTGGAATTATTGGATAATTATAAAGTTCTTTGCACTATGATGTCCATCTTTTGACTATTTCTGAGTCATCTGTTAAAATATTGCCATTTCTACTTTCCACAAATATACTTTCACAAACTTGTATTGGTTTGCCCATTAAGTTATGTGTCATGTGAGCGTGTATTTAGTAAGCTACCAACTATACAAATGTGGTTGCGGTCTACTATGCTAGAAAGTTGATTAAATGCATTAGTATTGGCAAATATCCACCAAGAAACAATTCATACAATTGAGATGGATATATTTATAAATAAAAATAATTGGAGAAAATCTATATTTATATAATAATAAATTGTGTAATGTTTTATATTTATTTTCTAATATAATAGATTAGTGAGATTAGAGTATTGTTATAAAAATTAAATATTATAAATTGATAATAACATAGATCAAAGAGGTATCCTATATTAATAAGATATTAATTAGTTATTATATTAATAAATAATAGGATATGGGGAAGTAACCGAATACGGACACTCTCTGTATCTCAGAAATCATACATCATACAAAAAAATGTTTAATGAATAAAATATTCATAATTATATAAATATATTTAGACTATAGTCAAAAAGGTATTTTTTATTTATTCAAAATATTGCTGATAGGATATCCTATATCCAATAAACTAATTTTTTTATTACGTTTTTAAATGTATGAAAAAAAAATGTCAACTTAAAACATCAAGAATATACAAATGTATCGATATAAAATATAACACTATATTATTAAAAAATAAAGAATTCTAAAAATTATATATATAATTTCTATATTATTATATTTGTTATCAAATATTCATTAAGTTATAAGCATATATCTAGCTGTCATGTAAGTCCCTAATACGGACACTCTAGGTGTCTTAATACTGACACCCTATAAACAATCAGCGCGCAGGAATCATTTATTATTATTTATATACTTAAATTGAATAATTAAAAAATAATAATATAAATAAATTATTAACTAATTAAATTAGTATATTTATTCATAAAATTACTTATAAATAATGTAATTGTAATTTGTCTGATTGATTCATCAATAATATATAGTTTATCTAGTGGTATATAAAGTATCCGTATTATAACACACGGTATTCGTATTCGGACATAGGTACCGAATACGGACACCCCCGTTATCTATGGAATTAAAATATTAAATAACATTTTAAAATCACAATAATATCTATAATTATAAAAAATTACAATATATTAATATTATATGATTATAATCATATAATATTAATATATTGTAATTTTTGAATAAAAATACAAGTCATAAAATGTTAAGACCATTTATTATTAAAGTATCCGTATTAGGTTACTTTCCCCTATGTTTATATACATTTATTTTATTGTTTAAATTAATTATCTAATAACTAATATTGTAATTAGGAATACTATAGATAATATTTTGTATATTATATATATGAGTAACGAAATTTCGAGATTATTATTTTGTATTTTTTAAAACCTTCATCGCATGCGTCACCAATATTGAACCAACATGTATATGTATTAATAAAATAGTGTCATGAACATCATATGTTCAACATCATATAGGACAATATTGGCCATGCGAAGCGCCGGTCACTCTACAAAAAAATTAACATAGGAATAGATAGGAAAATTAAAAAAAAAAAAACAAAATATGTATATTTTTTCACATTTATAATTAAGCTACAATAATGCATTTTCTAAATATGTGTAACGTGTATAGTTTCTATGAATGATATAATATTTATAAAAAAAATAATTTTATTTCTAGGATTTGTTTTCAAATTATAGTATTTTCCAGAATTTTTTTTTACCTCACATAATTTTTTACAGAATCGTTATATTTGATAAATTTATATTATATATAATACAAAAAACAATTCATTAATCACTATTTGAAAACAATAATAACTAACATGGCATTTCTTTAATTTTGTTAAAAATCATCAATAAATGACCATTTTTTCTATGGATTGATACCTTTACAAATTGTAATATTTTTTTCTACATCATCTTAAGATGTTATATTTTAACGTACAAGTATTATACATTTTTTAAAATAGTTCTTTATAATTTTAATAAATAGTCAAAGTGGCCTACTTTTTTAGAAAATTTGTATATATATATAAATTTATTTTATTGTTTAATTTAATTATCTAATAACTAATATTGTAATTAGGGATACTATAGACAATAGTTACTATATATTAATGTTATATATTAGAAGAATATAGTATTTAAGAAAATTACTCATTATTATATATATACCCATTACAATAAAATACAAATAAAATGTACAAAATTCAAATAAATGTCCTTAAGGATAATTGTTTATAAACATATACAATACAATTACATAGGAGCATAGAGCTAGAGAGAAACTTAGAAAGCATATAGCTTTCTCTCTGGCTCTATACATACGATCGTAAAAATTACCATAATACCGACCCCTGTGATTTATAATATCCAATCAAAATATACCGTATTTTACTTTAAAATATGTCGTAAGTTTGTGTATCATTGATTTAGGATTTATGATTCCAGTGGATTATATAAATACTGATTAATAAATAAATAGTAAATAATAATATACACTCTTTTAATGTAATTACTATAAAGTTTAAATTTAATATTACTATTAAAACATAAATTCAATAAAAAATAAATTGTGTGCATGTTATAATTCATTATATTTATGTGTATCTACTATTTTTATTGGATATTATAATACTACAATTATGTATACCACGATTATTTTAGGGGTCGGTAATAGGTTAATGGAGTCGGTATTAGGCATATGTATCCAATTACCGAACCCCCTGTTTATTCTTGTAAATTTAATTATATCAAAAATTTAAAATAGCTACATTATTCATTGTAATAATATTACCCTAATTACAAAATTTCAAATAAATATATTTAATATTGAATAAGTTATTACAAATAATCATTTAGGGGTCGGTAATCGGATACTTTATCCTATATACATATTACCAAAGATTTTGCGAAGCAAAGATATAACACTCCCTATGCATGCAACGTAATTTAGTTATAGCCCCAACCGCTGCTAGCAGTAGTATCGAAATCACTGAAATAGATTTAGGTTCGGCTCTGTTTGCATACAACAATGTTTTCATTGCTCTATTGAATTACATGCAATATAAATTAGCTTTTACTCACTAAATATATACTTATAGCATTTAAAACATACATATCATATTTGTTTGTTATATATTAGTAATGAACACTTAGTTTTCATCATATAAATATTAATTTAAAGCATATTATTTAACATTTTAAAAGTGTATAGTTAAATACGAATTTACATTATAAACAACACATAGTTCCTAAAAGTAACCCGCTATAGGTGGCACCAGGGTATTTTGTATACAAATTCGAATTACACGATTTCGCGTAAGTGTTATATCTTTCCTTCGGAAAATCTTTGATATTACTATAATATTTTCAACATAAACTATATAATTTAATAATTAATTTCAATTGAGAGTAATAAATAAGTTCAAATCTCGATCGTCATTAATGGTTAGTGTATTTATGTTAACAATTAATTATTAATTAACTTATTAATTAAATAATTCGCTATTTAAATAAAAGAATATTTAGTTACATATATCTTATAAGATATAGAATAAAGAATATAATTCGTTTTCATTATGGATTGGACGACGTCCAATGGACGTGTATGTAGATATATATATCTTTGATTTATTCAATTTCATGATTATAAATTATTGTGAACGAGACTAACTAGTGTTAGTCTCGTACCTCTACCCAGGTATACCTGAGTAGCTAAGCGTGAAGTAGGACGCGAGTTGAAACACTAGCTTCACCCATAAATAGGGCATACAATAATATTTAAGTGATATAATGTTAACTTATACAAGTGTGTATACAAAATTATCGTTTCTCATTCAAATGAAAGTATGTTGCCTAAACATGAGAACGGATTCTAATTGATACTTGAGCCATTTAGTTATAGTAAATATTCATCTATTTTTCAGGTAGGGATGAAAGGACCCATCAAAATAATATAACTATAGTACATTAACTCTGAATGACCTATAGGTAGTATACTACAGTATAACTATATACTATAGACTATAGATAATAAATATATTTAGAACCAATATATAAATGTTGTTTATACCTAAGTACAGTATTTCTAACTATAGTTCCAATCAATATCGCATTACAATTTATAAATCTTTACACCCACTTATAAGGTATATATATAGGTATAGCTGGGCGAAAAATATATAATAGATACAACTACAATTAACCTATACACTTTTTTCTTATAATAGATACTACTACAATTACTTTAAAAAAAATCATAGATCCTAAATACATAGATTAAAAATCCTAAATACAATTACAAATACATAATTTTCTTAGTAGATACATTTTAGTATGCTATAGATACAAATACATTATAATTATATACAGTGTATATAGTAGGGGAGAGCGGGGCAGGTTGACCATAGGGGCAGGTTGAGCCATCTCAATTATTTCTGCTATTAATAAATATCTTAATGCAATTTTTAATACATGTATACACAATTATATTTAGCATTAGTATAACAACTCAACAATTATTTATTTTAACTAATTAAAATATTATTTAATTATTAATATTTTATGAAAATCTCGTTAGTGGGACAGTAAGTTTAAGTTTGATATTATTATATATTTTGTAATAACATAGCAGTATTAATGGTATATAAATAAAGTATACTTAATATACTATATATTATAAAATAAATAATTCAAAAATTATCACTTACAAATTAATTATATTACTTTTATATATACTAGTGATATGGGGCAGGTTGACCATAGTAAAACGGGGCAGGTTGACCATAGGGTTAATCTGACTTGTGTATCATTAAACAAATGTATTTATTAATTTATATAATTTATTAATGACTTATTTAAATAATAATAATAATCTAATTAATTAAATATATAATTGAGTAATTATTTTAAATAATTAAATAATTGGTTTATATGCTGGATTAAAACATAGAGAATCTTCTCCTCTCTCCTAATATAACCTATCGCCTTAAAAGTTGCATTAGTTTTGATATTAATCTTGGTGCATATACTTGTTAAATAACTAATAAATATAAATATATAACTTTAACTATGTTTATTTGTTAAATATATCTTTAATTTTGCATTTTTTCTACCTGGCTCAACCTGCCCCAGTAGACGGGGCAGGTTGAGCCAAATTAAAAAAAAATTAAAATGTAATTATATAATTAATTATTTATTATTACACTGATTTATGAATGTTTTTAATTGATCATAAACTATATATATCGTATGCACTTTATTTTATTAAAATATATTCATTACATTATAAGATACATGTGTTTTTATAAAAACCGGCTCAACCTGCCCCGCTCTCCCCTATATAGATATAAATTATATTTATATATATATATATATATATATATTCATCGATGTCGATTTGAAAGTACATATCAAGGAACATTAATGGGGTATCCCACTACAAGTATTTTAACTTTAAAAATATTTTCTATAAAGTTCTTTAAAGTTACTATTTTTCCGGAAAGTTGCCGGAAAATAAGAGGGTAACCCAATAAAATTGTAGTTAACTTGCTAGAAAATAACTTTCTAAAAATATTTCAGGACATTATTTCCGGAAATACTGCTAGTGGGATACCTCCTTTAAAATGACATATTAAATATTTACACCTTATAACGTGTTCTTCAATAGATGATATAGAATATATTTGTTGATATTTATTGACATTTAATGATGCCCACGATGAATATTTAAAGGGTGTATCGGGTACCAACATTTATTTCATCTGAAATTATACTATGAGACATTATAATGTATATAGACTATAGAGAAATATACACTATTACAATATACTATTTTTCAACTAAAAATAATCAGTGACCTTTAAAGGGTGTTTTTCGAATATTAAACATGAATATAGTAAATTATCAAATATACAACAAATAAATTATTAATATATTATTAATTATTATTATTTAGAATTATCATATTTATTAAAATGATTTCATCTTTCTATATAATATATAATTTTGAATTATAAATCAATTATTATATAAAATATATTATCAAAATAATGTCTTTGTTTTCAATAAATGTATATAATGGTTTTTGAGAATAAATCACTATAATTGATATATCATAATTTTTAACAATGAATTAATTTCAATATTTACAAAAGATATTTTATTAAAAAATATATATAAAATATATAGGATAAATATATATTATAATATATATTAAAATTAATTTATAAAATGATATTATAAAATATTGATAAAAAATATATATACCAAATGATATATTATTTAATAAAATGTATCTGTTTAAATAATTGTCTTAAGAAAAATAATCAGTATCGTAGATACATTTGTATTTGTATCTATTATAAAAATTACAAAAGTATTTGTAATCGTATCTATTAGTCATAAATAGTATCTACGATACGTATCTACTTATACTGTATCGACGATACTGCCCAGATCTGCCTATAGGTATACTTTAGTTCGTATAAATACCGCATTACAAGTGATAACACGCTATACCCGCTTATAAGGTGTATATAATCATGGCCTCCTTTAGCTTCAGGCACAGACTTTGAGGGGGCCCCCTCAAAGTATGTGGCTTCAGACCATTGACTTGTATTGCCCAATACAAGTCAATGCTTCAAACCGTGAGGCAGGTTTTCGCGAAATAATTTAGAAGGGACGCTTTTTAATGACTTTTTCCATAAATTTATGATTGAATAAATTACAGAAAAATACACTAATTAATATCTGATAAAGATTATTTTATAATATTAACTATTAATTCATTAAATTAACATATTATATCACATCGCCACAGCTCCCTATCTAACGTGCATACATGGTGATATTTGACCTACATATTCAAAATGTAAACAAACAGGAGTATAGTGTTTATAAAATATCCATATAAATTACAAATATACTAATGTATAGATACAGTAATAGAATACTAATGTATTATAATTTAATGTAATAATGATATATTAATAATCATTATATATTTATTAATTTATATTTCTAAATATAATATAAATGTATTATGTATTTATATACAAAATTACACATTATAAAACTATTTAAATCAGTAATATTAAGTTTGAAAATCTTTAAAATTATTTAAATTTCAGATATACTTATAATGTACATTAATAATGTACATTAATATAATACTAATTTATTATAATTTAATGTAATAATAGTATATTAATAATCATTATATATTTATTAATTTATATTTCTAAATATAATATTAATTTATTATGTATTTATATACAAAACCACACATTATAAAACTATTTAAATCAGTAATATTAGGTTTGAAAATCTTTAAAAATTATTTAAATTTCAGATATACTAATGTATAGATACATTAATAGAATACTAATTTATTATAATTTAATGTAATAATAGTATATTTATAATCATTATATATTTATTAATTTATATTTCTAAATATAATATCAATTTATTATGTATTTATATACAAAATAATATACTTTAAATGTATAAATAATAAATACTTATTTACATTATTAATAACCATATATAATTAAATAGCTTTCTCATTTATAAGATATAGAAATATGTATTAAAATAGTAGGTCATAACTCATAATATGTATAAATAATATATATATAATAGGTTTTATATAAATTATTATATTAATTTGTACAAATTTGGGTTTGATAAAATAACATATTTATTTTTGTTACATAAATTAATATTAATAAATTAAAACCTTTACAATAATTTATTTCATATATGACATAGTTTTAAATATTTTCTATTTTGTTTGCTTTTTGATTTAGTATCAACTGTAAACTCTGTATTTTCTTTTCTTAGAAGGTACTTCATTTGAAATATAAAGAAAACATGCAATACAAAATCATTAATACATATACAAATATCACAATATTTAAATATAAAATTATTTTCAGATATAAGGTTCACAAATTTGATATATATTTCATTTTTATATAAAATAGACATGATATTATTTCTGAAACACGTAAATAAATTTTTAATATAATTATAAAATAATGGTGAAGGATAATATTTAGATGAGTTTTCATCTAACATCAACCTAACACTACCAGCAGTAAATACATTAGAAGACTCTTTAGATAATAAATTTAAAATATCATTACATTTGAATTTTGAATAACAAATTTGTATAATATTACTACACAGGAGATGAAGAGAATTATCATCTATAATGCTAATATTTAAATCTGGTTCTAGATATACAGCCAGTGAGGTGTTAGTAATAGGAGGTGCATTATGAGTATTATCAATATAAGAATTTAATTTTAATAATAATTCTCCAGCATCTAGTTCACAATTACTACCCTTAATCTTAACAAATAACGAATCTACAGAAATAGCTCTATAATCTGAAGCGAACTCCATCGGTGTAGGATTATCCCTATTCCCCCCTCTACTTCTCATTCTTGAAAAAAAATTCTCTAAAAAATCTTGATTAAATTTATTTAATTCTATACTAAATGGATTATTTACAATTATTTCATCTTCTAAAAACAATAACAAGGAATTTACATTAAGTCGCCATCCTAATAAGCATGGCAATTGATCAGTATATTTATTATCACAGTATTTTATATTATTTAATATATTTACAGAATTTTGTAAGAAAGTTAATGAATCTATATTATTATTTAAAGGATATAATATTTTTATTAGATAAAGAACTATTAAATATATCAAAAAGATTATTAAAAAATTTACAAAAATGACTAGTATACAAAGCATCACCTTCAATTAATTTCACAATAACTAATGTCTCTATCCCTAGCGCAACACTGTTGCTTAAGAGTTCGCAAGCTAGATTTACGCGCATTTTAGAAAATGATTTTAGTTGTATATGCTTTATATTTAATTTAGGCGCTAAAGGAAGTTTTGAATTTGATGTAATATCATAACATTTTTGAATAACTTCCATTGATACCTTATTATTTTCAAACATAAAACCTTTAGACAAACCATTTCTAATACTTTTTATTAAGTGTGGTGGATCATACATAAAGAAAATTTTCATATTTGTATATACAAAAAATGGTTTATTGATATTTATACCTAGTTTAGTAATGCAACCCCTATTACTAGGTCCCTGATCACAAATCATTAATTTAGGTATAAGACCACAATTGATCACTCTATCTATACACTGTTTTAGCTTGATAATAATTAGATCAGCTGGCATCACACCAGAAGTGAAAAAATACCCCACTGGCTGTTTCCAAGTCCCAGATAAACTTTTTATCATGAATACTGTAACGTAATTAGCAATATATTTACTAATCTCTCCATCTCCTGTATTATGTAAGCCATCTAATAAATCATGTTTAACATTATATTTAAGATCACTTTTCAATGACATTTCATCAAACGCAATTAATATAAGTTTATCTTTAATACATAACTTTTCACATTTATCTTTTAATGCATCAAAGATAATATCATGAAATCCAGGCATTAATTTTATAATATTCATAGTTTTTCTTAATGTACTTATACTTGGTAGTGTTAACGTTTTATATAATATTAAATAGCATTTAGGGCTCGAATGCCATAGAGATAATGCATACATTTTTTGCATTTCGTTAAAACGATTGCCACAATATTTATTTTTTTTAGATAATAGCGATAACAGCGAATTAGAATCATTTGCTATAGGGGATTTTATTTTCTTTTTAAGTAACCTATTCAATTTACTTCGGTACATTTCACTTGTTTTCTTTGCCAGTTCATATTTGTTTTGCCATTTTGAAACCTCTGTAGTTAATGATTCAATCGTATCATTAAGTTGACTTATCAATGTCGATGCAGGATCTGATGTTGTGGAAGCTGTGGATTGAGAGTACAGAGACCTCACTTGACTCGCGGTTTTTGTTGAAGCCGACTCTGTGGTTGAATCCGAAAGTAACTCATCTGTACAATGATCAATATAATTTAATAACCTAATATTATATTCCTTATTAAACATAATTTTATTTTCAAAATAGTGTGGCATATTGTTAAAATATGATTTTCGCAGTATATTTAAAGAATAACACAGTTTAATAAATAAAATTTAATTTATAGTCATACAATAGTAGAAATTTTTTAAATATACATTAAATATATATATATATATATACATATATATATATTATAATAGTTAATATATATATATATATATACATTTAATTCAAATATAAGGAGATATTTGATAAGATATTCCACCAGTAAAATTATAAGATGCACATACTCACCAATTCTATAAAAACTAGTATGAAATATATTACTGATAAAATCATACCTTGACTTTGGTAATGGCGCTTCAATATTCTCCGACTAGTGGAAGGAACCGCAGAAAGTAACATTTGTCTAGGAGCTCCATTAGATATTAATCGCTTTCTGTAATAAAAAATAACTAGAAATCTTATATAATAAATAAATAAATATTGTTTATTGAGATATAACAGTTCGTATGAAATAATAAATATAAGTTATAAATTATAATGTAGTTATTTTAAATCTCAAAAGGCCATAGAGTTAAGGTTCCGTTGAGGTCCTTTTCTGGTCTATCGCTGGAGTATATATAATATGTAATAAATAAATTTAATTAAATTATATTAAATGTTGTTTTATAATTAATAGATTTATGAACTATATTTTAATTACGAACCCTCCTACATTCCTATATTGGTCAGCATCAAAGTGAGAACTACACAATCTCATATTCTTTAAAAATCCATATCCTTCTTTTTTAACTCGCTTTTCTAGATCATTTCTACGTATATTGTATATCCAGAGTTTACACCTGTACATAAATGTTAAGTGATTATAAATTAATATATGATTATATAATATAATAACTATATACATTAATATATAAGTATACACAATATTTAACAATATAAATTATTATTAATATTTTAATTATATATATGTACAATGTATACATATAATATATTAGTATTATTAATATTCCCAGTATAATACTTGTATATTTATATAGATTATAATCTACATACAAAATCAAAATGCATCTATATAAATTATAAAATATTATACATATGTCATATATGATATATTATATATCATATATATGGAATTTTTGCAGTATCCACATATAGTTAGCAATATATTTTAAATATTAATTAATATATTTAAGTAATATATTAATACTAATAGTTTATATGATGACGTTTTTGGAGTGGATAACTCAGCCTCTAAATATGGGCAATTAAATAATATTAAACAATTTATTTTTTGATATAAATATGGCGCCTTTACTGCCTGATAACCATATATATATGACATATGAATCTTAAAATTTATGATATGGGCAATTAAATAATATTAAACAATTTATTTGTTGATATAAATATGGCGCCTTTACTGCCTGATAACCATATATATATATGACATATGAATCTTAAAATTTATGATATATGTATGTTATATTATAATTTATATAGGTGCAATTTTGTAGTTTAATGACATCATAAATTATACATATACGAATATAATACTGAGTATATTAAAAATACTAATACAATATTTAATATAATATTATTATAATAATTTTAATTTCAAATTAAATTAAAATTAAATTTTGTATATATAAAATACGAATATATTGTATTACTTTGAATATTAAATAGTCTTGATAATATACTTTTAATAACTAATAATATAATAATATAATAAAAAATAGATATTAGTAAATATAAATACCTTTTATCATCAGTAGGAAATCTATGGAATACTTTCTTGGTCAAATTTGAATATTCAGTACAGTTTATAGCTGCACAAATAGTACCGTTGTTTTTTTTAATATTAACACTCATATTGAGATATATTTATTGTAATAATAAATGAAATTAATAATGAATATATAATGCTAATATATATATAAATTTGTAATGATTTTGATCTAATTTAAGAACAGAAAACGATATATTAAGTAATAGAATTTATGTCAAATGCAATGAATTTGATAAACACTATACTCTCTTTGTTTACATTTTTGTTTATCAACACTGCGCGCGCATCGCGTACGCGAAAATCGCCAAGATGTGGCCCTTGTTGTGGTCACATCGTTTTACATGTATTTGTTTAATAAAATAAAAATTAAATAGTATAATCTTTGTTAAATATTGTCAAATCTTTGATAATTATATGGATAATTATATTTAAAATTTAAATATTGTATCTAGTTAAAGTTATTTAATTACACTTTTAGGTAAGTAAATGTATATATATGTATAGTATATACATTTAATAATTAATATTTATCAATGTATCATGGTATACATACTTAATTAATCATATTATATATTTAATTCGATATTTTTAAAATATAATATATACTATTTTTAATAAATGGTCACCATTTTAAATGGCATTTATTAAAAATATTATATATTATATTTTAAAAACATTATGGTGTTTAAAATTACTTTAATATATTTGGATATTATATTTATTAAATTCATAGATACAATTATTATAGTATGTATATTTAATATATCATATTATATATTTAATTCCGTGTTTTTAAGATAATATTTATAATTATAGAATTCCATTTAAAAAAATATAAAGTCGTTATTATAATAATAATAATTATAATAACGACTTTATATTTTTTTAAATGGAATTCTATAATTATAAATATTATCTTAAAAACACGGAATTAAATATATAATTATTATATTAATATTATAATAATATGATATAATAATATTTATAATTTTAGTATTTTCAAATTTGTGGATACTATATTAATAAAATTCATATATCCAAATTATTTGTCAAATATTAATTATTATTTAATTTCAAATAATGTAATTTAATAAAAAGTAATAAATACATAGTATTAACAAAGCAAGGTTTTGGTATTAATAATAATTTTAAATGTAATAGTAAATATAATATATAATATAATAACAATAATAACAATAATATTAAAATTTAGCAAGCTTATAAATATTTTTTTTGTTCACATCTGATTTTAATTTTGTATAATTGTTTAATAATATATTGATAAATACTGATAATATTTTTTTTATCATAGAATAATTATCGCTATGACAATATGTGCAGATTTCATAAATTTCCATTAATTCGTCATCATTTTTACTAATATATTCTATACTAATTGCTAATATTACATTCTTTTCATATGTACATTTAGTAAAGTTAATTTCATATTTAGATATGCATAAATTAAATATATCATAAACAATTTGTATAAAATAGAATATTAGATGGATATAATAATCCCCTACGATTAAGGTCGTCAATATATTTTAAACATTCTTCATCAATTTCTAGCTGAATAGTATCTTCACTCATTACAAATGCTTTACATTCTTCACATATCTTAGATCCGTACGCCTTCTTAGCAACATAACCAGATAAATAGCATAGTACCGCTATATCGTCATTAGTATTTAACATGATATCGTCATAATCAAAATCCTAAATAATTAAATTTAATTTTTTAAATAATAGATTATATGTATTTAATATGGTTCAATCAGCCATATTATATTGTAACTGACCTTAGCAAATTTTTCATCATACTTCGATTGTTCTGTACTAAATTCCTTCAAATAATCTTGTACTGGAATACTTATTAACTTTTTAGTATATATGTTTAAAATGCTATTCATTTTAACCTTCCTCTCACTATTTATAACGTCACTTACTGAAATCAGATAATTTGCACCTAATGATATTATTAGATATATAATTAAACAATTAAATAGTAATTATTCTGACCAGAAAGTTGACGATATAATCCAAATCTGCTCTCTAAATTATCAGTTTGATATTTTCCAAGTAGAACATAGTCAAATTTGTTTTAAGAATGTTCAATTAACATTGGTATTGTTCTTACATTATGACTAAAGGAAGTGTATGTAGCTTTTGTAAGTTTACCATTCAAATTTGATAAAGTATTCCACCGCATTAGCCAATTATCAAATCTCTTCAAAAACTTCATCGATATATGATTGATATTATTGATTGGAGATTGATAGTCATCTCGTTTATGCTCTCCTTTAAATATCGTCTTAACATTTACAATATTCCAATATGTGTTAATTATTTTCATGAACTCGTGTGTATTCGAGACGGGCATAACATCTTAGGCATAACATAACAGTCCCGTTATTGTTTTCTCATCGAAAATTTTGAGAGCAAGTGATACACTTTGTTGTTCGAGAGAGTGAGGGTGAGGTGATTTATATGTTAAGGATGGTGCTTTCTTTACTATAGAACTTAATTCATAGTTATATAATTTCTCCAAGTCGTTAAATTTAGCATAACATATTTCTGCACAATTCTCATCATTAAAATTAGGATACGTGAAAGTTTTATCAATATTTTTTAAATTAAGCCAATTATTTCTTATCGATTTTATATGTACATTATCAAAGAGCAAAAATATTTTAGTATTATTAATTCTGTTAATGTAATATAGATGTAAAACCCCTCCACATGATTTCATAAACATTTTTCTATTTACTATATTGTTATCGCTTATAATTGATTGTATAATAAATTCTGCTTTTGTCAAGTTTTGAACTACCTTTTCTGTCATATCAAACAAATTATTGCACGTTAAATTAGTGACCGGTACAATTGATACCATATATTTATTTGATGATTTGATCGAATTTATTAGAAAACATTGCAACCTACAAAGTAAAAAATATATTAATATATATATATATATATAATATCATAAAATAATCTTACCTACTAGCCAATTTGACTTCTTCGGTGTTATTAGAAAATCCTAATAATTTATTAGTTTGAAATGTTATTTTTAGTTTTACGTATATTTCATCTAGTTGTATATTTATTAACATTTCATCCTGATTTAGATATTTTGCTTTGGTTTTAATATAATCATAAAATACTTTTTCATTCGAACTTAGATTAGAACTTAAATCTATTAGAAACCGAAGGCTCTGTAATGAGGTTATAAAATTTCGAACAAGTTTATATGATGACCGTGATCGATTTAAGATTGTATATGCAAATATTATACATTGGGGTGAGTATCTTCGATGGTTAGGTGATGTTCCAAGTAATTCAATTTATTCGCCAAAAAAGTTTCCAATATCTGTATTCTCAGGCCGTATTTTCAAATTCATTTTTACCATTTTAGAAATCGTAAAACATACTTCTTTGTATTCTGGAACATGAATTATTGAAAAATCATGTAATATTTTTTCCCATTTACTCCATCTATCTAATATATTATTATTAAGATATTTAGATATATTAATCAATATATTATATAATTGTAAATTCATAATTACATCAATATATATAGTAATTATAATATTTGCTGCCATATTTATATTTATTGGACCTATTTTTATTATACGAATAACTTCGTCATTACTATCAATTATCCATCCATCAGATTTGCTTTTAATTAGCGCATTAAAATTATTAAAAGAATGTATCATATCTTTACTCTCTTTCATACGCGCTTCTTCATTTTCTCTTATCTGTACCCAATCTCGTCTTATATTAGGATTTGTTAATCGGTCATTCGACATTTTTGTTAAATGTGCTGGGCAGTTTGGAAAAATTGTGCACTGAGAAAAATAAATGCATCAGATGAGTTAAAAATATTTTTTAAATGCATCAACAATACAGTGATTTTTCGATTCATAAATTATAAATAAATGCATCACAGAATTCATTTATTTTTTACAAATGCATCACAGAATTCATTTATTTTTTTACAAATGCATCACAGAATTCATTTATTTGTTTACAAATGCATCACATAATTGATTTAATTTTTACAAATGCATTATTGATTTAATTTATTTTAAACTAATCAGAAAATTAATTTACTATTGTATACATGTATCATAACATTAATTTATATTAAAATAAATGCATAAATAATTAATTTAATATTGTATGAATGTATCATACAAATTATGTTGTGTTATAATTTATAAAAGACATCAAGGAATAAATATATCATTATTTAATTTAATCGCATTATTAATTTTAATTATTATAATTAAATTAACTAGAGTATAAATGATTACATCATGTTTATGCACATGTAATATATACTATATTTACAATTATGTAATATATACAATATTTATAATTATCCAACAATGGTTAATTTATTATGATGGTGGTCTTTAATTATTTCCAAAAAAGAAATATATAAATTTAAAAATAAAAATATTTCTAATTTATTATGAGATTTAAAAATAAGATTAGTACTACCTGTTTAAAATAAATATACAAAATAATCTATAACTTTTAAATTTATATAATACTTAGGATAAATAATAAGTCATTGAAGTTAAAATATAGTTTATTAAAATAATAATCATAAACATATATTTATTAATTTTAAATAATAATAATTATAACAATATATTTAATAATTTTAATACTTTAATATCTTTAATCTTTTTTTTATAAAAATATGATTCAATAAATTTAAATAATGAAGATAATTTGCTATGATATGAAATATTAAATATATAATAAAGAAAATATAAATTTTTAAAAGCATTAAGGAAAGAGGAACATGTAATAATATGTTCATTCCCGATATATATATATATATTAAAATCTGTACATGTTATTAAATTGTTACTACTTGCAAATATCATAGGCCCACATTGTTGTATAGTTTCATCATTATTTGTTATAAATAAATTCTTTATATCTATCTTTAAATAATTAATAATTTGAAATAACATGAGTGTCTGAGAAGCTCATGTAAAATAAAGATACATATTTAATATATCAGTATTGAAGACATGTAGGTAGCATATACCTAGATAATATTAGTATAGTTATGTTTGACTTTACTTATAAGTATTGCTATAGCAAATATAAATCGCAGAATTATTTAAATAATATATTTTGTCAATGTAGTTACTAACGATTTCTGATTGATACATTTGAGCTTTGTAAGTATGATGATATATTATTTATATATTCATATGAAGGATGCTTACTATTGAAGCTTAATTGGGCTTCATAAATTCAAGTTTTTAATTAAATTAATATAGTATCCCAATTATAATGTGCATCTATTCTTGAATATTCTTCTGATAACTAAAATATAAAATATATAACGATTAAAACATATATAAATAATTAAAATTAATTAACCTGTTTTTCTCTACTAAAGATAGGATATTTAATCATAATATCTTGAACTCTCGTTGTCAATATGCTTATTATCGATTTCATTTCTGCGGTTTTTATATGTTTCCTGCATGCATATTTGTACTAGTTGCTTGTCATATAATAGTTTCTTCGACTCTTGCTAATAAATTATTAGGATAAATATTATTTAATTATAATTTATATATATATATAAGGTATACCTGCATTTTTAATATAAGATCACCAATTTCTGTATCATTATGTTTTCTTTTCTTAGAATTTTTAAGGGTGTCACACCTGTATCCTCTATTAAATATATTAAGAAATTTTATTCGTATTTTCTTTGCAAATAATTCCTATTAATTAAGTAAAAATATTAAATACATATATATTTTAATTAATAATTATTATCAATATAAATTACAATTAAATTTTCCTAATAATATTATATACTAACTGAAGCATCTTTAGCTTCTAGTTTAAGAATTCTAGGAAATTTCACAATTATCATATTTGCCAACTTTATATAATCAGAATGATTTAAATATCTGAAATATTAATTATTATAATAATATATACATGTATATAATGGTTAGGTATATAATACTTACACAATTTTATAATTCATATTTAAATCTTCCCATAAAAGATGTACAATGTAATTAATATCACTTGCTTGATAATCTTTTTTTGATAAGAAAGTATCAGTGAATCCATGATGAGGAAATTTATAATTTGCTGGTAATTTCGGATTCCTTTAAAGTGAATTAAGGATATAAATATATATATATATAGCTTCGAAGTAACATTAGGGCCATATGGTTATAAGTGAATACTTCATATAAAATCCTGGATGGGATGAAAGGACTCCACAAAATAAAAATAACAATAACAATATATATATATATATAAATTATAGCATTTAACTGGATTGGCTTATAGCATCAGATTGAACGTCGCAGGAGCTAAATAGTTGATAATATAAATATATATTTGAGTAGTAATAATATATATATATATATAATAGTATTTACCTGGATTAACTTTGACTTGACATAACAGAGGTATCTGATTGAACTTGATGGGAACTATAATAGTAAATAATGATATATATATATATGTATATATTAGGCAGCAAATGGTCTATTCAATAGTCTATTTAATATATATATATATATATATATAGTCGTAATATAACCAGTTGGTGGACAATGCAAAATATAATCATTTGGTAACCATTTTTTATAAGATAGCCATGAAGGTGAAAATTTACATACTAATTAATTATGATATACTCTTTGAATATATCTAATTATTTTTTCAAAATAATGAATAATAAAATATATATAAAAATATTGTCTACCAAATAAAAATTATGTATAAGCTAACTCTTTTGTTGACAATATTAAGGTATGCATAAAATAATTATTTTGTGGACAATCTGAATTTTAAAGGTTTCGCTCCAACTTTATTATTTTCTGATATATATGTTCTATAATTAATGACAAATGTCATGACCTTTTTATATTTATGCATATTAAATTAAATTCGTATATTCAATATAATATTGGATAATTTAAACTATTTTACCTTTTCTATCAATCACGAACATATTATATATGGTTAGTTATATTTAAAAATAACTATATATTATTTATATCATATAATATCTTCATTATATAAAATAAATATGTCTTTTATTTTTATATTATGTTTATATAAGAATTTTTCGGATAATTTAAAAAGCACATGTCACATTTTAATAATTATATTATAATTATTATTATTAAATAATATGTAAGCATAATTATAATATATATTAGATAAATTACTTAGATATAAAAACGGGCTCTATTATAGAATCTATACGAACTAATGTAAATTTTATTTCAAAATAAAAATATGAAATTTTAATTATGAAAATGTATCATATAGTTGGTATTATGATAGCATAAGTTAAATTTAATTATCAAGTATCAATAGATTATTATATTCTTGTGTTTATTTATTAAAATATACATTTTAACATGCATTTTATATTAAAATGAAACTATTGAAATAAGTATAATTATTGATCAATATTATTAATTGAATATATGGATTATGGTCAAAAGCTTCGCGTATTAAATTAGTGGTTCTACAATAGCTTATGATTGGTCATTATAATTAGCGTATGTTTATTTATAGACTATCATACATGCAACGGCTTATAATTACCATATATTTATATATGTGTGTTTTATAAGCTCACTCGGGATGTAATCATTTACAGTAATGCAGCTAAAAAAACCTAAACAATATTAAAATTAACCCAACCAAATCAAACCAAACAAGTGAAAATAACTAAAACTATAAATATTAATGTTTCAACAAACAATCATACGCTATTATAAATTCAGTAATTCGAATAAACAATTTTGCGGGCGTTCAAATCGCGCATCAATCGCGAAGCTTTTGACCAGGTACCGAATATATATATATATATATATATTCAGGCCGCCGATATAATTAAGAGTTCAATTTGGGCGGTCTTACTAATATATAAGAGCCGCCCAATTAATAAATATATGTCACTAAAGTAAATATGTTACGCTTGATTTCACACGCTAAAATATTCCATACGAGTAACATACATAAACTGCTTTTGTGTATTATATCATATTAAACAAATCCACAAATATATCTTATAATTATATGTATAATAATATAATCCATATATATATATATATATCTATAGTTATCCGTTATAGTAATTGTACAATTAAATATTTGTTAATAAATTTGATTTTTTATTATATTTTAATTTATTTAACTATTAGAAATCATTCGATTATTATTCGAATATGTTACGTACACATGAGATCGATATAGTTTTAGAATGTCTGTTTAATTTCAAGTAGAACCAATATATTATATATGTATAATATAATCCATCAATATGTTATCCATTATAGTACCTTATAATTTCTAATAGTACAAATTGAAATTTAATAAAAAATAAAATATTTAATTGTACAGTTGGTACCTGGTCAAAAGCTTCGCGATTGATGCGCAATTTGAATGCCCGCAAAATTGTTTATTCGAATTAGTGAATTTACAATAGCGTATGAATCATACGCCGTATGATTGTTTGTACAAACATTAATATTTTTAGTTTTAGTTATTTTCACTTGTTTGGTTTGGTTTTGTTGGGTTTATTTTTAATATTGCTAGGTTTTTTTAGCTGCATTACATCCCGAGTGAGCCTATAAAACACACACACATGTTAATGATAAGCCGTTGCATGTATGATAGTCTATAAATA
The DNA here is from genome assembly GCA_964019155.1 of Osedax fenrisi. NCBI lineage: Eukaryota > Metazoa > Annelida > Polychaeta > Sabellida > Siboglinidae > Osedax > Osedax fenrisi. The sequence continues at coordinate 91,835,485 of OZ025242.1, forward strand.
GACATACGCTAATTATAATGGCCAATCATAAGCTATTGTAAATTCACTAATTCACATAAACAATTTTGCGGGCATTCAAATTGCTCATCAATAGCGAAGCTTTTGACCATAATCCGTACAGTTACTATTAATATTATTATACATGTATAATATATATGTATATAATTATAATATATATTTGTGTTAATATGATAATACACATAAACAACGTATGTATGTTACTCATATGGAATATTTTAGCGTGTGAAAGCGTAACATATATTTACATCGATGGGCGGCTCTTAAATATATCGGTGGTCTGCTTCTCCTGTATCCATATATATTATATGATTATTATAATACCATATCATATTAAATATTGTTAACAATATAATAGTTATACATTATGAAAAATATACAATCAGCATTAGTTAATATAGAAATAAAAGTAATTTAATAAATATAGTTTTAAATAAAATTGCCGTTTGTCCGTTCTAACCAAACAGGGTAGTTTATTTGTAATCTTCGGCGAAAACCATTTTAACATACTTATGTATATTTATAATATGATATTATAATTCATATATTTATTAATATTATAGTAATAAATTATTAATATTTTAAAGTATTAAATAATACTATAATTACTTAATATACTATATTTATTGCTTATAGAAAACTGAAAATTCCAATTATGAAATAACTGCTATACTAATACCGTACACAAAAATATTAATACTACTACTTTAATCCCATGAATACTTTTTTAATATTCTAATCTAAATATTCAAATTGTTTACATCACTACATAATATATATGATGTTAAACACTATTATATAATACATATATATGTAATATTTAAATAATAATTCACTGATAATGCATATTGTATAATTATTTTACATTTGTACGGTATTATCAAAGATTTTCCGAAGGAAAGATATAACACTTACGCGAAATCCTGTAATTCGAATTTGTATACAAAATACCCCAGTGCCACCTAGGAACTATGTGTTGTTTATAATGTAAATTCGTATTTAACTATACACTTTTAAAATGTTAAATAATATGCTTTAAATTAATATTTATATGATGAAAACTAAGTGTTCATTACTAATATATAACAAACAAATATGATATGTATGTTTTAAATACTATAAGTATATATTTAGTGAGTAAAAGCTAATTTATATTGCATGTAATTTAATAGAGCAATGAAAACATTGTTGTATGCAAACAGAGCCGAACCTAAATCTATTTCAGTGATTTCGATACTACTGCTAGCAGCGGTTGGGGATATTACTAAATTACGTTGCATGCATAGGGAGTATTATATCTTTGCTTCGCAAAATCTTTGGTATTATTATCTCGCAGTTTATATTAATACTGTATTGGTATTTAGTAGTTTATAATTCCACATTTACAATTACATATGTATTCTTTATCATTTGTAAATTTCTTCTTAATTATATCTGTTAATTTCACTGTTTAGAGTAGTATAACGCTAAAATTAAAACTTATAAATATCGTAATATATATATTTAATCTATAATATAATATATAATTAACTTTATGATAATAATCTTTTAGAATCAAGTGCAAAACAGAACAGGAGTTATCGAATGGTTTTTATTTAATTATATAATCAATGATATGTGTAATATAATAAAAAATAATTAGTTAAATAATAGAATACCAATAATATCGTGTTAAGTAATTTTGTGGCGAATGATCTCGTGTGAAATGATAATATATATAAATAATTATTTATAAATAGTAGAATTTAAACTACACACGAAATCACCAATCCGTATAATATCATTCCCCATGAAATCACTTCGCACGAGAACACTGGTTACCAAATAATAATATATAATTAATAAACTAATTGTATATAATTATTTAACATCCAATATTCAAATTTTAGATAATAAAATTTTTCATATTAATATCAAAGATTTTTCTAATGAAAGATAGAACACTCAATCGTGTAATTAAATTTTGTATACAAAAACCAACATCACCACATATATAGGTCATTTTTTGGAACTATGTGTTGTTTATAATATAAATTTGTATCAAACTATGCACTTTTAAAATGAAAAATAATATGCTTTTAATTATTATTTTATTAAGTGTTTATTGCTAATATATAGAACTAGGATATGTTGGTTTTAAATCCTATAAATATCTATGTGGCAAGTAAAAGCTAATTTATATTGCAAGTCATTTAATAAGAGTAATGAAAACATTGTAGTATGCAAATTGCGGCAAATCTAAATCGATTTCGATACTGCTGCTAGAAGCGGGATGTATGAATACTAATCATGTTGCGTAGGTAGCGAGTGTTATATCTTTGATTCGCCAAATCTTTGTTAATATCTTTTAAATTATATTATATTTTAGACATGTCAATAATATTTATTTATTAACATTTTGTAATTGAAAATAATAATATTTTAATTAATAATTATTTACATGGTATTTATTTTATTGGTATTGGTGTAATTTTGTATTATTATAAATTTATTAATTTATTTTCAATAATTTAATATTACTTTATTTATTTTGTAATCAGTAGTATCCAATACATATTTTTATGTACAAACATGTACATACAAATATTAAATATGTTTAATAATATGGAATATAATATATAAGATAAAAATATATAATTAATTGCAGGTGATGAATAATTACATTTAAGAAAAGTCTTTTTGGAGTCAAAACAAAAGTGATGTTGGAATATAATACAAATTTGATTTCTGCCGGTATTCAAGGCATACTAATTGAACATGTAGGATAGCAAACTTATGCAATGGTTTGTATTTTAAATTATATAAATTACCTATTTAATCAATTAAATTAATACAGAATGTTGTAAATTTATTTTAAGAATTTTTATAATCAAATTAAAGAGAAATTACTCTAAAGCTATGCCAGTTAAATCACTAAAGATCATGAAGATCCAGAATTCAATAATATTATAACTAAAATCCATGATGGTCAAGACATTATTAAAAAAGATCCTTTATTTAAACATGTTAGTAATTCATTATTAGTATTTATATAAAATAAAAGTTTATTTATATATTTGTTTTAAATATATGTATATTCATTATTTGTTATTAAAATATCATATTCAATTATATATCTAATCAAATGTATTATTCTATTTATTATTCTGTATTATTTCTTTATTAATTTTATTTAATATATATTCATTATTTTTTATTATAATAATATATAATCTTTATAGAATTGATTTAGGAAATTTATTATTAAAGCTTGATTTATCAAATAATATATTTTGATATATAAAAGTAATGATCAGGATTCTATTCTAGAAATCGACTATATGATAAAGTTTGTAACATTTATATATTATCGATTTCAAAATATCAAATTAATGATTAATATTTATAAAATTTTGCTTTGATTAAAAATTGTTCAATTTATTTAATATCTATTAAAAAATTCAAATTTATATACATATGATATTCAAATCGCCATATGACATATTCCATGTAACCTGTAACATTTAATTGTTGATATCCTATCTCATTTCTACACCAACTATTACCTACCTCACTTAATCTCCGTTCACAATCTATAAGCCTCCATTCCAGTAATTGCATGTATTTGTATTTGATTTTCGTATTTGATAAAAACTATATATATGAATTTAATTTATATTTTATGTATAAGTGTTATAAATTATAACTTATTATATCCCAAGCAACCAGTATATTGTTTACAGTTTTTTATCATATCGATTTTCTTTAGATATCAAATAAATTTTAATTAATAGATTTCAATTAATTATTATGCAATCTGGTATAGAGATAGGGATTATTATTTTATGATTTAATATTTAATGTGTTAATATATGTATTTATATTTGATTCTTTAAGAAAAATATGTATAATATATTAATTTAATTAACTCACTCTTCGGCTTTCCCAATCCACTCCTCGCTATCTACATTATACTTCTTCAATTTTATCCATGATAAATCTTGCTCCTACAGGATTTTATATACCTATTATTTTAATTATTTAAACAACTAATCTTCCCTTACCGTATACACCCACCTATCTACATTGCTTTAATTAACCTATAAATCTGATATATTCAATATATATCAATCACTAACCATGTAATATCTTTATATATATACCAAAGATTTTCCAAAGGAAAGATATAACACTTACGCGAAATCGTGTTATTCGAATTTGTATACAAAATACCCCAGTGCCACTTATAGCGGGTTACTTTTAGGAACTATGTGTTGTTTATACAATTTTAAAATGTTAAATAATATGCTTTAAATTAATATTTATATGATGAAAACTAAGTGTTCATTACTAACATATAACAAACAAATATGATATGTATGTTTTAAATTCTATAAGTATATATTTAGTAAGTAAAAGCTAATTTATATTGCATGTAATTTAATAGAACAATGAAAACATTGTTGTATGCAAATAGAGCCGAACATAAATCTATTTCAGTGATTTCGATACTACTGCTAGCAGCGGCAGGGGATATTACTAAATTACGTTGCATGCATAGGGAGTGTTATATCTTTGCTTCGCAAAATTTTTGTATATACTCTATATTTTATTTTATTTACTTACAATTTCTACTACATACTTTATATATCTATTTAAAGTCTACAATTTCTATTACGTAATCCAATTTCATGTATTTTATTTTTAATATCAGTAAATTATAATAAATATAATTAATTTCATATTCAATGGATTATTTTTTATATTTATTTTTTAAATAACTTTTGCTCAAATACTTTAGTGAATATATTATATGAATTCAATTGAATTTAATTTATTTATTTGCTACAGTTATTGACTACATCGGCTACGTTATTGACTTTGAAATTATGTGGAGATTATTGTGTTTACAAGAAAGCAAAATATGAAGGTTCATATATTATATATATATATATATTAAATCTGGGTATATAAATTTATAATATATAAAAATAATTATACAGGATTAAAATAAAGATTTTTTTATTGAACAAGTATAGCCCCATATGTAAAAAAAGTTGAAAAGTTTTCATAATATGATTTAGTCTCGATGTTCAAAGGTATAAAAGTTGAATTAATTTGTATTATATTTTATTAATTATATTTTAATATTCTAGAACAATTTGCTGTAACAATGGCAGTATGAACATTTAACTTTGGAATGCAGGCCTATTTAGCTGCATTTGATGGGTTGCTAGGATATTCATTATAATCGGTTGCAGAATATGCAGTACAACAAGACAGATTACGATGCTTGGATGCTACAAAGGTGAAGAAGAAGATGAAACATCAAGAAAATTCATATGCTGCAGGATGTGCAAACATATAATTAAAATAAATTGTATATGTATAATTATATTTTTAATATCATTTATAAATATAATATATACATTAGTAACTATATATAGTGTACAAATTAATTTTTAAAAAACTTTAAACTTGATTTAGTCAGAATAATTATTTTGTATATCTCATTAACTACATATTGAATATTTTTTCTTTAAATTTCACAATAATAAATGAACAGTATAAATTATTATTTCTATATATATGTAGTAAATTAGTGATACATTTTTATTTTATTTGTTAATCATTATTTAAAATAAATATTTATAATAAGATTGTTAAATAATTATTACAAAAACTTTAATATTATAAGTGGATACATTTTGAAAAGATGTTATTTTACATGTAACTAATGAATAGTACCTTTAAACACATATCAATAAACATTTTCTATATAGTATTACTTATTGAAATATATAAGTTTATTAATTTAAATAAAATATATACATGTTGAAAATGAGAAAAATATGTATATTCCACAAATATTTAAAAGTAGCATTGTATAAAATATGGTCTTGTATAGTGTTACGAAATATTATTAAAAAATAAATTGAATCTGTATGCAGATTAGGTGAGAATTTAATACAAAATAAATAATTAATTGATCATCAAAACATTGTTAACCTGAAATGAAAATGGTTTTATATTAGTTTATTACACATAAAGTAAGAACACAGTTGTTTTCGAAACAAGATATATATAATATTAATTAATTAATAAATAATTATAATTGAAGAAAATCAGATTCACTTTATAAGTACGAATTGTGAAGATTTATGGAAATATAATTAATTAAAAGAATTGATAGAATAGCTTCCATTATGGTACATCTGCACCTACATATATAAAATATTAATAGTTAATAGAATTTTATTTGTTTTATATATATGATATGTATGCTAAGTATATAATGAATATGCTTTACAATAATTTCTAGTAAATAGTAAAATTATTATTATTATTTATATTAAAAAATATACCTCCTGAGGGCATCGTAACCAGACCTTCTGTGTTGCATACAACAATCTAACCACTATACTACCAAACCAGTTTTATTAATTATATATAATTACTTATAGTAGTATTAGATTTGATTTAATTATAAATAGAATTAGAATATAATTATATTTCACAAATTTAATAAAGTATTGATAAATTATAGAATTATTCTAAGAATACAAAATAATAGTATGATATTATTATATATATAGTATTATACTAAGTATATAATATGATAGTTATTAATTATATAATATAAATCGAAAATTATGATGAATAATAACAACTTATTTGAATTTTTTTAAATGCTCAAAATAACCCTACAAAAATATTTTGAAAGGCTTTTCAAAATAAGCTATGTTGAAAGTTGGCACATATTAACTGGTCCAGGGGCTGGTTGCTCTGAGATTGGCCAGAGACAATCCCAACAAGGACAAACCTTATTTATAGATATTATTGGGTTACTCTGGGATTTTGTAAACATATCTTATCCGAGATCAAGCTCAGCAATATTTCTATATTCCTAATCCTTATTTCATTTTTGAATGTTTAAAAATATTCAAAATATAATTATGTACCTAAGTTAAATATTACTTAATTATAATTCGATTATTAAAGGATGTACATAAGAATTCTATATAGTTTCGGAAAGCCCATTTAATTTCAAGTATAATCAATAGATAATTAAATGTCTATTATCATAATAGCAGCATAATAATTATGCTTATATTAATTTGTCATGCTCTTATAAGTCTATTAAGCAATTAATAGCAGCATAATAATTGCATAATAGACTTTTAATAGCACCATAATTATTATAATAGCATGACAAATTATCATAATAGCAGCATAATAATTATGCTTATATTAATTTTTCATGCTCTTATAAGTCTATTATGCAATTAATAGCAGCATAATAATTGCATAATAGACTTTTAATAGCACCATCATTATTATAATAGCATGACAAATGAATAGCAGCATAATATAATATTATTAAATATTTAATATTATATTATTTAATAAATATACATTTACAACACAATGTAAACATTCGAGGCTATTATATATATGCTATTATGATAATAATTATCACATAATTAAATTATTATGAGGCTATAATTGTTACCTGGGTTAATTAATTATACTATCATATAGTTTATAATATAAGTACAATTATATAATCAATTCAATATCGAAATAATATTTGTTGAATATTTTATATAATTATAATAGTTTTAAACTAAGTTTATATAATTATAATAATTATAATTATAATAATAAGTATTACTTAAAGTAAATATTAATACAATTTATGTTATTCAGTTGCATACTATTAATTATATTATTACAATTATACAGGATATCTATATAGTTTCTAGATATAATAAATACTATTTGTATGATATGATAACAAAATAAGTACAATTTTATATGAAAAATAATTCTATTCTAATTATATTTATAATTAAACCAAAACTAATACTACTATTAGTAATTATACATAATTAATAAAATTCGATAGGTAGTATAGTGGTTAGATTGCTGTATGCAATGCAGAAGGTCTGGCTACGATGCCCTCAGGTGGTATATTTTTTATTTTATAATATATATTTTTTTAATATAAATAATAATACTATTTAACCTATTTACTATTTACCCTATTTACACTATTTAGGCTATTTACTAGACATTATTTTAAAGTCTTTTACAAGAAAAAGCATATTCATTATATAATTAGCATACTTATCATATATAAAACAAAACATAAAACAAATAAAATTCCATTCAATATTAATATTATTATTTAATATTTTATTATCATATCTATTAAAAATATTATATATTATGAAATATATTTAACTAGAAATTATTTCGAAACACTAAGTGTGTTCATTATTATATTTTATATTATGTATAAATATATATATATATAGTATAGGATTATATAGAACCCATATTTCATATTTTAATATTTGATCCTATGTATTATAAATTTAATAAGGACACCTATTTGTTATCCTAAGTACCATCAAATTGTCCAAGTTTTATACAAATATATTTTGAGAGCTACTCGAATGTCCGACGCGAATAAAATTAGCTAAAAATTCCCAGAACAACCCATCCTCTATCTAACCTAGGCTATTTTTTTTGCTGTAATATATGTATTTTTGTCCAGAACAACCCGATTTACTGAGAATTATCCAGAGATTGTCTCTGGATAGTGATAGGAAATATTTTATTTCCAGAGTAACCGGCTCCTGATTATTAAGTATAATAAATCCATTAGTTTATACACAATATTATATTTGAAAGAAGGAGAGGATAATAATGCTGAGATTTATTGTGAACAATAGCCATGTCGAAATATGTGACATTATATATATATATATAATAATTAGGGATGTGTATAAGATGTACAGATAATTCTGTATCGGACTGTGTCACAGTCTATAGGCTACAATAATAAGTTTGGCGAATATAAATTCCTATTAAATAATAGCTTGGTATCTATATTTAGAGCGCTAACATTATATATATATATCTTTGGTAGGAATACATATGTGTAGAAGGCACATGGATATATATATATATAAATATAGATTATAATAATAAGTAGTTATATATATATGTAAGCATATAACACCCCCTTTATACATTTATATCTACAAGTCAATAATAAAAGTGGGGATCGTACATTATTGTTAGATCAACGCAGCGCTACGGTTGACGAGGTTTGATTATCTAGATCAGGACCGGGTGTCAACGGACTAGTTGTGAGTGCGATATCCCTGGGATGAGAATGTAATGACACACTACGGAGAGGAATAACTACATCTGAACCGAGTATCGGTGGAGTAGAGGGTAGGGCAAGAGGTCTTGAGTGATTATCTGATGCATCTCGGTGTGTTGGTACTACCTCCTGACAGGGCGTCGACGGGGAAGTAAGGCGGATATCTCATAGATTTCTCCCGAAGGTAGAACAATCCATACTGCGGATGTTGTAACTCCGAAGTTTCATAGCTGGCTTCCATGTCTTTGATATGTGGTCACGCTGGTGAATGTTTGTGAGGGGTGTTATGTTGGACAGGTACAATGAGTCTTGTTTTTTACTAGTGTCGTGTGGTTGACATATTGGATGATAATTTATTCTCATTCGACAAGTCTACGGGGTAGGTGCTAGGTAAAGGGTTTGCTAACTTGTGGCTGTAGAGCAGTTCGGTGGGGCTTTGTGTCGATAATTACTGGTTTAGATCATAGTAGAAGTTTCGACATCTGGAAGTTCTCAGAGATCTTCAAGCTCTGCATGGTTCCTCGGCTAGGCCGTTACTTAGGAAGTGGTATGCCTGCTTGTCCTGTGGTTGAATCCCCATTCGGATGCAAATATTCGGAACGCTTGTGACGAATATAGTCCTCCGTTGTCGCTAAGTAACCGGTCTAGGATACCATGTTTTAGATGATCTACAATGGTTGCGCTGGTGCACTCATAGTGTATATGAATGGGAATTGAGTATAAAAATCAAATATAATGAGGTACGTGATATTGTTATAGTGGACAAAATGTATACTTAGGTATTGCCATGAGTGCGTCAGTGTGTCATATGGCAATAGAGGTTACTTATACAGAAGAAATTAAGGCTTGAAGGGTTTCGTCTCCCGTTTCTAATTTTAAATATTCTATCTTCTGTGTCCCAAACGTCAATGGCTTATCTGGACATCAAGGTCTATGTGTTCACTGGCATCTGTAGGTGAAAATCTATCCGTAGCTCTATTCCTGGCTTTAAAAATATTAGCGTGAAATCTTACTGCTGCACTCGTAGTAGCATTTTTTGGACTCGGGTTGGTGCTGTGAAGAAATATTTCTGGGTGATCATCAGGGATGGGGTCAAATACGTATTTATATTTTGATTTGAATAATTATTCAGTGATGTATTTGTATTTGAGTGTCGTATTTCGTGTATTTGATCAAATATAGTTTCAAATACACTTTTAAAAATATTTTAATTTAATAATTTAATAGAATGTAGAATTTAAACAATTAATTTATGAATGTAAAAAAATTAACAAAATATTTACCATTTATATTAAAGAATACATTTATTAAATAATACAAATAATATAATAGAACAATAATTTTATGAATACTATATAAATAAATTAATATTCTATATAGAATATGTATGTGTTATAAATTATAACTTATAATATCCCAAGCAATCAGTCTATTGTTTACAGTTTTTTATTTTATTGATTTTCTTTAGGAATTAAATATATTAAAATAGATTTCAATTAATTATTATGCAATCTGGTATAGAGATAGGAATTATTATTTTATGATTTAATATTTGTATTTTATATTTATATTAGATTCTCTCTCTAGAACTCATATATTATTTATCCATTCATTACTCTAATTCTACGTCTTCTCCTTAATATTTAAAAATTATACCACCTATCTACATTGCTTTAATTAACCTATTAATATCATATATCCAATACATATCAATCACTAACTATGCAATGTCTATATATATATATATAATCTAGGGATAAGGATTATTATTTTATATAAAATATAATCATATGATTTAAAATATGATTAAATCAAATGATTTAATATTTAATGTGTTAATATTTGTATTTTGTATTTGTATTTGATATATATTTGTATAAAAATGTAATAAATATTTGTATTTATATTTGTATTTGATAAAGTGTATTTGACCCCAACCCTGGTGATCATCTGCACTTGTGGTCAGACTTAATAATGTGAAACCATTCGATTCCGAATATTACGGCTTACATTTATTTTTCGATATATACATAACGAGTCTCAGCGGGGCTGAATATCTTAGATGCGAAGGTGATGGGGATTTCGTCTTGTTGGATGGATGTAGGAGGATGGCGTCAAAGTAATTGTATGAAGCGTCTACTTGAATTGTTATCTTCTTCTTTGTCGCATAATATGATAGAGTAGTATATTTATTCTTCCATGTTATTGAATATATTAGGTATTAGACATCTTTTTTAAGAAGTTAACATAGAAGTATCGTAAGGTGTGATAGTTCTTTATTAAAGGGCCACATGTAGTTCGCGATAACTATGAATTATAATTCATAGGTATCGCGTAATAATTATTATAATGATAATTATCAATGGCTTGCGGAGAATCTTGTGAGGTTATCTGTTGAATTAACTTATCACACTTGGGGTCGGTATGTACGCCATCATTGTTGAAGAGGAGATCATTAGTCATATATATATATATATATATATATATATATATATGCATGGATATTTGTGTATACATATAATATATTATATAAAATTATTATATATATATATAAATTGTTGTTATGTATTAATCACTGTCTAAGTTGTGTAATACTAATATATTACACTGTTAAGTTGTGTGTATATATGGGAGTAAAATGTCAAGGCTTATTTACGTTAATTGGTTAGACTTATTCTTCAAGAGATTATATATAGCGGACCACCGCAGATGTCTGAGCGTGGGGCAGTAATTCGAGACGGCAGAAACGTACATTGTACGTGCGTCGTGATACCAGGCACTAGGTGTATATGCGCTGATATTACGTAGATGTACAATATCGACGCATATATATAAATAAAATATATAACATCCCCTCTTCTCCCTATTTGTTATCGAAGAGGGGTTGGGGTCATTGCCTCTTCTCACGTATGGAAGAAGGATATCATGTTGGAGGTGGCCATGGGGATGGCAATACATGCATTGTGTATGGTGCTGTATGGCATCACGGATGGTGGGGGTGATGATGAGGGGGTCACGGATATTGTGGGTGAGATCGAGAGGGTCACGGGTGACGTTGAGAACATATCGGGTATTATGTGTGATGTCGGATGCGTCACAGATGTCGTGGGTGACAGCGGGGGCGTAGCGAATATGTACCTGATATAGTGGGCAAGGGCGAAAGCGTACCGGATGTCGTGGGTAGTGGCTGGGGTGTCACGGAGGTCATGAGTGACGGCGAGGGTGTACAGGATATCATACCGGATGTAGTGGGCAATGGCGAGGACGTAAATAAAATGTTAAACAACATTTTCAGCTCGTCTAGCCGATCTTCATTGTGCCAATCGAAGGAAGGAGTTGGTGTAGGGTTCATGATTGTTTATAGTCATTGGGCATGGGGGTAGATGTTTCCTAACGTGCTCTCACTGGTTGACGTGGCAGGATGATATTCATTGGACGTGAGGTTGGACGCTTATTGATGTTACGTCAAGGCTTATGTATGTTTATTGGTTATACTTATTCTTCAAGTGATTATACATAGCGGCGGTCCGCTATATATACACAGCCGTCTGCGCGTGGGGGGGGGGGGGGTCATGCGAGATGGTAGGAATGTACGTGCATTATGATACCAGGCACTATGCGTATATTCGCTGATATCACGTAGATGTACAATATCGTCGCATATAAATAAATACAATATATAACAATAAGTACAAGGCATTACCTGTTAATATTTAATACATTCAATAATATAATAATCTAAAAATGTTGTTAATATATATGTTATTACATATAAAGGTTAATATATATATAGGATGATACGGATGGTAGGTAAAAATTAAATGGCAACATTACGTGGCGCTATTATTTATATTATATATTATAACAGCACAAGGCGTGCTTGTTAAAAAAACGGAAGAATAAAACTAAACAAAATAAATCAAACAACCCACAAATATCAATACGCAAATAGGATGTTACTCGTATGTGTAAATATCATATATATATATTAATACGAATGGTTTATAAATATATTTTTCAAAAGGAATTATTCCATATATACATGTTTCTCATAAAGATTTTATTTTCAGTTTTAGTGGTACATTATACGCTCTTAGAGCGTATAATGAATTAGATTGACATACACCTTGGCCACATTTGTGACATTTGATATTTATAGTTATTTAATGTTTGCCTAACGTCCGTATTCCCATGTATATAATATATATATAGTGGAAGTATATAGTAGTAATTATATTAAAAATGTAAATAAATATAAGGTTGTATACAAATTAAAAAAAAGTATGACAATTTTGTATATCTTATTTAATAAGTTATTATATATTATAAATTATAATTTATAATATAATATATATTATATAATATACCTGGTACTAGGTTAAATATCGTGATTTTTTTAATACTCTATGATATAGTCTATTATAGGAATTATCTTAAAGCAGGCCGCCGATTGTTATTATAATAATGTCAGAGTTCATTATAATGCAGCTAAAAAATACAGAAAAATAAAACAAAACCAAATAAATTAAACAACCCCAAAATAAAAATTGAACTCTAACAATATAATAATAATAATCGGCGGCCTTCTTTGATATTAACGTATCAGACTATATGATAGACTATATCACTGATAGAGTCTATGTCCGTAACATGTTTATTCGAATTATTTAAATTACACGAGTATTCTTATAATATTATATTAATTATATAATGACATGAATACTATATATTTATGTAATTACTAATTCGTATAATGAAGTATGTGGGCTTTTAGTGTGTTGATTATTTTTAAACTATATTTTGACTATAATCATTATAATATAATAATGATTATAATAATAATTATAATAATCCTATTATGCAATGTTATATTTAATTAGTATATTGAATATAACTATCCATATAAAGTTTACAATAACAACTAATAGTATGTGTACTATTAGAAACTACTATTGGTAAAACCCAATTCAATTAAATTAATTATTAATAGAATATTTAAAAATGTTACCTGGTAAAATTTAAAATCTTACATTTTTTTTCTTACACGATAAATTACTTAATAAATTACTTAATACACATGATTATGAATGTATATAATTATATATTTAATTCACAATTACAAATTATTCTATATATTTAAATAGTAAGTATATATTTAACAATCTTAATATATATTTTAAAATTATTAAATTTTAAATATTAAATTGATAAAAATACTTGTATTACCTTAGTATTTATAAATATTTATATTTTAATACACATGATCCACATGATTATGGATATATATAATTATATATTGAATACACAATTAAACATTATTCTATTTAAATGTTAAGTATATATTTAATAATAATCTTAATATATATTTTAAGATTATTAAATTTTAAATATTAAATTTTAAATTAATAAAAATACTTGTATTACCTTAGTATTTATGAATCATTCCATTTATTATTTCAAAATATAATAAAAATAAATAATAAATTAATTAAAATGTATATTTTTTATTAATATATTATTTTATTTTTTTATTTTATATATATGATCCATATGTAATATAAAGTCTAAATCCATCAATTCCCTATAGACATATATCCAACAATACTACGTATTTCATTGAAAATGGTGTGTCTACTAAACAGTTATTTTTATGGATCCAATATATATAGAGTGAAAATTCAATCATTATTTAAACTTACCCATTCTATTGATTTTTAAATTATTAATAAATAATATACAACTTTATTTCCTATATATTAATTATATAATTTTATTATAAGTCAAATTTATACCAAAAGTGATACATTATTGCCCTAAACTATTTGGTGGACACGAAATTGTCCTCCAAATAATCATGTCTACCAAATGATTAATATTATGCAAGAAATGTCAACCAAATCTGGTATGTTCATATATATATATATATATATATATATATATATATATATATAAATATATATATATGCCAGACTATAGTCTGGCAGAATTATATTCATTTTATCAATCTTTTTTTTATTATTCTGAGAAAAACATAATTTGAAGTCTGACAACAATATGATCAATTATATTAGATAAACACACACACACATACATACATACATAAACACACACACATACACACATATATATATATATAGTATTTACCTGGTTTGAATCATGGCAGGGGTATCTGATGCAACTTCATAGTAACTATAATATTTAACAAGAGTTACACATATGTAAGATGATGATGATGGTGATTATGGATTATTGCACTAACATAGATACTCTTTCGACCATGTGATAGAACACAAATAATAAAATAATAATTATAAATATAATAATAATACAAGATAATTAAAACAATAGAAATGTATTTGTCAATATATTTTGGGAAATAGTGAATATTAATTATTAAATTAAATAATAAATTTCAAAGTTTATATGAAACGAAGGAGTAATCATGTTAAATAAAACATTTATGAGAGATACTATAAGGGACGATGTTCTAGAGTATATGTTCGGAATGTCCAAATGATCAGGCATTCAGATATGATTTAGAGAAAAAAATGTATATATATATATACCATATATGGTATAGTATTTACCTGGTGTGGTTCATATCATCAGATTGAACTTCGCAGGAACTATAATAATTAATACTATTAATAATATATATTAGAATATACATAATATATATATAAGGCTTGAATATATGCCTATACTAATCTATAGGTTATTACCTCCTATGGTAATAACCAGTAATAAGTTATTACTAATAACCTATCCAGTAAAAACATATGTTGAGGTACATAGATTTTTTATATAATAGTTAATATAAAATTGAAATAAACTATATTACAATCCCAATCATAAGCTCATAAATATTTGTGATATGTAAAAAACCTTCATTTAAAATATTAAATATATATACATGTATATATATATATATATTAGATGAATAAAATATAATTTTATTTATTAAATTGTATTTACATATATAGGAATATAAAACCTACTAAAATAAATTAAATTTAAATGTTTTATAAAATTTATTTAATGTATATATTAAATGAATAAGTATATCATGAATAACTCATAGTACCTTCTTTAGTATATATATATATGCTAGACTATATATTTAGTCTAGACTATATGTGAACTATAATCTACATTCAACATATGACTATATGTTTTCATATCATGCATGTCTAGATACAATTGTAAGCAATGAATATATTACTTATATAATTGGTAGAAGATACCAAACACCAGTATTGGATTTTTAAAAACAGAAAACGCCACCCATTGATAAAATAGAATAATATTTGTATTGAATTTATAATACATTATTTGGCTAAAGCTGAGCCATTTAAGGTAATGTCACAGTGCACATAATTCACAGTTTATCATATAAAATATATAGGCAACATATGGTCTATTAATAGTCTGGCAGAATTATTTTCATTTAATCAATTTGTTTTTTTTTGTGTGTATTTATAATATTTGAATGTATACCAGAATAGACATATATTTATTATATTTAGCCTATTGTGTATATATATA
The DNA here is from genome assembly GCA_964019155.1 of Osedax fenrisi. Classification (NCBI taxonomy): domain Eukaryota; kingdom Metazoa; phylum Annelida; class Polychaeta; order Sabellida; family Siboglinidae; genus Osedax; species Osedax fenrisi. Next base: position 91,852,205 of record OZ025242.1, read on the forward strand.
TATATATATAAATTACAATGTTAAGTTGTTATTTATTCTCTATACATTGTATTTGTACTATTAAAACAGAATTTGAAGTCTGACAACAATACAAATACAATATTATCATTTATATTAGATCAAAACACACACACATACATACACACATACATAAACATACACACATACATACAAATATATATATATTATATATATATATATATATATAATATATATATATATATATATATATATATATATATATATATATATATATATATATATAAGCAGCATATGGTCTATTAAATAGTCTATTTAATAGTCTGGCAGAATTATATTCATTTTATCAATCTTTTTTTTATTATTCTGAGAAAAACATAATTTGAAGTCTGACAACAATAAAAATACAATATGATAATTCATAATATATAAACACACACATATATGTATACATACATAAACACACACACACACACACACACACACACACACACACACACACACACACATACACATATATGTATATATATATATATATATTTTCACATTAGCCTATACACATATTACATTATATAAATAATATTGTAACCATAAATGATAACTTTAATTGAGTATATATTAATCGAATTAAGTAGTATAATATAGTATACTCGTGGTTATAATATTATGCTATGTGATCTAGTTTATATAGTTAATACAACTATTGTTTAACAGCAATACATATATATATATATATATATATATATATATATATATATATATATATATGTATATGTACAAATAAATTAACCTATTATTAGCTGCAGATTCTATTAATGAAGTCAATAGTGATGCTGGGCTTTGTACAGTTTCTTCAATACTAAAAATAAAATAAATATATGAGAATTTTTATATTTGTATATTCAAGTTTATATTACCTTAAGTCTTGATAGTTATTCTTATGTAGTACCATTATCTTTGATTTATCTTCAGGCAAGCTTTTGTTTTCAATGTTTACATATGATTCCCAATCATTGTTATATACTTGCAATGCAATTGAATGTATTTTAAATCTACGTTGTATTGCTCTTTGAAGATTTTCAAAAGTATCGGCTTCAATAATAACTTTATCCTCACCATATTCAACAAGGAATGAGAACATTATTGTATTTTCAGTTACTAAAATATTGTACTATAGTCATGTATTCACTTTTTATTATATATAACTATAATTATGTATATATATAATTATGCCTATTTACATTATTATCTAGTATTTTATCATTAATATAAAACTACATTAAATTATTTACACTATTATCTACATATAATAAAAATATCTACATAAATATATATATATATATATATATATATATATATATATATATATATATATATATATATATATATATATATATATATATATATATATATATATATATATATATATATAGATCTATAGATCTATTGTTTGCAAACATATCTATAAACATAAAGGAATCACCCTTAATGTCTATGATTATTTATAATATATGATGCTTTAATATAATCACATTACCAATTATAGGTAATGTGTAAATACCTAATGGATGGTAATTATATATATTTGGTAAATAAATATATTTGATATTTTAGCAAATATTAGTTCATCTCCCTTTATATCGATAACTACCTCTTGATTAATAATATATTTTACACTATTCTGTATAATAGATGATATTGTTATAATTGTTTCACTTTCATAAAAAGAAGATAACATATTTATAATATTAATATCTAATGAATAAATATATACTTCTTTCAATTTACTAAAAACAGGTATTTTATTTTAAATAATAGCATTTGATTGATGCAATAATTGTTTCTTTTGATATCTTTCAGCCATAGTTTAGCAAATATTTATATTATTTTTTGTTGTTGAAATAATATTTCTAAAATAACTATGCATACTTTCAAATCTGTATAATATTGTCCAACAATTTATCATGGGACCAAATTTTGATATATGATAAGGAACATGACATATATAATGTCATTTAGGTTTAGTTTTATAATTATCATTTGCATATTTACTTTCAAATTTTGTATTAAATTCTTCTATAAGAAGAGATAAATATGATATATCACTTTTTCGAAACTTATTTGCGCAAATATGTTCAACGACATCTAAACATAATAATAATACATGCCAGCCTTCATGATTCAAAGAGATAAATTGGCCTATCATTAAAGGTATCATTCTTAAAAAACACCACATTTGAGATTGAGTATATCGAAATTGTATTATTCCTTTATATATCGATTTGATTTCATATGGTTTATTTAGTTTATCGGAATATGAAAAATTAAAGTGCTTTATTTTTATATTTAATAAATCCAGAAATAACATATTTGACAGTTTCAGGCATTACGCCTTCAAACAAATCATGTGATATATCATGAGGTAAAGCATTTATTACATGCAAATATTTAAGCTTATTTAAAGGAGAATTTTGTTTTATACCATAAACATTAGTTAAAGATTGGCACATATCTACATACTTAGCTTGCTTATTATAAGATTCAATTGTACGTAAAATATAGTAATTTTCATTAAAATTATCATTCATGTCATTACGCGATACCATACAAGTCCTATATATTTTTTTAGCGCTTGAAAAGTTTTCATAGAAGCAGCCTAAACTATGTGCGGCTAAGTTATCTGCTGATATAAAAGTAATGGTACCGTATAAAGTATATTGTCTATTTTTATGAATAAATGAAATACCATTAGTTTCTAATATTTTTACATCATCAATTAAAGGTTCAAAAAATTTAAAAAGCCCATAATTTTTAATATCTTTACTTTTAAATAATGCTACAATTTGCATATTATCATTTGATTATTTATACTTAGGATGTAAATTACCTAGTAAATAATATATAGCGCATATTTTATATGATAAAGCGCAATTATTAATTTGATTAGTCGCTACAAATTCATCATAGTATAACTGTATTTGAATAGCATTATTATTCTTCTTATATAGATCATTAGATTTAAATATTGATCCATCTCTATATTCTGACATTACATTTATATCACCGTATGATCTATTAAATATTTGTTCTAATACGTCATTATGTTTTATTAATGAAACTAATGATTTTAATAGTGGTATATATTGATTAATAAGTAATTTTATTAGAATTTACATATCCTAATAAAATTTCAACTGGGTCAACGTAATTTAAATTTTCTGTAAAATACTTATTTAATTTATAAGAAGAAGATACAGAATTTATTTCATCTACAGACGATATTGTAATTGAATCTATTGTAGCTTTAATATCTGATTTTATGGTATCATTTAATTTATTCTCAATACATTTATATATATAATTATTATTAATTTTTAATATGTTATTAACATGATCAATAACTGAAAAACAATTTGTTAAGGAAACTTTATCATTTCTTAACTTCATAATATATGTAGAATTTAAATCAGCTATATTATTAAGATAATTATCATTATTATTACTAATAATATCTGAATCATGATCTAAAAGAGTATTCTCTTCGGTATGTAAATAATTATTTGTATCAGTATCTAATGAATTATCTGATACATAATTTGAAATATGTGTATTACTTATTTCATCGATTTCTAAATCACTATTGTATATATCAAGTGGTATTTGATTAGAATTTTAAATATAATTTGATTTATTCGATGAACTATTTATTAATAGTTGTTCTTTAAGTTTTTCATGTATGTGTTTTGATAAATATCTTATATTTTTTATTTTTTTAACCAAAACAAAAAACTGCCTGTGTGGCTCAGTGGCTAAGGCGTCAGACACACAAGCAGTAGGACACGGTAGTTAATAAGTGCACATATTTCTATGTAGGTATGAATCATACAATGGTAACAACAACTTGTGTAATTGACTACCCATTATATAATCATTGTCTAGGCTATAGCCTATAGTTTATAAACTTATAAGTAATTATCTTCTGTCCTATATTAATACATGTTTGTTCTAAATTCAAATAGCGCGCGGCGAGCTCCAACGCCCGCCGCACTAACGCAAGTTGAAAGTTCACGGATATCCGTCAAACTTGTCGGATATTTTTAGAACGAGTTCCAATTAAATCCGGCAGATAATCTGGCGCATATTTTCGTCTTCGCACCGAAATACAATAAAATCCGGCTAAAATCATTCTCACGGATATCTGTGGCGAAATATCCGCCGGATAATCCGGCTACTTTTTTGGTGTGAAGGCACCTTAAGCCTATACAAAGTTATTAGTAACTACAGTTGATGTATTCACGAGACACTTGCCTTGCGAGCTACGCGTGAACATTATTATTTATAGTTATTTAATTTGTGCCTACCGTCAGTACCATCCATAATTATTATTATCTCGTGAGATAAGAATTGCAAATATCATAAAACGAATCAATATTTAATAATATATTATAGTAATAATTATAAATAATATTAATAATTATAAATAAGTTTATGATAGATACAAACAAGCTTTCCATTTTTCGTTGAATGAGTATTTAAATACTTATTCTCAAAATGATCGATGCATATACTTGTATCTATCATATACTTATTATATACTGTATTTATACTCGTTATATTCAATTCTCTTGGAATTATCCAATTTTTTTTAACTTTAAAAGTTGGTTTATATTTTGAATATAATCGTAAATTATTCCCATTACAATTGGGTGCACAGCAATTGTTGACCATTGTTTTATATAGCTGATATTTATTTTAAATTAAAATATTAAAAAAAAATATATTATATTTAACAAAGATTATACTAATTTTATGTTATTTTTTATTTTAATTTCACGTAAAAAGATATGAATATAAATGCTAATTTAATCAATTAATAGTTAATATTATGAAATTATCTTTATCAGATATTAATTAGTGTATTTTTCTTTAATTTATTCAATCATAAATTTATGGAAAAAGTCATTAAAAAGCGTTCTCCTAAATTAAAATTGAACAAAATAAAAAGTCTGCCTCACGGCCTGAAGCTAAAGGAGGCCATGATATAATGTATATACACGTGTTATTTATATTAGTTATATATATATATATATAAATAACACGCCTCGAGTGATAACCCGAGTTTACACCCGCCCCTCCACCTACACAGAACCCCATAGCGAACATGCCGAAAGAACTCGAGAAAGCGGACGACGAAAAGATGAGAAACGATGAGGAGAACAAAGAACAACTTCCGGAAGAGGAACATCCCACCGCTAACGGAGCGACGGCCGAGGAGGAGAGAACGAAAACCTGGGCGAATACATCTCAAAAGTTCGAGGCGGACCGTTGCGACGGAGACGGGCCGATCACGGATGAGCCCGGCACTAAAGCCGACGTTAGACAACCCCAGCTAACAGTAAGAGCAGCATAATAGCAGCATAATATACTTTTAAAATTAATAGCAGCATAATATTAGCATAATGGCAGCATAATAGCAGCATAATATACATTTAATAGCAGCATAATAGCACAATGTAAACAGTTGTGGCTCTAGCATATGCTGTTATGCTGCTATTATACTGCTCTTACTGTTTGCTGGGACCGACTAGAGGTCAGAGTTCACACACACACTAACACAGCAGGAAAGTTCGAAACAAGCGGAGAGCGACTTCAAAGACGGCGTAGACGATTCACCGGTGAGCACCATACTCGGTAACGCGAACGGCGGAGTGGCTAACAACGAAGAGGATGTGAACAGGATGAAAGCGGCGGGTATAGGCAACATCTCCGAGATATTAAGGAACGCGCGACGACGTAACGGGAAGCCGCCAAACTTAACATCGAGAAAAGGAAGTAACTATCAGAACAGAGATTGATACGTGTTATTCTTAGTTGTTGTAAACGTGATGTATTTAAAGTAAAATGTAGGTATTTAAACTTTTCAGCTTAGCATTAGAAGAATATATATATTAATAATTTATAAAATAAATAATAATCATATTAAATAATTTGTATCGTATATATATACATATATATATATATATATATATATATACATATTTACATTTAGCATTTAGGATAATATGATCAGGCATTAATCCATTAGATGGCATTATTTTATATCAAGTTTAGTCCAATGATATCACATCAAGTATAATCTTAAATAACACACGAAATTGTGATAAATTAATGCTTTTTAATTTAATTTTCTAAATTACTATATTCATTATATACTATAATCTATAGTATATATACTATAAATAGTATACTATTAAATATATATATATACCATTAAACTTACTTATCATGTTATTAATATGGAAAAAGTAATGTCAGCAGTAAATGAATGTATGTCATAATAATATGGCGATAAAATATCTATAGATAAATAGTAAATTAGAAATATAAATAATTTATTTTATCTGATTTCTATATTGAATAGAATTGAATTAATATGGTTTATTAAGTAGAAATAAAATATAATGCCGTATGTTATATAGTTATACTCTGACCCCTGGTCGGTTGTCTAATGTCGGCTTTAGTGCCGGTGTCATATAATAAATCGTCCCCATTCCAAAAATCGTCCCCGATAGTCATGTGACTACAAAATCGGTGATATTTCACTAAATACACATACGAATAGCTTCAAATTTAAACCACATATAAATAATATGTATATACACACATTTGGAAAAAATCAACTTCTAATTATGCATTAAAAGAAAGTAATACTCAAATATAAAAAGTAGAATGGAGATGAATTTGATAATAGCAGATTAAACGACAATAAATTAATATTTTAAAATTCTGAATCGACAGAAGTTATTATTTTTCAATTCTATGTCTAATACTATAAACTGGTATTCTAAAATTATCTCAATGTACCATTTTAATTAAAAAACATTATACGCATTTTCAGTTAACAAGTTGTAATTTGAATTTAATGCGTGTGTCGAGCGCGCAACACCGCATAAAGTTATAAATAGAGTATATGCAAAGTCCTTTGGTATATGTTTATATTCACGAATATAAATGCGTTTACTTTTTTTAATTAAAATTGTATATAGAGACAATTTTAGAATACCATTTTATTGTATTAGACCTAGAATAGAAAATAATAACTTCTGTCGATTCAGAATTTTAAAATATTAATTTATTATCGTTTAATCTGGTATTTTCACAGTCATCTCCGATATATGTTATATATTTGTGTATTGCTTTCTTGTAATGCATAATTAGAAGTTGATTTTTTCCAAATGTATGTATATACATATTAGTTATATGTGGTTAAAATTTGAAGCGATTCTTATGTGTATTTAGTGAAATATCATCGATTTTGTAGTCACGTGACAATCGGGGACGATTTTTGGAATGGGGACGATTTATTATATGACACCGGGCTGATCCCTAATCGGTCCGTCTTCGTCGCGATGGTCCGCCTCGAACTTTTGAGATGTATTCGCCGAGATTTTCGTTCTCTCCTCCCCGGCCACCGTCGCTCCGTTAGCGGGGTGTTCCTCTTCCGGAAGTTGTTCTTTGTTCGCCTCCCGCGGCACCATCTCATCGTGTCTCATCTTTTCGTTGTCCGCTTTCTCGAGTTCTTTCGGCGTGTTCGCTATGGGGTTCTGTGTAGGCTGAGGGGCGGGTGTAAACTAGGGTTATCACTCGAGGCGTGTTATTTATATATATACTATAGTAGGTATAAGTGTATACAATAGTATACATTATATACACCTTATGAGCGGGTATATCGTGTTGTCACTTGTAATGCGGTATTTATACGAACTAAATTATACCTATAGATATATATATATGCCTTATAAGTGGGTGTACAGATTTATAAATTGTAATGCGATATTGATTGGAACTATAGTTGGAAATACCGTACTTAGGTATACACAACATTTATATATTGGTTCTAAATATATTTACTATATATAATACTATAGTATATATATACTATACAGTATAACTATAGTTATACTGTAGTATACTACCTATAGGTCATTCAGAGTGAATAGTTACTATAGTTATTTTATTTTGGTGGGTCCTTTCATCCGAACCTGAAAAATAGATGAATATTTACTATAACTAAATGGCTCAAGTATCAATTAGAATCCGTTCTCATGTTTAGGCAACATACTTTCATTTGAATGAGAAACGATAATTTTGTATACACACTTGTATAAGTTAACATAATATCACTTACATATGATTGTATGCCCTATGTATGGGTGAAGGTAGTATTTCAACTGGCGTCCTACTTCACGCTTAGCTACTCAGGTATACCTGTGTAGAGGTACGAGACTAACTCTAGTTAGTCTCGTTCACAATACTTTATAATCATGACATTGAATAAATCAAAGATATATATCTACATACACGTCCAATCCATAATGAAAACTAATTATATTCTGTATTCTATATCTTAAATATCTTCTGTAACTAAATATTCTTTTATTTAAATAGCGAATTATTTAATTAATAATTAATTGTTAACATAAATACACTAACCATTAATGACGATCGAGATTTGAACTTATTTATTACTCTCAACTGAAATTAATTATTAAATTATATAGTTTATGTTGACAATATTATAGTAATATGTATATAGGATAAAGTATCCTAAATGTTTATTTGTTACTGACCCCTAAATGATTATTTGTAATAACTTATTCAATATTAAATATATTTATTTGAAATTTTGTAATTAGGGTAATATTATTACAATGAATAATGTAGCTATTTTAAATTTTTGATATAATTAAATTTACAAGAATAAACAGGGGGGTCGGTAATTGGACACATGTGCCTAATACCGACCCCTTAACCTATTACCGACCCCCTAAAATAATGGTGGGATAAATAATTGTAGTATTATAATATCCAATAAAAATAGTATATACACATAAATATAATTAATTATAACATGCACGTAATTTATTTTTTATTGAATTTATGTTTTAATAGTAATATTAAATTTAAACTTTATAGTAATTACATTAAAAGAGTGTATATTATTATTTACTATTTATTTATTAATCAGTATTTATATAATCAACTGGAATCATAAATCCTAAATCTATATCAATGATACATAAACCACTTACGACCTATTTTAAAGTAAAATACAGTCTATTTTGATTGGATATTATAAATCACATGGGGTCGGTATTATAGTAATTTAGGGGGTCAGTAATAGGAAAATAATATGGGTTGCTATAATTAAGATATATTGGTTAATAGTTATTCAAATTAAATTATTTTTATAATATTTATAAACATTTTATTGATCTACAATATTATGCACAAAATTAAGTTTTCTTTTAATTAATAAAATATTTACAATGATTTAAAAAAAGTTATTATTCAAATATTTAAAAAGTAAAAACAGAATATTACATTTTATTAAATAACAGTTGTATGATTACATATTTTTTAAAACAAAATACTTATTCATATTTATCATTAAATTACTAACAGATCATGTATATATAACATATGTTCATATAAACATATGTTGATATCTCTTATCCTACGTATGTTATTGTTAGAAAATATTTATACTTTATACTTTCGATTATATATGTCGACTATAAATTATCAATCAATCAATACTTATCAAAATCTGTAATAATAGTAGGGGAAGTAACCTAATATGGACAGTAAGAGTGGTTTTATGTTACAGATCATACTGATTCATACTAGATCCTATAGATATGGTGTTCATAATACTATTTTATTAAAACATATACATTTTGGTTCAATATTGATGATGCGATGGAGGTTTTAAAAATAATAATCATTAATAAAATAAAACTCTCGAAATTTCGTTACTCCTATGTATAGAGCTAGAGAGAAAGCTCTATGCTTTCTAAGTTTCTATCTAGCTCTATGCTCCCTTGTAATTATATTGTATATGTTTATAAACAATTGAGAAATAATAAAGTGATGGTGATGTATTGGTAGGGTGTCGGTACTCGCGAGTACTCTTCCCTAAACAAAGAATAATACGAAATTTGAAAGTTTTACACTTACCGTAAAAATAAATGAAATATAATCTAAAATGTAAATTGCATAGGGGAAAGTAACCGAATACGGACACTCTCGGGTTCTCAGAAACCATAAATCCTACAAAAAAAATGTAATTGATAAAATATTCATAATTAGAAAAATAGTCTACACAAATATTTTTAATTTTTTAATTATTACAAATATTGCTGATAGGATATATTATATATATATCATGTATTTAATAATTATCGACATAATCATATGGATATGTAGACAAATTAATATGATATGGATTAGACAATCTTTCATATATAAGTTATATAGGTAATTAATTTTATAAATTATCTAATAGTTTATTAAATATATATATATGTAGTTATGAGTAATTATAATATAATTACAATGCAAAATAATTATACGAGTTACCTCTGGGATATAATTAATTTGTATATATTATATAGTATAGGAAATATTAATGATAATTATATAGAGCACATATTATATGGTAGGTTATATATATATATATATAACTTAGGTAGGTACCTATATATGAAAGATTGTCTAATCAATATCATATTAATGTGTCTACATATCCATATGATGATGTCGATAATTATTAAATACATGATATATATATAATATATATTATATATAATCTATATGTATATAAATATTTATATATAATATACTAATATACTCAAAATAATATTATATTAGTTTTATATTAATTAATATTATTAATTATATAATTATAATTATAATTAATTCATATTAGGAATATACTTGTGTACCATATACAATATCATGTATGTAGTATACATGTAGTACAAATATATGCTTATAAGTATAGTATACTGTGTACTATTCAAGCGCCTTACTTGTTATGTAATTTATTATTATTATTATTGTTATTAGTATTATTATTATATATGTCTGGTGGGAGTTGTCAAATACTGATATCGAGTAGAAGATCAACAATATCGTTCTCGAAATTAAGCAAGTACACTTGCTTATATATATACTTATAAGTAATATATATATATATATATATATATATATATAGGGGAAAGTAACCGAATACGGACAGTGCCCGAATACGGACACTCTCGGTATCTCAGAAACCATAAATCCTACAAAAAAATGTTTAATTAATAAAATATTCATAATTATATAAATAGTCTAAAAAAGTATTTTTTATTTTTTTATTATTCAAAATATTGCTGATATATCCAATAAACTGATTTTTTTATTACGTTTTTAAATTTATGAAAAAAAATTTCAACTTAAAACCTTCTCAAGAATATAAAAATGTATCGATATAAAATATAACATTATATTATTAAAAAATAAAGCATTCTAAAATTATATATATAATTTCTATATTTGTTATCAAATATTTATTAAGTTATAAGCATATATCTATAGGTCATATAAGTTCCTAATACGGACACTCTAGATGTCTTAATACGGACACCCTATAACTAATCAGCGCGCAGCGTATGAACCTTTCTGATATTCATAAAAGTCGCGTGCGTTATAATAATAATACCACCAATAAAGATAAATCTAAATTTTTTATTATTTCGATATTTAAATTATATTATTAATTAAAAAATAATAAAAATAAATTAATTATTAACTAATTAAATTATAATAAATTGTTCATAAAATTAATTATAAATAATATATTGTGATTTGTCTTATTGATTCATCAATAATATATAGTTTATCTAGTGGTATATAGGCTGTCCGTATTATAACACAGTGTGTCCGTATTCGGACATGGGTACCGAATACCGACACCCTCGTTATCTATGGAATTAAAAGATTAAATAAAATTTTAAAATCACAATAATATCTATAATCATATAATATTAATATATTGTAATTTTTGAATAAAAATAATAGTCATACAATTTTAATACCATTTATTGTTAAAGTGTCCGTATTAGGTTACTTTCCCCTAGCTTATTTGTACTATAGTAAAAAATTACTAGAGTAATAACCTTATATATATATATACATATACACATACATATTAATACACATACATAAGCACATTCTAGGCATATATGTAGTATACATTCTTATAATATTTTATTATACTCATATATATAACTCGTATAACGATACCACCATTGCATTGTGGGTATAGATAACATCCATTATAGGAGATGAAGGCTGTATACAATATAGTTTACATGATAGTGTATACAGTACATGTATATATTCCCTTGTATTCCCGTGTTATGAATGACAGCGTGGTATTGTACACACCTACAGAAGTCACCTCTAAGAGAAACACATGTCTGTCTGTCTTAATATATATGTCTGCCTTTATGTATGAATATCTATCAACACAGCATAGTATTGTGTATACTTGTATACATACAGTATATGAATTAATTTATTAAGAGCTGTAGGACATTAAAGCTATAAAGGACTTATACGTAGACATGCACTACAGAGTATAACACACATGTAAACATATATGGATGCATGATAGTATTCTATAGAAATAACAGTTGTATTTTTACCTACATATATGCATGTCTGGTATATGCATAAACATATACACACATACTGTATATACATATATGCATATATATATATATATATATATATATATATATAAACAACATATAATACATGGAACATATACATATATGATATGATAACACATTATTAATAACTGAATATTTTATTCATATGTAATTTAATCAAATATTTTATTATATTACTTTAAATATTATACACATTTAAAAAAATCCATAAATATGATGAATGTAATATACTTTTGTATTATGTTATTAGTACAATGTTATACTAAACCTAAGCTATATATAATAATGATAATGTATCGCATAACAATTAGGAGCTTTAATATTACACAATAGTAAGAACCTAATTAGGTATATACATATATATACATATATATATATATAATAATAATAATATCAGAATTTAGGCATGACCAAGGTAATCGAAGAAGCGCAATGCTTATCTAGTCGTTTACCTGAAACATATTCCCAATTAACAATTATGAGGAGAAAAAAAATAAAATTAAAATTTATATAATATAGAAGTAAAATATGTAATTTTATAAATCTTATAAGAATCATGAGAATATAAAATTATGAATCATATACAAATATAAATAACTTTAAAAATAATATTAAAAGTAAATAATTATAAATAAAAAAAAGTAATAGTATAAGAAATTAAAAGTATAATTGGTGTATATATATATGTTAGTTTTGAATGCTGTAGTTAAAGATTACTAATAAATTAGATCCAGAGTTGCCAATATTATGTTGAAATTAATGATGGTATATGATGTATCAACTTCAAGGATATGGGTACGCCAGTTCCAATGCCTTAGGGATCTTAATATCGCCAATAATAAGAACACTGACAATACTTGCCCACTCCACAAGTATATCCCATCCCCCGACACGTATCATAATCATATCAAGTCCAAACATATTAGCCACTCCGGTCATAGAAAAAATATAATGAAAAAAAAAAAAAAAAAACTAATATATATATATATATATATATATATATATATATATATATATATATATATATATATATGCATACACACATACATACACATACTTAGCACAAACACACATACACACGAATATACTATTAAATTCAGAATAATACATTAATATTTATCTTAAAAAGTAATTGATTTTAATTTATAACAATCTTATATTCTATTTAAATTATAAACAGTATTAATAACCTATAGTAACCTACAAATATATATATATCAATATTATTAAAAGTTACATACAATATGTGATACAAATATTTAGATTCTTTATAAATATTATATTACAATTATGAAAAATGTATTAATTATATTTTATACTTTGTTTTGGATGCTAACATGGGAATCAAATATTTGTTTTTTAATATATATATATTATGATGTATTATTATTCTATTATGCATGATCAAATTATGTAAAAATATTTATAATCTTTAAAAAAAAATGTTTTCATATATATTTGATATAAAACTGCCTGTGTGGCTCAGTGGCTAAGGCGTCAGACACACAAGCAGTAGGACACGGGTTCGACCCTCGTCCGGACCATTAATTAATTTTATAAAATGGGTCTTAAAATATTATTTAGAAGTGATCTTATATAATTGTGTATAAATAAATGATCGGCTCTCGTTAAAACCATTGATGCCTTAACATGAGAGCGGCTTCGAAGGGACATTAGAGCCATATATGGTTATAAGTGAAAACTTCATCTAAGTTCCTGGATGGGATGAAAGGACTCCACCAAATAATAATAAAAATAACAATAACAAAATTTACATATATCCTATCGCATGAAGGAGACCAACTTAAGATGCATATACTATATATATAGGGGGGCATCCTTCACGCTATGGGTGTAAATAGATATTACGGTACCCATTTAAGATCATTGCAATGTAATATTTTATAATTTACAAATTAATTAGTAAAAATGATAAAAGTTAGTTAAATGATAAAATGATATAATTAGTTAAAATGATATGATCACATATTTAATTTAATCGATTTCTCTTTTAAATCACTCTCTCTTCTAAATCTTTCACTCTTATAAATCAGTATTATTTATTCAGTATCAATTTAATTAATTAGCTTTGAATTTAAATATAATGTTACAGACTTGAAAGTATTTATTGTGTCAGATAATTTCATAGAAAATTATTTATAAGTTTAAGTTTAGAGAAGCTTATCTCTCAAGTGTAATTATTTAGCATTACATATATTAGGATGAAAATGTCAACAATAGGGTATATCTAGCCCATCATATATATATATATATATATATATATTAATATTTGTATAGTCCATTCCTTTGAGGTGTATATCAATATGGTATAATATATGTTTAATACTGAATTATCTTATATATCCTACTAATCATCTTAATTGCTGATGGCAGATGATATATATATATATATATATATATATATTATTTATATAATTAGTAATAACTACATGATTATCTTTTTTAGTATTTCCTATACACTTATAAGTATATATCAATTAATTTGTCAAATATTGTTAGAAAATAGTCATTTTTAACTTCTTATATGGTGTAAATTCACTAATTTTATCATATGTTATCATTATACTAATTATTTTGTAATTTGGTTGTATACTCTAATCAACTCCTCATAATCATTTATTTTTTATAGGCAAATATATATATATATATTTAGAGAGCTTATCAATATTTTGTATTACCGCTTTTATCTCAATTTAACCTAATTGCAATATTTTTCTGATCGGCTTTAGTCTACAAAGAAATTAGCTCCACGGTTTTCATAATATTGAAGTCTCAAAATCTTGCATTTTGAATAAATAAGTTGACTCGAGTCAATATAACATTACTAGATCTAGTAATGTTATTTAAGTAATATTTTAACATATATAATATCAGATAACCTATGTAATTTTGAGAAATCCATAAGATACTGCTCTAATAAAATCTGCTTGTGATGACCATATTCTAGACATATTGCTGGATTTTGCATAACTTTGAGCTCTATAATCTATTATAATTATATTATTATTAAAAAAAAAATCTACTAAATCGTTAGCTAAATATTGAACAATGTGATAATGAATCTTAGCGTACATCAATAAATACCTATATAATGATAATACCTAACTTTGTATATATGACGATGACTTATTAACGTACCTACATGTGATATATCTGGAATTTAGTACACTGATATATAATATAATATTTTGAATTTTATATATTTTCAATTATTAAGTTATCAGTGATAATTTATCACCTGTTCTCCAATAAGAATATCGCCATTGTGTGTATTTATATATATATATAAATATATAGAGGAGGGTGATGTAAATCTAAACATTCAGTTGTAAGTAGGTACGAAGTCCTAACTAGTACTAGTTGGATAATTGCAAAAATGCCTTTATTATTATATTTAGATTATATATATATTTATAAATAATATCTATTTCAATACATATAAATATAATTTTTTTCTCTAATAATAGTCTGTTGAAAATTTTATGTACAGTATTCCCTTTCATCAAGTGGCTTTATCATTATTAAAAATACTATAAAGCAGAATATTCCTATTTAAATTAAAACTATTTTTTATATATATATATATATATTATTTACACTAACAACATTATAATAATATATACACTATGAGAAGATACACCTTTTATTAATACGAGAAGTAGATAGAGAAAATTAAATCTTTTGAGATAAATTATTTTGAAAATATATAATTAGTTTTAATTACTATACCAATTATAAATCTATATAGAATATCGCTTTTGTGTAATTTATAATCAATACAATCCTTTACAAATATCAGAAATCATAGTTCAAATATATCTTTTTTATTTAATTTTAATATAAAAAAGTATACTTTTTTTTCGTAAACTAATTATAGAATTTTTAAGATTCAACTATGGTTAATATTCCTTAATATGTTTATCATTTATCACTTTCTAGTTTAACAAACAATTATTTATCAATTCGTTTCATACTATTTTATCTGACTATGGTTATCACTATTAGCATGTGCCTCAACATCTTCATGTAACTGTTTCAACCATATCTTCGTGTAAATTTAGATATTTTTGTAAAATTTACTTTTCAAATCGGCCTAAATGGATCATATTTAATTAAATTATTATATTATTTATTTAATTAGAATTAATAATATATAAGAAAAATACAGTTAAGAACATATTTTTTTATATAAATAATAAACAAAATGTTTCTCAAATAATTCATGGGCCCCCCAAAATGTGGGGCCCCGGGCAATTGCCCGGTTTGCCCCCCCCTTAAAC
The DNA here is from genome assembly GCA_964019155.1 of Osedax fenrisi. Classification (NCBI taxonomy): domain Eukaryota; kingdom Metazoa; phylum Annelida; class Polychaeta; order Sabellida; family Siboglinidae; genus Osedax; species Osedax fenrisi. The sequence continues at coordinate 91,869,045 of OZ025242.1, forward strand.
CGGCCCTGGTTAGGGGTAACGAGTAAGTACTTATAATGAGACATGAAACACGGATGAACAAAATAAAAAGGAACAAGTAGAATATATACAATAAAAAACATAATGAATTAAGCATGCCTCATAAACTTGCATTAATGCGGAAATTAATACGGAAATAATTATTTCCGTATATGAAATAATAATCTATCTGCCATGCCTGAACACAATACTTTTTAATTCTATTTCTACATTTTTGTGAGTAGCATTCGTCCCCTTTTGTTTTTTATATTATCATTTTGATAGTCTATTCCCGACATTAATCTTTTCCTTAATGTTGTGATAGGAATTATACACAGTATGCTAGCATACTATCGTGAAAAGAGGCCATCCATTCACATACGAAATTGCAAACAGCATAGATTTATTTTCTTATTTATTGTATACAATATAGATATATACATATATGTATATATCTATATACATATATACCGATAGGAATATACAATATAGTCATATTTTTTTTTAAGAAATTGATAGTTGTGAGATTAATAATTATTTACAACGTGAAATGTCTTATTATGATTTAATGAACACTTATTATATTGCGTGCGGCGCTCTGCGTGGAATACTCATATCTAATATAGTTTATGATATTTGTATTAAATGGCTATTTATATTGCTCGATAATATGTGGCGGTTCCTATCGGTGAATTCGGAACTATTGACCAAAACCCCCGCACATACGAAAAATCGCTAAATTTATTACATAATTGTAAAATCGATATATATATATTGAGCATTACCTATATGATAATATTAAATTCGCAAATATACATACCTACATGTTTTAGATTGATATGTTTTACTGACGCCTTTAAAATATTATCTCATAAAATTTAAAATTCATAGAGTAATTACTGTTTTTAAGTGACCAATATTAGTTGACCATAACCCCCTCACGTCCCTTATAAAATAATTTTTTTGTAAATGGCATCGAAATATTCAAATTCTACTTAAACTATTTTGAATTCTTCTTATCTTTGTAACCTATATAGTAATACATTATTAGTTATATAGTTTAATATTTAAATGATCAATTTTATATATATTACAAACAGAACATGTTAACAATCAAATAAACCAATACTAGAATGAAATAAACAAATAATGTAATACTTATACAAATCTGTTATTGTATTACATTATTAATTTTATATTTTAATTGTATAATAAATTTAAAACATATATATATATACAAAAATATTACGTTAAAATAAACTATTACCAATATAGGTAATATAGGTAATATCCTATAATATACCTACTTATACACAAATAGAACACGTTAATATCAAAACAAACCAATAATATTACGAAACAAACAATATAATACTTATTACAATAATCAGAAATTATAGTAAATTATTAATATTATATTTTAATAATATAATAAATTTGAAACATATATACAAAATATATATAAAACAAAATATGATACAGAATAAACAAAAATAAAGTAATAACCCGGGTGGTTCTCTCTGGTAATACTTTAAAATATGTAATAATAATGAATTATTAATTTGATATTATAGTAGGCCTATATTTAAAAAATATATATAAAAACCCACAAAAATATTCATTATTTGTTTGTTTCATTCTATAAATATATATCGTATGATCATACTTAACAGAAGAAATGTCATTATAAAAGCTAATAAACCGAACAAGACTTCAACTGCCATGACATATGATGTTCCCAGTGTAATGTATTGGGTCCTCTACTTTTCAATAGTTACACATCTGATATTAAGGGGATCCCGCACATTTAAAGTGATGATCATTTATTTTTTTTTATATTTTTTTTTATTACATAATAATACTTATTGTAGTGTTTTTTAGTATCTGTAAAAAAACTAGACATGAATTCAGTCTAGAAATGGCATACAAATGTGTTTTATGACGATAAGATAATGCTATATTATATACTATTCAATATTACATTTTTATGCTGTCAAACTTCAAACGCTGTTTTCTCAGGATAATTATTTCGCGCTAGGTATGTGCATATAAAAATATAGAACATAAAAACTATTATAATTATAATATTAATTTGTTGTGCTTTATATAAAATTGTATTATGTGAATAGTAAAATAGAGAGATAATTTATAATATGTAAAGAATTCATTGTATAAAATGATAATTTCTATAGAAATACCATCATTTTAGTACTGCTAATTTTTAATTTAGATATATATAATATAATAAATAATAATATTAAAAATAACTTTCTATTTTCCTATGCATGTATGAGGATCCCCTTAACTGCATATTAAATAAACCAAATATTAACTATCATCTGTAATCCGATGATATCATATTATATACATCAACTACTTTAAATAACTTTAAATAACCTCCCAGAAACACCAACTAAAATATATTAATTGAATTCTGAACTATACTTCCTACATATATTTCAACAACAACTTTACCTACTTAAGGGGATCCCGCACATAACACGCAATTTGCCAATTTCGTGTAGGTATAAATAGATAGGAAAAACATAGGTCCACTAAAAAAAATAGAACTGATATTCTATTCATTCAATTTACCTACTTTTTTTTTAATGTATTCATAACATATACATGCATAGGAAAATAGAAAGTTATTTTTAATATTATTATTTATTATATTATATATATTTAAATTAAAAATTAGCGATACTAAAATGATGGTATTTCTATAGAAATTATCATTTAATACAATGAATTCTATACATTTTATTAATTATCTCACTATTTTACTATTCACAAAATTAAATTCTATATAAAGCAAAACAAATTATTATTATAATTATAATAGTTTTTATGTTCTATATTTTTGAATGCACATATCTAGCGCGAAATAATTATTCTGAGAAAACAGCGTTTGAAGTTTGACAGATTAACAATGTAATATTGAATAGTATATAATATAGCATTATCTTATCGTCATAAAACACATTTTATGCCATTTCTAGACTGAATTCATTTCTAATTTTGTTACAGATACTAAAAAACACTACAATAGGTAAGTATTATTATATAATAAAAAAAAATATTAAACAAAATATATTATCATCACTTTAAATGTGCGGGATCCCCTTAAAATTGAATAAGCTGAAAGCTGTATGTAGGATATATATATATATATATATATATATATATATATATATATACCTATAGGCCTATAAGTACAGGTATATCCTAGTATCCTATTATCTTTCATAACAAACGCATAATTCCCCCTCCTATAACTCATATAAAAATAGCAAATACTGAAATAGTAATAAATACTGATATAATAACGCTATACTAGCGTCGTTAGGTTTGAAAATAGATAAACTTTAAATATTAAATAATAAAATGTTATCAACAATAATACAATGTACGATACCTACAATAAACCAAATCAATTAAAATAAATAAAACACATCTGAACCGAAAATCTGTCAAGATAATAAAATCCGTATATACAATAGAAAACTTTAATAGAGTAACGCACTACCTACTTAAGCAGGTAGTACGTTACTCTAATCTATAAAACTGCAGTCTATACAACCTATGCATAACATACAATACAAAATACAACAACATTATATATCAAACTAACAAACTTATCTTTACACTTACAAAACGAACACATAGTACAGTGTACTATCGAAACAAATTAAACTGGATTACTTTTAAACACACATACATTTACAAAACTCAAAATATTATACATATTGCAATACATAGGTTTAAAGATATACATTTAAATTTATAAATATAAAGATATAAATAACTTGAGGTTGTCAAATAGTACCATTTTAAAACATAATAAATTTACCATCTCCATGCATCTACTCATCTCTTTGAAATAAATCCCACAATTCTATACGCATAGAGAACGAAGTGATCTATTGCTATAGAAAAATTAACAACAAAAAAAACAAACTACAAGGATACTTTCTTGAACTGAACTAACTTACTTCATGAACTGCACAATACATTCATTTCCACCTTATTTATTTTTCTATATATTCTTGTTTTTTTTTGTTATGTCACCATATCAATATTATGATACCATTATTATACCACATAGTATTATTATTAGGTTATTACCTATATGTGTGTGTACTTAGTATCGCTAGTAGCCTACTAGTGGTAGGTAGTAATTACTAGCAAGACCTCCTATAATCTCGAGGTTATAGTATCGATATAAAGAAAGTTCTTTATATCGATGGGTTATAGGAGGTATTGCTACTAAGTACCTATTTGGATATATCCAGGGAGTTTGTGTATATTCCCTGATATAACTTATTTGACCTATGTTCGAATGATACAATTTGTAATTAATTAATAATCAATAAGTATTTAAACTTATAATTTAAATATATTTAACATACATTTGTAATATCATATTACAAATATAAAATATGTTAATCACAGCATTTATTTTTATTTGTTATAGATTTTGTTTTCGAATATTCTATAATCATTGTCAACATAATTTAGTATGTCATGTGATTATTCGATATTTTTGATTTCAATATTTGTATTTTATTTAATATTTATTTGATATGAAAATAATATTTAACTAGGTGCATATACTTTTAAATCAATCTTATTATATGTAATACTATATTATGATTACAATGGTTATTAAATAATAATATTTAGTGTGTTCTATTGTATATCATTCTATAAAATCATTTATTAATAATAGATTACATACAAATTTTAAATTTAATTTACTTTAAAAAAATAAAAAATCGTCAATAAATTATGTTGATGTTTAACATAATGGCTATATGTATACAGTAGTATCATTTACATTATGTGCATTATATAATAGTAATATATATCACGAACATAGTTGTATGGTCGTGGTTAATTGTGTACTATTTAAAACTATATAACGCTAAACTTGTGTGAACACTTTTGAACAAATTTGAACCAAAACACAAACTGAGTTTGAAACTATAATGCATTATTATTTAATAATTATTATTTATATTAATAATAATAATTATTATAATTATAAATTGAATACTTAAATAAAATGTAGTATGTATGTAATATAATCCTAAACAACACATATTATATATATAATAATATTATAATATTATACTTTTAGTAAAAGTAAAAGTTTTACTTACTTTACTTTTATCAGTTTAAGGACTACTGCTGTGCGTGAGCATTCGGTCGTCCGTAGGGGGGGGGGTTGTTCGATATATTATAATATATAATATTTAATATTATAATAATTATATATTATATAATATAATATATAATATATTTTAATGATGAAAATCATGTCATTATCATCATGTGATGATGTCATATAAACATTATAATAATGTATTCAATGAATACTATTCATACAACAATATGATTAGCATTATTCTAAGATAATCATTATTATAATTATTACTTAAATTAAGTTTAAAAAGTATCATTAAATTACATGTTTTGTTTATAAATGTTATTATAATATAAAATAATGTTTATTTAATAATAAATTATTATTAATAAAATATGAATGTGTAGTATGTCAAATATGCATATATTATATATAATATATATATTAAATTAATAATATTTGTTATATTTTATTTTATAAAAATATAATACATATATTACTATTATATATATATATATATATATATATATAGTTTAATATATATAACATATACACATTTTAATACAAATAGTGTACCTGTCATTTCGTACCAACAAAATAAAAATCTTACTTGCACTGCGTTCACACCAAAACATACAGTATTCCTTATCTCTAATTAGCCAGATATTGTCGAACATCAAAATCTGGCAGTTAAGGCGTGAATGGCTATAGTTGCAGGCCGATATCTGGCATGAAATACAGAAATTTGTTCTAAAATTATTCGCAATATAACATGATATAGTTTATTTGTTACCTCTATCTAAAAAGATCATATGATCATTATTGTATAAGTAGATATAATTAGATATTATTTATATATAATATATTTAAATTATATAAAATTTAATTATTAATTTATTTGGTCAACTTATTATAATTAGCGTTTATATATAATTACATATTATAATATCTTAAATATTTGACTTGCGCGTTATCTAGTAATGTATGTTTTATAATGAATAATTGTAAGCAGCATAAATCTGGCAATAATTCGGATGATATCGGGCTGTATTTTTTTGTATGAATATAATTTTTAAAAAACTACTAACAATTTTTTTTACATATGTTACAAATTTACTTTTTTCTTGATACGAAATAAATGGTACTATATAACATATACTTTAATAAGAATTGTTAATCTGTTAATTAGGAAAACTAAAAATATTTCTTTAAAACTAATATATAATTATTAATATAATAATTGACCATAATTAGAGTTAACTATTAATAAGTTTGCAACAATATTCAACATTTTTCCAAAATTGGGGTGAGTGTTAACTCTACCCTGTCGAGTGCGTAGCCATTTGTAAATAACGATTATGTGCTCGATTATATTTAAATATGTATATTTATATATATATATAGTGTTGTGAGTTAATAAAAAACACGTTCTAAACGCGTTTTAAACCGTTTTAAACATAGAATAAAAAACAAGAGACATAAATTTATACATATATTTATTTAATTGTTAATATTTAAATTTAAATTTAAATTTAATTTGACAAATAATAATTCCTCTGCTCTTTTTTTGATATAATAAATTGTATAATAATTGAAAAATGAATTATTATTTAATAAATGCATAACATAAATGTATACAAATATAATATTATTATTATAATAATAAAGTTAAATTAGATTTCTTTTATGTTTTGATATAATAAATTGTATAATAATATATATTATTTTTAATATTATATAAAAAAATAGTATGAATTTTCATATTTTTTTAATAATAATATATTAATATATAAAAGAAATATGAAAGTTCATAATATATATTATTATATAATTTATTATATCAGAACATAAAAGAAATCTAATTTTACTTATTATTTATAATAATTTATTATAAAATAAATATGAAAGTTCATACATCTTTTATAATATTAATTATATAATGTACATATATCTATAGATTGTGATACAATCTCCATGTCTATAACATTAAATAATACATACATACTCAGTGTTATATTGTAACAAAATAAATATTATAATTATTATAATTGTCATACTAATGTATAGTTTGACAATATGATTTAATGATGCTAATAATACAGATAATATATTATTATAATTAATACTAATTATTCATATAATATGTACTTAATTTATTATTATTTTATTATTTAACAACATATCTACTTTATTTAAATAATTTTATTTTTTGTAACAGAAAAAAACGAATTAAAAACGAAAAAAACCTTTTAAAACATGTTTTAAACAAACATTAATAAAAAACGCGTTTTTTAACAACACTATATATATATATATTCACACGTTATCAATAGCTGTATGCAGTGATAAAAGCTTCATTTATAAATGGCTACACGAACCAGATTTCAACTTTTGTTAACGTGTTCACTACCGTTCGCGTAACGCCCGATTAACGCGTTAATACATCACCACATGAATTGTTGTTATTTTATTAAGGGTATCCTTAGTATAAGCTAAACATAGCTTCTGGGTATCCCTCCGATTATAACCGATAATAATTATTATAGCCAATATTCGGTAAATAAATTCATTCATTCATTATGTTATAGTACAATCGATATAAATTATCTGACTCGTCGGTTACGCTAAACTTCACTAATATTACACATAGATTACTACGCTATTACGTCTATGTCTAATAACTGCCTGCGTGGCTCAGGGGCTAAGGCGTCGGACACACAAGCAGTAGGACACGGGTTCGAGCCTCGTCCGGACCATTAATTAAATTTATAAAATGGGTCTTAAAATATTATTCAGAAGTGATCTTATATAATTGTGTATCAATAAATGATCGGCTCTCGTTAAAACCATGGATACCTTAACATGAGAGCGGCTTCGAAGGGACATTAGAGCCATATATGGTTATAATTTAAAACTTCATCTAAGTTCCTGGATGGGATGAAAGGACTCCACCAAATAACAATAACAATATGTATTACCCGCGGTAGATATCATTACGATACTGTTATCTTACACGATCCTTAGCGTGCTTGTCGTGTCATGGCATTGCTCTGTGAAACTATGTAACTACAATAATAATAGAATTGTGTGTACAGTAATTCCGTAATACTACTAGCATTTTATGCGTGACAATTTTTTTAATAAATTTATCAATATTATATAACAATTATTATATATTTTCCTGCAAATTATAGAAATTTAATATTATGTTTTTTGAATATAAATCATTGTATTGTTATATAATCTTATTGCAGACAAGTGTGGTCGTAAAAGTATCTTATGTATCTTATAAGTATTATTTTACAATTTACAAAGATTAACAAAAATAAATTATCTAAATATTTATATAAATTTTACTAATAATATCTGTGTAAATATTAAGTTTATATAATTAATGTTATGTAATAATTTATATATTATTATAATTATTTATATTATTTTACTAAACTTTTTATATGTACATAATAACAGGATGAATAATGCTTACGGAATTTAATTGAAAATGTGGATTTCCCCGAAGAAAGTACTATTTACTAATGCTCTATGGTTATTGTTATAGAATAAATAATATTAATGAAATGATTATATTTGTTATTCAATATATTTAATATACTATAGATTTATATATATACAAAGTATGTACATTCTTTTTATAAATATTCATGAAATTATTTATTAGATTAAAATAAAATTATCTAGTGAATTAGACAATGTTTTACAATTATTAATACAGCTAAAACGTTTTTACAACACTTATCTATTTACGTTTTTTAATTAATTTTTATCATGACATAATCTTAATAATTAATCAGGTATTCAATTATGTAAATAGCTTAATTATTAGAATCTCTCAGTAAAAAGTATGTTTGTTTATTCTTAGCCCAAATAAAAATCATTCAAACGAGATATATTACCAATTTGTTGTATATAAATGTACATTAATATTATATTCTAGGTATTATGTAGTATACAAATATTCTCTAAAAGTTAAATAATCTCGATCAAATGCATCATTTCATTTTAAAATTTGAGAATAGCAGATTGTAATGAAATATCAATATAGTTATAGTTAAATTAGTGAGTGTATGTATGTGTGTGTGTGGGTATTCGTATGTATGCGTGCATGTGACTTCGAAGTAACATTAGAGCCATACATGGTTATAAGTGAAAACTTCATCTAAGTTCCTGGATGGGCTCCACCAAATAACAATAACAATGTGTGTGTGTGATATATATATATATATATATATATATATATATATATATATGTATATATATATATATACAATATATATGCCTGATGTATGCGAGTGTTTAAGGTATACCTATATATTAGAGATGTGCTTGATGTATGTGTATGTGTGTGTGCGTAATATACACATGTGTGCACAAACTATATACAATATGTATGCCTTGTTTGTGGGCACTCTCATGATATACCTATACATGTATATATATATATATATGTGTGTGTGTGATATACTAATGCAGCAGCAGCAGCAGCATCGATGATGATGATGATGACCACCCCTACTGCCCCCTAGGAGTACCGAGAGAATGAACTCTTTCTTCTTGCTGCAGCATCGCAAGGGCCTCATGACGCTCGGCCTATCGTCCATTTTCGTCGGCACCATGGACACCATCTTGGACTCTAGGGTTATCCTCGCCCCCGCCCCTATTTATGTGTGCGCGCGCCCCGTTATCTAGAACTAAGTTAACATGGAAGTTTATTTTGAGTAGTATTTTTATTTAACATTTATATGTAATTATTTCCTACTGCATTTATTCAATAAATAAACAATTAATTAGTTATATTATATGTATATATATATATATATATATACTCTTTATTATATAGTATATAATAATTTCTTTTTCTTAACTTTCATTGATTTGATATATATGTATACAAAAAAAAACATAAGTTAAATATATGAATTTGAGTAAGTAAATTTATTGATTGATTGATAATTTATCTAAGCGAATATATAGTCGAAATATTTGATCGAAAGTATAAAGTTGAAATATTTGCTAATATACGTTATTGAACATATTATAAAGTTATAAATATATCTTATTTAATGAATTCTTCGCATAAATATTACATACAATTATACGAGTGATAATATCAATGTAGATCACTGTATTAATTTTGTCTATTTCTTATATTGATGTGTGTGACGGTATTAGTTATGTGTGTGTGTGTGCGTGTGTATGTGTGTGTGTGGGTGTCTGTGTGAATCATAGATTTGTATTTTACCTAGTTCGGTATTGATATACCTTGGTAACGTAACATTCTTCAACACGCCTGGTGCCTCAATTTATATGTCCTAAGATGGCCGACCATCACATGACGCATACATTTAATAACAGATATTCAAACATATACATAATATAACAAATATAAATAATATTGATTTTTAAATACTTTTTTTCTATATACTCTTATAAAGTGCTTTTCGATTATATAACAATACACATTTATATTAATTTATATTATATATTTATACTACAATATAATTGCAACATTGAATTTGATTAAAATATACTTTATATGTAATGGTCGGCCATCTTAGGACACATAAATTGAGTATCCATGCCTGTTGAAGAAAAGTCATGTGACTATAAATCTAGGTAAACTATAAATCTATAATGCGAAAGCATTAGATATATGTGTAGGGGGAAATATATAGTTGCCTGTGTAAATGTGTGTGTGTATGTGTGTGTGTATGTGTGTTTGTGTTTGTGTGGATGTGTGTGTTATTGTGTGGGTGGGTGTGCCTGTGTACATGTGTGTATGTGTGTTTGTGTTTGTGTGGGTGTGTGTGTGATTGTGTTTACTCAAATAATTAGATAATCAGTATCATATAATATTTAAGACATAATTAAGTAGTATCTTTTTATATTAACTTACTTTAGCTAAAGCAAAACAACCACTTTTATTAGGATATCTATCCTAGGATATCTATGACATTATTTCATACACACTATGCTGATTGTTACTATATCAAATTAAATGCTTATAAATTCTATATTAAATAAATGCTTCATAATAATAGAATTAATACATATTATTAATGTTTTCACTAATATACAAATTACTGCACAATAATCATATGCAATTGTGCAATATAATAAATGTAATTCAGTCATTGATATATAGTAATTATATTATTTAATATTAATTTATTTAATATTAGAATGTTATTTTATAATCTAATATTTTGATATTGTTATATAAATTGATTATGAATAGACAACATTAAAATTAGTAAAATCCATATTGTTGACCAATTCAAGAAATATATTCATTAAAACATAGGTATTATAATTAAAATTAACTAAAAGCCTAACTATTATATAATTAAGTTGATTTTAAAATGTATAATATTTTCTGTTTCATCAAATCATATAACTGATATTCTTTACAATATATATATATACATAGGTTATATTAATTCTATACGTTAGAATATGTGTACATTAACTAATCCATTATAACATGTATGGTAAACTGACAATTTAATTACATTTCATGATGATTATTCCATCACATACTATGTGATGTTTACTGATAAATATGTATTAAGCCTTATAGTATGAATCATAGACTATGATTCATAGTACATAATATGTACTATATATATATGTACTACATATATAGACGTATGAGTTTATCAAGCAAATCATTGGCGATGTAGTTTTAAGTGAATATAATTAACAGAATAATATTTTATATATATAATTTAATTATTTATAAATCATTTATAAATATAGAAATTGTTCATACTATGCTGCCTAATTATTAGTACTATTATATATATATATATATATATATGTATATATATGGTATATTACTGGCATTATATAATATTATACTAATTAATCTATAAATTTAATAATATTAATGAAAATGAAAATAAAAAAGTTTATATTTAAATTGAATATAAAATCGGCTTTTTTTTTACAATTTCCGATTATCTTAAATTATAATGATGTACTACTTCTCCTCCTCATCCCATCATCCTCGACAGAAATAATCAATTATATAATATATCACGCCACGTGTGCACCAATTCTCACGCCGCGTGTGCCCGCCTGACTTTCACTATTGATTTATATACAGTTTCCTTAATTATTTCCTGCGCGCGAGAGATATATACTATTCTAGCGTACGTAGAGGTAATTATTATTCTACGCGTTTACTATCAATGCGACACTATTGCTTTATTACGTTATCGCATATATATATATACGTTAATAATAATAATAATAATATATAGTTTATTAGGTAAACAAAAAATAAATAAATAAAAATATCGAAGAAAAAATAAATATGAATTGATCGCAAATCGACATGGTACAAAAATTAACATTGGGTTAACATATAATAACAAAACGCCTCGTTGCATTACGCATGCCAAACACTTAATGTATCATCTATGTTAAGTTAATTCAAAAATATATAGATAAACGCAAATATTATCTTCTATTTAATATTAAATATATTTTAATTTTATATATGAAAGTATGAGAAGTTTTAGTAAATATGCAATTCGTTCGCATAGAGTATTATGTAATAAAGAATAATAGAAGGTTGCGATTATGATGTAACAATTGAAACTTTTACAGGTGCCGCCCTACAGAATACTGCATTACATAGAGGAGTCCAGTACTTGTTATGGTTAGTCTACTACTACTACTACTACTACTACTACTACTGCTACTGCTACTACTACTACTACTACTACTACTACTACTACTACTACTACTACTACTACTACTACTACTACTACTACTACTACTACTACTACTACTACTACTACTACTACTACTACTACTACTACTACTACTACTACTACTACTACTACTACTACTACTACTACTACTACTACTACTACTACCACTACCACTACCACTACCACTACCAATACTACTACTACTACTACTACTACTACTACTACTACTACTACTACTACTACTACTACTACTACTACTACTACTACCACTATAACTATAACTACTACTAGTAACCCAGATAGTGACATAGATAATGACCTTATGACCTATTACTGTTTCAGGTTATAAACAAAATATTTACCCTATGACCTAGTTATGTTTATTACTATGAATCCATTATAATAATTATGCAGCTATCTTTACTTGTACCCGTAGCATTAATATTTCATGTGGAGAATTGTGTTTGCACATTACTCTTGTGAAAGTAAGCGATTCTGGACTGTTCGATAAACAGGTACAATAACAGTTCATAGTTATCGAGTACATATAATGGATAATTCTATAAGGTGATACCTGTAAATAAATGTAATGATTTTGTTATTGTTGTATAAGGAGGATATGAACCTACGATAGAAGTGGGGCTTAAGCATAACAGTCAAGTAGAGTGAATAATAGTGTTTAGGATCTCCCTTGAATAGTGCAATTATTTTTAAATAAATATTGTTTATTGAGATATAACAGTTCGTATGAAATAATAAATATAAGTTATAAATTATAATGTATAGTTATTTTAAATCTCAAAAGGCCTTAGAGTTAAGGTTAAGGTTCCGTTGAGGTCCTTTTCTGGTTTATCGCCGGGAAAAAATCAATTTTAATATCATTTATCTTTAGATAATATATAATTATAAATTGATACACATTAAGGGCATCCAAGTGTCACCAAAATACGCCCACATTTATATGTAAATGTATAGAAAAAGCTATTTTCATTATAATTAGTCCACTGCATTTATTATTTGATGATTGCCAAAAATGTCTGCTATATATTATAACATTATATATATATATATATCTATAGATTACCGTTTTTATTTTTAATATAATTATATATTTCTATATAAAAATGATATGTTAAAAATTACCAATAATTAATAATTGTAAATTAGTAAAATAAATACGCATAAATAAAAATCTAATTAACATAATACAAATACGGATAAATGGATAATTTCTCATGATATATAATCTTTATATTCTAGAAATGTTAGGGGAAAATATTTTATATTGAACCGTGAGGAAGATTTTTAACCCAGGTATATAGCAAAAATTAATTATTCTGAGTAAAATGGATTTGAAAATTACTAATTTATTTTATGATTTATAAATACTTTATGTGTATATGATATTTAGTTTATAGATCATATACTAATTATACATCTAAGTATATGTACATACATGGATACACTCAATATTAGTTATATATTGTTTTATATAAATTATAATAATAGTAGTAAATCAATTGGTAGTATACATTTTATATAGTTTTTGATCATAATCTTTCGGTATAAAACATAATTTTTCAATAACTTCTAATGAATATAATTATCTGAAATTTTCAGAACATGAATTTAACATTTGTCCGAATTGTAATTAGTAATAATAAAAATATATGAATTTAATTTTTGTCTTCAAAATGTGGTGACACCTAATGTTGTCCGTTATAATACACTGTATGACATACCATGTTTTCTAGGACTGCCCGCAATTATAGAATGAGTATAGTTAACATTAGAACGCATTACAGTCAGCGCTGAACGATGCTGTATTCAACTCAAGCTTGCGTTAATAACTCATATATATATATATATATATAATATTGAATTCACGCGCTTGCATATAATATGTACACCCACTTGAAAAGTACAGACTACAATGCACACCGCACAATGGTGTAGAACTGTGATTCCCAACCTATTCAGCGTGACCCTTTTTTTGATAATAGTAAATTACAAAATATAACATGACCCAATGACAAAATTGATTTTTTTGATTTTTAACTAGATTTGTATTAAATTATAATACAGGAGCTTTTTTTTAAATTAAAATTTGTGGATAACTAATTTTTAAATTAATAATTGGCTCATGCACCAAACAAAAAATCAAATGACCCAAGTTTGGGTCATGACCCATAGGTTGGGAACCACTGGTCTAGACATTCTACTAAATGTTCACACATCATAACACATAGTATTCTAACGTAAGATCAGTTAACTTATGATCAGTACACACACATACCGTATTCATCATACGCTCGCATCTATATTCCTCTGATATAAGTCTCAATCGAACGAATTATTTATATTTTGAATATTTATTTACCGAATATCGAATTAACATACGCCAGGATATTCAGAAGCTATACGTCGCTTATACTAACGAACGCCGTAATCTTAGTTCTGTCATCTCAGTACGACGCGCGTGTAACCCCCGATCTAACTATGGCACGCGTAAACCATCATTCTTATTGTCATGCATTACTTATCATTACATTACACGTCATCGTGTGTGTCAACACTCGATAAGCTATATATCTATCTATCTATCTAACGTACACACAGAAATAACGATGGACTGCGACTTAACGATGGCCCTCAACGAGTGGCAATGGCTCGAGAACAATCTCATCGAAACTCTCAGTTAGTCGCTCGTAATCAGCGCCTGGCATTAGCAGCACTGACATAGTTTTTTTACTAATTTGCATTTTTAAAAGAGAATATTTTATTGATTTCTGATGTTTATGGATTAAATAAAGAGCTCTATCTAACACTATCTCTCTAATACTTCTCTCTAACACTATCTCTCTAATACTTCTCTCTAACACTAGCTCTCTAACACTCTCTCTCTAACACTAGCTCTCTATGCACTATATAAATAGCACTCGCTCTCTATGCACTATATAAATAGCACTCGCACCTGCACTTCATATAACATCTAATTGTATGTGCGCAAACTCAGCCACATATATTTCAGCACCCGTTCTTACATCATAGCTAACACTGGCGATCATGTGCTACATAGTACCACCCTCTTACTTGTTACCTACCTTTACCCCCGTTAGTTACTATCTGCCCTACCCTGCTACATAGCACCGCCCCCTTATTTCCCAACACCGGTTACAATACACACTAATACACTTGTTACCTACCTTTACCCCCGTTAGTTACTATCTACCCTACCCCCCGCTACATGTGTGCCGCCCTGTCTCTCTCTATCTTGACGATGATGTATAACTATGCTTATGTATTATATATTTAGGTACCCCTACTTGCTGCCCAGCTAAACTGTACACTGTAATACATAGTAGCTAGCTAAACAATATGTAAATACTATTGAGCTATATAGCCTGCTTCAATAGCCTGCTTCAAAAATTAATACAGGAATCCCTCTCTAATTTCTATTAGATTTAAACATTTATTATGTATTAATAGATAATGATTTAATAATATGTATGATGTTAATATCATTTATTATGTAAGTATTATGTAATAATAGTGACCACTGTCCTTGTTAATCTAGCCCACCTTGATGTGTGTGTGTGTTTTCATGTAATACATGTGTTGATTGACAAATCAGCATTAATATTCACTACCATGTCTCACATGTGTAATAGGTTGTAAAGATAACGTTGCAAGTGAACAACCCACCATTGCTATCTATCAATCATGTTTTTATCATAACAACTGTCAAACATAACAACTGCCAATCAGTGATTATAGTATGATATCAAACAGTGTAGAATGTTATGATGACGAATCATAGGATTAGCTCACATTTATTTAATATACATATATATATATATAAATATGTATATAAATATACAATACACGTGCGTATATAAGCAGACTAATCTCTGTTACAATAGTTGCAATATGAAACTTCACCAGAAACCCCTTCACAGTGGACCCCTTCACTCTAGACCCCTTAACTCTAGACCCCTTAACTCTAGACCCCTTCACTCTAGACCCCTTCACTCTAGACCCCTTCACAGTAGACCCCTTCACTCTAGACCCATTCACTCTAGACCCCTTCACTCTAGACCCCTATACTCTAGACCCCTATACGGTAGCACCAACACTGCCTGCCTAACTCTGTACAACCAACAACCCTGCTATCTACCCCTCTAGATTCATCCCAATAGTAGTACAACATCTCCCCTCGCTGACATCACGTGTACTTAATGCTACCCCCCCCACCCCTTCGCACCCCCTACTTACATCACATCCTTTAGGTACGCCCCCTGATGGTTACCTCAGGGTAAGCTACTTCTACCCTCTCAACTACTAGTATGTCTAGCAATACATATCTCCCTTACATTCAGCTTTACTATATCATTATCGTAAGTATTGTATCATGTAATGCTTATCGAGTTAATTACTTCTACTGAGGTATTATATATATATATATATATATCGGGTGCATTATTACATAATATTCACATTATTAGATAACATTAGATAAATTATATATATATATATATATATATATATATATTATTAGATAATATATATATATTTTACGGACAACAACAATAGCAGATATGATATATTATTTTGAAGCCCTTTAGAAAGAAAAAGTATATTAATATTATAAACTAGAAAACCAAACAGAAAACAAACAAAATTCGTCCAATACTTATTTTTATTATTATTACATATATATATTAAATATGCATTAAATACATATACACATTTTCAGATGCATTAGACGCACATATACATTATAGATATACATATCGCATCAACAGCGTGTATAATCGTCATGAACAATACAACCATTTAGGCCGGATGGAATCTGAGGATCTCGTTGACTATGTAAACGTGAAGATAAAGAGTTTGTTGGCTTTAAAAGATAACAGCTTGATCTCAGAAGAAGGTTGGATATTGCATATATTCTTATAAGTAGTAGCAATATATACATATATATATATAGTATTATATACATTATATGGTGATTTAGTATTTCATGCTATAAAAAGCAATAATTCATTCATATAAATATTTACTTTTCGAAGAAAAAGATTTCATTGTAGTAATCATTAACATCTAATAAAAACTAAACATCATAAATCATGATTGAAATCTATTAGATTTTCAGATAATAATGAATTATTACAAATATACTAATATATGTACATATTTATATATTCCATTCTATATCCGAACTGAATATTTTGATTTATATCTGCGTTTTAAAACTAGTTTTTAATCTTAGTTCAAAGTTCATATTATTTCACCGATTACAGAAACAAAAGTTTACACAATAAACATGCCACCTTCTGTGAACCATGATAACTTGATTATTGTTTATTCTGTGTGCGAATCTTTTATATAGTTCGCAGGCTAAACTGTATACATTATATTCTGTTGAAATACCCATTACACTATGATTCCATTTATTGATGTGATATTTTTTTAAATCCATACCATTAATTATATTTATTTATATTAATATATATATATATCTCTCTCTCAGTGTTAAATATAAATAATATTAATTATAGTTACATACGTCTATATTCTGTAATAAAGATGAATTTATGTACACATAGATATATATAAGAAAAAAGTTGTAAATATAAACAATCTTAATTGAATCAGTCTTACATTTTTTATGAAATTATGTTTATTTGTTTATATGCTATTATATTGTATAATTAATTCATAAATGTTTATATATATATATATATATATATATAATTATTACATAATCTAACATAAATAATAATGTTTGATAATGTAAAACAAATGTCACCTTTGATATAGATTTCCATTTCTATGCAGTATTATGTAATTGTTTATGTATTTGTTTATATTCAATCTCATCAATGGTCATATATTAAATGTAATATTATACTATATAAATGTATGTTGTTTTTACAGGTAGAAATATTTATATATATATATATATAAATATATATATATATATATATACAAATATTAATATATATATATATAACAGTATGCATATATTCATAAATATATTCTATTATTGATTTATTATAAAAAGTTTCCTAGTAAAAAGGTATTAACTTAAACTGGTATATATTTATATCAAGCTAGATCTTTGCATTATAATCTATGATTAAATCATCACATCATGCACTGCTGCTACCACTAGTACTACTAATACTACACTAACAATATCATGAGTATAACAATACCATGATGTAATAGTTAATAATTAGCCTCTATTGTTTATTACGAGTGAATAATTCGTGGACTGATATATTTTCACACCTCCGAGAACTAAGTCCTAATTCACTTCCAGCTACTATTACTAACTATCTCATAGTTGCATTATAATAATACCATGATGTAATTTTTACCATGCTAGTTGTAATGTTAATATTAATATTAGTAGTGATGTTAGTTATAATGTTAGTTATAATTCTAGTATTAATTCTAGCGATAATTCTAGTATTAATGCTAGTAATAATGTACAGATATTGTACAGACAATTTACTTACTTAAAAACAGCTTTATTATCGTGAATGTTATCGTTTATATTTAACACTAACAATTATTCCTATGCCCTACACATCATAACACTATTGCTCGTGTGGTTACCTTTGCTATCTTCCCTACAGACTGTGACAACAATGAATTTAGAGGAGCGATCAAGAAATTCCTGAAACTGTTTGACATGCCCAAAGAAGAAAAACTAGTTAATTGTTTGTGATACTCTAGCCTAGACTCTATACTATAGAGTATATATATATAGCTATAGTATGTAGCTATAGTATTTAGATGTAGTTACTAGAAAATCTACCTCCCCCATCTCCCCTACTACTAGATCTACCATACACATCACTCCTACTACTAGATCTACTTTCTCCATCACCCCTACTACTATATCTACTTTCTCCATCACCCCTACTACTAGATCTACTTTCTCTGTCACCCCTACTACTAGATCTACCCCCCCATCACCCCTACTACTAGATCTACCCCCCCATCAAACATATAATAAAGTTTATTATTTGCGTTCTGTACATTTATCCTATAAATGCATAACATTTCAAGTATTTCGTAACAAATAAATTATAGATATTAGTCAATGACTATCTGCAAGGTACACACACACACACCTAGCTAATCACACACACACACACACACACTCACACACATACACTCACACACACACACACATGCGTAATGATATTGTATCTCTTACAGATAATGCATGTACGCTATGGAGAGTAGGCATACCTTACCAGGGCTGGCTGTATCTATCTGTCAATCATTTAGCTTTCTATTGTTTACTTCTCGGAAAGGAGACCAAAGTTCTCGTCAGATGGACGGAAGTATTGGTATGTATATTATTTATTTATTAATATGTATACATATATATATATATATATTGTATACACCAAAGATACGTCTACTACGATATAAATATCATTAAACTTTATCAGAAAAAATTAGCCATCAATGTCTATTGACTAAAACTTCTAAACATATATAGTATACTAGTATTTTATTTACGTGTGCATGCCTGCTACTTTGAAATTAGAACAATAGAACAATTAGATATCATTCATTTATTCTCAACATTACAAGCTACATAACTAGTGTAATGCTGGACTACACCTCGTGTATCTGATACATGTGAGATATAGACAAAACTCACATATAGATAGATAGATAGATAGATAGATAGATAGATAGATAGATAGATGATTTATTTATACACAAATATAACAAAGATAGTTCTCATTTGTGTTTTAGCAAATTAATAATACATACATAAATAAACGATAAAATAATATATAAGTAAAACAAAATAGGATTGTTAGATATATATATATATAACTATAAACTTTAAGTATATTATATTTATTGACTTATTTGTCACTTCTATTAGCTTAATAATTATTTATAGATTATAATCTATAAATTCAAAGTATATATGTTTATATTTTTTCAAATTTGTCAGAAATATTCGCAAATTACTTTTATAGTATTTTTTATTTGGTTAATTATGTTGGAAATGTATTGTAACATTTTAATTAGAATATAAATATATAGCTAACATAGTTATTAGGGAAATAAAAATACGGAAAAAAACAATTGTATAGTATAATATATTCACATATATAATCTAATTCGCGTATAAAATAGATATGAAAAATCAACATTTTTTAAAAATCTCCAACTTTAAAGATTTTTAATATTTTATATAATTTTTTCACAGATATAATAGGCATCATTATTTATGCGATTATTATTTTTATTTATAAAATATATATTATTATTAAAATATGAGTGATTTAAAAATATGCATTATTTAGAATTGAATATAATTAAAGAAATGTGATATAACATTTTAATTATTAAATTATATTATTAACAAAATGGTACAAATATGCATATGTGTGTCAACAAAATATACTGCAAATTTTAATAATTTTTATTAAATAATAAAATAGTTTCGGACTTTTTAGTAGAATTCATCAAATTATAATACTGAGAGTGTCGTCAAAGCTGTCAAAGTTTAGTTATTTCTGATTTAACACTTACTTTATATACAAGAGTTATGAAAAGATATATACATTTATTTTTTATTTTATATATATATTAATTATGTCGAGTTTTATTTACATATATATAATGTATACAAATAATATGACAATGTAAATATATATATAAAAAATAAAAACAACTAATACAAATAAAAACAACTAATAATATATATAATAATAATAATAATAATAATAATATTTATTAGAAGAAAGTTGTATATATATATATATATATCATGTGAATTATTAAATTCATTATATTATTGTTTCCTCTAAAAGGCTTCAGATGAAGATAATTATCTTTTCTATGCTGTCGCCTGCATCACCATCACCGGAACGTATTTTTTTGTTGAATTACTTTACTTTTTTTCATTTCGTTTTCTTCTTATGTTTTATAAGATATTTTATTATCATTTAAAAACATAAACATCAAAATAATAATAATAATAATAATAATAATAATAATAATAATAATAATAATAATAATAATAATAATAATAATAATAATAATAATAATAATAATAATAATAATAATAATAATAATAATAATAATAATAATAATAATAATAATAATAATAATAATAATAATAATAATAATAATTTTTTTATATAATTTATTTTTTTTAATTTTTTTTTAATTTTTAATTTTTTTTTTGTATCTCAATGAGTTGATTTTTTATTTTTTTTTTATATGAATTTTTGTTTTTTATAATTTGGATATCTCCATTTAGATTATTCCATAACTTAGGTCCCATGGTTAGGATACTATTTATTAGTTGACTTTTTTTTGTATAAGGTATTTTGTAGATAGGTGATTTCCTTAATTTATTTTTATTTTTATTTTCGTGTTTTTTATGTATGTTATAAATATTTTGTGGTAGATTATTATTGTGATGGTCATGCATGTATATTAGCGTGTTATATTTTATTAAACTATTGAGTTTTAATATATTATTCCTTTCAAATAGCAAATTTGTATGTTCTCTGAAATATTTGGTTTTGTTTATTATTCTTATGATTTTTTTTTGTGTGAGAATTAAATTTGTAAGATTACTTTTATAAATATTACCCCATATTATATTTCCATACATTATGTGTGGCAGGAATAGGCTGTTATATATGATAATCATTGGTTTTGTCTTAATGTATTTTGATAATCTGCTTATTGAGTAAAGTATTTTCGATAATTTATTATTAAGATTAAATATATGATTTTTAAAGTTTATATCTTTGTCAATTATTATTCCTAGATATTTATATTCTATTTCATTTTGTATTGATATGTTATTTATTTTTAGATGTATGTTACTGTATTTTCTCGAGTTAAAATTGACTATTTTAGTTTTATTGATATTTATTTTAAGTTTATTAAATGTATACCATTTTTCTATTTTTGTAATCATATTATCTATGGTATATTTTAATTTTTCATTGTTTTCACTTGTAAATGTTATTGCTGTATCATCAGCATATACTATAAGTTTTACTTGTTGGTTATTATTGAATAGTAATGATAGGTCATTTGTGTATATTATAAATAGGAGAGGACCAAGTATTGATCCTTGTGGTACCCCAATATTATTACATAATATTTGTGATTTTTTATCATTTATCAAAACAACTTGTTTTCGATTACTTAGGTAGCTTTTGATAAGTTGTAGCGAATTGCTTCTTATTCCATATTTATATAATTTATCTATTAATATGTTGTGATCTAGCGTGTCAAATGCTTTGCTTAGATCAAGGAATAGAGTATTTATTGATTTATTTTGTTCTTTGTTTATTAATATATGGTTATATAAATCTAAAATAGCATGTGTTGTGTTATGCTTTTTAGTATATCCGTATTGTGTATTAGATATAATTAGGTTTTTTTGAAAAAATGAAGTAAATCTCTGATGTATTATTTTTTCAAATATTTTTGAAATTTGACATAGTATTGATATGGGCCTGTAGTTGCATGGTTCGTATTGGTTTTTATTTTTATATATGGGTTTTATTATGGAATTTTTCATTTTTTGTGGAAATATACCTTCACTAATACATAAATTAAAAATATGTGTTAGTGGTGATGAAATATAATCTATTGATATTTTTACAATTTTCATGTTAATTAGGTTTATATCTAATGAGGTTTTTAATTTACTATTTTTTATTATTGAAGTTATTTCTTGTTTATTGGTTGGTTCTATGAATATAGAATTATTTATATTTGGTATTTCTACAGGATTTATTATATTTTGATTTTTAAATTGATCATTTATAATTTGTGCATTATTAATAAATTGTTCATTAAATATATTTGCTATTTTACTTGAGTCAAATGTGTTTTTATTATTTTTATCTTTAATGTATGTAATATTGTGTTTATTTACATTTGTATTAATGATATTATTTACTGTTTTCCAATGTTCTTTCGATGTTATGTTATCGTTTATTTGTTTGTTAATGTATTTTTGTTTTGCTTGTTTTATTGTGTTTTGTAAATTATTTCTATAAGATTTATAAACGTATAAATCTAATTCTGATTTACTTTGTAGATATGAGTTAAATAGTTTTTGTTTTTTATTTATTTTTCTTTTTATGTTATTTGTTATCCAGTTTTTAGAGAATATTTGTGATGATACTTTTGAAGTGATTATGGGAAAGTGTTTGTTTATTATATTTATATATTGAGTGTAGAAAATATTATAGGCATCTTCTGCATTATTGTTATTATATACAGTGTCCCATTTTATTTGTAATAGATTTTTAATAAATGTTACAATATTATTGTTTTTAATTTTTCTTGTTGTTATTAATGTTTTATTTTTCAGTAATCTGTTATTTAAGTTAAAGTTTGCATATATTGGAAGATGGTCTGTTATTTGTTCTTGTATTATACCACTTTTTCCTATGAAATTTCTATCTATATTAGTGTAGATTTGGTCAATTATTAAGTTTGTATTTGTATTGTATATTGGTCTTGTATTAGAATGTATAAGTGGTGTTAGTCCTAATTGGTGCATTAGTTGGTTTATTTTTGAATTTATATTATTCGTCGTGTCTATATTGAAATCCCCCATTATTATAAGTTTTTTGTTGATGAATTTATGAAATTTATCATAAAATATTGTATTAAACTCTTCTATTTTGTTAAATGGACTATTATAGATACATGATACTGTTATATTTTTATTATCACTTTCTTGTATTATTTCTATTGTTACTATTTCTAGATAATCTATTATATTAAATGTTAGTTCATTTACTATGTTATATGTTAGGTTGTTAGTTACGTATATGCATACTCCCCCTCCTCGTCTCTTATCTTGACAATGTCTATTATTTATTACCTGTTTATAATTAGGTATATTTAAGTTATTATTATTTATGTTATTTAGCCAGGTTTCTGAAAGGCAAATTATTTCTGGTTTTTTTGTTAATAAATTTAAAAAATCTGTCAAGTATTCAAAGTTGTGATTAAGACTTCGTATATTTAGATGTATAAATGTTAGATTATGTTCGTCTATTTTTTTGTTTATTTTATTAAAATTGTTTGTTGTTATATATTCATTTTTTTCTTTTGAGTTATTCATTTTTATTTTGTAATTCTATTATTTTGAATGTATTATGTATTGAACATCTTACCACAAATTTGTGTCCATTGATTGTTTTACCTTTAGCTTCTATGGAGAGCTTTTGTATTTCTATTAATTGTTCTTTTGTATATTCTTGTGATATACTAATCTTACTATACTGCGTATTTTTTAATTTATGTGCTGAATTTATAATGTCTTGTTTTTCGTTTTCTGTATTAAATGTTATTTTTATTGGTCTTATTTTATTAGCTTTATCATCATATTTTCCTATTCTATGGTATTTAGTTATTTTATAATCACATTCAGTATTTTTCAGTATATCATGTATTTTATTTAATTCATTACTTGTTCTTGTTTCGAAATTGTCATCATTTTCCATTTTAACATTATACAGTATTATGGATTTATTTTTTTCAACGTTAACATTATTTTCATTTATTGTCTTTCTTATAGTATTGGTCATATTAGTTTGGATTGCTGAGTTTATATTTAGTTTTGTAATTTCTGCGAAAGATTGTAAATCTGACTTATGTGTTGTATTTGTTAATTTGTTAATTATTGTGTTTTGATTTTCAATTATTATTGCTTGATTATCTATTATTATTTTTTGATTAGATAACATTTCTTTTAAATCATTTAAATTTAAGTAATTGTCATCATTTTTTTTTTCAATTATTATTGCTTGATTGTCAATTATAATTTTTTGATTAGATAATATTTCATTAAAATCCTTTAAATTTAAGTTAATGTTGTCATTTTTTTTTTTATTTGCCATTTTTTATAAGTAATATATTTTCGAAATATTTAAAATATTTGTATATGTTATATGCTATATGCTATTATATATAATGTATCTTATTTATTATACATAGAATAATAAAAGGATAAAATGATATATATATATATATATATATATATATATATATTTATATATATATATATATACAAATAAATATATTAAAAATATTAAAAAAGTATATTTATATATATATATATATATACTTTATTGTTTATTTATATTGGATATAAGCACAAATATACATGGCAATGCATAAATATATAATGTATATAGTTTAATGTAATAATTAATTATTATAATTAAATCTAATTAATTATGCAATTATAGATATAATGAAATGTATATAAACTAATACAAAATAAAATGTATATAGTGTATATGAATGTATATAATGTATATGAATGTATATAATGTATATGAATGTTTATAATGTATATGAATGTATATAATGTATATGTATGTATATGAATGTATATGAATAGTGTAAGACGTGTAATAATAGTGAAATTATAATATGAATATAGAGATTATAATATGAATATAGAGATTATAAATAAAAATAATAGAATAGAGAAAAATGTAAACAACAATATAATAGAAATGATATGCTCCAATGATTTTAATAATATTTTAAATATGAATGATATAAAGTTGAATAAATGACAAAGTAGTGCGTGAAAAAAATAATTAATAAGTAAACAATGTGTGTTATATGTTTATAAATGTGATGATTATAAAATATTCATGGAAAACTTATCTGGATATCGGATTAAGCAGGCTAAATTAATTTGGAATTAAATTGATGTTTGACAGAATAATAGTAAACAGGAAGTGATATATCACTATAACTTTATGTATAATACTATTCATATAACTTTGTATACTAATAATTTGTTATATAATAATATATAAAAATATATATATATATATATATATATATATATATAATTATGTTTGATGATATTCTTATTAAACATAAGCTAACATATAACTTCTTGGTATCCTTATGTATTTTATCTTCAATATTCAGCAAATTAAATTATCTCTTCGATATATAAATATAATTAATATATTTTTATAATATTGTGAATATCAGGTGTTATAAAATATCGTTTATTACATAGCATATTGAAATATAATTTGTATAAATAATAATCATTTTTATTTTTGTAATCAAAACATTAAACTATACATATGAAGTTAATATGCACCTATTCTGCTACCCCTCCCCACTTATTTGTATTGTTTGAATGAACATTTATTTTTTTATTTAATATTATTTATCATTTATATAATCATATATGCTGTCACTATTTTATATTATAATGAAATACTAATTTCCTATGAAATTATTGAAATAATCTACGTATATCTTACGACTATATCCTCTCAATAGAATATTAGTATTATCTATATTAAAAATGAAAAGAAAGACATTAACGTAATGATAAATGTGTTGCTAAAATTATATAACGTTTTGATTGGTCATCGAAGAGAATATATGTCACACTCACTATCTACAAGCATTTTACGAAGCAGATATATGTCACTCGTATCTACGTGAAATAAATGTCGATGCCGATTGAAATATAGGTCGCAATACTATCATTTTAAATAATGTCAAGAGCGAATTGTCAATGTAGTGTTAGATCATAACTAAGAATGTTACAGAATATGTATAATTTACATTGAAATGGGCCTATTGATTTATCATTTTTCTCGAATATGGCGGTATATTTTAGGAAAAATAGTTCATATAAAATAATGTTATATTCTTAAAAAAACACTATCAATTCAATTGTTAATCTATTCAAAAATATATATAACGTTTTATTTATAATATTAATATAATTATCAAATTTATATGTAAACAAATATAAACTAAACATAGAATTAGAAATAAATAATTTGCGGTACAGATGGTGCAATTTTTCATTAATTTCACGAATTAATTAGTGACATATCTTTACTTCGCAAAATATTGGCTATCATTTGAATTTAACAACCTACAAGTATTATTATAGTTCATCATTATATGATATTCTAGAACAATAATATGTCTTATAATTTATAATTATTTAACATCAATATATTAATAACAACTATAGAAATTTAAATAAATATATAATATATTCAATTCAATTCAATATGATAATTATTTTAGAAAATAAACTATACATATCAATAAATCATTAACACGTTTAAATCATATATATATATATATATATATTATTATTACATGTAGTTATTTAAATGTGATTATTTCCTGCACCATTCCGCTATACATCTTCTGCATTAGTTTATACATAGTTAATATATAATAGCCAATCTTTTATTTCATTTAGGTTTTCACAACACATATATACATATGACTGATAATTGATACTAGCCCGTGGTGATTAATAAACCTCGATAACTCAATAACTTTCACACAGAAACTAGAACTCCACAAGAACTCCATATTCTCACCCAATCGTATCAAAGTGGTGACGAGACAGAAAAATGTTAGTTTCCTTCAAATTCACATTCTATTACCGAGATGTGTTGTTTTAAGTACCCGTAATGTACACCTAGTGACCTCTAATGTACCCCGAATGACCGCTAATATACCTATGATGACCTCTAATATACTTGAATATATACTTCAAATACTTATATATATACATTTTCGTGTTTAAATTTTTAATTAAAAAACTAATAACAAAATAAAAAGATATTTACTGTACATGAATTACGTGATTAAAATTATCATTTATTATTATAAACTTCTTCCCCATTGTAAAAAGTTCCCGATGGTAACGTGACTACAAAAGCGATGATATTTCACTAAATACACATACAAATCGTTTTAAATTTAAACCACATATATATATAATATGCATTAATACACAAATTATCAACAACAAAAAACACCTTCTAATTATATATTAGAAGAAAGTAATACACAAATATATAAAGTATAACGTAGATAATTTTAATAATACCAGTTAAACGACAATAAACTAATATTTTACAATTCTGAATAGACAGAAGTTATTATTTTTCAATTCTAGGTATAATACTATAAGATGGTATAAAATGTTTCAAAAATAAAATATAGGAAATAAAATATTTAAAATATTTGATATTATTTAAAAATAAACACATTTATCTGATGTTTTATAAATAATATATACTACTTAATAAGTACTACTTATACATAGTTATTGAATAGGTAGGTATTATATATATAAAACTTAATCACATCTTCATTACGCTTGGAAATATGCATCTTATTAAAATATCCCATATAGAAAATATATAACAATGAAATGAAATAACACTAGTATTTACATTAACCTGACATCTTCACCAGTCACATCAAATGCAGTCATACATTCATACAATATAAAATCAATAGATATTATGTTAACTGTAAAACTTTTTAATTTCTTTAATTTTTTAACTTTATATTATTCTTTATTTATTTCTATAACGTATGTTATCGTTATCGTTATCGCAAATATTTATACTTTATACTTTCGATTATATATTTTGACTATGTATTTGCCCAAATAAATTATCAATCCATAGATATCGCTAGTTTGCATCATGAAAATATCTCTATTATTGTTTTTAAATTACTAAATTACTAAATTAATACTATTTGAAAACAATGTTTCAATATCAGTAATCACTGATTACTAATCAGTCATTTTTTCGACATTTTCTTTTACTCGTAATTTTATTAAATACGTAGTTTTTTAAAATCACATATTTGATACTTAATATATCGTTTTGACCTATAATATTTTGACATGTTGTAGAGTATATATTCAATAAATTATATTAAAAATAAAAACATTTAAAAAAAAATTAAATACCCATATATCCCCTTAAGGGGATACGGTAGTTTGTAATTTTCGTTTTTTGATTTTTTTTATAAAATTTATTTTGTGCTAATACTTATAAATAATATATTATTTATTTAAATATGAATTTTTATGGCTGAAAGATTCATATAAACATGTTAAAAGTTGTCTTTTATGAAGGTATGTAAAAAATAAATATATAAAATATTAATTTATAATTAATTTATTTCGATTAATTATGATATATACTATACTATATATATATATATATATATATGCTGAATATATATATACATCTAAAATATCATATGTATGTATTATATAAGTATATATCCAATATAATAAATATCTATTTTCATACAAAATTAAGAAATATTATTGGTAAACTTTGAATGCGTTTTTCTCAGTATATATACATTATATATGTATATACTATATACATATATATATATATATATATATGTATATACTATATATATATATATATATGCTGAATATATATATACATCTAAAATATCATATGTATGTATTATATAAGTATATATCCAATACAATAAATATCTATTTTCATACAAAATTAAGAAATATTATTGGTAATCTTTGAATGTGTTTTTCTCAGTATAAATATTTTCGCCAATTACTGTTATATAAGTCCATGTTTAGGGATCGTTGTTTTAGCTACACTCATAATTTTTACTACATATTATAGATAATATTTAAAAAATATTTATTATTAAATTTTATATGGTACATTTTGTAAATTTTTTACACTAAAATACCGGAAAAAATCGGTAATGACGTTCAACCATGAATTACTCGACGAATATATATCATATTCAAAATATTCTGTGATTGAAACAGAGATATTATTCTAATTAATATAAATATATAAAAATTATTAAAATCGGTAATATATTCAATGAAGGCCGCTATTTTTAATATTATAAAACATCCTATCTAATTGCATGTAAACGCCGAAATTGCGGGCGTTCTATGGTATCCCCTTAATAAAAAACACATAATTTAACGAATAAAAAGTTACAGTAGATTAAGATAATGAAGTATAATATAATAGTAATAATAACATCTTATTGTTATGTATTCTTTTAAAGATGTATTTTCTCTTTCATTATAATACATATTAAACATATTAAACAAATATCGTAGGACTTTTTATGACAATCCTAAAATCACAAAACATAAACCTCCATTATGACTCATACTTCTCCTGTATGACTCATTCAAAGCCTGTGTGACTCATTCAAGGCCTGTATGACTCATTCAAAGCCTGTATGACTCATTCAAGGCCTGTGTGACTCATTATAATGAGTATGTTTAGAATAAGTGTGTAATGCTGCACATATTATATTATTTAGTAGAAACTTTAGAGAATAGATTTAATATCGTAATAATAGTTTCACTTACTTATAGTTAAAGGGAATCACAGTCTTTAAAATACATATTTTGTAAACAATTTCTTATTTAATAAATAGATTTGTACATGTATAATATGTCAACATATTATAGGTTAAAAACACATATAAAGCATAAAAAACGTAATTTTAGAACACTACCTATAGTTCTCATATAATAATTCTCACACACTCTCTCATACACTCTCTCTCACACACCCACATACACACACACACTCGCACATACACCCACACACACCCACACACACTCGCACACACACACACACACATACACTCACACACACACACTCTCACAAACGCTCTCTCGCACACTCACACACTCACACCCATACACTCTCTCACACTCACATACACACTCACATACACACTCTCCCACACACTCTCACAAACTCCCTTACTCACACACACACTCTCACACACAGTACGAGTTCAGCATACTACGCGAACAAAGCAAGGCGTTCCACCTAATCCAGCAGTTGGCTAACCTCGCCATGCGTCACCTCATGCTAGAGGATGCCTCCCCAAACTCCGCCCCCAACTCCGCCTCCTCCTCAGCCGCCGCCTCCTCCCCCGACGCCCTACTCGACACCGAACTCCGTCACTCCGGCCACTCCTTCTCGTCCACCTCCGCTTCCTCCTCCGCCTACCCAGGCGGTTCCTCCTCCCATCTGAACCGAATGTTGGACGCGAAGGCGAGGAGCGATCTCTTCAGGAACCGGTTCCTGCTGCCCTTGAAGGAGGTTTTGGACGGCAACACTAACGCCTCCCTGTGGACTCCCTACAATAAACAACACGTCTCGGGAACCCTGTACATGTCCAGTAACTATATCTGCTTCCGTAGCAAGGTAGTACGCTAAATAACAACTAGGGAATAGTACTATATTAGTACGCTAAACAACCACTAGGGGACAGTACTATATTAGTACGCTAAACAACCACTAGGGGATAGTACTATATAGTACCCTATTCAACTACTTCAATACATCTATACTATATTACTACGCTATTCAACCACTAGGTGGAGAATCTAGTCTCGGTCGTGATTCCGTTGAGAGACATCTCCGTAGTGGAGAAGATCAACTCTGACTGCAGTAAGTTCATAAGCGACGCCTTCCTCATCACCACTAAGAACAAGGTCAGTAGGTCAACCCAAGGTCACAGCTAAGTGTTACAGTCGAGGATATAGTCGGGGCATATTACACTTTTGCTGTGACATCTCTCATTTTACCCACGATATCCTCTACGATTTCATTTGGAAAAGTTTCTAAATTTACGTGATATCGTCGATGATAATGACATAAACAAACATTATTATAACACCTGCATTCTCTTCTCTCTGTATGACATCAATACTACTAACATACTATCGTTTACCGTATACCGTAGTGAATATATAATTTAATAAATGTGTACAAATTTGTATAAACAAGAATTAAAATTGCAAACATATTTATTTAAACTATTTATTTAAAATAATTGTGACATTTAAATTTTCTAAATTCATATCCTAGCCGATATTCCTGGCGTAATATCCCCTAGGTAATAGTATGTGGGCATAGGCTTTACCCCTATCTACTTCCGTGTCTATACATTCATATGTATGTAGTTTATACTCTATAACGAGTTGAGGGATTTCATTGTAACATCACCCTACTACATGTATATCAACACAGGCTATCTCTTATAGCAGACTTTTTAGTTTAATATTTAGCATAACTATTTTGTCGTATAACCCCTTCCTACTAACCCCCTTCATACTACTAATCCTCTTCATACTACTAATCCTCTTCCTACTACTAACCCTCTTCCTACTAACCTCTACTTACTTAACCCTCTTTATTATTAACCCCATCTTTATTACTAACCACCTTCATACTACTAACCCCCTCTTTACTACTAATACCCTTCATACTACTAACCCTCTTCCTACTAACCCCCTTCATACTACTAACTCCCTCTTTACTACTAACACCCTTGTTACTAAGCAATGAATTACCGGTAGTGAAATCTCAGTCCTCAATACATCTGATGGTAAACGTATATGTATGTGTATATGTGTATATATATATATGTGTATATATATATATATATATATGGTTTGTATGTGAAGTAGCAACAAATAAGTGTGAGATTGTATATCATTGTGAGAAAGTGTCTCATTCTTATAGTGCAGGTCATGCAGTGCATGGAACTATATTTGTGAATATGATTGCATTCACAGTAGCCTGTATATATAATACCAGTTATTACACCTGCTATTATATAACATAGGAAAGATAAGAGTAATTTAATGTATAATTACAATAGTATATATATCAGTAGCAGTGTATTATAGATAATAATGTATCTGTAAGGATGAGTTAAAGTTAATAACCTTAATGATGAGTTATATTCTATTTATGAATAATTATTTTATATATACATATATATTTGATAATATAAATAACTTTTATATATATAATAAAGCTCACTCTGGATGTAATGCAGCTAAACAAAACTATCAATATATTAACATTAAACCAATCCAAACCAAACCAAACCAAATTAAATTAACCAATGAAACCAACTCAAACCCAACATATATATTGTTTCTTTGTTCCCGAATTATACATGTATAGCTGTGTAATAATAGCTATGTGCAGTATAAATGCATAATGTAAAACTATGTTATATATCATATAATTCTAATTATTAGTATATTATATAATACTACAGAATTCACAATAACATGAATTCATATTTCCTACTTTTGTTTTCACTGAAATATAATTTCTGAGACACGCACCCATATTTTTTAGTTTTCTATTTTTGTGTTGCTACTTCTCAGATCCCCCTATATATAAATGTATATATATATATATTTATATATATAATATATATATATATATATATATATTTATATATAATATATATATATAAATGTATATTTTGTGATGTTTATATTATATTTTGCTATTTTTATTTGTCATCTGTATTTATACACCTACACACACACACACACACCTACAAACACCTACACACACCTACACCCACACACACACACATACACACACAAACGCACACCTACACACAGACACACCTACACATACACACAAATGCATACACGCACACATACACAACCACGCCCTATTTGCAGTGTTCGTTGATGTTCACTAACCTGGAGGACAGAACCTTCATACTGAACCGAGTGTCTCTGTTTCTCTGCAAGACTCTTCAGTCGTTCAGGTCCTCCCTCCCCCCCCCGCTATAGCCCCTCCCCCCCGGTATAGCACCTCCCCCCCGCTATATCCCATCCCCCCCGCTACAGCCCCTCCCCCTATATAGCCCCTCCCCCGCTATAGCCCCTCCCCCCCGATATAGCCCCTCCCCCCCTGATATAGCCCCTCACCCTCGCTATATCCCCCCCCCCACTATAACCCCCTCCCCCGCTATAGCCCCACCCCTCTATAGCCCCATCATCCAGTTCAATCTCCCGCAAAACAGCGAAGAAACATCTTTTATTATAATTATTTGTTAACATTTGATTACACAATTAGAGAATTGTTTCTACAATTATTTAGTCATATAAACTATTATCATCATCTCACATGTTACTACCGCTACGATTAACAGGAAGGAGAACAATAACTACACCGACACCTTCATGCATCTGTTTCCCTGTGAGGAAACTGAACAGATGATGGTCGATCAGGAAGACAAGGTCACTGTCTGGAAGAAACACTTTAGAGAATATGGATCGTTAGTTTATTAAATCTATGACACACACGCATACACATACTCACCCACACATACATACACACACACACACACACACACACACATACACACATACATACACACACACATACACATTCACCAACAAATATGTCACTAGAATATCAAATGATCAGAATAATTGACCTTAACAATTATTATAAGTAGAATATATAAGTAATCGAGCAATACAATTGTGTATAATAATAATATATAGTTTATTAGGTAAACAAAAAAAAATAAATAAACAAAAATATGTAAGAAAAAATAGATATGAATTGATGCCCAAATCGACATGGTACACACATTAACATTGTGTTTACATTTAATAACAAAACACCTCGGTTTATGCATGCCGAACACTATAGTAATACATGAATATATCAGCATTTTAGTGTATCATATTCAGATGATAGGACAACACTACATGTATAGTAGTCGTCGTATGCCTACTATTATGTTTGTATGATTAAATGTTAATTAAACAGACGGAAAGAAACTTATTATGAAGATTTAAGGGCCGGTTAAACCTTACTAATACTACTATTTATTATATATACATTATAGAATATAACGAAATAACAATATTATATCTCTAGTAATACTAAAATATGCACATTAAATATAAATGATTATAGATAAAATGAAATAATCTAAACCCAGATTAAAATGCATATTTGAAGAACCTATATCAGTTATTATTTTATGAGATCATTATTTTAAAGATAATTCATTCAATTATAATATTTTATTTAAAACAAATATTTGTTCAAAAATAAAATGTAAGGTTAACAAATTATGTTATTTCTTAGAAGAATATAGAAAGTAGAAGTAATAAGTGGAAGTTAAGGGGCTTTAGATTTTAATGTAAGAATGTAAGATAGGACTTTTTTTTTTTGAAACTTCAAAATCTCACAAATTAATTAAGATTTTCATATAATTTAAATTGCATAACATTATGATATATTGTGGTAATTTTTCTATAATATTTTTAAATGATTAGAAAATAAGTTTTGAAAATATCAGCATTTTAAAAAAGTAAAAAATATATAAAAATGAAATATTTATTTTTTAAATTTAATTATCAATTATTTTTCAACTGTATATCGTATCATAAATATTTTCAATAGCTACAATATACATATAATACTAAACATACTGTGAAAATTTGACCTAGTTTAGTTAATTATTTAATGAGAAATAGCAATTTTCATAAATAAAACAAATATTCTGAGTTAATTGATAAATATTGACTATATTATTTATCTGATTTTTGAATCTTATTATTATGGTAAAAGTTATTTTAGCTAATTCTTAAAATTTTTATATTATTTTATATAATTTATATAATTTTTCATAATTTTGACAGAAATTGCACCTATATAAATTATTGAAAACAGTGTTATAATATATGTAAACAGTCATTTTTGTGTCATTTTTTTTAATAATTATTTTATTTGAAATAAGTAGTATTATAAAATTATGTTTTTTATGCTTTATATATGTTTTTAACATATGATATTTTGACATATCATACATTATACATGTAGTAATTATTTCATAACATTTTTTTTAAAATTTTATATATTAAAGACCGTGAATCCCTTTAATTTGCAAGATCTTTCTATAACAAGCAATGTCAATTATGTTTGTAAGTTATGCATAAGAAAATCACCGTATGTGTAGAATAAGTTTATAGAACGTACATTAAATAAA
Source organism: Osedax fenrisi (assembly GCA_964019155.1). Lineage (NCBI taxonomy): Eukaryota > Metazoa > Annelida > Polychaeta > Sabellida > Siboglinidae > Osedax > Osedax fenrisi. Next base: position 91,905,645 of record OZ025242.1, read on the forward strand.
TGATGTTAATGTAAATTGAAATACCCCAGTCATCAGCTTTGTGAAGCCACCCTAGCAAATATTCTCCCTAAACACCCCACTTTTGAATATTCACTAACCTGTGTGATCTATACACTGTTATTATTCGCAAGTGTCGCCTAACAGCCTTGGCGAATAGTCTAGATGAAAGTTTAATAACAAACTGAACAGCTATATTCGCATAGATTATATATGAATACATAACTATGTTCAATTTATAATATAGATTTATAAATTTATAATTTATCATATAGATTGTTTATGCCTATTTTTGTATACAAATATTTACTCAATCTCAATAAAAATGATTACTACTTTTCAACATATTATTATATATACTATATATATATATATATCTATATATATATATATATATATATATATCATTATAATAACAATAACATTGACAAATTCTGGCAATTAGCCAAATATTAAATGATAAGGTGATTTATAGTTATAGTTGAACTTTCTTATCTAATTGCATATTAACCCTATAACTATATCAGTTTCCCCTTAAGATAACTGAGATTTAGGTGTGTTATGAATCATTACTTATGGTATCCCCTTATCATGACAGCTAAGTAATGGGTGTGTGTAAAACATAGGAGATAGGTATCGTATATAATAGCAGTACATATCTTCAATGATATTTAAAATATTGCTAACAAATTTCACCATTATATACAAGACATATATACAATAATATATTCTTTATGATTTATTGATATCTATTATATATACATACGTAATTTATAATTGAATAAAAGTTATTTTTTTTTATTAAATTCTATAAAAATATTTGTATTAAGTTATATATATATATAATAAATAAGTATTTATATAAAATACTATGGTGATCATTTGTAGGTTTATATAATATATAGTAATAGAAAATAAAATTAGTAAGATTTATGAAATATTGAAGAAAAAATTAGCATTTGTATAACACCATGTAGATGAAAAAATTATTCTGAGAAAATCAAGTCTAAAGTTTATCAATATTTTGTTTAAATATAATCCACTTGATTTCATATATAACAAATAAATAGAATATTATAAGTTTATTTATATTTATATTATTAAAGTAATACAAAGATAATATATGTATATATTAGTGTTGCAATCGAACTTCGAACTGATATTGATACTCAATAATTATAAAATTTCGAACTCGAACTGATACTCTGATAGTGAGGTTTTATATATATATATATATATTTATAATGCATATGTTGTTGATTGGTTGTGTATATCACGTAATTCTAATTTTATGACAGCTTTACCCATCCATACTTGCTGATAAAAATAATAGTGTAATATATATCATAAATATTCAAATACAAATTATATTAAACCTATATTAAACACATATAGCATTTATAATGCATATATTTTTTGAAATTTTGCTACAATACCAATAACATATCAATAAACCTGAATATGTTATAGAAAAAATAAAATATAAAGTTTAAGTGGTTCATAATATTGTTATCATTGTTAAGTATCATTTGTTAAGAGGATACTTTTAATTCAAAATTATAATAATATATATTTATAATAACATCTAATAATATATTTTATTTGTTATATATCTTTTATAATTTATAGTTTGTTATAATTAGTTTATAAGACAAGCACGATTTAATTCTATTTAGGTTTGAAGGGATGACGTATTAATATATCAAACATCTTCAATAGCTTGATATCTGTGTGTAATTACTATCAAATTATAATAATATAACAATAATAACATTGATGATATACATATGTATACTGATTAACATATCAACTTCCTACAGAGATGTTTCCATGTACAGAACGCACAATCTAAAACTGCTCGTTCTCAAGGGGATACCAGACCAGTTCCGTAGCAAGATCTGGATGTCCTTATCTGGGGCTTACAACGATGTTAGTAGTGGTAGTGGTAGTAGTAGTAGTGGTAGTGGTAGTAGTAGTAGTAGTAGTAGTAGTAGTAGTAATAGTAGTAGTAGTAGTAGTAGTAGTAGTAGTAGTAGTAGTAGTAGTAGTAGTAGTAGTAGTAGTAGTAGTAGTAGTAGTAGTAGTAGTAGTAGTAGTAGTAGTAGTAGTAGTAGTAGCAGCAGCAGCAGCAGCAGCAGCAGCAGCAGCAGTAGCAGCAGCAGCAGCAGAAGCAGCGGCAGCGGCAGCGGCAGCGGCAGCGGCAGCGGCAGCGGCAGCGGCAGCGGCAGCGGCAGCGGTAGCGGTAGCGGTAGTAGTAGTAGTGGTAGTGGTAGTGGTAGTGGTAGTGGTAGTGGTAGTGGTAGTAGTGGTAGTAGTAGTGGTAGTGGTAGTGGTAGTGGTAGTGGTGGTAGTGGTAGTGGTGGTGGTGGTGGTGGTGGTGGTGGTGGTGGTGGTGGTAGTGGTAGTGGTAGTGGTAGTGGTAGTGGTAGTGGTAGTAGTAGTAGTGGTAGTAGTAGTAGTGGTAGTAGTGGTAGTAGTAGTAGTAGTAGTAGTAGTAGTAGTAGTAGTAGTAGTGGTAGTAGTAGATATCAAACCCATTGGAGGATATTCGAATATTACAAATATTTCCAAATGCTGTTTTTGCGAGCGAATATTCATGAATATGGTCTCACAGTTTACCTTACCCCGCCCCGCTAACCCACCCCGCTAACTCACCCGCTACCCCCACCCCGTTACCCTGCTACAGATGTGTTCCGAGAACATGTCGTATTACCAGCGACTAGTGGAGGACTCCAGCGGTCACACGAGCATCGCTTCGGAGGAGATAGAGCGCGACCTTCACCGATCTCTGCCCGAACACCGCGCCTACCAATGTCCTCAGGGAATCGACACTTTGAGACGTGTTCTCACAGCCTACGCCTGGAGAAACCCTAATATAGGTCAGTAGGTCACCACACCATCGCACTCTTCCACCTCTCTATTATATCACTATGGCATCTATCTCCCTTATGACCTCTAACATCCCAACGACCTATTTATAACCTTACTCCCATTCTATTATCTTATCTTAACCCTAGCGCAATAGAAGCATTAACCCCCGTTGACCCCCCGTTGACCCCTAGGCTACTGCCAGGCTATGAACATAATCACCAGCGTACTACTGCTGTACACTGCGGAGGAACAGGCGTTCTGGTTACTGACTGCCCTGTGCGAACGTATGCTGCCTGACTATTACAACACGAAGGTGGTCGGCGCTTTAGTGGACCAAGGTACTGTGAGAGGCACGTCTCTAACATTGTTTACTTTACGCGACAGTTATTAGAATATACTAGGCTAGCGATGATAAATTCCTAACTCATCATAAGTAGAATTTAAACTATCTGTTCGATGTTAACCCGTTGCCACGACTATCATTTCACGCTTCAACGAGTACGCAAGTGTACTATATATGTGTATTAATAAGCTCTAAGGATAACTCTTCTACTATCGTTGTAGATGTATTCGAGGAGCTAATAGAGAAGTACCTGCCTCGCATGCACAAGAAGCTTGTGGACCTGAACCTGGTCAGCATTAAGATTGCTCTGCCCTGGTTCCTCACTCTATTCATCAAGTTAGACCTTTAACCCCTGCCCTCCCATAATGCATCATCATCGTATTTATTTCAATAGCATATGATATCGTTGGAAAATATTTATACATTATAGTTTCGATTATAAATTTCGACCTATATTTGCTTAAATAAATGATCAATCATTGTTATAAATAATAAATTTATTAATATCTTAAAAGTTATAATATATATTGTATCAAGCGGCTAGGTTTACGTACGTATATGTATATTACCATAGAAATAATACCTTTATATATTCGGTCTATAGAGGTAGTCAGATGTCATGTATAAATGGGAAAGTCCATTATACAGATCGCGAAACATGCTACAAAACGGGGGTGTCATATCGAAACATACATATAACAATCGTGACCACCTCTTCTTCTTCTACAGCGGAATGAAACTCGAGTGTTCTCTACGAATCATCGACTGTTTCTTCCACCAGGGGGTGTGCGTGATATTCCAGATCGCCATGTCTATCTTCGACTACCTCGATGTGGCTCTGTTAGCCTGCGACGACGAAGGAACAGCTATCTCCGTCCTGTCCTCGTACTGTTCCAACGTTCAGCCCACGCCCCACCCCGAACACATTGACGTCGGTAAGTATACGCACTAGGTGACCTCTATCTCACGAGTGTGACCTCTATATCGTGTGCGTGTGAACTCTATCTCACGAGGGTGACCTCTATCTCGCGCGTGTGTGACCTCTAAGTTCCACAATCTCCGTCCTGTCCTCCTACTGCTCAAACGTTCAGTCCTCGCCCCACCCTGAACACATTAACGTCGGTAAGTCATCGATATAAATAAAGTGGATAAGAAATTGAATGTTATGTTTGGCACTTTGCTATAGAGGCATTGCAGTTGAAATCTACTACTCGATTTCAAATTATTATTATTTATATTTATATTGATAATAAAGATCATGTTTAATGCATTAATATCAAAAATAATAGTTATATATATATAAAATATATCATATCAACATTCCTCAAATTGAAGATTGTATACCTCTTTACATATTTATTTATATAATATGACTAATATCCAATCAAAATCGCTGATGCCATTTTGTTAATTTATCGATAAAAGTGCCATTCGCGTATCTATCTTTTACATGCATCGCATGCGTCAATTGCTTATCCACTTTCTTTACATCGATGTAGTGTGTATACGTATTCGCAGCGCATGACCTCTATTTCGCAGCGCATGACCTCTATTTCGCAGCGAATGATCTCTAAATCCCGTCGGGTAGGTACCATCATCGAGAATGCGTTGGCGAAATTTCACAAAATCACGAACTGCGAAATCGAACACTTGAGGCTAAAGTACAGAATACGCGTGGTACAGGTAGGAACGTTGACCTTGCGCTCGACCTTGTGCTCGACCTTTGTATACTATCGTAACTAACACTCACGCGCGCACACAGAATCTAGAAGATTCCACAACTAAGAATGTTCTGAGGAGCGTAATTGAATACACTTCCTTTGAAATGAACCTTCTCTCAGATATTTATGTAATCTACAAGGTTAGACTACTAACAGTCTTATCTCTCTAGTCTGACACCTTATCTCTCTAGTTTGACTCCTTATATTTCTAATTTGACTCCTTATCTTTCTAATCTGACTCCTTATCTCTCTAGTCTGACTCCTTATCTATTTATGTCAGCCCTACCCCTTTATCTCTATATCTCAGCCTTATCTCATTATGAGTTTATCTCAGCCCTATCTCCTAATCAGCCCCCCCCCACCCCTAGTACGAATACTTGACCTCTAACTACTGGAGGTCGGTGCGCCCCGAACTACTAGACAAACACGACACCAGCAAACCATACACTATCTACCGTATAGACTACCAGCACTTCATGTTGCTGTTCTCCCTGTACCCTTGGTCCTCCAGCATTCACTGCGCTGATATCTCGTTCAGGATATTCAAGGTCGTTACCCCACCCCCTCATCTTTAGTATCTCCCTAATATCTATCTTTCTCTCTTTCTCTCTTTCTATCTCTCTCTCACTCTCTATCTCTCTCTTTCTCTCTCTATCTCCTTTCTATCTCTCTCTCTCTCTCTCTCTCTTTCTATCTCTCACTCTCTATCTTCTTCTCCTTTCTTTCTCTCTCTCTCTCTCTCTCTCTCTCTTACTCTTCCTCTCTCCCTCTATCTCTATCTCCTTTCTCTCTCTCTCACTCTCTCTCACTCTCTCTTACTCTCTCTCACTCTCCCCCCTCATCTTTAGTATCTCCCTAACTTAATCACACCATATGCTGACATCACATTCTAGTCAATAGATCAGCTATATATTACTCATCAAGTTGATGGTTTTATCGGTTTTTTCGATACAATACAATATGTGATTACAAATTTATTTTAATAAGTAGATATCATTTTAAAATATAACATATATTTATTTTTTTTTAATAATATTATCAATACTTTTCATTGACAAATATTATTCCATACACATCTATTTATATATGTGAAATTAACATTACTTATTATTCAAAATTATAATAATTTTAATAATTATGTCAGTTATTAAAAACCATTATTGTGAAATAATTATAAATGAATTGTCATTTAGATATAATTTGTATAGCTATTTTAATAAAAATATAATATACAATGTAATTATATAATATGATTACATTTGTCATTATAATTTTGATTCGTATTTATAACACTTATATAATAATATATTTGTTATTAAAATAAATAATAAATGTTATTGAAATATAATTTTTATAATATCAAATTTTATGATAAATGGATCATATTTTGTTAGTATAAGTTACAATATACTAAAATAGTACTTTACTTTATATTATTTAGTAAAATGATTAAGTTTGGTAATATTTTGCTATTACACATAAATAACTATTATTAGAAGGGAGTAGTGGAGGATATGTTGTATGACTTGGTAGGATTGTGATATATCGATGAATAAAGTTGATGTTACAATTTCATATTTTCAAATGTTATAGAATATATATAGTTTTATAATATAGCTATTTTAATTTTTACTTTAACTCATATATTTCTAGTATTAATATCAGTTTAGTTACACCAGGGTTACACTAACAAAATAACGACAAAATAGCGCAGGAAGGGAGTAGTGGACTTTAGTACCAACATAAATACATAGGTGTCTCGTTATATACTCGATTCATTTTTTTCCATTTTTATTATTTTAATAATATATTTTGTATGATAAAGATAACAATTCCTTGTTAATAAATTCGCTGAGTGTATTAATGATATATCTTATATTTCAATACATAAGTTGACAAATTTGAAGAAAAAAAATATTATTTATTAATTTAATATATTGATTAATTATTTTTGAAAAACAAATACTCATTGTTGTAATTGTTGAAATATCTTCTATATATCTTTTTTTTTGTATCTATAACCATTTTCGCTTAAATGTAAATTACCACTACTCCCTTCTCGTCCACTACTCCCTTCTGTCCCCTAATAATGTATTACTACAATAAATTATCTCTTTACATTTCAATATATAAACAATTCATAATTAGAATATTCAGCATAATGGTGGTGTAATTAAATTTGTAATCACATAATCATTGTATCGTAGGCATGTAAGTGTAATTAGATAGGTGTGTCCTACGTGCTACTTGATATAACATTTAAGGGAAGTGTATGTAGGCAAGTATAACTTATACTATAACTTATAATTTAAAAGTTAAATTAATAAAAAAAGCATGGGTTTTTTCACTTGAAAAAACTGTTAAACCCTAAGAAAATAAACCAATTGAAAAAACCAAATTAACACTGTTACTCGTATTAGTTATACTCTATCAACTAGTATCACAGTCACCCTTGAGCGCACAACTCTAATAATAATACAGTATTTACGTCATCTTATATTCTTTTCATGTTTTTCATTATTTATATCACTAATATTTGTTATACTTTGCAAATACTACATCTTTATATATCCAATGAAGTTTTCGCCTAAATAACATCAATAATATTCACCACCCTATAACCCCTCTCATACCTCTAATACACCCTATAACCCTTCTAATACCTCTAATACACCCTCTAATACCTCTAATATACCCTATAACACCTATATAACACTAAAGATCCTCGAGGTTTCGAACATGATTGACTTCCGTGACTTTGTGTGGTCGTTGAGCGTAGCTGTGAAGGGCCCACTAACAATGAGGCTGAAGCTTCTCTACCTGATTCACGTGAAGAGCTCCACATCTTCGGCTTGCGAGTCAGGTTTCCACCATCGATATAGTGAGAAAGTGGATAATCAATTGAATGTAGTGTATGGCACTATCCGCTACGGGCGCTGCAGTCGAAACCCATTATCTGGCCCACTACTTTTTATTTATAATAATATTTATTTATACATATATATATTGATAATTACTACTATTTTGAATTTACTATCTATATTAAAAATAAAATTATATATTTAAAATACATCATATCAACATTCTTCGTAATTTTGTGTATTTAAATTGAAGATATCATACTATTTTATTGATATTTATAATCTATATCCATTGATATAGATAGAAGTCACTTTAATCTATTTCGAGGAAAAGCCTACTGTTTTAATATATTAATTTATAGACAAAAGTGTCATTCACGTATCTATCTTTAACATGCATTGCGTGCGTCAATTGCTTATCCACTTTCTTTATATCGATGGTTTCATTATCCATACACTTTACACTCTACGATCGTTGTGAAAAAGTTAAGATTTTAAATGTAAATTCTATACGTACGTTCATCAGATCATTGATATTCACATTCACATCACTGATGATTGTTTAGCTAGGTAATATATTAACTCATTTATAATAACTCTACTATTAGAATATATCTATTAAATAACAAAATTTGTACATTATTATCTTTATTAGTTTAGCATCCTTAGCATTTTAGCTAGAGCTAGAATTAACATGGTAAACCCCGACCCCAGCTTGCACCCTTAAGTTGCACATACACACGCACACACATACACATACGCATGTTATTATCTATACTAAAGCCTTGTTTATATTCTCCTCGATCAGATGATGGGGAAGAGGCGGAAACATTCTTTGAAGGACATCGCCAAGTGTGTTCCAACTATTCAATACAGAAGATCACCAGCAGCGAGAGCACCCATTGGTCGAAACCTCTCATGGACCAGGTTAATACAACGTTACATGAGCTACATTTTGTAATTACAATTATCTATTTTTATATTAACAGTAAACAACTTTCAAATTATTTTGTTCTTATTTAAAATATCAATTCAAATATATATATATATATATATATATATATATATATATATATATATATATAGTTTTTAATCAATTTAAAATATAGGTCTTCTTTTTATTAATTAAGTGAATTTTTTATTTCTGGAGATTCTTCATTCAATCCACATATATGTATTAAAATGATATTTTTAAAAGACCTTGTAGCTAAGAAATTAATTATAAATTAATAATATTATATATATATATTATTATATTAACTACATAATTATCAAATAATAATTATTACTCTAATAATAATATGGTAAACAAGTATATAACAATTTATAGATCTACTATATAATGAAATGTATAAATTATCAATATCAATATATCTTTATAATACACAACTAAAATGTAATTGTCTCAGTATAATTATGTTTCGTATACCTACACAACAAATGACATGAGTTAAGGAATCTATTAAACATACACTATTGTTGCAACCATCAGAGTATGTATATGATAACAACAGATTGATGTTCCGATACAGTATGTCACAGTATATCACTAGATATTAGTGTTGGAAATTTTCAGATTTTTCACTCATTCGAAGGTTTCAAATAGTAAATAAATACATTTCGAAGGTTTCAAATAGTAAATTAATACACTTCAAAGTTTCAAATAGTATTATTTGTATTAAATTAAGTTTTTAAACAAAGTTTTCTAATAGTTAAATTATTGATATACATCATTATTTAATAAGAAATATTTATCGATTAATTAAATAAAATTATTTAAATTATATTTTGTAATGATAATAAATAAGTTTCTATTATTTTAAATAAAATAATGAATTATCTGATAATTACCTCGTCAGAAATTATTTTATCGATTAAATTAAATACAATTATTTAAAGTTATTTAAATTATATTTAGTAATGATAATAAAGATGTTTCTATTATTTTAAATTATAAGTAAAATTATATTACTTAATAAAGATAAGTTTCTATTATTTTAAATAAAATAATTAATTAGGATATGATATTTATCTATTAATTAAATAAAATTATTTAAAGTTAATTAAATTATATTTAGTAATGATAATAAATGTTTCTATCATTTTAAATTATAATAAACATTAAATGTATTAATAATAAAAATAAGTTTCTATCATTTTAACTAAAATAATGAATTATATGATATGATATATGATAATCACCGGTTAGGGTTAAAACGGAAGTAAATAGCCTAGGGTAAATCCTGGGGGTAAATATTATTAATTTATTTTTTGTATTGTATAATAAAATATATGCATGCCTTTTATCGTTTTTTTCGAATAGTTAAATTAAATATTCAACATTTTCGAATAATTTCATTTTGATATTTGAATTTTTCGAATAATTAGATTTAGATATTCGACATTTTCGAATATCTGTCAAATTCGAAAATTTACTATTTGAAAGAATCGAATATTCGATTCGATATTCGAAACCGTTTCCAACACTACTAGATATACATGTAATAAAAATATGTGAATATAAGTAGATCATTATAATATAGCTGCATATAATGAAATATATAACTTTTTAATAAACACAATCTATTAGGACCCGTATCTAAACATATTTATTCAATAAATCTATACATTTTATTGTAAATGTACATCTTTGATAAGCAGCACTTAATTCAATGCATTCTTAAATCATGACATCGTGTAACACTACTTTCATCCTATGAAGAAACGAGAACACGAGGACATGATCTAGAGATTACAGTCTAGACTCTATTGTGTCATGAATCGTCTATTTACATTCCACTTTCCCTCGTAACCCAGCAAACAGTAATAGCCGCATAATAGCAGCATAATATACTTTTAAAATTAATAGCAGCATAATATTAGCATGATAGACTTTAAATAGCAGCATAATAGCAGCATAATAGCATGACAAATTAATAGCAGCATAATATACTTTTAAAATTAATAGCAGCATAATATTAGCATGATAGACTTTAAATAGCAGCATAATAGCAGCATAATAGCATGACAAATTAATAGCAGCATAATATACTTTTAAAATTAATAGCAGCATAATATTAGCATGATAGACTTTAAATAGCAGCATAATAGCAGCATAATAGCATGACAAATTAATAGCAGCATAATAGACATTTAATAGCAGCATAATAGCACAATTTAAACATTTGAGGCTATTACATATGCTGTTATGCTGCTATTACTGTTTGCTGGGAACATTTGTGTATATATATTGCAACATCGTTCACATAGCTAATACATTGTAACGAATAGTTATATGTGAACACGGATGTTACTCCCGTATTCACGATGCAAGTACACTAACCTTACCTGCACAATAGGGGATACAAGTGATCTAGAGTATGGGGTGTTTAGGGGTGTCTACAATGATTGTAGTGATCTATGTGAGATAACACCCTATCACAGTTCTCTATAGCTATCATTGATATATATATATATATATTTAGCCAAGAGATTATAATAGCCAATTAGATGGCAAAATATTTCACTATTATATTGTTTCGAAAATATAAATTATAAATATTTTTCATTTACAAATTATTTAATCACATATCATCATACAGCTATTTTACTACTCATTATTTTATTGTTTTATATTTTAATAATTATATATTAATTTGATATTTTATAAAAAAAATAATGTTATGTATCTTAATATTTTATCAGCAGATAAGTATGATGATAAGATGATATATATATATATCAATAATAATATTTGATATATATCAACAACAATAATTGATATATATATATATCAATAATAATAGTATAATCAATATAATGATTTGAATTTAAGTATGGTAATCTAGGATGTTGTGTTTACATTCTATATATGTAATATGGAGCTCTACTTATAAATATATATTATCATTATGTGATATTGATGTATTTGTTATAATTATATTATATTATGGTATTGAAGGGATTTTAATTAGACAATTCTGGTTAAAATATAAATAGTCACGTTATTCAAAGATTGCAGATAAGTGATGATCTTTTAGAAAAGTACCTAAAATTGTCAGTCCATATTGTTTTTATTTATGGTGCGTCATGACTTTATGTATTTTTAGAATACTAATTCACTATTATTTTTATAACTATATACCTATTATTATTATTATTTATAACTTAAATTACATCAAATTATATTTATAAATATGTAAAAATAAATATATTTAAAATTACGAAATAAACTGTTTATCTATTTATATACAAAATAGTATTTAAGTGAAATATTGTGTAACTTGTAGTATACACACACATACACGCGTATTACATCTATATAATGTGTAATTGTGTAAATGAATACATATACACAGATTTACTAAGATATATTGATATAAATCACAATATTTTTCAATTCGTTTTACAATTAATTATATCTCTTTTGTTGCGTGTGTTCACAATCAATCACAAGTTATAATGCTGATGCCTATCTATCCTGAAGTTCAAATGTATATAGATTATAAACATATATATATAATTATGATAAATTATGCCATTTATTTATAGATTATTTAATATATATTTTTGTATTTAAATATTTATTAAAATTCAATATAATTACCTCTTTTCAACAGATTATTACATAAATAAATAAGTATAATGAAACTAATTATAGATAGATATATATACATATATATACCAGTTCAAAATTCTGGCAAATAGCCAACTATTGAATGAGGTGATTTATAGAGAAACCCGCCTATCTATCTATCTTATATGTTAATTTCCTGAGTCATAAGGACCCTTTAGGCATATCAAGTTTATAGAATATCTATTACGTAGTGTATTTATGCGAAATATTAGCAATTAGAGTGTATCTTCTGTCAATACAATCAGTGAAACTATGTTTTTAAACTGTTGATAATAATAATTGTGTATATAAAGTGAAACGTATCTAATTCCGACTTTGATAAATAAAACTTTTAGTAAAATATAATTACTCATCCAACCACTCGTAGATGAGATACATATTACAATAATAACTATTATTAACGAAGCTCGTATTGATTGTGATACCCTAAACAAGTATTCCGAATCGTTTACTATATAGTATATTTCAATTCCCCACAACTCGATATAATACCGATCATGAACCGATCTTGCGTTCATGTGCTATCCTCCCGGCCCGACAGGTTGCCTTCATCGAATACTGTAAGGTAGTGAGCAGCCTATTCGTGGGCGACCCTCAGGAGTACCACCTCTACAAACAGATGGCCCTCGTTTCGAATGTTATCTTAGAAAAGTTCAAAAAAAACTCAGGTTACACGCACTATAGACTATTACTAGGAGGACATGTATGTCCTCGTCTCCACGTTCCGCAATGCTAGCAACACCTCATTAGTTATTGTGCTTATGTTGGTGGAGTCCTTTCATCCCATTCAGAGATGAAGTTTTCACTTATAACCATATATGGCTCTAATGTCCCTTCGAAGCCGCTCTCATATTAACTCTAAGGCATCCATGGTTTTAATGAGAGCCGATCATTTATTTATGCACAACTATATAAGATGACTTTTAAATATTATTTTAAGACCTATTTCAATGGTACCGATGGGGATCGAACTCGCGTCCTACTGTTTCTGTGTCTGTATCTCTAGTTAATTACAGTATTGTTACACCTACAATTATACCTTACACCGTTCAGTGGGACATTATTCTCTCAATTATTCACTAGGCGTGTTATATCCCCTCACCTAATCATGCAAACGTGTCAAGTAATAGTTTGCAATAATATTCATAAGAAAATGTCCTATCCTCCTCCTCTTTATTAATAACATGTCACATTTCATTACGACGCAAATTCGTGTAGAAATTCCACTGGAAAACGATTCATTCGCTCCTACCTATTTCCATCAGAATTTCCACTGTAAATTTTTGGTGTGAACGCCCCTTCAAGTTACTACTTACACACACACTCACACACCTACACACGTACACACACACCTACACCTACAACTACACACTCACCTACACACACCTACACACACCTACACACACACACCTACACTCACCTACACACACCTACACACACCTACACACACACCTACACAGATCAGTATGCTATCTCCTACGAGGACCTATACGCGGTACTTGACGACAACTCGCTGATTATGGACTTCTTCGACCGAAGCACCGACATCAACAGCAACATCAACGCCTACCTCAAACACGTTCACGAGTAACCCACCGACCTTCAAGTGACCTTTACGCAGTATTATTTCTACGTCGTCATAACCACCACCACCCACCACCACCACCACCATCAGCATCATCATCATCATCGAGTAATTTATCGTCATCAACACACACATATATGATATGAGATTTATTAATAAAATATGAAATACTGTGATTATTAAGATATGTAACGATGCGCGTGATCGTATTGCGTAATACAACGCGCCTATTACATAATCAATTGCGTAACACCGACTAGTTTCACACGTGTACACGATGTCATTCGGTAGCGATGAAACGTAGTCGGGTGGTAGTGGACCTATATACAAATATAACATATATACACGTGCGTATAGAGCGTGAACAACGTTGCGTAGATGAAGACTAGTTACAGGTAGACAATGTCTACATGGATTCTCTCTTGTACACAAGTTCGTAGTCGTTTGTAGCGTTGGAGGCGGTCGTCGTGGCCGCGCTGGTCGTCGTGTTTCCGTTCAGTTTCTGTGTGTGTGGCAATGGGGACACTAGTATTTAGTTGTATACGCGTAGCTTATGTACGTACGTATCTAGTATGGATATCTACTAAGGCCATAACTTTATATCTCACTTAGGAAGAAGAATTATAGTGATTTTCAATTCGTTTTACTCTAGTTATTATATCTGTCTATTTAGAAAATGTGTGTTCAAAATCAGCCGATGTATATCTAGTATTATATTTTATATATTTAGTATTATATCTAGTATATAGTAATGTATATCTTTAGGAGGAAAAAGCATATTATTATTATAAACTAGAATCAACGAAACAAACAAAATTCTTCTAATAAATATTATATCTATCCTAAATTCACAAGGAGGTGTGATAGAGAGAAGGATACCAGTAATCTCGGACGACTTATTAAGTATATTTCATAATTATTTAATTATTATTTGAATTTGTATAATTTAATTATTAAATACTCATTCAAAATGTAACACACACAAATAAGTATAGCAATAATCACTACCGAGGACATATTTAAAGGTGCATATACAATACTTAGAAAATAAACTAAATTTAATAAGTCGTCCGGGATTACTGGCTACTATTTATTATATTCGTTTACGTTCCGTTATATTGTTGTTTTCGTGTTTACTTTAGACGCTTGATTGCTACGGCACAAAGAGTCGTCTTCAAATGACTGACTACCGTACACAGTTGCCATAGTAACCTGAAACAGGGCCATCAGCGGGTCGATGTCGTCTTGACTGATGAGGGAGTGCAGCTGCGAGAAGATAACGAAGTGAAGGAGAACCCCGTTGAGATGGGTGTGCAGGTGCGTGGAGACGATGATGTCAAAGTGGGCGTGGTAGATGTGGCCTAGAACGTGGATCAGCAGTTTGTGGATCTTCTTCACCGACGTGTCGAAATGTTCGCTGAACTTGTTGTCTGGCGTCAGTGAGGGGTAGGAGAGGGTTATTTGGGTGTTAGGGTAGTGAAGAGTGTAGAGGTGTAAGAGACTAGTGAAGGTTAAGAGGATTGAGAATAATTATTATTGAGGGGTGTAGAGATGTGAGAGTAGTGAAGTGTGTTTGAATAAATTAATAATATTTATTTTAATTATATACTATAAATAATTAATAGACATGAAATTCATATAATATACATATAATATAGTTAAATAATAAGTAAAAAAGTAACGTTTTAATTGCACGATACTTTCGAGAAAGGATACCACAAAGATAACACAAATAACACGTAACTAAGGAGGTGAATGGTAAATTTCCAGTACATTAATTATCTTTTACATGTAAAAGATACAATAAATACTAATTTTCAAAGAGCAATTTGCTAATTACATTTTATCGATGCAAAAAATGTGTATTTTATTACAAAATAAAAAATTAATATTTTCAAAATAATGATACTAATATTATTATGATATACAACAACAATTATTCATCATAAGTTATAATTTATATGATTTATATAATTATGTGAAAGCAATTGGAAATAATATTTATTTTGAATAAATCCAGTTTTAATTTAATGTTCACTATTTTATTGAACAAATTAATAATTTCCTAAAATATATGTCGTACATATTTTCAAATAAAAATATGTAAAATATACATCATTATATTTATAGAAATTAAAATATATATCATATGAGTTTAAGTATAAATGTGTCTTAATGAAAGACGAGTATAAACAATAATACATATATATAAAAAAATACTAAAATTAATATAAAAAATTAGATCAAAATTTATGAAAATAATTACGGCGAATATTTAAATTAATAGTTTTAGCGGCAATAAAATACGTAATATTACTAAGAGTTCTAAGGGAGAATAACCGTATTTCGTGGGGAACACAGACTCGTCGTTGATCAGCTGCTGAATGTAGGTCATCACGTAATCGACGTACTGGCTGGCGGAACAGCGCGACTTCTTGCCGCGTTCGTCTATCCACGGGTACTGGAGGTTGCAAGGCGCCGACATAGTGGAACACTGCGAGTGCGTGCAGTACTCCGACACGATACCGTACATAAGGTTTATGTGCTCGAAGAAAGATATGGCTACGCGAGGGGGGTGAACCATTAGTCGAGTAGAGGTCGTATAGTAGTGGTAATGATATAGTTTATTTAGATGCTTAAATAATAGTAGAAACTGTTCTGCGGTGTAATCGAATGATATTGATTACAAAATAATTATAATAAAATATGTTACTTCGGTCTTTCGCGGAATATTGAAATGGAAGGCACCCTTCTCCATAAGAAGTTCTTAAGTAAGATGTGCGATGCACTGTGCATGTGTATTTATGTATATATATATATATGTTTTTGTTAATAAACAATCTATAGCGTTACTATAATTGATATATATATATATAGCCTACATATTAATACATTTGTGATACGGTCATTGCGTGGATGCATAATAAACCCATTATAGATCTATATATATACACACATCTATTGATACGTTTATCTGGAATATAAATAGAATCATGTTCGCTATTAATATGTAAACATTTACTTCAATATTTAGTAAGATATTTGCACTCTATATTTATACAACTCGAGTTTAAAATCTTCTATTTTAAATCAAATTAGACGAGTATGTATATATTTCATAGCGTAATTATTGATTCTATATTTACTATATAACATAATATCGTTTATTATTTAGATATATATTGTATACTTGCTATCGAATATAATATTTTATAACATATACTCGCGGTGGGCAAAGATACTAGAAGCGGTGGACAACGATGCTAGAAGTGGTAGACAACGATACTAGAAGCGGTGGTAGGGGTACGTACTATGGGTAGCGATGATAGAAGTGGTAGGTACTATGTACAACGATGCTAGAAGCGGTGAACAACGATACTAGAAGCGGAATGGGGTACGTAGTATGTACAATGATGCTAGAAGTGGTGGACAACGATGCTAGAAGCAGTAGGGGTACGTACTATGGGTAGCAATGCTAGAAGCGGTGGTAGGGGGTACGTACTATGAACAACGATGCTAGAAGCAGTAGTGGGGTACGTACTATGGGCAACGATGCTAGAAGCGGTGGTAGGGGTACGTACTATTGACAACGATGCTAGAAGTAGTAGACAAAGATGCTAGAAGCAGTAGTGGGGTACGTACTGTGAGAAGCGATCCACTCGGTCTCGTCGACGCCGGGCGGAATCTGCACGAGGACAGCGAGCTCGTCGGGTTCGATGATCGAGTCGGAGTAGATGTCGTCGAGGTAGGTGTCAGAGTTCACGAGGGGCTCCTTCTCCCTACGCCGGCCCTTTCTGTCGGGGGCAAAGGCGATAGGTACACTATCGTCGTCGTTGTTGTTGGCGGCAGGATGGCGTCACATGGACCAAAATCCATGTGCGAACACCAGAACAGCCCTTGGGTTTGATACCAAGACTGATAGATGGGGTGCCGTCCCCCCAAACACACAACTATCGCCGTCGTGGACGCGGTTGTCTACGCATTCTACGTTATACGCGCTATAACCAGTGAAAAGTGATCTCGTGTTCAATGATAATATATATTGATATATTTAATTATTCTAAAATAGTAGATTTACACTGCGCACGAAATCAACAATCCAAGCGTAAAAGTGTTTTCACACCAACTCTAGCGCAATTATTAACTCTAATTATTAGAGGTTAAAGTTTAACTATATTATTTAAATCTCCGTAAAAGGGGTTTTACACCTAATAATTGCGTTCGAGTTGGAGTGAAACCCCTTTTTAATCACTTCGTATAACAACACTGGTTACATTATATTGTTAATATATTATACTTACAATATGTGTACATTAAATAATAGTAATAAAGAAGCGTGTTTAAATCGATTACAATTGAGTAATCAACAAATATATATACTGTATACTATACATGTTATAGTTTATATCATAGTATATGATTATCTTTTTATTCATCTTATATGACACAAATAATTGTCTTTATATTATATCATATGATATATGTTAATCTGTTTCGAATATGGTGGTTCCTTTTGTTTTTATTACGATTTATGAGGTCAAATTTAAAATACTCGTTTCGGAAGTTTCACACTATTGTAGATAATAGTGTATTATATTGTAGATGATAATCAACATGAATACTGAAAATATAGTATAACTTATAAAATATATATATAAATTAGAATATAATAATTTTAAATATAGCACCATATGTAAAAAAAAAATAATTTGACCTCTGCAAACAAAACTAACGGTGTCATATTCAATACTCTCTTATATATTGACCTATTATAGTGATTATATAATAAAACATATGTTTTTGAAATAAAGTTTGATGAAAATCAAATAACTAATTTTCTGTTATATATACATGTAATTATAATCGTGGGGTTAAATAGTCTATGGATGCAATAGTTTAATCAATATTTACTAAATTTCACATTATATTATTGGACATGAATTAAAATATATTCACTTGCTTTTAGAGTTATCATTACAACATTAAACTATAGTCACAAATTTAATAATTATATTCAAATATATTATCTGGTAATATAATTATAATAATAAATTATATATGATATTATTATAACACACTTTAATTTAAAGTTTAACTTAAACTCTATGGCCCATAGACTATATGGGTGACTCTCATAGTAAGAGAGTTTCTTAGCATGAATACCATCATCATGATTATGATTATCATAAACACTGTTTAAAACAGTATGACCAACAGATCGTCATTATAATCATTATAATATTAATTATGATTATCATAATCATTATCATTATTCTTATAAATATCGTAATTATCATCGGATCATGATCATTATGATGGTCACGAATCATGAATCATGAACTTATTTAAGAAATGATGATCGTGATGATCGTGATGATCGTGATGATAATAAACATAATGATGATTTATTATTTAATACTCATATAACACGTCAGATATATAATATTCCATTTTAAATCATTTTAATTTTTTAATATTTATGTAATTTTTTAAATCAATATTTTATAAATTATAATAATTTAAATTATTAATCATTAAAAATTTATTAAAATGATATTATAATATTATATTTATTATAATTAAATATAATATTACAATATATACCAACCCCATTAACCAATCCATGGTATCCCGAACGTAATCAGGTAATTTATCCAGATTTGTATAATATAGTTATAGTAGAATCATTAAATAAAATTAAAACATAATATTTCATTTACGTATCTACGTACAAAATAAATTATATTTACTAATGTTCTTTATTTATCCTTGGATTTTATCTTTTAATAAATTTTCCATGACTTCATAAAATCTTTGTAAATACTAGACTATTCGGGTTATAATATTATACAATAAAGTAAAATGTGTCATTTTTTTCAATTAAGTTACTGGTATGTAATCTTAGTGCGTAATTGTAATAATGTATTATCATAGGTTTATTAGTATTTATAATAGTTTTATGGAATTATGTTATTATATCTAATTGTGTATCTTATATCATTAGTAAATATACAGATTTAAAGAATTATTAATAACATTTGCCTAGAATCATGCATACTTTAAGTGGGCCTCCTCAAAATATGTGATGATGGCGGCTATATGCAAGACCTCCTATAACCAGGTTATAGGAGGTATTGCTATATGGCTTCATTTAGCTTGAAGTTAAAGTCGGCCATGTTAGAATACCAAATAGTTAATAAAGTAATTTTTAAAAATATCAATAATTAATGGAATAATATTATTATATCTGTTTATATCCCATTTTAATTGTATATTTTTGATTAACATTAACATTAAAATAAGCAAGATAAATAAGCAGATTCAAAGATATTATTATTAAAATGTGCTTGGAATAGAAAATGAAATATTTGGATTTCCCAAAAAAATACATCATAAACCCCTTTATAATGTAACCCCTATAAGTATATTTATATATATAAATATATTTGAATAATTAATAAATAATATATTCTATTGCAGATGTCCTATAATTATACTTATTAGTCCTTATATAATTGTATATATTATATCATATAATTTATATGTATGATTAATTGAATAATATTCACAAATTATACATTATATATTATCAGGGACTTGATATTAACAATATATGCACTATCATATTACAACTGTATGATTTTATATTATGAAAAGTGAAAGTATCAACTAGGATAATGAATTTAAAATAAAAATCAACTAACACTAACATACATTTTGATATGATAATCATATAAAATTGAACTGAAAAATCATTATAATGGTTATAATAATATACACTATAGTGTATATTTAATTATATATATATATATATATATATATATATAATTATCCTTATATTATTAATAGAATCATTATATTGTAATTATTTTATATTTTAGAATATTGTTTGTAAAAGAAACAGAAAATGTGTAGTTGTATACTTTTTATTTATTTATAAATATATAAAAAATATATATCCACATAAAAGAATATATAGAATAATTATATATTATACTTTATGTGTAAACCACTAGTCAATAAAGTAAAATAAGATGTATTGAAAAAGTAAGTGCAGAAACATTATATTAACTAATAATAAAGTAAGTTTTTAAATGAAAATAATGGTGACTTATATTTTATGTAAAGATCTATGGTAAATTAATAAACCATATTATAAAAATTAATAAATTCTTCACTAGTCAAGGAGATACATTTAGGAAGTTTTTATTAGCATCTTACTTGATATTATTCAAACATTTTCAAATAAATAACTACTTTTATGTCATTCGGTATCTAGAGTCCTTCGCATTATATCGTCGATATAAAGAAAGTCATATTTTCTTAACATCGATGGAATATATATTTTAATATGTCGATGATATGCGTCGGTCAATGGTAGTGGAAATCTGTGCACAGTAAGTACTTGTTCTATGCAATTATGAATTACCAGTCCATTTCTATTGCATTCGTAAAATCGACTACTTTTTAAATGTATATTTAAAATTAGCAGATAAATATATCAAACTTAAAGCCTAACATCTAGTGGTGCCGCAACAGGTGGGCAGAGGGGATATATCCCCCATTTTAAATTCTAGCGGGACCTCCTATGTATTGAACCCCCCCCCCCACTTTTACCACACAATTTATTTAATTGGTTGGTCCCCCCTACATACACACCATCATTCCAGCGCCCCTACTAACATCTGATAATTATCTGCACTATACGAACATGCGCATGGCTTAGTGTTACATCATAATGTATGAGTCATACCTAGACTAGGTGACCTAGTGCCCTAACTCATATAGAATACTATGAAAGTGACTGCTAATAATTCTCAATACATTCGTTGTCTTAATATAACGTTAAAGAATGAACAAGCAAGCTTTTTAAACTATGAAAGTGACTGCTACTAATTCTCAATACATTCGTTGTCTTCATATAACGTTAAAGAATGAACAAGCAAGCTTTTTAAGCTAAAGGAGCTCCTTATAAGGACCTCAAGCTTCTTATAAGGACATCTATATATGATTTCACATTAATTACATACACATTATGGTAAAAAAAATTACTTCTTCTCTAGAATTCTAATAAAACTACGTTACTACTGTTAATATTACGCTTACTTCGATAAATTCCCGGCTAGCACTAATATTGCGTATACTGATAAAACTACTAGTTAATACGTATAATTATTTAATACAATAATTTATCAAATTCTTCTAATATGTATTTAAATATAAAGTGAGACTGTATTTAGTTACGATACACCAACGACTAAACTAAGTACCTAATTACTAATACCTAACGACCATGCCGTATATGATTATCACAATATTCTACTTCTAGTTAAGTTGTTGAGATATAAGTGTATTTTAAATGAAGTGTTCTATTAGTATTATTGGATCAGTTTTCAATAATAATGATGTCACTTATAGTTTGTACATGTATATACCGGTTTATCTATAACTATCTCTGTAGAATTTAAATATATATTTATTTAATTTAATGTTTGATAATTTTAGTTCAATGGTGTATTATATTTAGTAAAAAGTTGCTTTGCATTTAGTAAGTAAATAATCGTTATATTAATATACTGATGAACTACCATCACCTACCATCTGCGCTTTATTTGATCTATATATCATAATTTTTATTAATTTAAATCCAAACTTTTAATAAATTAAAATATTTTTATTTCTTTTTTTATAAATTAAAAAAAAATTCACATATATTAAATCAACTTTGTGTACCTTTACTAATATAGAAAACCTTAACATTGCAAATACTCCTAACTTGAACACGTAAATGAAAGAATAAGCTGGCTTGTGAAATAAAATAATTTCTTCCTATACTTACTTAAGGAAAGTTAGAGGGGATTTATTTATATGGTCGTTTGAAGATTTTTATCTATAATTATTGTTTACTAAAATAAGATAACTTTAGAAATACATAAAATAATAACTACATTGTTTTTGTATTTTGTAGATTACATTTAGAACTATATAAAGAATATTTAAAATTATATTATAAGTATAAGAGCAATATAATTGGACCTAAACTACATACCTACATCACTAATTTGTTAAATAATAAATATTTCAGAAATGTTCATAAATGTTATAATTTATTATATGTATTCAGGTATTATATTTTAGGTTGTTTGTTATATCTGAAGAGTATCGTAATATAAATAAATTCAGAATGTTTTTTATAGTTTGATCAAGTAGTTGTAATCTGAAGTTATGGAGCTTCAAAGATACAAATTAGAAAAATAGAACATTATTAGTTTTTTTAAATATATATAATAAAAGAATAATAGTAAATAGTATAAAATAATGATAATAGAAACAATAAAAATAAATATATTTACAAAGGTATGCCATAAGCATATGCCTCCTATACCATAAGCAGAAGTAACTTTACAGAGGTTATGTTGCAGGCTTATTGATGGCACTTATCTGTATGCATCGTTTAAGGGGAAAATCAGTTTCTGCTTTTTATATTATTTTTAATAAATAAAATATTCATTTCAAAAATCATCTGTTTCCTAGTTTCTTTCTATATTTCAAGATTTTTCCATAATGATCTATTATGTTAACATTTTTTTTATAAATTTGACCAAAATTAAGAGCCTATACTAATTTAACATTGAAATTATTAACATAGAGTAGATATAAAAGTAATTTATACATGTTTCTAGTAATGTATATTTATATATATATGAATAAAATCATGTGAGTGTTTTTAGTACACCATATTATGTAATAGAATAAATTATAAAACTAAAATAACAATAATAATTCTAGTAAATATTTTTATTTCAGATTATTTTTTTTAATTTTTTCAAAAATAAAATTATAAAAATTTATTGTATATGTTCTAATTTAAAAATATAAAATTCTATAAGAAAAAATTGTATCAACTTTTTTAGAACAAAAATTAATACTGTAAAAAAAATGTAAATATATTTTATTTTTTTACATCTTCTAGTTTATTTATATTTTTATTTATCTTCTACTTGAAGTTCATTATAATTTTATAAAAATTATGTGTTTAATGTTTGGCAAAAAAAAAAAAAAAATTTAAGGAAAAATATTTTATCATTTTAACATGAGTATCTCTATATATTTAAGTTATTTCTCTGTGATTCAATCGAACTTAACATTTTTTACAAGTTAACAATACAAGTAATAGGAATAATTAAAATGAAGTAAAATCAATTATTTATTTATTCAAATATAGGCTACTGTTAATGTGCTAACTAATAAAATATCGTCATTCTTTCGTTGGCACGATATACCACTGATATACTTTAAGAAGTGAACACCAAGTATAAACAATAACCCGATGATTGTCTACATAAACGTGGGTAACGTAGACATTTAATGACGGAGATCGATGAGTCGAAAGTGAAGTACCCATACGTTGATAATAGAAGATAGAGGGCGAGGCGTCGTTAGATATTCTAGGGTACCGGTCATTTTGTGCCGAGTCATTTAGTATTTGTAATTTTAGAATTAATTTTAATAGTATAATTTAGTAAAAACGAAATTATCAATTCGTTTCGGTATATATTTAAGTGAGTGATTTCGTTGCGGTACAAAGTGACCGGGATCAGATATATCTCTCTTTCGAGCAATCGCTTTAAAACAGTTCGATATCATTGACCAGCTTCTGTATGTCGAGTTTAGTCCAGAAGTGAGATCTGTAGATAGAAACGGATTCTTCGTCCTCTTCGTCTTCTTCTCCACCCTCGGAATCAAGGAATGCTTCGTTCATGGTGTCTCTGTGAATGGGGAGGTGGTTAGTATCAACGTTACAATAGTCGCACTGTTAGTAACAACGTGATTATAAGCAATATTACTATATGAGATGGAGAGGGAGAGATGGTTATCAGCATCGTCATCAGCATATTCTATATGTGAGAAAAATCATGAGAGAGTTAATCTTCATCATCAGTATCATCATCATCATCTTCGGCAGCAGCATCAGTATCATCATCAATAAGTGAGAAAGAGAGTGAGAAATAGAATCATCATCATCAGCATCATCATCAGTATCATCATCATCACCATCATCAATAAGTGAGAAATAGAATCATCAGCATCATCATCATCATCATCATCAGCATCATCATCATCAGTATCATCACCATCATCAATAAGTGAGAAATAGAATCATCATCATCATCATCTTCATCATCATAGTATAGTACCTGCATAAATATAAACGAAACAAAAGACAACACTACGATTACCCTCTATTGTTGATCACTAGTACTATAGTGACGTGGCTTGTTCTTTTCACTAGAAATAACAAAATATAATATATTATATGCAAATGAATTAATAAATAAATTATATAAATCTAATTTTGAATAGATAGATTGTAATACTATTATTGAGAATAATTAACTGCGTAATATATGGCTATTGTATTGATTTAAAAACACGCGATAGGTAATTTATCTTGCTACCACGAATATGATGTATACAGGGATGTGTTCCTACTTCAGTGATCAACTATTTACTTGTGAACAAATGTGTCCGTATATATATTACATGCAGTAAATATACAAAATAATGGTTCAAAATAAAAAGATCACCGAATAGATTAGTTCAATAGAGTTTTAACATACATATGATTTCTAAGGTAGAATATTGATGGTTTTTTGGTTGTGTATATTTGTCACGTAGGTATGTATATTTGTATGTAATTATGTATATTTGTATGTGTATTTGTATGTAAATATGTATATTTGTATGTGTGTTTGTATATTTGTATGTAAGTATGTATATTTGTATGTAATTATGTATATTTGTATGTGTATTTGTATGTAAGTATGTGTATTTGTATGTGTGTTTGTATATTTGTATGTAAGTATGTATATTTGTATGTAATTATGTATATTTGTATGTGTATTTGTATGTAAATATGTATATTTGTATGTGTGTTTGTATATTTGTATGTAAGTATGTATATTTGTATGTAATTATGTATATTTGTATGTGTATTTGTATGTAAGTATGTGTATTTGTATGTGTGTTTGTATATTTGTATGTAAGTATGTATATTTGTATGTAAGTATGTATATTTGTATGTAAGTATGTGTATTTGTATGTGTGTTTGTATGTAAGTATGTATGTATTTGTATGTAAGTATGTATTTGTATGTGTATTTGTATGTGTGTTTGTATGTAAGTATGTATGTATTTGTATGTAAGTATGTATTTGTATGTGTATTTGTATGTGTGTTTGTATGTAAGTATGTATGTATTTGTATGTAAGTATGTGTGTATTTGTATGTAGAGGCTCAACATGGTAATCGACGTAAACTAACTGCAATGTAGTGGGCCGTATGATCGGAGAAAACAAATTATCCTAGGACGATATTTAACATTACAGAGATAGCTAAGGATTATGCTAAGACAATATTGTTTTCTCCGAACAACTACAATGGCAGGTTAATACAAAGGCTGGTAATATACGCGACGGTTAGTATTAGAACAATCAATATTACATCATGCTAACGATGCTAGATTAAGTAATTAATGCAATTATTATAATTATTATTATGATATAGATATAACACATGAATACGAGACACACATTAGAACACGAGAGCTAATGTCACACTATAAACACGAGAGCTATGCTTTATAATGGGGTGCGAACCTTGGTTCTCCTACTTCAGGTTTCATATCGTAACAATTGTACGCCCAAGTCTGACCGGGACGTGTGCCCAATTTGTATTGGCTCCAGTTTATCGACGCTACGAAATAAACGAAAAGTTAAATTCACGATAACAGGTTTGATTTACATAGTTCATAGTTATTGATTAGATTAAAAATATTAGGTAATACTGATTATGCAATGCAATTACTAATACTGGAATACAAGTGATACTAATGCTTTGTTATATTAGATATATCATCTTTTATTATAAAGTATTACTTTTATTGATTACATTTTAAATAATTTAAAGAATAAATTCACCTGCTAAAGTGAAATATCTCTATGATAATTATCAAATTAAATATTATAAACGTATACTAAATATGTTGATAATATAACTGATATTAACCAAATAATGCAATTAATATTATACATTAACAAATACATAAATCTTATATTTTGGAAAATAACTTGAATAATAATTTGTTAATAATATTTTAAATATACGAAATAACTCTAAACTGTTTATTCTATATACGGAATTAATTTTAGTTGTAAATCTAGTATGAAGTATATCATTTCTATATAAATCTATATATATCAAGATAGGTTGTATTGTAATCTGTATACTAGTACATATAAACAGTTCACTACACAAGTTTACTTATATATTAACCATCCGATAATTTCCATTTAGATTTCTTGGCAAACTCCTAGTAAGAAATGTGTGTGTGTATTAGTAAAGGTAACGCACTCATAGGCAATGTGTGTGTGTGTGTATTAGTAGGGGTAACGCACTCATAGGCAATGTGTGTGTGTGTATTAGTAGGGGTAACGCACTCATAGGCAATGTATGTGTGTGTATTAGTAGGGGTAACGCACTCATAGGCAATGTGTGTGTGTATTAGTAAGGGTAACGCACTCATAGGCAATGTATGTGTGTGTATTAGTAGGGGTAACGCACTCATAGGCAATGTGTGTGTGTGTATTAGTAGGGGTAACGCACTCATAGGCAATGTGTGTGTGTGTGTTAGTAGGGGTAACGCACTCATAGGCAATGTGTGTGTGTGTATTAGTAAAGGTAACGCACTCATAGGCAATGTGTGTGTGTATTAGTAAGCTATTTGTAAACTAACATCCATTTCTTCGGTCTCTTCCGCCTTTCTCTTTACTGTTCGATAAGAGGATTAATGATTAAGTTAAAGGTATTAGACGTATAAAGTATTGGAACGAAGTTAAAGGTATTTCCTAAGCTAGCTTCACAACAACACAGAACAGCTGCCCCCGATATAATATCGATATCGGCTGCTTCAATGTATTTATTTTAAAACATTGACTAGGTATAGGGCAAGTCAGACATTTCATAATAGCTCATTTATATATAAACGCACACATAAGCTTTGCGTCGAACTGCTTAATAAAGGTCTGTAATTCTAGCTGTTCACACCGACACTGCCCGATGTTAAGTTACACGATATCGTGCCGTATTTGTTAGTGTGTAAGCAGCTTAGGTTTTTATTTAATTAAGTATCCATGAAGTGGCTTACTGTTCATTAATTAATTGATAAGAAATCACCACAAAGTAATAAAGTGTGTATTTATTTAAAATAGTTTGTATTATTATAATATTGACATGATATGATTGATATAATGTACTAGCGGATGTATGCTTAGGTACAATGTACTCATGACGCATAGTTAGGTAGACTGTACTCATGAAGCATAGTTAGGTACAATGTAATCACGGGTACATAGTTAGGTACATCGCGTGAGTACATTAAAAGCTAAGTAATAACCAACCTGGCATGTTGACCATCTTCGGACGTTTCAGCGAGATATTTTTAAAGTACGCGTTACGAGGTGCCTTCGCAATGATATCTGTTAGGGGTGTAGGGGGGTGTTATGTGGGTGTAGGGGGGTGTTATGTGGGTGTAGGGGGGTGTTATGTGGGTGTAGGGGTGTGTGGGGGTGTAGGGGGGTGTTATGTGGGTGTAGGGGGGTGTTATGTGGGTGTAGGGGTGTGTGGGGGTGTAGGGGGGTGTTATGTGGGTGTAGGGGTGTAAGGGGGTGTAGGGGTGTGTTATGTGTTATGTGTGTGTAGGGGGGTGTTATGTAGACTTGCTACACCTTGTACACGTGTGTACAGTGAGCAGGCTTGTGGAATGTATGTGTTCAGATCAGTGTCTGTGCTACTTCTTAGAGGATAATGTTCTAAATATTATTATTTTTTTTTTATAATTTGGATCAACATTTAATGTATAATTAAATTAAATTTGATAATGATGAATAGAGACATATAAATAATTAAAATTTTTTTATTTTAATAATTTGTTGTTGTTGCACCTTTTTTGTTATTTCGAGTATATTATGAAATTAAGTTTTTAATTTGTAGAAAAAAAAATAAATTTTAAGGAAAATTTAAATATTTATTAATTATTTAATTATTATAACATTTCATTTTGTGTTTTGATAATTAACTAGTTTCTATTTCTCTCTGCAACTAAATAGAACTTTACAATAATTTTTTTTGACAACTAGTTTTATTTATGTATTATATTTATACTGTGTATAATAATAACTGTATTATAAATAGAACAATATTCGTTACGAGCTGAATCTGTATACACACACATATATATATACATATTTTACGCCTATATACACATACACATACACATATGTATGTATACAACAGTATTACACATGAACCCACTTTTCATTATGTCGACACGTTTAAAACCTACAAAATGTTATCCATACATTTTAAAACTAGAAATAATTTAATGATACGCTTCGAAATGATTCATAGATAAAGATGAGTTTTAATTATAAGATATTCTTTTTAGGTATTTATTAATATATAATAATTATAATATATTATAAATCAAAATTACTATGGATTTAGATAATGTTTCATTATCTCGAGATAATCAAATCTTACAATTACTTTTTCGAGATAATCAAATTTTAAATATAATAATTAAAATATATATATACTAGTAATTTTAACAATTAGAAAAATTCAATTCGATTAGTTTGAAAATTGTTTCATATTCGATCTAATAAGACCTATTTTGAATATTGAATTTGAAATTATCAGAGTTCAACATTAATTAGATATTATAAAATATTAAATGAATTTTACAAGTATTTTGTTCTTCATTTCTGGATGTTTAGAGTATTTTAATTTTTTCATGTTTTTCTTAGATTTTTAGGTTTTTATAATATTTTTGGGTTTTGTTTTTTTTTAGATTTAGGGAAAAATAATATTTTACTATTCCATATTAGGATAAATATAGTTATTAGTTATTAAAATTATAATTAATAACTAATATCTATATTTATCCGAATATTAGAATTTTCTAATATTATAATAAAAAATTATTTATTAAAATAAATAAAGATATCGTTATATCTAATACATTAATTACATTACTAAGTATGACAACCCAATAAGCTGGAATTTTAATTTAACTGAATAATATCATTATTTATAATTAATGTATAATAAACATTGTATATAGAAATATATATTTAGTGCAGATATTCAAAAGCACGACCAAGTTCGATAGAGCAAATAAAAGTTTGATACAATAATTTCAAATAGTTGAAATATAAATGTACAACTCAAAACCAGTTTGTAATGTGTAAAGTTAACGAAAATGTTAGATACAATTGCAAGTTCATTTGCAACACTATTATACACCTAACTTCTCACACACACACACACACACACACCCACCCACACCCACATACTCACACCCACACACACTCGGGCACTGAGCCACCACTAACCATCATTACTGGACAGGTACAACTGCATAATCTTTATTATACCTTCCCCGTCCTCTCCCCTCAGTTGGGGTAGAGCGTTCTTACGGCTAAACATCCTGTAAGGTTGTGGGGGTGGGGGGGGTTAGGTAACAATGATCAGTGGTGTAGAGGGGTTAGGTAACAATGATCAGTGGGGTGGAGGGGGGGGGTTATGTAACAATGATCGGTGGGGTAGTGGGGGTTAGGTAACCATGATGGGGGGTGGAGGTTAGGTAACAATGATCAGTGGGGTGGGGGAGGTTAGGTAACAATGATCAGTGGGGTGGGGGGGTTAGGTAACAATGATGGGTGTATTGATACAGTACTATGTAATACACACACACATTAATCTGAGGAAGCCACCCTTCAGGCAATAGTAGCAAACAGAAAACTTCTAAAGCAGCTTCATACCGATATCGGGTTATACAAATTATTTATAATGTATTCACTTCAGAACATTTACTAGTGGTAAGGGTAAGTCAAATCTTTAATAGATAATTTATATATAAACTATTATAGTAGAGCTACAGGATTAAACAATCGATACAAAGAAAATGAACGCACGCAATGCACATGAAAGATATACACGCGAATGTCACTTTCCTCGATAAATCAACAAAATGTCATCGGAGATTTCGATTGGTCAAATAAAAAACAGTAGATTTGTGGTCGAAATAGATAGAAGTTACTTCTATCTATATCAATGAATTAGACCGTATACATCAATAAAATACAGGTTCAACCCCAGCGAACTACTAACAATTTGATTAGAAACTCGGAGTAGCTGCAGGGATGGTCAATCAGCTGATCTAGCATCTTCTTGTAGTCCAACTCTTCAATAGTGACCTCATCTATTGTATTGTTATGTAATGTAGGCTTGCATATGTATACACACACTTGTGTATATATATATTAGGTTGGAGTGAAATTTGAATTAATTATGGCGATATAGTTATGACTCACGATAGTGATTTAACGTTATATGTGGAGAATACATAATGTCACTAATTCACGTATAACGTTACATCACTATCGTGAGTCATAACTATATCGCCATAATTAATTCAAATTTCACTCCAACCTAATATATATATTATACACTATTTAAGTGAAATGAACACAGTTGCAATAGATCAATTAGTACATTAATCAGAGTTGTTTGATTTAAATCAATTGATTTAAATCATTTGATTAAATCAATGATTTTTTTGATTTTTTTGAAGGCAAAAATCATGATTTTTTTGATTTTTTTGATTATAAATCAACTTTTTTATAATTTGATAAAATGTAATTAATAGTTTGGATTACTATTATTAACAAATCTAATAAATAAAACTGATTAAATAATATAAAATTTGTATTGATAAATTTATTTATTTATTCTATCAAAAAAATCAAAAAAATCATGATTTTTTTGATTATAAATCAACTTTTTTATAATTTGATAAAATGTAATTAATAGTTTGGATTACTATTATTAATAAATCTAATAAATAAAACTGATTAAATAATATAAAATTTGTATTGATAAATTTATTTATTTATTCTATCAAAAAAATCAAAAAAATCAAAAAAATCAAAAAAATCAAATAAATCAAAAAAATCAATGTGATTTTGATTTTTTTGATTTTTTTAAAAAAATCATGATTTTTTCCAACTCTGACATTAATAATGCCGTACAAAGGTACCTGCAAAGTGTGTGCTACAGCAACGCAGGTATAGGTAGTGCCGTATTGATAGTATTCCAAGGTAAGAGAGGGTTGAGGTGTACAGCTAAAGATAGCGATACGACGATGCAGCAATAAGGAGACAGTTGTTCGCAATAAAAATGTCTTAGCACAAATCTTAGCTTTCTCAGTAATGTTAAATATTATCCTAGAACAATCCTTAGCTATCTCCGTAATGTTAAATATTGTCCTAGCACAATCCTTAGCTATCTCCGTAATGTTAAATATTATCCTAGGATAATCCTTAGCTATTTCCGTAATGTTAAATATTGTCCTAGGATAATTTTTTTCTCTGAACAACTGGCCCCCAGGGAAACGATGCAGAGATAAGTAAACATAGATAATGGTAGAGATGTTGTCAGGGATGTAGTGAGGTCGAGAGTTGAAGGTTGTTGGCTGAGCAAACACTAACCGGTCATCGAATGGAACAAGTCTATAGATACATATCTGCACCAGCTGGCTGCTACCTCAGACTTCTTGGTTTCGTCTGTTGTACAGGAGTGGGCGGGTTAGGGGTGACGATACTTTTGTATTCAGTTGGCACATGGCGTATTTAATAGATATGGTGATTAAATTAAGTAGCTAATTTAGTTTTTTTGTTTTTGTGTAATATTACGAAATCGCTATCTGTTTTAAAAAACGTATAAAAAGGGTATAAATTATTAATTATGAAAATAAATTAATCTCGAATGACTCGCATAAAAGTGATGACAAAACATGTTTCCATTTTTATATGGATATTATTGAACCTTCATACACCTATGGGTGTGTATATCATAATATATTTTAAATTTAGGGGTTTATTAACCACTAATCTGGTGTCAAAAAGTACATGGGAAAATATAGGGAAATTATCATTACATATATGTTTATTTTCCATAGAAATAATTAAGATACATACATTATATATTTAGAACGACTGTAATATATGTAGTTTATATGAATTG
Source organism: Osedax fenrisi (assembly GCA_964019155.1). Classification (NCBI taxonomy): domain Eukaryota; kingdom Metazoa; phylum Annelida; class Polychaeta; order Sabellida; family Siboglinidae; genus Osedax; species Osedax fenrisi. The sequence goes on from OZ025242.1 coordinate 91,938,803, forward strand.
TATCATTATATTATTTAAAAAAAATATTGTATGATTTTTTTTTAATAATTATTTATATAATTATTGAAAATATTTGTTGTATTTAAAATTAACTCTTATTAGTTATACAAATTGAAGTAATCTATTTATGAAAAAAAAAATGTATTAGCTTACTATACAGCTACTAATTGAGATTAATATTGATTATAATTTATACATAATTATGTAAAAAAAAAAATTGGTGAAATGATCTCGACAAATTTGTTCGTATTTTACATGAATTTTTTTAATTTTTTAAAATAAATATATCAATATATAATTATAATTAAACATGTTTTTATCATATCTATTACATTTTTAGAAAATAATTATACTTAAAAAAAAATTAGGTTACCTTAATATTTTTTGTTGAAAAATTCACAGAAATAAAAAATACCTAGAATATTTTTTTTAAATAATCTAATGATACATTTCATATAAACTACATATATTAATTACATACTCAAAATATAATACCTGCACCTTTATTATTTCTATGGAAAATACACATTTATGTATTTTAATGCTAATTTCCCTATCTTTTGTATGCAATTTTTGACCCAATTCAAATTCATAATATAGGTCACATGTAATATAGGTCACTGATAATATAGGTCACTGATAATATAGGTTACTGATAATATAGGTCACTGATAATATAGGTCACTGATGACTATAGCACCGTAACGTGTTCTAGAGATGTGGGGCAGGGCGGGGGTACCTTTAACAAGCTCCATCAGACTGGAGGATAGCTGTGACAGAACGTTAATGCTACCTAGCATCTTCACGAGGTGGTACCAGATGTTGCGAGATTCGTAGGGCAGGCGAAGTTGTTCTAAGGGGAGGGGGCACGGGGGTTAGGTGGGTACGGATGGGGGGAGGGGGCACGGGGGGTACGGATGGGGGGAGGGGGCATGGGGGTTAGGTGGGTACGGATGGGGGGAGGGGGCATGGGGGTTAGGTGGGGGGAGGGGGCATGGGGGTTAGGTGGGTACGGGTGGGGGCACGGGGGTTAGGTGGGTACGGATGGGGGGAATTATGTCTGGGGGAGGGGGTTATGTATGTAGGGTGTTATTAAAACAAGAATACGATGATTGGGGAAATTATCGCAAAAACAAATATATTTGTAACTTCTCCATTATTTTATGCTTTACAACATGAAATAATAAATATGATTTACTTATATCAAACATTTGTTGCGGTATCGAACATTTAAATTTGTTATTAAAAAAATATTTAAAATATTTATTTTTAGATTTTACTCGAGTACACTATCGATTGCATAGTTGGCTACAAGCGAAGAGCTAACACATCAGAGGTCATAAAAGTTCATCAGAGGTCATTACTAACCGTTGTTATGTAATTCAGATGAATACATTGAAGTAGTGGTTTCGCAGGTAACCATGGCAAGGGCCAGCGAGTCGCTATAGTAGTTGATGTACCTAGAGATGAGGTACATGTGTAGTGTATGTACCTAGAGATCAGGTACATGTGTAGTGTATGTGATTAGGTACATGTGTACTTAGAGGAGTGGTTCTCAAAGTGAGATAGGTTTCAAGGAGCTTTCTTAAATTTGAAATTCTAAAAAAACTAAATTAAAAAAAAATCAATCATTCTAAATCAAGAAGTTTGTATTGTTAATTATAGGACATACATATATATATATATACATATATATATATATATATATATATATATATATTGATTAGTTTATTTAAACATCGTATATATATAAAATAGTTATATAACTAAACAGTGTATAATAATGGCGAAAAATATTGTTTATTAAATAAATAAATAAATAAGTAAATTTCAAATTAAAACTATAAATTATAATAAACAAACTAACAATTAATAACTAGACAACAGAAATTTATTTATATAAACTGGCTGTAATAGATTGCTCACGAGAACAGCGCTTTAGTGTACACATCACTTACGTTTTATCGTGTTGCAGGAATGCTTTCATCAAGTCCAACTCCACCGTGATGTCTTTCTGGATTTTCGGTTTATTATTCTTCATCGCTTTGTTACTCAACTCCTGTTATTGTGTGTGTCACGTGATTAGAGTATGCTTCTACTGCTACTGTTATTGTGTGGCTATTGCTGCTGTTATTGCATGGGCATACTACTACTGTTTACGTTATTGCTACCACTACTATTTATATTGCTGATACTACTATTGCTATTGCTGATATTACTATAGTAGAGTAGATAGGAAATATATAAGGTTATTCAAATACCGTTTACAAAATATAACTATTCATTGTATTGAGCCAATTTTGTCTGTATCATGTTCACGTTATATAAATGCATCTTTGCAAAGAATACATTTTCTAGATATACTATATTATATATATTTTATACATATATAAACATTTAATTTTTTTTTTAAATGAATCTAGAACTTTAAATATTTTTATAAAATTATTCTTTGTAATTATTCATATAAAGTATTCTCTATAGTGTTAACACTAACAATTATTAAAAAAGCTACAACGGTTTTTTCTTTTGCGACTCTAATGCATACATACGGGATGGAATCAAATACGTATTTAAATACGCTGATTTGGTGTATTTGTATTTGATTGTTGTATTTGGTGTATTTGATCAAATACAGGTTCAAATACACTTTTAAAAATATGTGAAATTAATAATTTAATAGAATATAGAATTTAAACAGTAGATTTATGAATGTAAAAAAAGTAACTAATAATTTACCATTTATATTATATTAAAGAATATATTTATTAAATAATAAAAATTATATAATAGAACAATCATTTTATGAAACTATATATGAAAATTTATGAATATTAAATTTATATTCTATATAGATAGTCTGTGTTTTAAATTATAATTTATAATATCCCAAGTTTAATTTAAATAGATTTCAATTAATTATTATGCACTCTGCTATAGAGATTATTATTTTATGATTTAATATTTAATGTGTTAATATTTGATAAAATGTATTTGTATTTGTATAAAAATTTAATAAATATACAAATTTGTATTTGTATTTGCTGATTTAAGAAAAATGTATTTGTATTTGATAAAGTGTATAGTGTATAAAGTGTAACCCAATCCTGTACATTAAGCCGGTTCGGCTCAGTAATTTTTTTATAAAAATTGCTGCTCATATTTTTATATGAACTAGATAACATAATAAATTGAATAAAATAAAAAATAAAAAAAATTAATTATTGGAGGTGCGTCACCTCATTAAACTTTAACGAAGAGATTTAAATATAATTTATATATATATATATATATTTATGTTTATATTTTATTATAAATTAATTTTTTTAATTAAAATTAAAATAATTTGTATTTTGTATTCAAAATTTCTTGGTAAATCGAAAAAAATATTATAACTACAAACAAAATTGTTAATGATGATAAATTGAAGTTTAAAAATATCTCCTATCTCATATATATATATATATATATACGTATATAAGTGTACTATTACATGACATTAATAAGACAAAAATTAATGTAAAAATATGAAAAATTTTATACTTAAAATAAAAAAGTTTACAAATTATTACAAATTTTGTTTTCAATCGACTGGATTAATAATATGATTTTTAAAAAAAATTTTAAATCGTTAGAAATTTCTTAAAATATATTTCACTTTTTATCTTATTTTTTATAAATTATAAATTATTAGTTTGTTCTATAATTTTTTTTCTTTTGTAAATTTGTAAAAACTAAGATACAACTTATATTATAGAATTTAAAGAGCTTTGTAAAAATATTAATTATATTAATTTTAGACAAAAATATTATTAAAAAAAAATCTAAATTTTCTCCATATTGGTCAGGAATGATGATAATTTTTTTATTTCTATAAATATTTAGATAGCTATATATATAATATATTCTGTTAATTTCATTATACAATATTCATTATTGAATGAGTTATGTTCTAATATGTATTATAAATAAATTAATAAATTCATAATTTCTATCTACAAAATTTAACATTTTTATCAATTATTTTTGCACAATTGTGGTCATAACTTTTTTTTAAAATAAAAATTAAAAAAAACTAAGATATAATTTTATAAGCATTCCAAATATACAAATTTTATTATAATAGCATAAATATATAAAATCTCGTTTTAGTACCTATATCCCATTTTCGAATACCTTTATAGTTATTATTTATATCAGTAAGATTAGGCGATTATATGTCGGGTGTTCTCTAATAATCAGTTGTTTCTCTGAATATTCACGTGCATCTCCTTAGTTTTAGTCTATAAATATACTCTATTCTCTCATAACCGACAGGCCTCAGTTATACTCTATTCTCTCCTAAGCGGTGTTTACTAACGCGACTAAGGAATCTGTACTTGGCGATGTGTACTTTGGTGAAGTTAATCGGGTTACAGGTTTGCACGTTAAGTTCGCGCTCGTTGGCCTGGTTCAGTTCATCAGTGGTTGGCTCGTGCCATTGCTGTAGCTGAGCTTTCCAGTAGTGAGTCTGCGTGTAGGTGTGTGTGTGTGTGTAGGTGTGTGTGTGTGAATGTGTGTGTGTAGGATGTAAGGATGAGTGTGTACATTTTTAAGAATAAAGTAATATAAAAAATAAAAATAAATATATATATATAAATATAAATGACATATAATGCAGAGGTTAAGGCAACTTTCCGGGGGGGGGGGGTATAGGTGGGGTATATGTGGAGCTACCGCCAGGGTTGTTGGGGTCTTATATAATATTATTAATAAATATATTAACCATATAGAGTATACCATTTAAAATATCAAAAAATATAAGAAAATAAAAATTCATTAGTGATTCTTTCATAAGTTATATCATAGTTTGAAATTAATATATTTATCAATAATTTTGTTGTAGTATATTGTTATTAATTATTATTTTTTTAATATTTTGTTATACATAGTAAATATAATATATATAATTATTATAATCTATATTATTATTAATAATAAGTATACAAATAATAAATGATACTATAGTATTGAAATCAGGGTTGGCCCGATTTAAATCAAGTGATTTAAATCATGATTTATATCAATATTTAAATCGATTTAAATCACTCAATAAAAATCATGATTTAAATCAAAATTTAATAAATAGTAAATCATGATTTATATCATGATTTATATCACAATTTAAATCATGATTTAAATCAAAATTTAATAAATAGTAATAAAATATCTAAATATAATATATAAATTAATATAGTAATATTGCATGTATTTCAAAGGGTTTAGAAATTATAACTTGAAGTAATTATGTAAAATTACATAAAATGTCATCATCATATATAATTTTTTCATATTATATTGAATTACATTTTTATATATTTTTGAGTGAAGAAAATGTATAAATTGTTTTCTTTGATATTGAATTAAAAATTCATTTCAATTCAACTTCAAATATCATTCAATTATTATATTGTATAAATTATATACAATTCAATACACTTCAAAACAATTTATACATATTTTTCACTCAAAAATAAATATAAAATTTATAAAAAATTAATTCAATAGAATATGAAAAAGCTATATGTTTATTAGTAATGAGATTGTATGTAATGTTAGAACTGATTATAATTCAATTAAACATCAAAGAACGAAATTTGTTAATTTGAATTAATTATATACATTTCCTCATTCAAAAATAATAATAAATATAAATAATATTTACACATTATGTTTTTAAAATAGTTAGTTCATTTATTAAAACATAATCATTGAGTAAACACCTATTATATTTTTAAAAATGTCTGGACGAAAACAGGATTCTATATGGATAAATTATAATAGCATTTGGTCTAATCCATACAAAGTTAAGAAATCGGCTGGGAGTAGAAAAGGCTGCCAAATTGGTGTTCTTGTATAAATATTATAACTAATAAATGATTCTACATAAATTTTTTTTATTTATTTAATTATATATATATATAAAGGACAATATATATATATATCCTTTATAACATTCAAAAAATAGTTTAAAAAAAAATTATTATTACAAAAAAATCAAATAAATCGATTTAAATCAAATAAATCCGATTTAAATCAAAAAAATCCGATTTTTTTGATTTTTTAAAAAAAATCCGATTTTAATCCAACCCTGATTGAAATTAATATACTTATCAATAATTATATATATACAAAAAAACAAATATACCAAAATAACCATGGTTTTTTTGATCATTATATTGAATTCTTAAGCATGTATAAAAACGTAAACAAAACCGAAGAACATATCTACAATGTACACTAACCTTAAGCCACTTAAGGGCGAACTTAGTACCTTCCTGAAGTTCGCTTAATGGTGGGAAAGCGGAGTGGGAGGCCTCGTGCCTCAGTTCCACAATCCACTTCGGAATTCCCAGCTGTGGACGTATGCAATTATGTTAGTGCAGTCATGTGACTAAATGGGGCGGGGCTAATTATCACACTGCATGTATAGGCAAATATTGCATGTTTTCAAATGGTATCTACTTTTATAATAATTAAGTTTTTTTATAATTCTAAAAACAAGCTTACTATATAGCTTAATATATGTGGTTGAAAATGTTTAATTAATATTTAACCTAAATAATATACAATTTAATTATTTGTCATAATTAATTATAATATTTGTTAACAATTATCCATAAATTTACAATATATATATAAATTTATATTATTTGTAATCATTCCTACAGAGAAATATGCAACTATTATTAATTTATATGTTCTATACAAACTGAAAATGTTGAGTAAAATTATCCAAATTTAAAAAACTGATATTAATTACATTTATTATGATAAATAATTATTTTGAGTAATTAATTTTAAAGATTTTTTATTATTTTATAATTGTTATAGATATACAATTAATAGATAGTTATTAATTTATATATAATTGTTATATATGCTATATATATAGATATAATTATAAAATAAAAGTATAAAAATATAAATTTATTTATATATACAATATATTACATATGTGCATTCCCTGAAGCATATTTACATTTACCTTTAATTCTCTCTAAGTAGTGGTGATTTTAAAACTATCGTTTTAATCATAATATCACATTAATAATAATAATTGCACATACATCATTTGTGCATCATTTTAATCATAATATTTTAAATAATTAAAATTTACTAAAAAAAAATTTAAAATGATTATATTTCATAAAATTATATAATATGTTATAATAATGCCCCATGTTTGGATGTAAGTAAAATTAATATAAATTAAGGAAATTATATATTAAATCACAGCGTACACCACTACTACTAGCGACACCTATACTAGTTATTAATACCCTATTTGTTAGCCTATTCACTGGTTGATGGTAGGACATCTGATATTTCTCTGTTAGTAGGTTGATATATCGTATGAGGGCCATCGAGTGTATGCTACAGGCCTGTGTGTGTGAGAGGTCAGAGGTCAAGCTGCTGTTAATGGTAGTCGTAATGGTCGTAATCAATAATATCAATATATTTATTATTTTTAATAACTTTAAACAATTTTATAACTTTATAACAATATATGTTTAAAATGATAAACTGTATATATGAGAAGGCCACGCATTAACAATAGGTGGTCAGGAAAAACAATAGGCCTAAAGATGACTAACTATAGGCCTAAGATGACTAATAATAGGCCTAAGATGACTAATGATAGGCCTAAAGATGACTAACAATAGTGTTAGTGACAGTTTCATCCATGATTTGAGCATTCATCATCAGTAGAGTGCATTCTATAGCTGTGGCTAGGGTGTCGCCCACCCTGTGAGAGGGGTTAAAGGTGAATACATGTATGTGACCTCGGATAAGTCAATCATTCCATGTGTATATTAATAGTGTAATACTAGTGGACTGGATGAAAGGACTCCACCAAATAGAATAACAATAACAATATACGTAATATTCCCTTAGTATAAGCTAAACATAGCTTCTGGGTATCCCTCCGATTATTATAGTCAATATTCTGTAAATAAATTCATAAATTCATAAATACTACATATACTATAAGTTCGGTATAATTGAAAACGCGTATACAAGTAGAATTTAAAGTCTCTCTATATAATGAGTCATAGGCCTAATGATAGTGATACACTTACATACACGTATGTATATAGTATATACAGACATCGACGCGAAGGTTAGTTAAAAAGCAATACATTAATATACGCTTAGTGTATGATACACATGTCTACACATATATAATACCAGCTTAATTAGAAGATGTTCGAAATCCACAAAATATAAATTACAAAATAAAGAACAACATTTGACTTCTAATAATCATCATTATTATTTATGATTATATTACAAGTAGACGTGTAACGCGGGGTGTACTGCGGGGGTGTGTATCGCGGGGGGTGTATCGGGGGGGGGGTGTATCGGGGGTGTGTGTATAGCTGTACTGACCTGAACTTCCAGACCTCGATACGTCCGAGGCCGTGCTTACGACTCGCCAGATCTCCGTGAAAGAGCTCTTCGTAAACGCATTCAAACTCCGCTCTAGTGAAGAAGGAGATGTCATGGATATCGCACGAATTTACTGATTTCTATGCGCGAATACGCGTATAAGATCTACGCGTAATATTGATTGAAATCGCATGTATAGTGTTGTTAAAAAACGCTTTTATTAATGCTTGTTTAAAATCGTTTTTTTCGTTTTTCTATTACAATAAATTATTAAAATAAAGTAAGTACATATTATATGAATAATCATTATTAATTCGAATAATATATTATCTGTATTATTAGCATCATTAAATCATATTGTCATACTCTACGTTAGTATGACAATTATAAGTATTATAATATTTATTTTGTTACTATATAACACTGAGTATTTCTGTATTATTTAATTTTATTAACTTTACGATCAACGGACATCGATGTCCGTTGAATTTGTCCGTTGGTCGTAATGTTCTTTTGATCCCAATATTATATTGTATTACGTTAAAAATAATATGTTATATAATAATATATATATATTGGATATATATATATAATATATAATATATTATATTACTATATAAAATATAATTGTTAACATAATGCCGTCGCCATACGAGATGGTGGTTAATAAATAAAAAATGTCAAATGTGCCTTATTTAATAATTCCCCAATTTCATATTTAATATGATATTGAATATGACATAATCATTGATTATCATAATGATAATCATATTCTTAATTTAAATCAAGATTATTAAACAAAACACATACACCATGTTCATATAATTATAATAATAATATATAATGCAACACTGTATATCTTTTTTTTAAATCGTGGGGCGCAAATTCGTAGAAATAATGAATTATTAAAGGAACATGATTATTATTATTATTAGTAATCATTATTATGTTAATATCGCTCGCATTATAATAATGTTTATAGAGTAAAATGTATTATATAGTTAATTATATAAGGATTTAAACATATATAAAATATTATATGATTGATATTTATGAGATTAGTTACTTATAATTGGTTTACTATACCTATTATACCATGGTACAATTTGTTTCTCTGGATTCTCCATATATATAAATAATTTGAAATATATTAAATTGTTTACCGGTATTTTAACACAATAATTAATATCCAATCAAATGTCTACAACTCGTTTGATACAGGGTTCAAAGGGTTAAATAATGTTATCAAGGACATTAGAATGCTATTTTATTTCGAATATTTTTGACATATGAGTCATTTTTTATATTGTATTTTAATTCTTTTATATCCGTTAGATGTCAATATCTATATCTTTACTCATAAATAAAATTATTAAATAAGTGTAATTGATATATTTTCTTTAAAATAAGTTTTCTATATATTACACTTTTTATATACATTTCATGTAAACATAAAATTAATACATTTATATGTAATATATAAATTATTGAAGTAGTTTTCAATATTTAAACAGTTATAAGAATATAATTTGATAATTATATGAGAAATGTTTGAGATTATTATACATATTTTTAAATAGAAATTATAATTTTCTGTAAACTTTAATATATTAATAATTATTATTGTATGATTATAGATATTTTGGAACTACTAATTTACAAATAAAATCTGTAACACACTATATATTATTAAATAGTTATCTAGTTATTAAATGGCTAGTTTTGCATTTGCGAATTTCTTTCAAAAGGATAAGGTTTTTTTTTATAATTTAAAAATATTTAAAAAATATCATTTGTTAATCTTCAATTATACTGTAATAAGTTATTCTCAATAGATAACTTTGTATATGATTATATTGTATTAATATGTTATAATTATATATATATAATTAATATTATAATCAGGATTGAAAAAAACCTTTACATTAGATGTTACAATTTGTTATTCAATAACTTATTGTTTTCCAAAAAATGTTGGTTTTTTTTATGTGATTATCAAGATTATCGAGTTGATATGTGTATTAGTTATTTCATAGGTTTTTTATAATGTATTCCATATATTCCTATTTTAATTTAAATTTCATATGATTAAAATATATCATTAATATTATAATACAATTTATTAAAATTATATTATATAATATAATTATTATATAATACAATTTAATTAATATAATTTACAATATAATTAATACAATTTATTAAAATATATTATAATAATATATTTTAATAAATTGTTATTACTATAATTATTATAATAAAATTATTATAATAATAATTATAAGATATAATTATTTAATAATATATTTAATATATAAAAATATAAATTTACAAAATATATATATTAATTTATTATTAAAGTATCTAATACATTAATTACTTAACTAAGTATTGAAAAACAATATATATATATATATTATATAATAATATTATAGGTAACCTATTATATAATATAAGCAAAATAAAAAAATACTAAGTCATTTTAATATTGATTTTAAATCTTAGAACCCCAAAAAACTTGTTATTATAATAACTTAATTACTAAGTATAATATCCACTTGTGTAATCTTGCACATTATTAAATATAAATATACAAGTTTTTTTTATAAATCATATTAATGTATGTACATATATCTATATATATATATATATATATATATATTTATATATATATATTGATTAAATAATTAGTCAATTAATTATATTTTAGATTGAATATTACATTCAATAATTAATCAAAATTTATCGTTATAAATAAATAAAATAACTCTAATAAATAATTCTGAGTTCGTGAGGATAAGTTTTTTACAATTGCTCCCCCATTCAATACAATCCGACAATTAATTATACAATATTTTGAATATTCCATTCAATAATAAATCGAAATGTATCGTATTTAAATAAGTAAAGTAATGACGAGTTTGGTAGAGTACGTCGATTATGTTCGCCCCCTTCTCTCCTAGACATTCCGGCACAAGAAGAAGTCGCACGTGTCGCACTTCGCGGAAGGAACGCTGCGCTACGACCTTCACAAGAAAGCCAACGCCTCCCTGCACTCGGGCATCGACCTCAAACAGGTCGTCAAGCTACCCGGAGACGAGGAGCTTAACGATTGGCTCGCCATACACGGTACGCGTCCTTAGGAAATATGTCCTTAGGACTAATACATACACGCAACACCCACGATATCTCGTGAATTCGATTTCGTACACGAAAACCAACAGTGCCACCTATGTAGGTTCAATTTTCGTAACTACGCGTTTTTTATAACGTAAATTCGTATCAAACTATACACTTTAAAATGTAAATAATATATAATAAATTAGTGTTCATTACTAATATATAACAAAACAATAGGATATGTTGGTTTTAAATGCTATAAATATTTATTCGGAGAGTAAAAGTTAACTTATATCACATGTAATTAAATAAAATGTTGAATAGAAATCGCGGCGAACCTAAATCTATTTCAGTGATAGCGATACCGCCGCTAGAAGCTAATCTGTACGTAGGGCAGCGTGCTTGCCTGCACTGTTAGATGTTACGCGCGAGTGTTAATAAATGCGGATGAAATTGTACGAATACAATCGAATGTTATACAAAGTACCGGTGCTATATACACGAGCACAATCGCCGTACACGGTACGCTAAGGTCGCGTAGGGTAGTGAGCGGTGGCATGGTAACTAGTAGTGATGTAAATGATGCCCACACTTTTGGTTATTGATACCCAGCTGAGACTTTCATTTTCGGAAAAAAAACGAGCCAGAGCCGAGCCGAGCCGAAACTCTAATTAAACGAGCCCGAGCCGAGTTGATACTTTAGTTAACTGAGACTGAGACTGCATCATGCTTTAGATTTGAGCATCATTTACATCACTAGTAACTAGTGATCTCGTGCACAGCATAAATCAATATTTTAATAAACACTCTCTCGGTGAAAGCATACTTAATGTCATATATTTATGTTCGTTACATCATTATGTTCGATGACACATTTCCTCGACCCTCGTTAATGTCGATGGTAATGTACATGTTAATGTTTAAGGGGTGATCGCGCTTCCTTCAAATTTGCCAACAAATCAATTATGCCGTAATATTATTGTATTGTAGCGTATGCAGGTTTAACAGCACTGGGCTAGCGGTGCTGGGTTATTTGTATTAGGGTTTCTATACCCGATACACTGCGCTAACTTACAACAGGTAACAAATCCTAATGCGCTTACAATTTAACACACACCTAATGCTAACTTAGCGTCTGTAAGTGCACCTGTACTCGCGTGTATACAAGCGCCTGTGTATGTTTACTCTTTCGTAATCGTACCTATGTCTATATTTACACGCATGTATCCACTTATATCTCTATGATATACGCACGTCGATAAGCAGCTCTCTGTATGCGGTAACAGTTGCACGTGTTAGCTCTTCTGTGCGTTATGTTACGCATGTATACTTTTAAGTAAACCCATGTTAATATCGTGGTTAAGGTATCTATAGTCATGCCTATTCACATCTATAATTGCTCCTATATCATTCCAATATTCACATTTATAATCATAGCTATATTCTCATAACCCATATTCATGCCTATATTTGCACCTATATTCATACCTGTATCGTCCCCTATATCCTCACCTATATCCATGCCTACATTCATGCCTATAATCACACCTATATCATGCAGTCGTGGACTTCTTCAATCGTATAAATGTGATCTACGGAATAGTGAGCGAGTTCTGCACGGAGAGAACCTGTTGCACGATGTCTGGGGGCCCCAAGTTAGTGTCTACGGCGCACAGAGGTGACTCATCTCATAGTCCTATACGTAGTGACTTTAGTGACGATGCCCTGTTTCTAGTTTCAATACTAGAGATAAAATACCATGCAAATTTGTCATAATTTTATTAATTCGATAATATAATTGTTGTTTTGTTCTATCGTAAGCGACATAAAGTTATCTATTAATAGTTATATGACGATCATATCATGTTATCATGTAATTACAAATTTGATTGCTACATATTGTTATTGTTATTATGGTGGAGTCCTTTCCTCCCATCCAGATACTTAGATGAAGTATTTTCACTTATAACCACATGGCTCTAATGTCCCTTCGAAGCCGCTCTCGTGTTAAGGCACCTATAGTTTTAACGAGAGCCGATCATATACAATTTGTGACCCTCTCTCTCTCTTTTCTCCCTCTCCAATACACACACACGCACACACACACTAATCTCTCTTCTCCCCTATAAGATACGAATATCACTGGTGTGACGGCCAGGACTACAAGAGGCCGACTAAACTACCGGCTCCCGCCTACATCGGCCTGCTCATGGACTGGGCTGAGACTCAGATCAACCGAGAAGATCTGTTTCCCCTTTCCCTCGGTTTGTAGCCTTCTCCCTCTCCCTCTTTAACTCCGTCTATGTCTGTTTCGTTTGAACCATCATCGAACCTGTGGAATCAAGGTCGTACGACGCTAGATTAAAATCCTCTTTTACCTACCAACGGTGCCCTATATTAAATGCCGTTTTTTATTCAACATTTATTCGTAAAGATTTATGTAATTTGTTTCGCTTTTTTAAGTTTTTATAATTTATTAAGAGTAGTATGTGTAGTAAATAATAGGTAGAATATTTATATTTATATAACATTTATTTCAAAATAGAATCGTGACAATAAAATTGTGTTTAATCGATAAAACTGAGAAGCGAATATAAATTCAAATTAAACATATTCGTTTATCTTTTAAATAGTTTATAAATTGATTGACACGCGAAGGTCATTGCGTATGCATACTCGTGCGTGTGTTTCCCTCGCCAATTGCGTAAATGATCTAATTAGAACATTATGCAATCGTTGCAATACATACTTTAATGATTGCACGATAAGGAACATCCGACTGGCTTAAATAGATGATACATAAGTTATTTGACCAATTACCAATTTAATTAGGTGGTTTATTACCAGATATCTAGTAAATGTTTTAAAACGAATAATTGGAAGCCACTGATATCTGGGGGCTATAGAAATGTGACTGATATCTCAGCTGTTTGATGAGAACGTTGATTTAAACTCGTGTTTCGATTTCGTAAAACATATCTTTTGTAGATATATATATAAAATGGTGGGTACCCTCGTTGAGTATAGATTACAAGATAATCTCTGGTACTCTCCTTTGAGCAGAAATTGTATATACTGTATTATATTTTATTTCTACTTAATAAACCATATTCAATTCAATTCAATATATATTATCTACATAGTAAATAAAATTGCGGTATGTTTTGATTGATATGAAAAGTTGACATCCTTTTAGTAGACCTTTGTGTTCTTAATGACCTCCTTGATACCACTGTCTTTATAACATCATCATTTCTAATCTACCGATAGTAATATATCTAAGCAATTGTTCACCTAATTCTGAATGATAAACAAGTACACAAGGTACACAAGTAGAATGCTCATACTTATGGTATGGTATGGTATGGTATGGTATCAGATTCGGGTAAACCCCAGGGAAGATAAAGAAGTCTTGACGGCTTTTCTAGTTATCAACCCATTTTAATTTTAAACAGTCCATAAATACAATAATAAGTTTTCACTTCCTGTTTACAATAATAAAATAAAATTTGAACTGTTTAAAAAATCATAATATAACCGTTAAAGATTACACTATTCAATTATTTAAAACAATTAACCAAAAAAGGATAAATAAATTAAATATAAAAAAGTATATTGATAATTGAATGTATGTTTAAAATATAAATAAAACTAAATGAATAAAAACTAATAAAATAAGAATTCATATTGATATATATTACTTCTCTTAGATAATCTGGTATTAGCTCGTTCAGCAAACACGTCCTAGAGCTGCTTGTACAGGTCTACTGTATGTTTAAGTTCTTTGGTGAGAGACTCAGTGAATCATAGTTTTAGTTTGACTTGCGATGACTCATTGTTCATGACATGCTATGACTCATTGTTCATGACATGCTATGACTCATGCGCCACTTAATTAAATCCAAAACCACAGTTCTCCTCATTATGTTAATGTCTTGTATAGATTTATACCTAGATTATCAAATGCCATACATTTCTCATATGATGTTTGCATTCATTATGTAGTGTATATGTATATATAATTACCAGGAGATATTCTTATTACTTTATTATGTGTTGATCTAAAATATTATATAAATTTCTTTGAATATTCTGCTTTATTTAATTTTTGAAATATTTGATAAATTTCATAAAGATTTAATTTACTAAATTCTTTATTATTTCCTTTAATTACTATTACATAAATATCATATATATATATATATATATATATATATATGATCTTATATAATTGTGTATAAATAATTGATCGGCTCTCGTTAAAACCATGGATGTCTTAACATGAGAACGGCTTCGAAGGGACATTAGAGCCAAATGGTCATTCATGGATGGGATGAAAGGACTCCACCAAATAACAATAACAATATATATATATATGTGTGTGTGTAAAAAAATAGCTATATTTATAATTGTGTATTATTTCAAATGATACATATCACCATAAGCTTTACGATGTCAATACAATGATGACACTACTGCTCACTGACATCTCTGTTAACTGACACTTGTGTACACCTGCACTACTGCTAACTGACACTTCTATTACCTGCCACTACCGCTAACTAACCCTGACGTATACCCCACCACTAAGACTAGCGCCCTACACAGGTACCCCATTCCCCAAGAACTACCTGCCCACCGTTAACTAACCCCATCGCCACCACTAAGACTAGCGCCCTACACAGGTACCCCATTCCCCAAGAACTACCTGCCCACCGTTAAGAAGATACTGACTCGCCTGTATCGCGTGTTTGTTCACGTCTACATTCATCACTTTGAGAAGCTCGTGGCTATCGGAGCTGTTTGTACTACTATACTACTGTTTTAATGAATACATTTGTTAACTGCCTGGGTGGTTCAGTTGGTTAAGGCAGACACGCAAGCAGTAGGACGCGGGTTCGAGCCTCGCCCGGACCATTAAAATGGGTCTTAAAATAATATTTAGAAGTGATCTTATATAATTGTATATACAAAGATAATCGGCCTTCGTTAAAACCATGGATGCCTTAACATGAGAACGGCTTCGAAGGGACATTAGAGCCATATGGTTATAAGTGAAAACTTCCTCTAAGTTCCTGGATGGGATGAAAGGACTCCACCAAAATAACAATAACAATATAGTCTGAATAATTAGCATTTTACCTATACAATAATCTGTATATTTTATGTATTTCCTCAAGATGATAGTATTATCAGTATTACGAATATAATTTTGTTATATGTCACACATATAATATATATAGTTTTAATATTTGTAATATAAGATCTATTTTGAACATTATCAAATATGAATAGTGTAATCTTTAGTGAATCATCCAATGTAATAGTTTATTGTAACCGTGACAACAGATTGCAAGTATAACACTTATTGTAGGAAATGAAATTTAAATAACATATAATTTAATACCAGATTACCATATATTTATGTGTCTCCCCTCTATACTTGACAATCATACTATTATACATGTATGTAGTGTTGCGTTTATTGAAGTGTTGCGTTTATTGAAGTGTTGCGTTTATTGAAGTGTTAACCTACATTACAGGAGCCTCATGTGAACACATGCTACAAACATTTCTATTACTTTGTTAATGAGTTCTCCTTGATTGAAAAGAAGGAGCTTGAACCACTCGTTAGTATCACTACTACTACTACTACTACTACTACTACTACTACTACTACTACTACTACTACTACTACTACTACTACTACTACTACTACTACTACTACTACTACTACTACTACTACTACTACTACTACTACTACTACTACTACTACTACTACTACTACTACTACTACTACTACTACTACTACTACTACTACTACTACCACTACCACTACCACTACCACTACCACTACCACTACCACTACCACTACCACTACCACTACCACTACCACTACTACCACTACCACTACCACTACCACTACCACTACCACTACCACTACTACTACTACTACTACTACTACTACTACTACTACCACTACCACTACTACTACTACTACTACTACTACTACTACTACTACTACTACTACTACTACTACTACTACCACTACCACTACTACTACTACTACTACTACTACTACTACTACTACTACTACCACTACTACCACTACCACTACCACTACCACTACCACTACCACTACCACTACTACTACTACTACTACTACTACTACTACCACTACCACTACTACTACTACTACTACTACTACTACTACTACTACTACTACTACTACTACTACTACTACTACCACTACCACTACTACTACTACTACTACTACTACTACTACTACTACTACTACTACTATTACCACTACCACTACCACTACCACTACTACTACTACTACTACTACTATTACCACTACCACTACCACTACCACTACTACTACTACTACTACTACTACTACTACTACTACCACTACCACTACTACTACTACTACTACTACTACTACAACTACAACTACAACTACTACAACTACTACTACTACTGCCACCTATACTACTATAATGAATTCAATATAAGATAACTAGAAATATGATTGCACCTGGTAATAAAACAATAGCTTATCTTTTCTATTGTATTTATAGAAATAATGTAAAGTGATACCAATTACACTAAAGTGGGTGAATGCCCTGCCCTATATATACATTTATAGTAATGTTTACATAATATAATATATTATAATGTATTCTATACTCTATAATATAATATATTACAATATAATATTTCATATTTTATTTATATCTGCAAATTAAATATAACTCTATATAGAATGTTATTTATAATTATTGACTTGATAAATTTAGAATTATTCATTAGTAATTAACACAAGTAATTAGTAATTTAGAATAATTCATTAGTACCAAAGCCCCGAAGGGCCTTGCTTGTACTATAAATAGTAGGCTATGGTACTTGTTATCTAATAAAGATATGTTAATGACACACATACACTCACACACACATGCACACACACATATACACACACACACATACATGTAGTTCCTATATACACAAAGATGCTCACTAATATAATTACAACCATATGCTGTTGTTGCAACACTGACTACAATGTACTAAGGCTTATGTGTGTGTATGCACTTACAGTGTACTGAGCATGCTATTTGTAATGCTTCAATGAACACACACCAGTAGTTATACTAGTAATGTTGTGTAATCACATCATACATTATTACATAACATGATACATGATTACATATTCTATGTTTAATACACATATTATTACAATACAAAACATAGTGATGACTTATATGTATGTATGTTATTTGTATTTTTTAATATACATATAATATATATATATATATATTTATTTGTAGTTATATGTGTAGTATTAAATATTCACAATACATTCGTAGTAGTTGCAGATATATAATTAATTCTATGATAGTAATGCTTTTTATTGTAATCATAATAGAAATATACTATTCATTAGAATAAGTTTATAAATCTATTTCCGTAACAATTACTCACTGACTTAATGAATGCAGTATGTATGTCACTCATCTTATAGTGCAATGATAATAGAAATAGGTGTGATTAACAAAAATAATGATAACATATTTTATAGATATTTATGTTATTTAAATATATATATATGAAATAATATGTTTATATATTTATATATATATTTATTTAATTACTTTTTATAAGTTATAGTATTATTTACTCAATAAAATAATGTTTTTTATATATAACATTATATTACATATAAAGATAATACGTATTATTTATATAAGATAAGTTTGTAACAAACCTACAATGCAAGTAGCAATATATGAAATAATTTTGAATCATAATACACAGTTAATTGAATAACTATACACTATACACTATACACTATATATCTACGTTATTGTATACATCATTTAGTTATGCAACTAAGTTATATAACTTAAGTGATTTTTTACGGATGATTTATCTATATTATTTAAATTACTATTAACAGTCACTATATACTGTGTTGGCCATTCATTCTACGATATTGGTATATAAATCAAATACAGTAATATCACTTATTCTTTATTTTCGAATTCACTACTGTAAAATTTATTTATATATATATAAATATCTGATATTGGTATATAAATTAAATCAAATAATATCACTTAATTTATATTCTTTTTTTTAAATTCACTACTGAAAAATTCATGTGTGTATTCATAGAATTGCATGGATGCATTTTTATATAAGTATGTATATATATATATATATATATTATGTATATGTTATATGAACATTAAATAGTAATGTTCCACTTTATAAACTCTACCTTCAACATATCATATCGACCAATTTGTTTATGTTGATATATGGATATATATTCAGTAAGATTATGAAAGGTTTGAATTAGGGTTGTTGCGAATAAATATATATTTATATTTGTAAATAAAATACTAATATTTCCTATTTATATCTAATTAGACATTACCATGTGGTATATCAATTTATGATTGACAATATAATTGGTAACTTCCTTTTAATAGATATTTCCGATAGTTAATGATATAAGATAATACATATTATATAATTATATGTATTATGACTCATAATGAAAATAATTATATAATATTTATATTTATATACGATAATTGATGATAATTGATGAGATATCGTTATTTAACACTTAAGTTTCCTCTAAATAACGTTACTCTCTTTCACTGTTAGTGATACATTTGTCTTAGTAACTTGTTATCGATGTTGATCAATATTCACTACACAATTCATATATTGATTACTATTAATGAATTGTAATTTACTGATTTAAAGCGTACACACTTAGGGCGCGCTCACACTGTAAATGTCTACGATGATAAATCGACGACGCGATGAAAACGTAGTCGTTGATTCTAATCTGCGACGATAAAATCATCGCAGAATTTCGTATACGATGATTTTATTCACTACGCTATGCCCTTGCATTTCCATCCCTTGCATTAGAAGTAGTAACCAATAACTACGATGTAATTCTAATGAATATTCACGACTTTACAGAAGCAGTTGACAGCTAAATTGTGCCTCTAGATTAACAAGTAACAAGAAGTATTAATGGTAAAGTACATAATAAGTATTCACTAGGGTCGCTGCAACAGGGGGGGCGGCGGAATATGTCTCCCCCCCCCCACATTAAAATCTAGGGTACCTCCTATATATTGGTCCGTCACCCCACATTTACCACAACATTTATTTTGATTGGTTGGTTACATACAAAATCGTTCCAGCGCCCCTAGTATTCACTATTGTATTAATAGTTATATATATATATCATTGTTTACATATTTTATCTATTTATTGTGTGTATAGTTATCTATATATTTTTATTTGTTGTTGTTGTTTTTATTTAATAAAATATTTTATTAATTCGATATTAACTTTATATTTGTACAGACAAATATTAAATTTTTATAATAAATTATTCCATTAATTTTAATTGATTATTTAATATTCCTCTCTATATATAAGAATATTATACCTATTTTATTATTATTAATTATTTATAATATATTTTTTTCTATACAAATTGTTATTGATTAATATTCACATACTGTACACTTAATTAATTGATTGTTATTTATTGTTATAAACAAAAATATTTCACAATAAATTTAATTTTAAATACTATTTACTACTTACATAAAACCAATATTTTTCTAACAAATAAATATACAATTTGGTATTCAACATATTAGTTATATAATGATCATGATGATAATAAAATATGCTGGCACTTAGCCAATAGGCATGGGCCATGTTTCATATATTATGAATGAGAATGATAAAAATAAAGGACTGGTAATGAATAATTAAATAATATAGTGTGATATTGTTTATATTCATGAAGATAACTAGGATGAGATATTGGAGGACAAACTTGTACCTTTTATAATACTATTAAATGTACTAATATTGTACTAGTATATATTAGCAAAGATAAACTTAATATAGTTTAGTATTGGGTGAAATACAACTATGTTATATAATTGATATTCACATATATATATATATATATATATATATAAAGTATATATACATACCTAATATAAACTAAAAACATACACATTAGTTTATTAGAGTTATAATGAATTATATTCACATGAAGCGAATGATGATGGGTATAATTAGTGGCTAAATACAGATGTTTCAGAGGACACACAATGTATCACACTAGGACGAGTATTGCCAAAGTGAATGTATTTCATAGGGGTAATGGTACTTGATAATGCATATTTATTTTACCGAATATTGAATATAATATAAGGAAAGATATTCAGAAGCCATAAGTATCTTATATTATGAATATCCTTATAACTGAAATATTATATACTGATGATATAATAATAAGAAAATATAATAGTAATGATGTAATACAGGAAAATATAAGTTAATAATAATAATTCTATTATAAAAGGATGAATTGTTAACAGAGGTAACATGATGCATCTACTGATTAGTTCAGAATCGATTATAATCTGTAAATGGTTCCATGTTAAACATCAATAATATATTAAATACTTCATTTTTAAAAAACAATTGGTTAAGAATAACTAGTCTATAATATTATTTTATTTGTATTAGTAAATTATTCCAACAAATTAGTCAATAATAAATAATATTAAATTTCTTGATATTTACTAAAATAATTTTGAATTTATCATTATCCCTCTTATTAAGTTGAATGGTGCTTTTAACTAAATTTATAATATTGGTGAACTTTGATAATTCCTAATCCTAATAGGATCCTAAATATAATTTTACAGGTATAAAATATCAATTCTTTGATTTGTAAATATTATCTACATTGGTTCTATTTTGTTGATGATATAATATTATTAGTTTTATTGTGAGCTATACCTATATATATTGATGTTGAATCATAATTATTCCACCAAATATGAGTAAAGATGGCGGTGAAATACAATGATATATTAGGTTTACAATATGGATAGGTACAATTTTATTAAATTTTCGTAGAATTAATAATCCATACTAAAGTTTAGATTTAACCATATTAATATTAATACCAAAGGCTGGTATTACTAAGTCTGGGTAAAAATATATGTGCCCACAACTAACATGTGAAAATGCCCACTTAATAAATATACAATTTAGCTTTATTATTATTAAATAGTTAGTTTTGCTTAAATTATAATTGACATAAATGATAACTATAGTTGTTAATTTATGTAATGATAGACACATGTCAACAATTTTTTAAAGAATTATTCAGGGAATTGAACATTACATCAATATTATTTTCACAGAAGATAATAGAAGTGTCATCAGCAAATAGAACAAAATGATCCTGTGTTTTAATATTGAATATGTCATTTATAAATATCAGAAATAATAACGATCTGAGTACAGATCCTTGAGGGACACCAAACTTAATATTCTTTATTTGGGATTTAGAATCATTGTATATTACAAATTGATTTATATTTATATTAAGAAAATATATTAATAATTGTAAAGCAATTCTTCTAAGACCATACTTCTCTAACTTTGTTACTAATAGATCATGTCTGAAGGATTATACTTGCACACAATGAATATAATACCGATATAATCATTTCTGTGCTTAGATTTAATATCACATATTATAATTATTATATCTCACATTTACAATGACAATAATTATAATGTTTACCCATGCACCGACAACAGATCATAACGATGAAGAAACTGAAATATTCTACAATGAATTGTAAAACTCAATCTCAAAAAATTCAAAGAAAGATATATTAGTGATTCAAGGTGATATGAATGCAAAAATTGGTAAGGATGCACATTATAATTGGGGATCAACTTACGGAATATTTTGCAATTCAGTAACAAACGAGAGAGGATATCGACTTCTGGAATTCGCAAAAACAAACGAGTTAAAATTTTTTAATACATTTGGCCCGCACAAAAAATCAAGAATACAAACTTGGTATAGCCCTGGAGGAATATATCATAGTCAGATCAATTATATTTTAGTGAGTAAACGTTTTTCCACAAGTGGGAATATAAATAAGACTACATCATTCCCTGGAGCAGACATAGGTAGTGACCATGACATGATGATGATGACTTTTTGTCTACACCTGAAAAATCCTAAGAAAAATAAATTTACTCGAAATAAATTCGATCTTGAAAAGCTGAAAAATCCAGAGACCAAAAAACTATTTGAAAAAAAATAAATGAAAAACTGACGGAACAAAAATTAACAGTAATATAAAATACAGAAGAAATGTTACAGAAACTAAATATAACTATGACAGAGACAGCAACTGAAATCCTAGGAAAACACAGAGAAAAGAAAAATAAATGGATAACAAATGAACTGATGGATATGTGTGACTTGAGAAGTGAACTGAAAAAGATTAAATTTGAACCAGGAAATACGTACAAACAAATTAATACCAACATAAAGAAAGAGATGAGAATAGCAAAAGAAAACTAGATTAATAAAAAATGTACTGATATTGGAGAATGTCTAATTAGAAAAAATACCAAGAAAGCCTACCAAATTGTTAATGAGCTAACTAAAAAGAAGGACAAAATAACAATTAATGCACATGATAAAGATGGTAAGTGCATAACAGATAAAACAGAAGTTCTAAAAGTTGGACAGAATATTATTCTGAACTGTATACACATAACGCAGAAGGTGATATATCAGTACTAACAGTAAATGAACCATCAGACCAGGATCATTTTCCTATATTGGAAAGTGAAGTTGAGGCTGCTATCCAGGCATTAAAGATGGGAAAGTCAGCTGGTATTAAAAATATACCAGCCGAATTAATTAAAGGTGGAGGAAATATAGTGATTCAAATACTGCTAGATATATGTAACACAATACGGGAAACTGGAATTTGGCCATCAGACTGGACAATATCAATGATAATAAGTTTACATAAGAAAGGAAGCAAACATAAATGTGAAAATTACAGGACAATAAGTCTTATATCACACTCTAGTAAAATAATGCTAAATATAATCTGGAGTTAGGCAAGGCTGTCTAATTTCACCCACACTATTCAATATGTTGCTTGAACAAATAATGAACGATGCTTTAGATAATCATGTAGGTTCAGTAAATATTGGTGGTAAAATAATCACAAATTTAAGATTCGCAGATGACATCGATGGATGGTAGTGAATCTGAATTAGACAATCTTATTAAACTAATCGACAATACAGAACGACGTGCTGAGCACGTGCATATGGAATGGAAATAAACTCTACGAAAACACAAATAATGGAAAATTCTGAAGGTAGTTTCTCATCAGAAATAAAAATAAATAACGAGCCACTAAAAGTATTGACAGTTTTAAATACTTAGGATCAATCATCGACCCTAAAGGTTCAAAGGCTGACATTTTAGCTAGAACCGGACAGACGATTGCATCTCTATCTAGACCAGGGGTTCTTAAACTTTTTTTGTCATGACCCTTTTCATAAAATAAAATGTTACTATTACCCACAATTATTTTGAAAATAAAAAACAGATTTGCTTAAAATATTCATTGAATCATTCATGATTTGTGACTTTGTTTTTTTATATACTAAATTTGAAATATTAGGCAAAGTCTTGCTTGAAATGCATATCAGTTCTCATTCTGCTTAAAGTTTATTTCTAGCTTTTGATTTTATATTCAATAATGTAGAAAATCCTTTTCCGCATAAATACGTTGATGACAATAGTAAAAGTATTCGCATGCACTTTTTCGGCCTATTTTGGATATTGTGAAGATATCGTTGTCCAGAAATCTGATATGTTTTCTTCTTGTTTGAATACATTTTTCATGGATGTATTATTTACTAAACTAAGAAATTCGTTTTCCATTTCCTCAGGAATAGGAAATGTATAATCCATAATTATAATAAACGGATGTTCTGTACTTTTACCTTGAGATTAAAAATGGATTTTTAATTAATCCATGAGCTCAAATACATGTAATATAACATTACCTTTCGACAACCATCTGACAGCCGTATAATAAAGAAGGTCCTTGTTAGTAGAATTCAACTCTTGACATAAAAGCCGAAAAATACGTGTATTAAGTGCACTTTTTAAAATAAAATTAACCATTTTGATGTTTGTAAACCGATTTCATATTAATAGGAAGAGTTTTCGACGCTAAAGCTTCTCGATGAATCATGCAATATATAATTATAGTGATATCTGGATTCTTCTTTTTTACTAAAGTAGCAAATCTTGATTTTGATCCTAGCATTGCTGGAGCTCCATCTGTGCATACACCAGTTAATGCTGACCAAGATAGTTCTTCTTTTTCGAAATATTCTGAAAATATGTTCATTATATCAATAATTTAATGCCGAGCAAGCTCGACCTGGTAAGACAAGGTATATCAATAGCCTCTGTCGTTGTTTTTAAAGGTTACAAAATATAAATTCTTCTTCAACTTTGCTATCGCGAATGTAACGTACATATACTAATAATTGTGAGATGTGAGAAATATCTATATATTCATCGAGTTGTAAAAAAAAAAAAGTGAGATTCTAATGTTTTTTATTACTTGTGATTTAATGTCTTCTGACATTTAATCAATTCTATTTTTAATTGTATCATTGGATAAACTAATCTGACTCAATATGTATACATATTTCTATTCCAAAAGCAATTTGGCAGTTTTAATTATACAATGAAACCATAGGGTGTCAATACAGTTACTCCTATTGTGTATGCTTTTTTGATTGGCAATAAGAAGCGCTATTTCATAGGATGCTCTTGTAACGTTACTTGATTGAAACATTACACTTGAATCATTGTCCAAACGTGATCGTTTAAGTTGAGTTTTTTTAAACTTGAAAAACTCAATAGAGGGGCGTAATGCTCTATAGAGGAAATCTTATAACTGCTACTTGTTTTGGTTCGCAGGAAAATTTAACTCGTCGAATAGCTGACTTGATTCTAAACATATCATTTAAATATTGAGAATGTAATTGTTCACCAATAATAATACTAATTGAGATTTACTATTACACGGAATTTTCAGAGAAATCTTCTTTTTAAAATTTAATATTATTAATAAAAAACCCCATGACCCTTTGAAAAACACCTATGACCCTTTTTTGGGTCATGACCCATAGTTTAAGAACCCCTAGATTCTAGACTAAATGTTATATATTTTTATTTTTTATTTGGTGGAGTCCTTTCATCCCATCCAGGAACCTTGATGAAGTTTTCACTTATATCCATATATGGCTCTAATGTCCCTTCGAAGCCGCTCTCATGTTAAGGCATCCATGGTTTTAACGAGAGCCGATCATTTATTTTTACACAATTATATAAGATCACTTCTAAATAATATTTTAAGACCCATTTTATAAAATTGATTAATGGTCCGGACGAGGGTCGAACCCGTGTCCTACTGCTTGTGTGTCTGACGCCTTAGCCACTGAGCCACACAGGCAGTTCCCATATGGTACGATAAAACACTAAAACTGAAACTGAAAATCCGACTATTGCAGTCACTATAGTGACTATAGTCAACTAAATTTTCTTATATGCGTGTGAGACATGGACAATAACGAAGGAACTGCAAAGAAAAATAACAACATTAGAAATGCGGTGCTTAAGACGATTATTGAACATACCAAAATAATTCTTCAGGGTTCTATTGAAGGTAAGAGAAGACGAAGTAGGCCAAAAATGCAATGGCAAGACAATATCGTGAAATGGAATGGTCTTGATATAAATAAAGCGATGAGAGCTGCAGAAAATAGAGAGGGATGGAATTTTTTTTTGATTAAATCTACTGCGCCCCTACGGCATCCACATTCTATGGGATAGGTAAAAAAATTAAAACCCTACTAATGGTTGTTAGTTCATTAATGTGAGGCTATAAATAGCCTATAGGGTATATATATAATATCAAACATATCATATATCATAATATAAAAATCCGAGATAGCTATTTATTAGATTAATATCTTTTTAATAAGTATTCTAAAATTCAAATACTAAGATTCAATATTCACGGAGTAATGGCTATAGCCTATAGTCTTTATAGCGAATAACTAATTAGGTCGACGAAAACTCCATCGCGTCCACTACACGCACAAATTCGCTCTTACAGTTGTCTGCGAATACTCATTAATTAGTTAACTATTTATTAGTTAACGGGATTAGTTAACGTGAGACGATCAAAAAGGACAAGTTGAAGGTTAAATGTTACATTTGAAATACAAGTTAATAGTATTTGAGTTATTAATTTGTATTGATATTTGTTGGTTATTTGGTTTAATTAGTTTAGTTTTGTCCTGAATGTTTTTTTAGCTGCATTAGATCCCAAAGCGAGCCTATACAAATATATTTCACATTTAACCTTTGCAACTCAACTTGTCCTTTTTGATCGTAACAACTCATTAACACCTATTATGTTTGACCTATAAAGTGCGTTTATAATTAGTAAAATTTCGCAAGTGTGACCTCAATTGTATAGTTTATTTTAAACGATTTCCAATTCACTTTATTGTTAATAATAGCAAAGATACTACAAAGTATCTGGACGATCTTTGATGATAGCAAAGATTTTGCGATACAAACCTTAGAAAAATCGTCGATGATAACGTCCTATAGACGTGTTTATACAGTAAATATCAACTACTATTTATCACCGTACTTCTGACACCATGGTGTATGCATACAGAGGTGGTCTTAAGGATTATAATAGTTATAGATGAGAATCTGAGACGATTTTGGTTACCATGTAAATATGCCTTAAAATAACTGATTATGTTTAATCATTCTCAATCATAGATATTGAGTCACTCTCATTGACCTCACTCTAATGTCGATGTTCACAATGCATGGATAGAGTACTATATGTATAGGTATGTACCCCACTCTATATCTATTGGTACAGGTAACATTACATATGTTTATTATAACAAGTATTTTATACGGGTAATCACTACCACTGAGTATGTATATACATACACATATATGTGTATGCATTACATTTAATTTAGGTGTTATGCCATTTATGAGAAACATATATCGGGGGGGGGGGGGGGGGAGGAAACCAATTATTAAAATATGTCTTACCATATAACCATCCCAGTATTAGATTATTAGTTATAATTTTTATAATTATTCATATAGTAGAAATATGTTTTTACGGGTGGCTCAAGTATATTACCTGTTTAAGTCTCCCAACTATCCCCTACACTATAAGTATATAGGAAGTTATACATTATACACAAATGCTGTAAAGCAGCCATTATAATGTATTTTATATAAAAGTCACATGAATGATTCTATAGTAGTCCTAGTAGTCCTACCAAACGCTTACTTTTGTAATTATTAAAAGTTATTTAATTCAGATTCAAATAATATATATATATATATATACATGTAAAATAAACAAAATGGCGGCGGTGTGCGGCCTCCCCTTAAAACACATTCGAGAATAGCGCTCGAGCGATCGCTATTATATATATATATATATATATATATATATATATATATATATTTGTGTATAATAAACCATCATCATCATATATATATATATATATATATATATATCATTGTATACATATAGGTTTATATTTGTCTAAACTATTCATTTAAACTAAATAAATTACTAATGATATTTTATTTTTAATTAGGTTCAAACTAGTATGTTTATTATCCTTATTAACGTGTATATTATCATATATAATATAATTCTACCAATTAAGTATTAATTAAGTAATTACTTATTTTAATTATGTTACCTTTTTACTATTGTGATATTTCATAGATATAGTAAGATTTTCCATAGGTATAGTCTATACCGTATAGTCCTATACTAATCCTAGATATAATTATTGAAAATAGATTTTGAAATGATTTGATATGTTTATTTCTGAATCCTAACATAGGTAACACCCTATGGGGGTAACTCTGTATTATGTATATTTCGTAATATATTAATACAGTTATTAATATATATATGTTAATACTTAATAATATAACAAAATCATAACAATTCTTATTAATTATCGAATATGAATATGTACACGGGAATTTATTAAACAAATTAACAATATATATATATATATATATATATATATATATATATATATTATATATAATTATATTAATATAATACTAATTATAAAAAATAATACAGATGATTAGTTGTACCATGGCCTCCTTTATCTAAACGAGGCCAATGTTCTACACATGTGAGCACTGTGATTAATAGCTTGTATCTAAATGCATTGCGTGCATTCCCAGTAAATCAGGTGTTCATGTAACTTGCTTATAAGCTGTTATAAAGGGGGTATTCCACTACCAGTATTTCCGGAAATAATTTCTGGAAATGTTTGCTAGAAAGTAATTTTCTAACAAGTTGTAGTGGGATATCCCCTTTAAAGTTATTATATTTCCGGCAAGTAAGAGGGTATCTCGCTACAATTATAGTTACTTTTCTAGAAAATCACTTTCTAGCAAATATTTCCTGACATTATTTCAGGAAATACTGATAGTGGGATACCCCTTAACACCTATATATTGTCACGCGTCGAACAATTAATTTAAAAATGCCCTAAATTCTTAATCTTAACGCGTGGTTTCGGAATACGTTACGAATATATAATACATTTATAATCGAAGTATCCGAGTAATATATTAATAAATTAACAATTAAGAGCAGCGTTTTAAAACAAAGCGTTCAACTCGTGACGAATGTAGGTGTTAAACACCGCCACCACCTCGGCTTACTGGCTTAAGACGTCCGTGTAACGTTGGGACGCTGGAATGATGGTTTGTATGTAGGGGGGACCAATCAATCAAAATAAATGTTGTGGTAAAAGTGGGGCGGGGGGACCAATACATAGGAGGTCCCCCTAGATGTTAAAGTGGGGGGGGGGGGTATATCCCCCCGCCGTCCCCCACCCTGTTGCAGCGCCCACTACTTGGTGGAGTCCCTGCGAGCGGCCGTGTGGTCCCCTATGAACTGAGTGGTAAGTTCGCGTCGCGGTAGAATCGGGAGCTTGAATCTGTGGTCGCGTGCACTCGGTAGGCCCTTCACGTATGACAGCTCTTCGACGTGTCTGTAAATGAGCGTTAATGTGAGATAGAGATAATCTCTCTTTCTATCTAGCTCTATGGTTAATATGAGCATATTTGTAATCGGTAGGTAACACTGTATTTAATTGTACTAATTATATACTAAGTATATTTATATATATATATATATATATAATTGTTGTTATACCGGGAAGTAATGCTTCCCGGTTATACAAATAACTGTAATAAAGAGTCGAGAACTTACGTATTAAAGGGATTACAAATTAATTATTGTCATTACAATATTAAAATATAATTAATTATGTGTAATATGTCATTATATTATTTACATTATAATATATTAAATGTTTATAATATTATAGAGACAAATTGAAATGATGGATTCTAGGGATTTATCTAAAATTGAAAATTTAGAATTAATAGATACAGATGTATACCTCTATATATATATATATATATATATATATATATATATATATATATATATAATAATAATAATTATAGGTGGCCTGTAATTAACTGTGTGATTTTGTACCTGTAAACTTGGTCAGATCAAAAGGTGGATAGTCAGTTGAAATATTATATAGCTACAATGGTAGTGTTTCATTTTTGTCCATATTTCCATGCTACAACAATTATACCACATCCGCGATGATACATTAGTTGTCACATGTCACTCGTGTCACCTGTCACTCGTCACCTGTCACCCGTCACCGATACCACACACACACACACACATACACAGACTACCCAGTGGATAACCTTTTAGCGCGGTGCTTCTTGATGATGGTGGTGTCGTCTACTAGTGCGGCTATCGTGTGCTTGCTCTTCCACTCGTCGCTGTCCTCTTTAGTTTTACACAGGTGACATCTTATTACGTCATCCTCTGTTGCGGCGTAATACATAGGTATTCGTTACGTAATTATATTTGTTTATATACAATTGTTATATAACAATTGTTCAGTGCAATATTTGAATAGTTTATGTTTATCCATATAAGCTCACATTGAATAATTATTTTACATATGATATTTTATAACTTTAACTTAATTAAAAATTACTTTCCCATTTCGAAATTCACCATTGATTAACCATAACACAAGTATTGCAACTCCTGTGTAGAGTATATATATACATTGACTCCACTTTACGTTACTTTTTGAAAACTGCAGCCGTGAAAACAATGTATTCTACTGTTATTGTGGGTGTATCATGGGGAGGAACTAGCAGCTACGGTAAATTTGAGTTGGTGGGTTTAGTTAGATCTGGAAATAGAACTAAAACTGGAACTAGATGGAACTTTCCGAACTTCATAAATTGTGTAAACAAAATACAATGATATACAATTCTAAAGTTTGTTATGTAATCAAGTATATAATGATGTACTCAATAATAATGTGTTTTATATGTTGTACAGGTGTATGTTTATAATGCATATGTAAGGCACTTCTAGTGACTCTTATATTAAATACTCTACATCATTTTAAAGATAATTAATTATATTTTAATATTTTAAAGTAAAATAATTAAAAAAAAAAGGAATTAGGCCTAGTCCCTCCTTAAGAATATATTATATACCTATACATGATGCTGGTACATTTAAATATAATGTGATTATCTCAGAATAGAAGATATAGGTAATATAGATAATATGATGAGGGATAGAAACTATAAGAGATTACATTCTTTTAAGAAACTATAGTTCAAACGAATATAACATATTAAGTATTGGAAGAGTTTAAGTACATTACGTAGAGATAGAGAGTTATTTGAGACCCATATAGAGGTATTAGAGAGACATGCGAACCATGACATGCGTGTATGTGATCTGAATCAGATTATCTGATAAAAGTTTAGGGGCGAAATAATCAACATTTTATGTAAATTGTAGTCATTTGAATAGGTTTGAAAATATATAGTAAAGCTGAGATGTTGTAAAGTATGGGTATGTTTTGCGATGACCTATAGGAATATAATATATTAGTATACCGCATATTGAGGAATCCCACTCGCGAGTGAGTTATAGTGATATAGGTTAGTAGGTGTTGATATGAACACATGGAGCGATATCAGGTGTTCCCTTCCTAAGTTCACAATAGAAGAAAATTTCATATACTTTGAGTTTGTCAAATTAACTCCACCTTAACAATTTACCATATTGTGTATTATATGGGTAGTCATACCTACGTATTTTTATTCGATATTTATTATTATTAATTATCATTGAATACTTATTTTGTACTGCATATCGAATATGCACTACATGTAGTATTACTATACTAATTATAATTATTTATAATAATAATAAAAATGTATTATCGAATATTGATTATAAAATGATTATACGGGAAAGTAACCTAATACGGACACTTTAACAATAAATGGTCTTAACATTTTACGACTCAATATTGTTATCCAAAAATTACAATATATTTGTATTATATGATTATATATATTATTGTGATTTTAAAATTGTATTTAATCTTTTTAATCAATAGATAACGGGGTGTCCGTATTCGGTACCCATGTCCGAATATGGACAGACTATGTTATAATACGGACACCCTATATATACTAGAATATACTATATATTATTGATGAACCAATCAGATAAATTACAATTACCTACATTATTTATAATAATTTTATGAATAATGTAATGCAATTTAGTTAGTAATTCATTTATTAATTAATAATACAAGTTATGTATCTAAATAATAACATTTTTAGATGTTGCTTCATTGGTGGTATTAATATTGTAACTCACGAGATATTTATGAAAAACAGAATAGTTCACACGCTGTGCGCTGATTGGTTATATATTGTCCGTAGTAAGACATTTAGAGTGTCCATATTAGGGATGTATATGACCTATAGTTATATGCTTATAACTAAGTAATTTATAGATTATAATTAATATTTGATAGCAAATAGAGCAATTATGTATATAATGTTTAAAATACTTTAGTTTGTAATAATACATTGTTATGTTTTATATTGATACATTTGTATATTCTTTAGAAGATTTTAAGTTGACATATTTTTTCATAAATTGAAAATCGTAATAAAAAAATCAGTTTATTGGATATATCAACACTATTTTAAATCATTAAAAAATAAAAATACTTATTTTTACTATTTATATGATTATGAATATTTAATTCATTAATATTTTGTTTGTAGTATTTATGGTTTCTGAGATACCGAGAGTGTCCGTGTTCGGTTACTTACCCCTCCATTTGCTGGTATTGATTTATATTCCATATGGAATAAGAAGGTCACACGTCTAACCCGCCTTCTGTATTAGTATCGGATGTCCCGATTTCTTAGCGGTTTGTATGGGCGTGTCCCCGATTCCATTGGTGACAGTCATGGGGTCGAGATCCCGGAGTTTAGCCTGAGTTAGGATACAGTTGAACGAGGAGGCGTAGCCACAGGCGGCTGTCACGTGAAGAGGTGTGTTTCCTTTCGCTGTCGATCAGCCGTATATTTAACATATTCATAGATTTAATAGGTTTACTTTTACTGTAATAGTTAACTCGCAGCAATATTTAAATATATAAAAACTATAAAAAAACTATTATTAGAATTTTTATATAATACAACTTTCATATGAATATTATATAATAAATATATATTAAAGTTTATAAATATATTATTCTTGAATATAATATGATAATTTCTTATCATATTGACTTCAACGTCATTAATAATATATGTCAAGTTAGGTCATTTATTATATCTATATCATCAATGTATGGAAAAGAAAATGTAAGAGTCTCTAATGAACATTATAATCATTATCATGATCATTGTAATTAATTTAGTAATTTAAAATTTATATAAAATAGATTGGAATTTTGAAAGATTTTCAAATATCTAAATTCAGAGATTTTCTTTTTTATAACTTACAAATAATAAAGTAATACCGGGGAGTACTATTAATATATAATGGATTCAGAGTTCATAATTAATGTATGTATATATATATATATATATATATATATACAGAGCTGGGCAGTATCGCCGATACAGTATCTATTAAGGCAAAAATCAGTATCGTAGATACATTTGTATTTGTATTTGTATCTATTATAAAAATTACAAAAGTATTTGTAATCGTATCTATTAGTCATAAATAGTATCTACGATACGTATCTACTAAGACAATTATTTAAACAGATACATTTTATTAAATAATATATCAATTGGTCATTATATTTATTTTATATCAATATTTTATAATATCATTTTATAAATTAATTTTAATCTATATATTATAACTATATAATATATACATTATATATATATTTTTTAATAACACATCTTTTGTAAATATTGAAATTAATTCATTGTTAAAAATTATGATATATCAATTATAGCGATTTATTCTCAAAAACCATTATATACATTTATTGAAAACAAAGACATTATTTTGATAATATATTTTATATTAAAATTGATTTATAATTAAAAATTATATATTATATTGAAAGATAAAATCATTATAATAAATATGATAATTCTAAATAATAATAATTAATAATATATTAATAATTTATTTTTTGTATATTTGATAATTTACTATATTCATGTTTAACATTAGAAAGTAAAGGTCGCTGATTATTTTTAGTTGAAAAATAGTATATTGTAATAATGTATATTTCTCTATATACAGACTATAGTCTGTAATGACTCATAGTATAATTCCAGATGAAATAAATGCTGGTACACTAAAATATTCATCGTGGTCATCATTAAATGTCAATAAATATCAACAAATGTATTCTATATCATCTATTGAAGAACACGTTATAAGATGTAAATATTTAATATGTCATTTTAAAGGAGGTAACCCACTGTAGCAGTATTTCCGGAAATAATGTCCTGAAATATTTGTAGAAAGTTTTTTTCTACAAATTAACTACAATTTTTGTGGGTTACCCTCTTACTTTCCGGCAACTTTCCGGAAAAATAGTAACTTTAAAGGGGGTATCCCACTACAAATTGCTAGAAAATCACTTTCTATAAAACATTTCCGGAAATTATTTTCGGCAACTTACCGGAAATATTGGAACTTTAAAACCATTTTCTATCAAGTTGTAATGGGATAACCTATAAAGTTATTTTATTTCAGGCAAGTTGCCGGAAAGTAAGGGGGTTTCCCAGTACAATTATAGTTAACTTTATAGAAAATAGTTTTAAAGTTAAAATATTTGTAATGATACCCCATTAATGTTCCTTAATATGTACTTTCAAATCGACATCGATGAATATATATTGTTATTGTTATTGTTATTTTTATTTGGTGGAGTCCTTTCATCCCATCCAGGAACTTAGATGAAGTTTTACCTTACAACCATATAGCTTTAATGTCCCTTCGAAGCCGCTCTCATGTTAAGGCATCCATGGTTTTAACGAGAGCCGATCATTTATGTATACACAATTATATAAGATCACTTCTAAATAATATTTTAAGACCCATTTTATAAAATTAATTAATGGTCCGGACGAGGCTCGAACCCGTGTCCTACTGCTTAAGCAACAATTGTGTGTCTGACGCCTTAGCCACTGAGCCACATAGGCAGTTATACATACAATTTATATATATATATACTATATAAATTGTATATAATTATAATGTATTTGTATCTACTAAGATGTATCTACTAAGAAATTTATGTATTTGTAATTGTATCTACTATGATTTTTTTTAAAGTAATTGTAGTATACTACAGTATCTATTATAAGAAAAAAGTGTGTAATTGTAATTGTATCTATTATACATTTTTCGAGTATCGTGCCCAGCTCTGTATATATATATGTATAGTATACATATATATATATACATTGTATACATATTAGAGGTGCTGCAACAGGGGGGTACGGTGGGATATGTCCCCCTACTTTAAAATCTAGGGGGACCTCCTATTTAGTGGTTACCTACTTTTACCACAACATTTATTTTGATTGGTTGGTCCCCCCTACATACAACATCGTTCCAGCGCCCCTACTACATATATGTACATATATATATATACAATGTATATTATATATTATACATATATATATATATATATATATATATATATATATATATATATATATATATACATTGATTATTAACTATAGATGATCAATAACCATCCTGCTTCATGATATCAGCTCCCGTATTCACAAGCCAATGTATAACATCTTTAGACCCATGCGAAGCTGCCTGTATGCATTACGATACGTATTATAACTAAACATTAAAATACATATACCATGAATTAATAAATTATTAAGTGGATCTATTCATGGTTATCCTACACAACCTATTACATAGCTGAATTATCTGTTTGATTATTTCCTAAATGTGATTATGAAAATCATGTTATTTGATTCACTACAGTGTAACTATAGTGTAACTACAGTGTAACTATAGTGTAACTATAGTGTAACTATAGTGTAACTACAGTGTAACTACAGTGTAACTACAGTGTAAATTACTTTTGTTATAGTTATTATATATTATCATATTTATTTGTGAGTGTTCTTTTGTTCTTATATTATATTTGTGTGGAATTCTTTCTCGAAAGCATATCGCTCTTAAATGTACCAATTCCCTATCTCCTACATGTTAAAATCTATTTATAGATCGAACGGCGCTCGTCCCCTTAAGGGGTTCCATTGTTACTTAATATATAACTATATTGTATTGTATCCATATTGAATATGTATTAATTATTTATAGTATATAAGTAAAATAAATTATATATAATTATATATATATATATATATATATATATATATCTATATGTAAGCCCATTCCCAACATTCCCCTTGTATATAAGTAAAATAAATATTATTCAATCATTGATTCATGTTGGTATCATTATTATTATATTCATCATTGAGATAATCTCCATCCTAACACTTAACATAATGCAAACTATTTCCATCTTTGGTACCATAGTAGTATTAGCTACTACAATATGCCACTATATACCAATGCTACTATGGTTGTATTGTTATATCACTACAATTATCATCATCATCATCAGTAACATTATAATAACCACCATTATTATCATATGCATTGTCATCAGCATCATCATCATCATATTACTTATCATTTGAGTTTATATGTAGGATTAAAGGAATATATTCATTATATTCGAATGAAAATCTTTTATTAGCTTTAAATATAGATTAATCCATATAATAGAAATAAATATATATATATATATATATATATATATATATATATATATATCAGTGGCGCTCCAGGAATGTGTCGAGGGGATCCACATTAAAAAAATAAATATATTTTTATTGTATTCAATTTAATGATAGCATATGACATATCAAATAGTATATATATATATATATATATATATATATATATATATACATATATAGTCAACTCTCGGTAAGTCGGACTACGGATAAGTCGGACTTCTCGATAAGTCGGACACATTTAGTTGGTTTGGTTGGATTTGTATCTAGTTCCATGTTAAATTAATCGGATAAGTCGGATAAGTTGGATTGGATAAGTCGGACTTTTCTATAAGTCGGACACATATTATAGTCATATTTATGATTTGTATACTGGATAAGTCTGACTTTTTATAAATAGTCAGAAATGTTTACTTTAAATAATGAATATTATAATGTTAGTAAGTAATATTATTGAATACAACATGTTATGTTGTTGATTGTTGCATAATTCCAAATTTCGGTAACCATTTAAGTCTCACTGCGCATTTCATGTCTTATTTGCATAATAGTCTGAATCTCGCATAAGTCGGACATCTCGCTAAGTCGGACACTTTTCCCGGTTCCTCGCGAGTCCGACTTATCGGGAGTTGACTGTACATATATATATATATATATATATATATATATATATATATACACGACAAGCTCGATATTATCACCTGCCCCGATCCCCTACAAGCAGCGCCGCGCATGCGTATTATAATATGACTAATAGACTATAAATAGACTATAAATAGACTATAAATAGACTATAAATAGACTATAAATAGACTATAGTCTAACCACGTGTAGTACTGTCCTGTGGTCGATATTTGTAGTGATGTCACGTGATATGCCGTGCTTCACGAACACCCTGTGGTAGGGGTGTTTACGTAGGTAGGGGGTATTAGCGTGATGGGAGGGGTCTATTAGAGATATATTATATATAATATAGGCGTAGCTTATATATAATGTAGGCGTGGCTTATATATAATGTAGGCGTGACTTATATATAATATAGGCGTGGCTTATATATAATATAGGCGTGGCTTATATACAGCCAATTAAATGTGTTGTACCGCATGACCACACCCTTCAAGCTAATGGAAGCCGAGACACATTATAGGTATACAATGTATACTATACATATAATGTGGTTTTAACGATACAACAGTGACGTCAGGTGACTATTTTGATTATATATTTATATATCTATATCTGCCTGAATGGCCCAGTTGGCTAAGGCGTCAGACACACAAGCAGTAGGACACGGGTTCGGGCTCCGTTCGCGCCATTAAAATAGGTCTTAAAATAATATTTAGTAGTGATCTTATATAATCGTTTATAAATAAATGATCGGCTCTCGTTCAAAAAATGGATGCCTTAACATGAAAGCGGCTTCGAAGGGACATTAGAGCCATATATGGTTACAAGTGCAAACTTTATCTAAGTTCCTTGAGGGGATGAAAAGACTCCACCAAAATAACAATAACAATAACATAATAAACCTGTGCTACTATGATTGGATGAACCTGTCACGTGACATCACCGGCACATCATTACCATCACGTGCATGGCCTAGTTCTATCAGGTCACATGCAGTGCCAAATACAAATAAATGTCCTTGTCTATAAACATAAAAAATGGACTTACGCATGCGTAGCCACATTTTGAGATTTATATCAACAATTATTATCATTGTTTTAAAACCTTCACCGCATCACCAATATTGAACTAAAATATATTTGTATTACCGATATACTGTCGAGAACATCATATCTATATATATATTCTATATATAGAATGTGTAGTGATTTCATGATCTGTAAAATAAAACACTGTTAACGTGTGGCGCCACCTACCGGAGAGCGTCGAGTCTATTGTTGGCGGCCGCGTGGTGTACAGGAAGTGATCCGTTCTTGCCATCTTCTTTGTATTGACTGTGGTCGTTGGTCATCAGCTATCGTATGCATTTCATAGCTAAACGTGCGAGCGACCGAGAATTAATTAGCATGTATATCGAGAATAGAATATGATGCAATATTATGATGTAATAAGATTATGTAATACGATGATGCAATACGATGATGCAATAATATGATGTAATATCGATATCAGTATTAACGTTATCGTATCTATAGGTAAATATAGGTACATATAGATATCATAGTAGACAGGTAGGTATACCTATATGTATATGTATACAATACATGATTTTACTTAAATACAATAAATGCAAAATAGATGCAATTTTAAGGTATAACTTACATAGGATGTATAATGTACATTGTACATAATACATACTACATTAACATATGTACAATGTACATTTACATACCTTAGGTAGGCTACCTATATGTATGCATTTAATTAATATGTTAATAATATGTATTGTTGATTACATTATGTATATATATAGTATAGAGGATTTGTGCACATATAGGACATGTCCTATAGGACATATATGGTAAACATGCTGTAGTTTCATTGTTTCATTGTTCTATATGTGTGTTGTTATAGAACAATGTGATATGGTTTAAGTAGAAGCTTAACGTGCGATCAGCAATGTTAATACCACCTGTGAACCTATATCACACATACTAAAGTATTCACCTGCATTTACTATAAGCACCTCTATCGATTAACTTAACGATAAACTGTCTGGTATATATATATATATATATATATATATTCATAATTTATTTTTAATCTATAAAATACATTTTACGTAAATATTTTAAAAAGTATCGCTACATTTCAAATGAATACATTTAATAATGTCTGAAATAGAATTAAAATTAAAAAAGTATTAATATTAAGACTATTTTATCGGTCAAATTGATATCGAGAACATAATTAAATGTGACATCCTCGGTTATTCGAGCAGCGTGAACATTGGTCTCGATATAAATATATCACGCGACCACGCCCACTAACCCCCGAAAGAGGCGGCTACGTGTAGGGTGGTCTTGCCGTGTACGTCTTCCACGTCCAGTAGACAGGGTTCCACGAACTCCAGGATCTGGAGGTGATCTCTCTCCGCGGCCAGGTGACAAATAGTCCTGTTCGCGGAGTCCTTACAGTCCATCGCCAGTCAATCAACGCCATAATATATAGATATATAGATTTATATTTTATTATAGATAAAGTTATCAAATTATATTTAGAATAATTTTTTTTCCAACATTTCCTAGAAATCGATAATACATATTAGACACATTTTTCTTATAGAAAATTATATATTTTAAACTATATTTAAAGAAATAACAAACAATTCTCAATGAGATAAATCGATGTTTCAAATAAATCATATCTTCTCCATGTTAAAATCTATCTATTCAATATTAAACTTTAATGAGGTGGTGCTGCTTCAATAATTAATTTGTTTTATTTTTTTAAATTGTATTCAATTAGTTATTTTATTTATATTATACAAATTGCTCACCCTCGAAATGTATGAACAAATTACCAATCCGAACATGATTAACGCGGCTTGGCCCATCTCTTGATCGCTTAAACATACGCTTATGCTTAAGTACGCTTACCGATGTGTTTGTAATACTTGGGCAGTGTTCACACGGGAATAACAGCATCGCAGACTATAATCCACCACCACATTGTCATTGTAAGGCGTAGAAGTAGGACGAAATGTACGACAATGTGCCGTAGTAGATACTGACCGTGTGAACACGCCATAACTTAGACCCGAAGTGACCGGGTATACCATTCGAATCATACGCCTCTAATATTGAATAGTTATCATCGAATGTTTCAAATTGTGATATTATTTTCGTATATTATTTATTTTATATGTTTTTGTCAATTTTTATTATCGTAAAGTATATTCGTGTTGTGAAATCTATAGAAGTTTGTAATACATATAACTCGTTTCCGTATATTTATGAATGTAATGTTTCTGCATATATATATATATATATATATATATAGAGTAAACTATAGTTTATGGTATCGGATCAACTAAATAAATGTTGTTTACGTGTTTAAGTATCATAATATGCCTATAAATCCGTTGATTCTTGGTTATCACGTAACCAGAGGACACGCCCACAACCATTAGTCATCGACCGTATACGGCATACACACACACACTAATCTTAACGATAGTAAATATAACTCATATACATTTTGTACGACCCAACGAGAATAATTCATTGCCAGTATTATGTTATCTTGCCCGTATGAGCCTATATATACAAATTATTATTGTTTTCGGGGAGTCCTTTCATCCCATCCAG
The DNA here is from genome assembly GCA_964019155.1 of Osedax fenrisi. Classification (NCBI taxonomy): domain Eukaryota; kingdom Metazoa; phylum Annelida; class Polychaeta; order Sabellida; family Siboglinidae; genus Osedax; species Osedax fenrisi. The sequence goes on from OZ025242.1 coordinate 91,980,899, forward strand.
TAACTTAGATGAAGTTTTCACTTATAACCATATGGCTCTAATGTCCCTTCGAAGACACTTGTACACTACCAGTATTTCAGAAAATATTGTTCGGAAATGTTTGCTAGAAAGTGATTTTCTAGCAAGTTGTAGTGGGATACCCCCATTAAATTACTATATCTATTTCCGGCAAGTTGCCAGAAAGAAATGGGATATCACACTACAATTGTAGTTAACTTGCTAAATTATAACTTTCTAGTAAACAATTCCGGTAATACTGGTAATGGGATACCCTCGTAATATTCCAAAGGTTGTTCTTTTTGTATCAGGAGCTTGTGTTCCTTTATATCAGCTGACATATTGACGCTTAAATCATAAAATTTTCCGCGTAAATTAGACATGGATAGACCGAGACGTACAATGATGTTTCTTATAGGATCATCTATAGATGAATAAAATCCTATACATTTTTAATAATTTTAATTAAAGTTTAAATTAAACAAATATAAAAAGTTCAATTTATGTATAAACTAACAAATAGCGAAATATAGTATTATTCGTCATTATAAATAAAATTTAATTATAATATATTGGACATTTTATTATATTTTTAATGAATAAGCAAATATAATAGATTATAAATATAAATGTATAAACATTTGATCTATAATGCTTCACTCTAATTTCTATGATAGAATTATTAATTTTTGCTAACATATAATCATCACTGAGATTATAATAATATACAAAATATCCTTCATTTTACCTAAATTGCAGGGGGGGTTTTAGATATCAAAACCCCTCCATTATTTTCCCAGGGGGGGTTGCAACCCCCCAAACCCCCCCTGTTCCGGCGCCCATAGTATATATATATATATATTTAGCGAATATTCGAGGATCAAATGTAAAAACAACAATCCCTCCGACTGTAAACGACTGGACAACGTTCTATTAAGGCACAACAATGGCATAACAATGGAACAACAATGGAACAACAATGGCATATCACTTACGTATCAATTACATGTTACCGCGATTGTTTACAATACTACTATAGTAAGCCTACTGTAGCGCCGCTTATCGTGCTGGTGTGGTAACTATGGAGGTGGCCGTGTTGTTTACGCCTGGCGACCGTTCTTGGTACTACTAAACCGCTCCGATCGACCGCCAGGGGCGCTCACTGGCTCGAATTCTATCGTCTGCGGATTAATTAGACGTTTAGGTTCGTTTATCGTACTAATGGAGTCTACCCTAGCGAACGAACGGGCGGTGATTTAATCGAAACCAACCCGATCGATAGACATCTACAGTTGCATCATATCCCGTTATCTATTTCGAAATACGTACGCTGATCTAACGGTAGTACCCGATATTTCGACGCCGCCTTCTATATAACGTAGCACCGATACAACGACATGGATATAACTCGTGCATCGCAGTCGAATGAACAAAGTAAGTCGCGATATTGGACATCAATAATAATAAAACCGGTGACTCTAGCTAAACGATCGTTTATCGTATATAATAATAATTATGATAATAATTATAACATTTATTAGAAGAATTTTTGTTTGTGTACTGTTAGTTTTCTAGTTATTAATAGTAGTATGATTTTTTCACCTTAAATGCTTCAAAGTAATATATCATATTTTATGTTGTTAATATATATACATATATATATATATATATATATGTATATATATATATATATATATATATATATATATATATATATAGGTATAGCATACGGTATTATTACCATTTAACTAATTGAATACTGTGTCAGGTATGATTCATACCTGACACAGTATTCAATTAGTTAAATGGTAAAAGTAAATGTACACTATACCAAGGCGCGTACTATATTTAGCGTACTATATTTAGCGTACTATATTAAGGGTACTATATTTAGGGTACTATATTTAGGGTACTATATTTAGGGTACTATATTTAGCGTACTATATTTAGGGTACTATATTTAGCGTACTATATTTAGCGTACTATATTTAGCGTATTATATTTAGGGTACTATATTTGGAGTAC